>CM031542.1:9883781-11090143 GCA_018361395.1 Boechera stricta | reverse complement strand
CGTTCATTGCTCACCCTGCAGCAAGTTTTAACGGTGGATTGATGATCCCAGCTTTTAAGAGCAGCAATCTCTAGAAAACTAAAAGAAAGACATGCAAAATATTTTCTGTATTTCATCATTCTACAATCTTCAGGTAAAAAACGGTTCACTGGGTTCATGATTAGTACCCACCAGGCCACCACTACTGTTTCAAGTTCAACAATACAGCTCGACGAAAGTGCTCCTAAAAGAGCAGAGTCGTATATATCAGAGAAGTATTACAGAAGTACAATGATAGTATGAGAAAGAGAGAGAGAGAGAGACTAGACACACATTGGAGACTGGACAACGATAGTATTACATTTTCTCATCATTATTCAGAACGTTGCGGATAAGTTTTGTGAAACCCGCAGAAAAAACACAAAGCAATAAAGTGAAAGAATTCACATACGACAGTGTAATCTTGAATGAGTATCTACAGGGAGGTAGAAGGAGAAGCAACTCGATCAGCGTCTATCATCGACTTTATGTAGTACTCTCCTGCTTTGTACGACGACCTCACCATTGGCCCTGATGCTACGTACCTGAATCCCTGTTTACCACCAACACATTCCATTTAGCTTTCTTTCCCATTGTATTTCTCAGCTAATAAAACTTAATCAAGGACGGGACCATTACCATTTCCATGCCAAGAAGCCGATACCTCTCAAAGGCCTCTGGTGTCACGTACTCAGCTACTGGCATGTGCCGCTTAGACGGTCGCATATATTGGCCAAATGTCATAACGTCAACCCCTGCTGCTCTCACCTTCTCCATTGTTTTGACCACTTGATCAGGGGTCTCTCCACATCCCAGCATTACTGAGGTCTTTGTTAGGGTACCTGCAGGTGCATGCTCCTTAGCCATCCTAAGCACATCCAGCGACTGCTTAAAGTTAGCACGATGATCCCGCACAAAACTCTGAAGCTCTTCAACTGTCTCAATGTTGTGGGCAAAGACGTCAAGCCCTGACTTGGAAACCTTCTCGACACATCCACCATCTCCACGGAAATCAGGAACTACATCATCAAAAAACCGAAAACAAATTCAAAAACTCATGATCAAACCAGGAAACCCTCAATCCCACATCATTATTACCTAGTGCTTCTATCAACATCTCCGGCTTCAAGACTTTCAATCTCTGTACTGTTTCAGCAAAATGCCCACTCCCCTGATCAGGTAAATCATCTCGATCTACACTGGTGATCACAACATAATCTACTCCCCAGGATGCAATTGCTTCAGCCACATTGTTAGGTTCATTTGGATCAGGTGGTGGAGGTGTACGCGATGTCTTCACATTACAAAACCTAAAATAGAAGCCCTTTCAGAGAAAACAGAGAATTCAAGCTGGGCAGTTCGGTGCCCTAGGATTGGAAAGATCTGATGAATTAAGAGGAGACAGATTGTACCTGCAGCCGCGTGTACATGTGTCTCCGAGGATCATAATCGTAGCGGTAGCGGTTCCAGTTTCGCCACCAGACCAACACTCGCCGAGGTTGGGACATTTAGCCTCCTCGCAGACGGTGTGAAGCTTAAGGTCTCTCAATTTCTTCTTGATCTGGACATACCTATCGCCGCCGGGAATAGATTCCTTCATCCATTTAGGCTTTGGGAGAGGCTTCTTCTTGGTTCCAACCTCCACGGAATAGGTATCGCCGTGGATGAAATCAGTTAGGGAAGGCGACTCATTCGCCAGCCGAGCTCGAAGAGCCTCGAGATTCTTCGGAGATTGCGTTACGGTGACGGGAGTTACCGGCGAGGAAGAGGATAAACCTCTCGACGCCGGACGGAGGAATCGGGAGAGTAGGGCGGCGCGAGAATGCATCTCAAACGTCGTGAGAAAAGTCCCGATTAGGAATCTCACCGGTGACGGCAATGAGTATAAGGTGACGATGAACCCTCTAGTTCTGCAAGAAGGTCTTATTTGGGCCTTTGCTGATAAAACGTAAGCCCATTATATTCCTTATGACAAATAAACGTAGACCCATTAAAAGATTTTTTTGTCGTCCTTCCCTTGATCTTCTCTTCGTCTTTTCAATTTTCATCTGTCCGTCAAAATTTGAAAACAAACAACTTTAGATTTACTGGGACCATACATACGCAGATGTGTTGTCAAGAGTCTTGATTCAAGACAATCGCATTCACACAGTGACACTCGCTCTCTCGCTTGCAAAGATGAAACGAGTCTGCAAAAAAAACATTCCCTTTTCTCTTTCGTTAAAGATAATATAAAGAACCCAACTTTTCTCATACTACCCATTTTCCTCTGTCTGTCGAATCCAATTCTTGGCTGTTAAGTTTTGCTTTTGAATTTCAACGACTCTGTTCACTTCCACTTCTCTCTTAGTTTCTACTGGATTCGGAATGAAATCGATGAGATCTGGGAGAGACAACAACATCTGCTTCCTGGGTTTTCTTGCTTTTTTCCTTATCTCCCCTCCCTCCTTGTCACTTGCTCTTACCAATCCTGACGATGGTGAGCTCCCCAGTTCTCTCTTTTTCTTCTTTGCTTAATAGCAATGTTATTATATCTAATTGTACCATGATTGTTTGCTTCAGTTGCGGCCATTAACAGCCTCTTCCTTGCACTGGAGTCGCCTCTTCTCCCCGGCTGGGTTGCATCTGGAGGTGACCCATGTGGCGAGAGCTGGCAAGGTGTTCTATGTAATGCTTCCCAAGTAGAAACCATGTAAAAGACACCTCCCATCTTCTTTTTAGTTTTCTTTATCATTCTTCTAACAATACTCTCACCCTTTTTTAGAATTCTCATCAGTGCCAATCTTGGGGGAGAGCTCGGCGTTGGCTTAAACATGTTTACCTCTCTTAAAGCAATGTACTTTCCTCTCTAAGCTTTATCACTTTTGTTTCTTTAATCTGCTTGTCTTCTCATTATTACCTTTTGATGTTTTGTCTCAGGGATTTCAGCAACAATCACATTGGAGGAAGTATCCCATCCACGTTACCTATTTCATTGCAGAACTTGTATGTTCCATACTTTCCAACTAGCAAATCCCTCTTTTTTCTCATTTAACATCTTGTATTACAATCGTTACCTTTTCACAGGTTTCTTTCAGGTAACAAGTTTACTGGAACCATCCCAGAATCTCTTTCCTCCTTAAAATCTTTGTCAGTCATGTAAGTCTCTGCTGTATCTGTCAACACCTCTGTTGTCTACTAGTGATAAGCGTGTAAGACTTCTTTGGTCTTATAGGTCCTTGAACAATAACCTTTTATCTGGCAAGATACCTGATGTCTTTCAAGACCTTGGCCGTATGATCAATCTGTAGGTCTGCCTTCTCAATCAGCTGTGTTAAGTTTTTTTTATGTATATATGTGTAACCGAACATTCAACATATGCGTAGAGATTTGTCTAGCAATAATCTGAGTGGACCATTGCCTCCTTCCATGCAGAATCTTTCGACTCTTACATCCTTGTGAGTTTCTCCTTTGCATCCCATATACATATTCTGTGTTGAGTAGGTCTCACTCAGTTTTTTGTTCTGATTTCTCATGCTTTCAGGCTTTTGCAGAACAATCATCTTTCAGGAGAGCTTGATGTTCTTCAAGATCTTCCCCTCAAGGACTTGTACAAATTCTTTGCCATCCCATCTTCTTTTCTGGTCAACTGTTATATATCTTGCCACTTGCTTACTCTCTTTTTTATTACCTGTGCAGGAATGTCGAGAACAACCTCTTCAATGGACCTATACCAGACAAGTTGTTGGGTATACCAAATTTCATGTAAGCTGCAACAGTTTTCATTGCTCGTATCCAACCTTACATCTGCCAATTCTGCTACTTTTTTGTCAAAGTATATGTCTGCTGATGTGACAAACTACGATGCAGAAAAAGTGGTAACCTGTTTAACGTCACTATTGCTCCATCGCCTTCACCTGCAACACCTCCAAGTCCAACATCACCTAAGCGACCGTTTTTTGGACCACCATCTACCAATGCATCAACTGTTCGTGGTCAGACACATGGGAGATCACCCCCTTCTGATCACCCATCCCGACCAACTCCTCAAGGGAAAGAAGACTCATTTACCAGTAAAAGAATCGTTTGGATATCCATTCTTGGGGCTTTTTCATTTGTGGTTTTGGCCTTGGTATGTCTACTTTGTGGGAGAAAATGTCTCAGAAAAAGAGAAGACAGTGAATCACTTATCAAACCGCACCTAACTAGTGAATATGGGAGGGCAAGGGAGGGTTCTCGCTCCAATGCTTCTATGCTTCCTCCATCCAATACATTCAATAAAGGTGAATTCTCATATTTTGATTTCTCCGCTTTTAGATTTCAAGAAAGTCACATGTTTGTTTTCTCTCCTTCAAAGAAATTCAAACAAAAGACAAGGGGGCTAAACCAAAAGAGAGAGTAGAAGGTGCTTCAAAGCTGCAGAGTGGGGCAGAAAGAAGCGTAGGAAGGGAATCAAGGCAGGAGAGTCATGAGATAGACATGAATGGCAATGCTATGGATTTGATGCATCCCTCATCAATTCCACCTATCAAAAGGGTCATCGCAAAGGCGACTGAACCTGCTGAAGCATCTCTAAAAAAGCCATCCAGTAAATCCCATGGTCCCTTGACATCTGTGAAGCACTTCACGGTCGCATCTCTACAACAACACACAAATAGCTTTTCCCAGGAAAACCTTATTGGAACAGGCATGCTTGGGAGTGTCTACAGGGCAGAGCTTCCAGGTGGAAAGGTATGCATTACATTCCTCCCTCTCTTTATGTGTTTTCAATCTCCGTAACTGATAAGTTATTTTGCTTTCTTTGATAGCTCTTGGCTGTGAAGAAGTTGGATAAGAAAGCTTCCAATCATGAAGAAGGGAAATTCATGGAGCTAGTGAATAATATAGATAGAATCCAGCATGCCAACATTGTCCAACTCGTGGGTTTCTGTTCTGAGCACAGTCAGAGGCTTCTGGTCCATGAGTATTGCAGGAACGGTACACTGCACGATTTGCTGCATACTGATGACAAGTTGATGATTAAACTATCATGGAATATCCGTGTTAGGATGGCACTAGAAGCTGCAAAAGCTCTGGAGTATCTGCATGAGATCTGTGATCCACCCAGTATCCACCAAAACTTCAAGTCTGCAAATATTCTCCTTGATGACGATCTGAGGGTGCATGTCTCAGACTGTGGCTTGGCTTCCCTAATCTCCTCAGGTGCCGTTAGTCAGGTAAGCAAGAACCCTGAGAAATCTGATTTGCTTGTCTCATAGCCTTTGTATATGTTCCAGTCCAAGCTTGTTTGTGCGTGTTTCAGTTATCAGGTCAACTCTTAGTGGCCTATGGATATGGAGCTCCAGAGTTTGAATATGGGATCTATACAATGAAATGTGATGTCTACAGTTTTGGAGTAGTTATGTTAGAACTCTTGACAGGCCGCAAGTCATATGACAAGTTAGTGGAAATGAAGTCTTGTTCATATGTATTTGTGGTGTGAAGTTTTGTTTTTAAATAGAAAAGAAAACGTTTGGCAGGAAACGGGATCGAGGAGAGCAGTTTCTGGTGAGATGGGCAATCCCGCAGCTGCACGACATTGATGCATTAGCTAAGATGGTCGACCCATCTCTCAAGGGTGACTATCCAGCCAAGTCGTTGTCACATTTTGCTGACGTGATATCACGTTGTGTTCAGGTAAGCATCACTAAAAAAGAATACAAATTTTTCTTACACCTGATTTATTGTTTGAAGTAGATTATATTAATATCTATGTGTTGGGATAGTCGGAACCAGAGTTCAGGCCACTAATGTCAGAAGTGGTTCAAGACCTCTCGGACATGATCCAGAGAGAACATCGGAGAAATGACTCAAATGGGGATAATCAGTATGCGGGAAGAAGATAGTTTAAGGAGCTAGTCTCTTATACAAAACTAGTATTTATAGTATTCGAAAGTCGAAACCGTTGTTCTTTGTATTAGTGTATATGTGGAGTTTGCAACACTATTTAGTCTATCTACAACACCAAATGTACTAATTTATTTCCACCGGATTAGGATTGGCAATCTCTGAGTTTTTCCAAAAATCCATTGTATTACTAGTTAAAAATATGAATATTTTTCTAAATAGCATTTGATCACATATTTCCAATACTTCATATTATGATGTATCTCTTTATTTTTATCAAACTAATAATGTTTTGGATTTTTGCACTTTCTTTTTTGGCCAAGTGTTATTGTTTTCACTTTTCATGTGTTGATGATTGTGAAATAGATAAACCAATTAATGAGAAAATGTTATTTCGTTGGTTATTATTTTTGGTTTAGAAAACCGGGTCTAAACCCAGACGCGCCAAACACTTGCTTATTAGTTATTACTCTAAAACGCAACCTTACTCTTTCCCTAATCTCTTCATCTCCAATCTCTCTCTCGCTGATCCGTCTAGAGATTGGATCTGCTGAGTACGGTGCAATGTCTCGCTACCAGTCTCCTTCCTTTGATGACGGCGAGGTTAATCCTTTTGCGGTAAGCTTGATTCAATCTCATCATCATCTAGGGATTCCACTTTTTATTCAGCGCCGTATATTCTTTTGTTGAATCGCATTGTTTCTGATTTGATTTCTCAGATTCTTGTTGTAACGTGTACGTAATGTTACTTGTATTTACTCCAATTCTTGGGATCGGCTTTTCGGTTTCAATGCACAAGGAAGAAACGTAGTTGATCGATTAATTGATTTACGCATATTTTTACGCTTTCTTGTGTTCGTATGGTCTTTGAGATGTGAGTGTCTGGGAAGGGTGATCGCAAGTTTCAGAATGTAATTTGCCTTATGTTTTCGCTCATTCTAGGGTAGTCAACAATTGTCAGACGTTGATGATCAGTGTAACGCTTTCCAATTACCCAGGGATCTATAATTTCCCTTATTTCAGTTGGTCATAGCCTTAATTTTCTATCAATCTCAGTTGTAAGAAGGGATCAGGACAATCAAATTATGGTTTTGGTGCCTTTTTTATGCTTGTTTGTTATTTTGTCGTGTCCACAAATCTCAGATTTTAATTATCTGTTGTGAAGACTTTGCATAAAAATAGATCTCCCACTTACATCTTTTTCCGGTTTCCAATTTAGTGCTTACTTGTGGAGAATCTAGTAGACTTGAAGCTTGATTCAAATTTTTCAGTGGCCATTGATATTTTTTCTTGTCTTGGATATGGTGTAATGGTTTACTTACTTGCAATGGCTGTTACACATTCATATCAGTTTCTTGTCCACTGAATTGTTGTCTCTGATGTTCTAAAGGTCTCATGGATCTCCATTGTTTAGTCTTTTTTTTCCTTTAAACATCTCTCTTGCGCTTTAAAGACCATAAATTCTCTCGTTATATGCATTAAGTTCTTCACCCACTTTTGTTGTGTTTGAACCTTCAGAATCCTGGAACTGTTCCAGCCGCAACGTCAAAGCTTTCTCCTCTTCCCCCTGAGCCGTATGACCGCGGTGCCACAGTTGATATTCCTCTAGACTCTGGAAAGGTATTTTCTACATTCACAGAAGCCTAAGTACCAAGTATATCTCAGAATAATCCCTGAGACGATTTTATGATTACCAACTTCTAGGATCTAAAAGCTAAGGAGAAGGAACTCCGGGAAAAAGAGGCTGAATTGAAGAGGCGGGAGCAGGTAATCTGTGATTGGATTTGAAAATAACTAATGTCATTTCCCAAAATGGTTAGCAGTAGGTATTTTAATTTTTCCCGAACCAAGAATAATTAGTTTTCATCGGATTGCATATCATTTTGAAGTGTTATATGGGTGAAAGCATATTTAGTCTGTCACCTCTATCATCTAATCTGTTAAGCTTGGCCTCAGTGGTTTGTAGCTACAACCTTTCAAGTATATATCTTTCTGTCTTCTGAAATCTGTTGTGATATTTTCCAGGAACTCAAGCGGAAAGAAGATGCTATAGCACAGGGTATCTTTGTCAATTATATCTTTTGTAGAAACCTGGCATTTCGTTCCATGTGAAATGCTTATGCTGTCATTTTTATATTGATAGCCGGAATTGTGATAGAAGAGAAAAACTGGCCACCGTTTTTTCCTGTCATCCATCATGACATTTCAAATGAGATACCCATCCATCTGCAGAGAATCCAATATGTTGCTTTCACATCAATGCTGGGTATGTGTTTTCTCTTTCAAATAATCAACCCATCTGCAGTTGCAACAGAGGTGGATTTCTTGAATTATTAGTAAACGATCTTAATCTCTGTTTGGTAGGTCTTGTGGTGTGCCTGTTATGGAACATTGTTGCAGTTACCACCGCGTGGATTAAGGGAGAAGGTTAGTCTTGGAACAGTTAAAAGTTGCCAAGTACACTGAGCCTGTATGATGCTAATCTGCTGATTTATGTACTTTGGGTGTAGGTCCAACAATATGGTTTCTAGCTATTATCTATTTCATATCGGGGGTTCCTGGAGCATATGTTATGTGGTATCGCCCTCTTTATCGTGCCATGAGGTATATGCGCGTATTCATGCTACTTAAGATTGTTCTTTTAAAATATTGTACACTATCTGCTGCTGCGTGGTGTGTTCCTTTATTCAGAGGGAAAACAAAAAGAGTAAAGTTCCAGATAGCATCTTAATTAAGAGTCAAAACTTGGATGAGAGTGAGATGTGGGTTGATTTGGTTGTGTGCAGGACTGATAGTGCTCTGAAGTTTGGGTGGTTTTTCTTCACGTATCTCGTGAGTTTTCCATTTGGTTTAGTGAACTTTTTTTAATGGCTTTGACACATCAAAAGGTGGAAAGTGAGTAAAAGCTTAAAATATGATTGCAGTTTCACATAGGTTTTTGTGTGTTTGCGGCGGTGGCTCCTCCAATTATCTTCAAGGGAAAATCTCTGACGTAAGTAACAAAGTAGTTTCTAAATCACACAAAAGGAAGAGGTGGAATCATATATTGTTGTGTTATGCAGAGGAATATTGCCGGCGATCGACGTATTGAGTGGGAATATCTTGGTCGGGGTAAGTTGAAAGCTTGGGTAGCGAATAACTTAAAACTGTTGTAGTGCGGACTTTGAGTTGGCTAACTTTTGGTGGGGTGGCAGATATTCTACTTCATTGGGTTTGGGTTCTTCTGTCTGGAGTCACTCGTGAGCATCTGGGTTATTCAGGTTCCCTCCCTTCCTGCATCAATTATTCATTTAGATTAGTTAAAAAAGAAGAAGTGGTTAACAAGTTGTTGTGTTGTGTGTGTGAGAACAGCAAGTGTACATGTACTTCAGGGGGAGCGGGAAAGCAGCAGAGATGAAGCAGGAGGCAACAAGACGAGCAATGATGGCAGCTCTCTGACCAGTGACCACATACACACACCTTTAACCCATCTCCCATTTTTTCCCATTTAACATACAAACAGTGAACGTTAGATCCTCTCCTCGTGAAGGGAATTACTTACTCCGCCACTCACTTCTTCTTACATACTTTTTCTCATTAATCATCTTTCAAAGAACCTCTAAATGGTGAAACCCTAACTGCGTAAGTAAACAATGTCCATTCACAGACGCCTTTCTCTAGGACTTATGAATTTGTCCCCCAACACATACGTGACGACTAACGTATGGGTGACCTTACAATTAGGCATCATTTTGTTGTAAAATAATGGCTACGAACAAGAAAGTCAATGGGTGTAGTTAATGAGGAAATGGGCTTCTGTAGTATTAAATAGTCAAGCAGTTGAGAGTGATACTAAGATGTTGCACAAGTGGTGATTATAATTCAATGTCGATTTTGAATATTGTACAAAAGTCAATGGAAGTCAGCGAGCCAGCTGTATCTGTGTGTGACACGCGGCACCGATCCAAATGGTTGGATAACCCCCAAACTGCTATTTAAGAGACACACTAGGCCTTGTACCAAGACCTGAAGTAAAAAAACACAACAATCAAGAAGAATAGAAAGAAATGGCCATCTTCTGTTTCCTTGTAGATCAGAGGAAGCAAGTCCGGGGGAGAAAGCCGGCGGCCGGGTTGTGCTCGAGATGCGGAGGAGGAGCAGTGGTTGCGGACATGAGAACCTCTACAAGATTCTGTGGGGTCCCATTTTACCGCAAAGCTTGGAAAGCTATCGTCTGTCATTTCTGCGGCGCTGTGCTCAAATCTTACCACTGAGTCTGATGAACCAACGTTATGTGTATTAATTCATTTGTTTTTTTTTTTAAATCAACAAGCTACTTGCCATTGTATGTCGCTTGATCGCCTACCTTAGACTCCTAGCAAATGAGTTTGTTATTCATTTGTCTCTCCGTTTCTGACTAATGCAAGTGATCCTTTTACTTAAAAGTCTCTTGAAAACAAGTTTGGTAAGAACACTTAATAGGAAAAAGCAGAAAGGCCACATGAACGTGATGTGCTGCTTCCCTTAGGACGAAGGAATAATCCCCCCAACTTGCTCTACAGCTTACACCATTCAATGCTCTTCTCTCTCTCTCTTTAGATCACTAAATAATAAAGGCAAAGACGTAAATGCATAGCATAATCTCATGTCGCAAAAACACCAACCCAGTTATATTGGGCCGCTAAATATTATGACCCAAGAAGACCCAAGTTTTGTAAGTATTCATCATCGTCCATTATCCTTTACCCTATTATTGAATTTAATAAAAGGTATTAAAAAAAAAAAACATTTTACATCTCTCACTCACCTCCATTGATTGATTCTGCTGCTGCAATCTATCGAACTGGTAAGTTTTGATAATCTCTTTCCTCGTTCGTCCTTGTTAGGACATCAGATCGATTTCTATCCTTCTTCTGTTTGGTGTGGGTGTTCATTCCGATTTAGCTTGTTCATCTTTTGTCAACATAAAAACAATCAAACAAAGTTTCTATGAGTTCCGGTCCGAACGAAGATTTCCTCGATTGTATCGTACGTTTAGAGGAGACACACATTCAACAAGGCTTCGATGAGGGTTACGAAGAGGGTCTTGTGTCAGGTCGTGAAGACGCTCGTCATCTGGGTTTGAAACTCGGGTTCGAGACAGGCGAGCTGATTGGATTCTACAACGGCTGCTTTTCTGTTTGGAATTCAGCACTCCGTATTGATCCCACTCGCTTCTCTCCTCAGCTTCAAAAGCATCTCAATGATTTCCATGTCTTGCTCGATAAGTTCCCGCTTTTGGATCCCGAGGACGAAGCCAAAGACGGGATCAAGGATGATCTCAGAGTCAAATTCAACATCATTTGTGCATCTCTCGGCATTTCCAAGAAACAACTGGAGTACAAAGGATACCCGAATCCTTCCTCCAATCTCGACTTCTAGGACCTCCATAAAAACACTCTTGTATTGTATGTATGGCTTTCAAGTTTCTCTCTTTTCCTCAAAAGTTTCTATCTACTAATCTCTCTTTAAGAGGTGTGTAGACAATCTATGTTGTTATTGGTTTTTCCTTTTTTCTGGACATGTGAATGCTGACCACAAATCTAAATGTGGTGGATAATGTCAGAGCTTTTTTTTTTTAGCCTTATATTGAACAAACGCACTCACATCTGTACATATATGTATAGGTGGTCGGAGGAGATGTTGAGAGAAATGCTTGGTTGCTGCAAGGTATACATATCTGAAGCGCGTAATAAGACGGCCCTCGAAGCCATTGAGAGAGCTGTAAAGCCTTTTCCACCAGCTGCAATCGTCAACAAGTTTGAAGATGCAGCTTATGGCAGGGTTGGTTACACTGTTGTATCCTCGCTAGCTAATGGGTCATTTTCCTCCCTGAAGAATGCGGTGTTTGCAATGGTTAAGACTGCTCTCGACACTATCAATCTTGAGTTGCACTGTGGATCACATCCCCGCCTTGGAGTGGTCGACCACATATGCTTTCACCCCTTGTCTCAAACCTCTATAGAACAAGTTTCTTCCGTTGCCAATTCCCTAGCAATGGACATCGGCTCCATTCTTCGAGGTCAGTACTTAATAGAAGACCTCAGACACAAACATTTGAATTCCTGAATTTTAAAAGATACTTATCAAGCTAAGAGCAGAACATTGTTTGTATGCTGCAGTTGATGTGTACTTGGTGATAGACTGAGTGACGTCCTATCTTTATTATCTCATCCATAGAACATGGAAGTCTTTGTAGTAATGCTCTGCTAAGAGCAGATCATTGTTTGTATGCTGTAGTTGATGTATACTTTGTGATAGGCAGAGTGATGTCCTGTCTTTAATATCTCATCATCATCTAGGCCATAGAACATGGAAGTCTTTGTAGCAGCAATCTCTATATTAATATGTGGACTGAGATATATAACCCACCCTGGTGCAGTTCCTACATATCTATATGGAGCAGCAGAAAAGGAGCAGTGCACGCTGGATTTGATCAGAAGGAAGCTGGGGTACTTCAAGGCAAACAGGGAAGGACATGAATGGGCAGGTGGGTTGGAGCTGGAGATGGTGCCAGTGAAGCCAGACGCAGGGCCACAAGAGGTGAGCAAAGCCAAAGGGGTTGTAGTGGTTGGGGCGTGCGGGTGGGTGAGTAACTATAACGTACCAGTCATGTCAAACAATCTCAAGGCAGTGAGGAGAATAGCAAGGAAGGCGAGCGAGAGAGGAGGGGGCTTGGCTTCAGTGCAGACAATGGCGCTTGTGCATGGGGAAGGAGTTATAGAGGTCGCCTGTAACTTGTTGAATCCAAGCCAAGTGGGAAGTGATGAAGTACAGGGACTGATTGAGAGGCTTGGCGGAGAGGAAGGTCTGCTTGTGGGAAAAGGGTATTATACGGACTATACACCCGACCAGATCGCTCAAAGATATATGGACTTGCTCATCAATTCATAAATTTCAAAGTAAAAAAAAAAAAACAGTATGATGTTGTCATTCTTAAACGTATTATTACCGACATCCATCATTTATCTTCATTTTGTGTTTAGATATGCTATATATTGCCATGAGTATAGATTGAAATTAGCAAAGATTAAATAAAAAGTGAAATGATCAAAGATGATACAATCATTGAGAGGCCAAAACATCAAATCTCATCATTGGTGTTTTCTCTTAACGACAACTTTGAGAGATTTCTTTTGTGTAGCCTTGCCTTTTGCATTAGTTCTTAAAGCTGATTTCTTTGCATTTTTGCCTTATTTTGCATATCTAAATGGCAATTGATGCAAGTCATCAACTAATGTATAATTAATGTTATTGGTAGCATTGTGACCATGTAGTAATTAACATCTCTGACCTTCAAATTTATATATATGAAGTTTGTGGTCTATATGATTTGTTGAAATGAAAAGACAACTGCTTTAATATTAATTTGGTCGTAGGTAAAATTTGAGGGTCAAAAGTCTCTAAAAACAACGTGGATGAGGTGGAGTTTGGTGCGGCTCATTATTGACTTGAGTTCTTCTTGGTTATTTTTTTGCGGTTAGCAATAAGATGGAAGAGGTAATGTTGAATACGTTATATATGTAACTTATGACATGCCTACACACATTGACAGGGACAAATAAAGTTTAGGTGTGTACTGGTATATATGTGTATAAATGTACATATGCATGGGCACATAGGGGTTGGGACGCAGTGGTGAATAAGGACACAGATGTGACTGTTGTACCTAACTCAAAGAAAAATCATTATTTGTGTACATAAATGGTAAACCCATGAAACCTGTAGAAAACCTTAGTTATACAGAGAGCTCTAACGTCACAAAGAAAGAAAGAAAGAAATTTCTATGGGTGAAGAATAATTATCTGTGGGTTTAGAAAACAGCTTACTTAATCTCTTCTCTTCTATAAATCAACCAACCATACATGGACAATCACAACAATTACAAGTACGCATCTATGTATGTACGTTACGTTACGTAGATATGTTATTAAAAAAATATATATTTTTATAAAAAAAAAGATTCACAATTCCCATGCCCCACGACTTGTGTTTTTCTTTGGCCACCCACCTAATTCGCATCCATCATCTCTCTGTCTGTATAGAGAGTTTCTTTCTCTGTCTTTCAAATCCCCTCAAACCTAGAAAGACATCAAAGTCTCTCTCTTTTTGTTTTACTCCAAAAGCTTTTAACCTTTTGAGATTTTGATATAATTATCAGATCCTTGCTACTGATGCTAGAGCTCCTTTAGGGCTTTTTCTCTTTTACTCATATCAAATTACCTTCTTGTCCCTTGGTATTTAGGGCTCTAATCCTATATAAATGTGCGTCGTGACATACAATACTAATTAATTAGGAGGAAGCATTTCTTCGTTCTTTACTTGTCCCGATCGGTGATGGAGAGAGAATGTGGGTCGAAGGAGTTGTTCAGCAAAGAGGAGCTGCAAGAAATAAGTGAAGTCCATGTGGGAGACGATTACGTGGAGGTGATGTGTGGCTGCACCAGCCACCGTTACGGAGACGCTATTGCGAGGCTTAGGGTTTTCTCAGATGGAGAACTTCAAATCACCTGCCAATGCACTCCCGCTTGCCACGAAGGTCTCTCTTCTCTCTCACATTGATCTTTTTTTTATGCTTTTAGCTAAATGGGTTTTCGTATATATATGCATGTTTCATGTGAATGCGTGAGATTACCTCTACAACTTTCTTTTGCATCGCGTTTATGGATATTATGATAGTGTCAGAAATGCAATGCAACTCTCTCTGCCTCAGTGAACCAAGGCTGCTTTTATTTGCTAGATGCAATATGCTTCATGCAGTCTATTAAAATCTGGGATAATCTTACATTGTCGTGTATCTCCATTTTAAATCACATGTTCAACTTTATTTCAAAGTGATCTTGACAGCTTTGATTCTATGATGGTAGACAAGTTAACGCCTGCTGCCTTCGAAAAGCATTCCGAGAGAGAAACCTCTAGAAACTGGAGGAACAATGTGTGGGTGTTCATCGGGGGAGACAAGGTTCCGCTTTCAAAGACAGTGTTGCTCAGATACTACAACCAGGCATTAAAGAAATCCAACGGATCAAAAATCATTCATCGGGATGAGTTTGTTGGGTGCAGCAGATGCGGGAAGGAAAGGAGGTTCAGGTTGAGGAGCAGAGGGGAATGCCGGGTGCACCATGATGCAATGGCTGAGCCCAACTGGACGTGTTGCGATTATCCATACGACAAGATAACATGCGAGGAGGAGGAAGAAAGAGGAAGCAGGAAATTATACAGAGGATGCACTCGCTCTCCGTCCTGCAAAGGCTGCACTTCTTGTGTCTGCTTTGGCTGCAAGCTCTGCCGTTTCTCTGATTGTAATTGCCAGACTTGCCTCGACTTCACCACCAACACCCAACTCATTTGACTTCATTTCTCTAACTTACTTAATTCTTCTGCACAATCTTGTATTGTATGGTGGATGCTCTACATTTTCTTGAATCATTAGCTTGTTGCACCTGTTATGTGACTGGAGAGACTAAGTAGGAAGCACAAACAACTGAAAAAAAAAAACAACTTGGGCTTGGAAAGCTAATTTAGCACCACTACGAGAACATGCATTTAATCTAATTTCAACTTTTTGACCTCGCCAAATACACTTAAGGCCAGTGATCGATAACAAGAAGCAAGCAGTGACAGTAATAGTATGCTGAAGAAACTATATCAAGAATAAACACATTAGCAGTGCTGGGAAAAGCTGTAGACAAGAGCAACTACAAACATTTGGATCAGTCAACATGTACTTGGAAGGTGGAAGACACATGTGCAGAAATACCTCCAACAAAAATTGGTATCCAAACCAGAAAAAGAGAACGGAAAGAATCCAAAGCATATATCAAGATACGTATAGTGAGACAATGCTTGCGCTTAAATCCTGTCTGTTTCAAACATAGGATATTATGAAACACAAAAACTGTCAAGAATCATCCATTGCAGACATCATCTGATCTCAAAAGTGATGCACATTATTTTCAAATGAAACACAAGACCAGTCACAATATGCTGAAAGGGAAAACAAAGTGCATGAGAATGAGAGGTCTCTCCATAAAAGGTCTTCCTGCTGACAATGAAACTCATTGTGTACTCTCCACAGGCTTCTGCAAAGATTGAAAAGAAAAAACATGTATAAGGGAAGGAACACGAAGCCGCTTTGCAAGGGAAGAAGAGCTTGAGAAAGAGCAAGAACCTCTTTTTTCTCCCCGGTGGCGAGCTTGTATCCACTGTAGAAAAGCAAGCCCCAGCCAGACAGAGAAATAAGCACAAACTGCACATTGGTCAGGGAAGAAGGAATCAATTCAACTTTGGTGTTAAACACCGAAAATCACAGCTTCATTAACAAAACTGTGTCACAAATTCTACACACACACAAAGTAAACATGGTGATACATACATGCTCCTCTTTCCAGTTTCCTGGGTTCGTGGGCTGTTTCCAGAAGTCAACCTTGGTAGATCCATGGTGATCTGCAAAGAACACAAATCGACAAATTGCTCAAACCACAATCTTATTTAAGATAATACAGTGATTCAACTTAGAACCTGGCTTACTCCAAGGACAACAAATAAGAGATTACAAAATCTTCGCAAAATTGTAACATTTGTTCATCGAGAATTCGTGAAAACACGAATTAGACATACAATGTGCGAAATAAGCTATGCGACCCCAAAATTGAAACCGAAACAATCGTAGATTCAAAGCAAAAGTCGAAAAGAGAGGGAAGAGGGAGAGGGAGTTACCAGCGGCGCCGGCGAGACAACGACGCTGACCAATAGAAGCGGCTCCAGCGGGAATACGAGCAGATGGGATCTGAGCTAAGATCAGGGCTCGGCGAGCGAAGGAGGCCATCGATCCCAACTTTTGATTTAGGGTTTTCTGAGAGGATCCCAAACGTTTCCAGGAGAGATTGATGAAGGTAGAGAATCAAGTGACACCCGAAAGAAACTTTAAGAAATGTTGTTTCTGCATCTAACCGACGCCGTATTGTACATTTGGTCAGGACTCACATGAAAACCTCCTTCTCCGTCAGAGGCTTTAGTGTGGTGCACTATTTTTTTGCCTCTTGTCATTTTTGATCCCCTGTTTTCTCAATTCTATACCAAGAAAAAAAGATCGTTAGTTGTCTTTTTTGAATTCTACTACCATGTCTGAGTCTTTAATTAACATCAACATATCATTAGGTATGAGAAAAGACATTCAAAACAGAGAATCAAACTATGAACGGGATTATTATGAATTTATGAAATTGGGCATTTTGTGGGCTGAAAATTGTATGTGTGTGTTTAGGAACTATTTCATAGGCTTACAGGTTTGGGCATTTTTGCCCCTGGCCAATTGGACGACATTTTGGCCGCTTGAATTCTTGCTTCTGACGAGCAAAGTGACCATGGAGAAACAACTATCGAAGATCTTGAAGACTAACCAATCGCAGCCGAGATCAAAGAGGTAGAGGAATAAGAAGAAGGAAGTGGTTATGTATATAGGAGTAGTGTGAACGATGAGACTCCATTACATAAGGAGTTTCCAAGATTACAACAGCCAAAAGAGTTGCAGAATTGCCATGTTGATGAGTACTTAATCCGAACAAGGACAAGGGAATCAATGGGGGGAACTCTTGTCATGTGTATGTTGGTTCTTGAATTCAGAAATATGCTTGTGTTGCTTTCTTGTTTAGGAACCAAATGTTCATGTTCACATACATATAGAATTGAGTGGGTATAGATCAAAATTTCTTGTGATTTCAGTTTTTTGCCAAAGACAGAGAATTAGATGTGTAATCATCCGCTCCAAAAAGAAACAAACAAACTGGCAGGCATGTTAAGGACGCCGTAGAAAAGGAGAAGAAAAATGGGGGAGAAAAATTGTTTAGATGCTGCTGGAGTCACGGCCAAAGACAAAGCGTCGAGCCCAGTCAGAGATAACGAGCATCCTCGTACGCCAGCTCACCAGTTTGCTGGCGTAAACAGAGTACCAGAGCCACTGGGTGCTGTGGCCTATAGAGACCCAATCCCCTGGCAGTTCAGCTGCTGTCTGTTCCCCTCCCAGTGGAGCAAACGATCCAAAATGTCTGTACCTGAATGGTTGGAACCGGTGTCGACCCTCTCCTCTGAACCTCAACGGTCCCTCTGGGTTCTTCTCACATTTCTCCATACGGTTGAAGCACTTTGCAAGGTACTTCCCTTGTTGTGATGCGACCTGTTATCATTAATTCAAGAATCAACAAACATCAGCATCTGTGTGGATTGGTTCCATCTTGTTTTTGATATGGAATTATATAGCTCACCTGTGCAGTTGCTGGAAGGTTCTTCATCTGTGAATCGACTTCAGAGAGGGCTTGCTTAAACTTTTCGATATTTACTTCTGTGTCCTCACCATTTTCACTCTTGAGCAAGTGTGCAACGTTCTTCAGTTTATTCTTCTTCAAGTAGAGCTCCACCTGAGGGTACCTCTGGCAAATGTCTTTCACCACACCATTGAAATCTTTCTTGTTCAAAGTGCCTGTATTTTCCTTGTCTGCTTTATTGAAAATCGCAGCTATATCTTCCTGTTTGTTCAACAACATCAAGACAACAATAGATTTAAAACGTCAGTCATTATCTGTGAGATATGCAGTCATCATCTGTGAGATATGACACAAGGAAAGGTCTATATATATATGGGTGTTGAGATGGCACCATGACTCTGCGTTGGTTGATAGTTGCAGTGTCACCTAAGGCATAGACACTGTCGCATCCCTCCACTCTAAGCCATTCATCAGTTGCCAACACACGTCTCTGCCCCTGTAACCATACTCAATCTAGTTAGGTGGACACAAGCAAATGATTTGTTTAGTCAAATGATTTCTTGATGTGATCAAATCTAACCTGATTAATCTGCTGCATAAAGTCCCTGATGACAGGACGCGAACCAATTCCTGTTGACCATACTACCATACCATAAGGTTCAGAGACAATTTTGCCAGTTTCTCTTTCCTTTGTGGATATCTCATCAGCAGTCACTTCCACAACCATTGACCCTGTCTTCAAATCAATACCGTCTCTTTGGAACTTTTCCTCAGCAAAAGCAGTGATCCTCTTGTCAAACCTGAAGGAGAATAGAGCCAACATTAAAAGCAGCAGATTAAGCCAGATCTAGAAACTTGAATGGAACTTACATGTTGAGAATGTGGTCTCCTGCTTCAAGAAGAGTGATTCTTGTGAACTCTTGGACCTTTGGGTATATCTTAGCCACATCCTCGACTAAGAAGTCATGAAGCTCTGCTGAGAACTCGACCCCAGTTGGTCCTCCACCAACCACAACGAAATGCAGAATCTTTTTCCTCTCTTCTTCAGTTAGATTGGGAAGAGAGGCTCTCTCGAAACAGTCAATGACTGAGTGACGGATGTTTAGAGCATCCTCCGCTTCTTTAAGGAAGTAGGCATGTTCTTCAACTCCAGGGGTGTTGAATGTGTTAGGCTTAGCTCCAACAGCTATGACTAGAATATCATAATCCATGTCAAACTCCGTTGTGCCCTTAAGACTTGACCCATCCTTGGACCGGCAGTGGATTTTCTTGTTTGATGCATCAATCTTGACACACTCTGCTTCTTTGTACTCAAATCCTTTCTGAGATGTTTAGGAACAGAATCAGATAAAAAAAAACTCAAAACTTGAATAATAAGAGAAGTTGCAAGAGTGAGATAGAAGGGTGACCTTGCGCATAAGGCCACGAATGGGTTCAACAATGCTACGGGCTTCGACGGTACCATTGGTAACACTTGGCAAGAGAGGAGTGAAGAGGAAAAAGTTACGAGGAGAGACAACTTGAACATCATAGTTAGGGTTGTTCAAGTAATTCAAGAAGCTGTAGCCGCTCCATCCACTGCCAAGAACGACCACCTTCTTCTTCTTCCTTATTTGTTGGCCATCTGAGTCATGAGTAGCGTCTGCGTGTAATATACGTCTCAATGGACTCGCGTCAGAATACACCAGTACACCACCACCGCTACACAACAATACATAAACCACAAATATAAGAGCGAGGATAAAGACATAAACCAAAATAATGATTAGAGATTCTAAGACATCTTTGAAACCGGATCTAATGAACTACGTTACCAAAAACATTGAATCTGAATCGAAGAAAAAAGTATGACGCTTTGTTTGTATGGAGCTGGTATGCATTGTCATGCATCACAGGGAAGAGGCAAAAAAAAAGACGAAACTTTCAACGAAAAATTCGGATACGTGCGTAGGAGAGGTCAAAAATATCACAAGACCAATAATATTTCATGGAAAAATGGGAGAAATTTAAGAAAACAGTCAAAGCATATATATAGAGAGAGAGAGAATTGGAAACAAAAAGTTATATAGATTCAGCTGAAAGAAGAAGAAGATATATATGTGTACAATGGTGAACCAGATCTAAAGCAAAATAAGGAGGGACCTGAAGGTGCTGAGAACAAGAAGCTTGGAAGCAGAAGGGTAAGCCTTGAATAAACTAAAAGCTCTCTCGTAAAAGCTGTGGAAACTCATGGCAAGTTTCTCAGGCTCAGATCCAAAACAAAGCTGAGAGCTTTATCAGAATTTGGAAGAGAGGCTGCAAATGTGAATATGCAAAATGGAAACTATCAAGCTACTTTAGGGTACGTGAGAGAGAGAGGCCGGCGACACACCAAAAAATAAAAATAAAGGAAAAAGAAAAGAAAAGACAGTGAGGTATTTAGGAAAAATGGAGTAACGCCCAAGTAAATTTAGGAATATGTCATTAATTAATAATATTCTTATTATTAAAAATAAAATAAAATAGCAGATTTTTTTAGGGTTTGACTTCTCTCAAAACTCGACACTTTAAACGACATTATGTTCCGCGTTCCCTGGAGATTTTTTTTTTTTTTTAAATATATATTTAGAACTCGAACAACTGTTGGATTCGATTTTGATTTGCATTGTTGGTTTTGTTACGAAACAATTTGGAATATATAACAAAGCTTATAAGAAGAATGGAATATACCCAATTGAATAAATCACTAGGGGAATCAGGTGGAATCAATATGTCCAAATATTGAAAATTTCTCTCTAAAATAGTCGAGATTGGGGGGAAATACCTTATGTACATATAGGTTTCTATGATTCATACCATTGGAAATGTAAATACCTTAATTAAGACAATTTCCCAGTTGGCGGCTTGACCCCTTGTGAAAGAAGAAAGAGAGATTGTTTGGGTAGCACTAATTAGAATATGGACCATTAGGTGATGTGTTACATGCCATGTTATGTTCTCCAGCTTTGTCAACTGCCTATATCCAGCAGCAACACGGATGCCAGCAAAGGCATCCATGCTCTATAAGTAGCTGAGATGGCATCATTTAGCTTCTTTATCAAATGTGAGAAATCATGCAGACCAAGCAAGAAGAAAGACCAGACATAGAGAAATAGTCATGTTAGAGTTACAACATACCGCTGGCTGCTTTATCTATATATCGACTTGGGGGAAAATGTTCCGAAGTGACTCTGGTTGACTCTCTGATAGGCTTGTCTCATAAAAGCGCTTTGATGAAACAAGCCACTGGTCTCCACGTCAGTATTGCATATGAGTAGACGATGATATCAGTCATGGGTGACATCTCAAATTTGCTATTAAGGAAAAGATATTTTCCGTTTATATAAATGTTCTCCAAAGAAAAGCAAAAGTGAGCATTTTGTCACAACTCAAAAGGAGAAAAAATTCACCAAAATCTTGGTTAGAACTCTATGTAAAATTCGCCTGCGTAATTGAGAAGAGAAACAACCAAGGCCGTGTATTGATAATAATAATAAACTTATATATCCCAATTTTTTTGTCATCAGCTTGAAGAAGAAGAAAACAATTGGTGATATAATTCCAAACTTAGAAAGAATAATCTGTTATAAGAAAAGCAAAAGGAGGGTAGATATGTCTTTTTATATTGTGTCTCTTAAAATAAAAGTAAAATAAAATAAATAAAAGTTACTTAATTCTGAAAGAAGGTGGATTCGAGGTTGGTTTTTTTGCAGCGATGGTCGATTGAGCTATTTTAATTTTTTTGGCTTCTCCCCGACTAAATTCCCAGATCCGAATACTCCCCACCTTCAAGATCTGGGTTTTACATAGCTCTGCGCTTCAAAGTACTAACTATGAGGAGGCGAGGAGATAGTTTCCGGAGAGCTGGGGGGCGTAGGAAGATCTCGAATGTTGTCTGGTGGCTTCTCTCTGCTGGGACATTCCTCATCATGCTCTTCATTCTCATTCTCTCCAAAACTGGTCAGATTGAACCCAGACCCTCCATTCCCAAGGTATTCTTCTTTCTTAAAGATCTCTTCTTTTTTTTTTTCTTTGTGTGGATTTCAATTGCTCCCCTTTTATTTAATCCTTCTATTCTGCAGCGACGTTACCGTAATGACAAATTTTTAGAGGGTATGAACATGACTGAGGAAATGTTGAGTCCTACTTCCGTTGCTCGTCAAGTGAATGATCAGATTGCTCTTGCTAAAGCTTTTGTTGTGATTGCTAAAGAAAGTAAGAATCTTCAGTTTGCTTGGGACTTAAGTGCTCAGATCCGTAACTCTCAGTTGCTTTTGTCGACTGCTGCTACTAGGAGAACTCCCTTGACTGTGTTAGAGTCCGACCCTACTATTCGTGACATGGCTGTTTTGTTATACCAAGCTCAGCAGCTTCACTATGATAGTGCTACTATGATTATGAGGCTCAAGGCCTCCATTCAAGCTCTTGAAGAACAGATGAGTTCCGTTACCGAAAAGAGTTCCAAGTATGGACAGATTGCTGCTGAGGAAGTGCCCAAGAGTCTTTACTGTCTTGGTGTTCGTCTCACAACTGAATGGTTTCAGAACCTAGACTTACAGAGAAACCTTAAGGAAAGGAGCCGCGTTGATTCTAAACTCACAGATAACAATCTTTATCATTTCTGTGTGTTTTCTGATAATATCATTGCTACTTCTGTTGTCGTCAATTCTACCGCTCTCAATTCCAAGTCCCCTGAGAAAGTCGTGTTTCATCTTGTGACTAATGAGATCAACTATGCTGCAATGAAGGCTTGGTTCGCCATGAATATGGACAACCTCAGAGGAGTCACTGTGGAGGTTCAGAAATTCGAGGATTTCTCATGGCTGAATGCTTCCTATGTTCCGGTCCTCAAACAGCTGCAAGACTCTGATACCCAAAGCTACTATTTCTCTGGACACAACGACGATGGGCGCACTCCAATCAAATTCAGAAATCCCAAGTATCTTTCGATGCTCAACCATCTCAGGTTCTATATCCCTGAAGTGTTTCCTGCGCTGAAGAAGGTGGTCTTTCTTGATGATGACGTTGTTGTTCAAAAGGATCTTTCCTCTCTCTTTTCAATCGATTTAAACAAAAATGTGAACGGGGCTGTTGAGACGTGCATGGAGACCTTCCACCGCTACCACAAGTACTTGAACTATTCCCATCCTCTCATACGCTCCCATTTTGATCCTGATGCGTGTGGGTGGGCGTTTGGGATGAACGTCTTTGATTTAGTTGAATGGAGGAAGAGAAATGTTACCGGCATATATCACTACTGGCAAGAAAAGAACGTGGACCGGACCTTATGGAAACTTGGCACACTACCTCCAGGGCTTCTGACATTTTACGGGTTAACAGAGGCACTGGAGGCGTCGTGGCATATCCTGGGATTAGGATACACCAATGTGGATGCTCGTGTGATAGAGAAAGGAGCTGTTCTACACTTCAATGGGAACTTAAAGCCGTGGTTGAAGATCGGAATAGAGAAGTACAAACCTTTGTGGGAGAGATACGTTGATTACAGTCACCCTTTTATGCAGCAATGCAATTTTCATTGATATCTTAGTGTCCATAGTTTTACTTCCACTTCTAGACAGCTATATCTTCCACATTTGGTTACAGAGACACTTGCAAGAGTTTTGTATGCTCTAGTACCATCACTTACTGTATGTTGTGAATGTGATATTCAAATTCAATGAAGCATCATCTATTCTCTGATATTCATATTTTTCTCAGCGGAATTATGAAGACAAAAAGATATATTTGTTTCAAACTTCAACTGAATAACAATTAACCCTATAATGTTGGCGATATAGTGGGAACCAACCCATCTACTGAGCCGCCACTTTCAAAAGTCTGTTTCTTTTTTTGAAAGTTAAAAATGATTCTCTGTATCTTCTTATAAGATTGACAAGCTTCCTTCTCTCTCTCTCAGGAACCTGAGTAACAATGAAGGGATGTGAGCATGAACAACAACTCAAAACAAGAAGAGGAAAGTCCCACGAGGTTAGTTCACGTTTTCTCTCCTCTCCGTGTGCGTCTTCTTCTCCTAACCGCAGAAACTCCACTTCTAATTCATCTACCAAGAGAGATGCTCAGAACAACAACGGTCTGAAAGTTCATCTCCGCCTGAAAAAGCATGATAGGATGTCAAATGGCACACAGGTTTGTTTCGGGTTACCAAACCAAAGCAGCATAGAAGTTGACACAAAAGAAAATCGTAGGCCTTCGCCGTGGATTGATGATAAGGATAGCGTCATACTTCCTGGCAGATTTTCCGTTGATGGATGTGCATTGTACAGAGCATCATCAAGGAGAAACTCATGCTCTCTACTATATGAGTCCTTCAACGGTGAATCAGATTCAGAGTTGAGCGATGTATCCTTTTCTTCAAGTGTTAGTACAAGTTGTTCGTCCCGGAACCATAAACCTGGTATCAAGGTCTCTTCTAAATATCTGCATGATTTAACAGCTAGACCAAGCAAAGACAACAACAATGAGACCAAACTAAGGTCACAAGATGGTTCACAGAGAGCTAATAGCTTTAGGGGCATTGAGAATAGGATGAAGAGGAAAAATTCAGTGGCCAAGTATGGAAGTTCGATGTCTCAGTGGGCGCTTTCACCAGGAAGGTCATTGGACGCTCAGGCAGTGACAGTTTCAAGTTCAAAACTGAAGCCTCCAAGAGGCAAAGGCGTGGGTAAACTAATCAACCTAGGTTTCGATTTCTTCAGGAGCAAGAACAAGTCTTCGCCCTTTACTTCACCACTAAAACCAAAGACATGTGACGCAGAATCTGTTCATCAGCTGAAGCTTATGAATAACCGGTTGGTTCAATGGAGGTTTGTCAATGCTAAAGCCTGTGCTGCAAACAATAGCGAATAATGCCTCCCAAATTTCTATGTTTGTCAGAGTCATTCGTGCTTTCTTCATCGCAGAATCAACTACTCTGTGCGTGGGATACTCTGAACAAGTTAAAACATTTGATTCTGCAAGAGAGAATCAAATTGCAGAAGAAAAACCTGGAGATGAAGCTGAATTATGTGCTTCTTTCTCAAGTACGTATCAGATCCAAACCCATTTACTTAAATCCAAGCCAAGTTAAACCGGATTAATACGAAATATGAAACAGGTTAAGAATCTTGAAGCTTGGGAGGACATGGAAAGACAACACCTTTCAGCTCTGTCTATGACCAGAGAATCCCTGCATTCTGTTCTTTCCAGGCTTCCCCTCAAAGAAGGTGCAAAGGTAAATCAAATCATGCTCCTCTGCTGAACTCAAAACAAGTTTTTTTCTTCTCTTTTATTTTCCAACAACTCCTGAGGTTTTCAGGTGAACATCGAATCAGCTGTGACTTTATTTGAGAACGCAGAAGCAGTCACTGATGCGATCATTTCAACTTTAAATAGTTATGCTCCCACGGTAAGTTTTTCCGGCTCTGCGGACAAATGTGACATGATAATCGTGTATCTAAGCGGTGTAATGACCTAACATCTTCCATTAGCAGATGGAGGGTATAGTTCCACTTGCTTCCCAACTTGCGGAAGTGGCCACACAAGAGAAGCTGATGCTGGAGCAATGTAATGATCTTTTGAGAATGATTTCCGAGTTAGAGGTACAAAGTTTGTGTGTGCATGAACATTTGAAAACCTGATCTGATATGATTCTGTTTCTGATCATATTTTGGGATTTATGCAGATGCAGGAGAGGAGCTTGAAGTGCAGCTTCCTTATTCAACACAAACAGACTTTCGATACAAAACTTCTGTGATACTAGGACTGTGGCTTCCCCTGTCAAAGCTTTGCGTCTCTGTTTTTGTAAAGCAAAAGTTAGTATTTTGAAAGCTTAAGAAAGGTTTGGACTTTGAAGAACTCAAGATTCAATTGACTTGATTGCAGAAAATGCCTTTGACAGGCAGCTTTATGGAAGGCAAATAAAAATAAAGAGTTTTATTTCTTCCAATTTTCTTGTTTGATACCGTTTAGACTGAATCAAATCAAAATGACACTAACCAGCAATCGCGACAAGGCCTAATTGTGATTAAATTGGAATTGGAAGAATCTTATTGGCGTAGAATTGGAAAAATCGCGACAAGGCCTAATTGTGCCGTCAGCTAGCTTTGATTGCAATAAGCAGAGACAAGAAGCCATCAATTCATATATGAAGAGACTCAGGAGAGTGAAGAGGAAAATCGTCAATCATCCTCCACGAATTCCCATTTCCCAATGTCAAGAACCAAAGCTTCTCAGCTAAACCACGATTCAAACAAACATTTATTTCTTTTTATTCATACACAACATTTTGTAAGCACCATCAATGGGATCATAACCCAAGTAGTGGTACATATCTCTCTTCCGAGAATCATCAATCTTGGGCGGAGACAGAGTAATGGACAGAGTAATGGATCGTCTAGTGCTAGGATTATATACCATGAGTTTATAAGGAGGTCCATAACAAATTATACCATGAACAGAGGGAGCAACAGTTGTGTACGGCTTAGGATTATAATTTCATATGGTAACTTGCTACAGAAGTTAATGATGATGATGATTCCCCTTGAGTTTGTGGCTGAATCGATGAGAAGAAGAAATGACTCCCGTAAGGCATTTTCTGGAATGTGAAGATGAGACTTTGCGGACGATTCAAAGACTTGGACAAGTACGATTTCATCAAGTCTCGGATGCATATTGTTTCGACACGAGAAAGGAACCTCGTTAGCGTTTTAACTGGTGATGCTTTCATGAGTATCTCCGGTATAACATCAAGCGGAATCGGATCAGAGTTTTCTCCACCTGTCGGAGATACGAACGGAAGGCTTCGATACGTCTCCGACTCGCAAAACCCTTACGAAATAAAGAATAGGCAATCATTAAAAGAAACTATCACATTAGACCTAAAATTGAATAATTTAGTTAACTCATAAGCATCTTATATCTGTTTTTTTTTCTCATTCAAAGCGCATCTATCGCTTTATTTTTGCTTTGAATAATCATTTTTGTTTCTTGCTTGACACCGAATTAAGTGTTTTGCCTAACCCCATGATGGTTCATCTACCATAACTACAGGCTAAGTATGTGGAAAGGCAACCCTCAACCAGAAAACTGATCTTCCACCTTCTTCTTCCATTTCCGATCAAAAGGAGAAACCTCATTTGATTTAAAAAAAACCTCTCATGTTTCTTTGTTTTTTAGCATCTGTGAGCTTTTGTTTGAAGGAACCATGATCTATGGCTATGTTTCTTTATTACAATAATATGATAATGATGAAACACACTCCTTTGATATTTCGTCAAGTTTTCTGATCAGTTATTTTACTGGTTTACTTGACAATAGTTTTCGATATCGTGTGAGTGAAAGAGAGAAATAATCATGGTCGAGTTAATAATCTTTTTTCCATAAGATACCAAAATCTAAAGACAAATTCAAATCGAAAGAAAATAACAACAGAAGATAGATGGAGAAATTTCGATCAAAAGAAGATATTCATGATAGTCTTTGCTGTACTCTTTTTTCTTCACTCAGTTTTGTCTCACCGGATTTTCTGAATAAGTTTTGTAACGAGGTAGCACAAAAATGACTTTCACTTTCATTCATTTCCCCCTTTTTGGTTTCTTCATCTATTTCTATTCTATTTTCTTCTGTAACTTTTCTTATTCATTCATAAAACTCCTTCACTTGTAATGTTCCATTGATCATTCCAATAGAAGAAGCAATTGGACAATTAGGTTCAGTAGGATTATTTGACCGTTGGGAGACTATTTAGGACTGTTGGATCTTTCAGGGTCTCTACCAGGGCCATTGGATTAGTGTAAACTATTTGATACTGTTCAGGGTATCTACCAATTTAGCCCATTGGGCTTTTCAATTAAGGCCCCAAATATTCGACCCATTATCATTTACAACAACACTCCGTCGGAGTCTTCGTCCTCCTCCTCCCGAAACCACCCAGAAAGGCTCTGTAATCGGAACCGCCACTTTTCTTCCATCAGAAAATCAAAATACGGAGCATGTGCCTTCGTCCCTTAATCTAGCCAAGTCCATTCCTACAGCAGGCACAAATATGCCTTCTGGTTGCAGTATCAGAGCTCTCTGGATCATCAACAATCAGGACGCTGTTGTTTTCTCCAGGTTTGTATTCCATCAACCCAATCTCATTCATTCCTATTTCACTCAATTTCTACTTTGAATTCGAAATTAATCTTCATTTTAAGCAATTCAGGAGATTTCCGGTCGTCGAGAAGCAATGGTGCTCCGCTTACAAGTCGGAAAACGAAAACACTGACTTAGACCTTCCTCGACTTCCCACTGATCAACAAATCTCCGATGCTTTCACTACAAGAAAGAGACGGTACACTTTCTCTTGGTCGCTCTCAATTCCTTCTTTTTGCAGATTTTCTCGAAATGTAAAATTGAATTTCTAATCCGATTAGGGAAGGCTCTACTCGTGGATATGGCATACGTGTTGCTCAATCGACTAAAGGATCGGATTCTTGGGTTGATGATCCCATCACTCGTCATATTATCAGCCTTTGCTTAAGCGAAGAAGATGATGATGATGATGAATCTAACAAGAATGAGAGGAACATTCTCTGGCCCATTGCCCTGCACACCAGATCCCTTTACTCCATCCTCGTTTTGCCTTTGGTTGAGCCAAGGGAGATGAAGGATTACGTCAAGTTATGTAGGAGATCTGATTGTGGACCAGCTGTTGGTGAAGATTTGAGTTTGTCATCTCTCTTGCTTAACATTTCCTCCATCACTGGGTACTTATAACTTCATCTCCTCTCTCAAGGTTACCACTGAGTTGTGTCTTTTTTCTTGTTTCATATGCGTATAAGATCAGGGTTAAGAATCAGTAGTACAGACAATGTCAAGTTTTCATCTTTCAGTATCTTGGATAATGTAGAGAGTATATATATGCTTTTTGTGGTCTTTTCCCACTCCTTGATTGCACTTCTCACTCATGCTGTAGGGCTTTCATGGTGGCTCATGCATTTGGTGACATCATTTCTGGTGATACAGTGGAACCTGAGGTTGTTGTAAGTGCCTCACCATCAGTTGGGGGGTTGTTTGATTCACTAACTGGAAGCATCGGTATCTCATCAAGGGCAAAACCCGTAGCTGCACCGGTTGCATCTTCTTCCCCATCTGGAGCTGCAACAACTGGAGCTACAGCATCAGATGCTCCCAAAGCAGGGTCAAGGTTACTGGATAGAGATATACTTAGAAATTTTATCGCTAGTGCTATGCCGTTTGGTTAGTATTATCCCTCTGTCATTGACGGTTTATTCTGTCCTCTGCTAGAACATTTGTTTCCTGATTGGTGTGCTATAAAACCTGGAATCTTTCAATCACTTCTACAGGTACCCCGTTAGACCTCAGCTTGTCTAATATTTTTGCTATGAAGGCAAATGGCTTTTCCTCTGCTGATCCTCCTCCCCAAGAACTTAAGCAACCAGCATGGAAGCCATACTTGTACAAAGGAAAGCAAAGGCTATTGTTCACAATTCATGAGACCGTTAATGCTGCAATGTACGACCGCGATGAGATTCCTGATAATGTATCTGTTGCGGGACAGATAAACTGTCGGGCAGAGCTAGAAGGGCTGCCTGACGTGTCGTTTCCTCTAGCAGGGCTGAGTACAGCCCATATCGAAGCTATATCTTTCCATCCATGTGCCCAAGTTCCAGCACATGGGATTGACAAGCAGAACATTGTTTTCCAGCCTCCCTTGGGTAACTTTGTTCTCATGCGATACCGGGCAGGTTGTGGACTCGGACCACCAGTGAAAGGGTTCTATCAGCTATCAATGGTTTCAGAAGACGAGGGTGCATTCCTCTTCAAGGTGCGCCTCATGGAAGGTTACAAACCTCCTCTGTCAATGGAATTTTGCACTATTACTATGCCCTTTCCACGGAGACGGATAGTGGCATTTGATGGGACTCCGTCAGCTGGGACTGTTTTAACGACAGAGCACTCTGTTGAGTGGAGGATTCTGGGCAGCGGACGTAGTCTTTCTGGAAAAAGCCTTGAGGCAACTTTCCCTGGGACAATCAAGTTTAGCCCATTGCAGAACAGGAGAAGAGGGGATGGGGATGACGAAGAGAGCGAGGGTGAGAGTGCTGAGGGTGTAGAGAATGTGGTGAACGTGGAGGACTTCTTGGTGCAGAAAATGAACAAGGATCTCCCAGCAGTTGAGTTGGAGGAACCGTTCTGCTGGCAAGCATATGACTATGCCAAGGTATGCATGTCTTTTGCTTCCTTTTGAAATCTTTTGGACTTGGTTGTTGTTCAAGTCTATCTTCTGGTTTACAGGTATCCTTCAAGATTGTCGGGGCATCTGTTTCTCGAATGTCAATTGACACAAAATCAGTAAGCTTTTGCAAGTTGGAATGATTAGTTTTTAGTGTTAGCCCATATTATCGACTTATTATCACCTCCCTTTGTTTTGCTAGGTCAATATCTACCCAACCACAAAGTCACCGGTTGAGTTTTCTGCTCAGGTAAGACGCTGCCTATTTCTTGTATATCTAATGAGTTATATAAAATTTTAGTCCCCAGGAAATGTTTGAACCGGATTGGATAAACTCTAAAGGTTCTACATAATATGTGCGTTAGCAGGTGACTTCAGGGGATTATATATTGTGGAACACATTGGGGAAGGCTCCATCAGCAGCCACCGTGTAAATCCCCAAGTCTCGGCCTCACTGGTATTTTATTTTCCAATCCGGAAGAAGTGCGAGATTTGATTTGAGTTGTTTGTTTCTGTTTTCTCGAGTTAGTAATCATTAAATGTATGAGCATTGATTTTTGCTGCGAAAGTGAATCTGTATATTAATGTTGTTTCTGGAGAAAAAAAAAGAAGATGAATGTTTTTAGTTGCAGTCTGCCTGGCATGGAATGGAACATGTGATGTGACAATAACCCATAAGGTGGTCATGTTCACGAAGTTGCCCCTGTTTTAGTTTATATACAAGCCTAAGAAGGAAAGTGTTCTTTTGAGAATGCTATCTATGCATAGTATGTCCAGCTCACAAGGAGATTATACTCCAAGGGTTAGTCTGTATATGAAATTACAAAAGTAGAAGAAAAATACCAATGAATGTTATAATGATCGACTGGGCAATTTAAAGAGAGTTTTTGTTGGTGCCACGTCAATGACTGGCTCTATAGTTCCAATGAGCTTGGAAGAACCACCGACAGATCTCATTCATAGGTAGCTGCCACTGGAAGTTAATTGAAAAAAAAAAAGACATAATTGCAAAGGTCACCAAAAGGTCCAAAACATATCGAAACCCCGATTTATTTGGTTTTTAAATAAACGTTTTCATGCCTTTAAACAGTGTGTATTGTGTAAGCAAAGATGATGATGAGCTGTTGTTACCTTGAAAACTCCATTCTATCTTAATAACTTTAATTTTAATCGGTTCTTAAATAACTGTTTTTTAACTCTTTTAAGAAAAAGAAAAAAAAAAAATTTTAAGTAATTCCTAATTCGTGGAACGTAATGTTAATGACTTAATATGTAAACAAAGGTGGAATCAGTCAAGTTGTCTTTTGAAAATTGGATTACCTGAAAAGAAAATTCACCAATTTGGTCAAATAAAAGACGATGAGATTTTTTAAATATGTCTGGTTCAGATCTAATCATCTAAAGCCCTTCCGAGATCTACGACTTTCTTCTCAAGTCGTTGTCTGAATTCTCTTTCCGAACCGCCACCTGAGTCTGCTGTCGGTGGAGGGAGATGCATCTGCCGCAGGTTGCAAATGGTGGTGGATCTGGTTTTCCGGCGGTCTCCGTCGGAAATAAGAAGAATAAGTATCAGAGAATGGACTCCGACGCGGAGGAATCGCAGAATCATCGTGAAGCAGAGGCAAGAAACAGCAGAACCAGAAAATACGTCATGGCCTGTGCCTTTTTTGCATCGTTGAACAATGTTCTTCTCGGTTACGGTGAGTTTTACATATATAAACATCTCAATCAGATTCTTCTTCTTCTTCTTTGTTGGCTCAGAAAAGGTGTGCTCTGTTTTGGTGTTTGTCAGATGTTGGGGTAATGAGCGGTGCGGTGTTGTTCATACAGCAGGATCTCAAAATAACGGAGGTGCAGACTGAAGTACTTATCGGCAGCCTCAGCATCATTTCTCTCTTCGGCAGCTTAGCCGGTGGCAGAACCTCTGACTCTATCGGTAGAAAATGGACCATGGCCTTGGCTGCTCTCGTCTTCCAGACGGGTGCCGCGGTGATGGCTGTGGCTCCGTCCTTCGAGGTTTTGATGATCGGAAGAACTTTTGCCGGCATTGGGATCGGACTTGGTGTCATGATCGCGCCGGTCTACATCGCCGAGATATCCCCAACTGTAGCCAGAGGTTTTTTCACGTCATTCCCCGAGATCTTCATAAACCTAGGGATCTTGCTTGGCTATGTCTCCAACTACGCCTTTTCGGGGCTTTCAGTGCATATCAGCTGGAGGATCATGCTTGCAGTTGGTATTCTTCCTTCGATTTTCATAGGATTTGCGTTGTGTGTGATCCCTGAGTCGCCGAGGTGGCTGGTGATGAAAGGCCGAGTGGACAGTGCACGAGAGGTGCTCATGAAAACGAATGAGCGAGATGACGAAGTGGAAGAGCGGCTTGCAGAGATACAACTGGCGGCTGCACATACAGAAGGCAGCGAGGAGAGACCGGTGTGGCGTGAGCTTCTAAGTCCATCTCCTGTTGTACGGAAAATGCTGATCGTTGGATTTGGGATCCAATGTTTCCAGCAGATCACAGGTATCGACGCCACCGTCTACTATAGCCCAGAGATCCTGAAAGAAGCAGGGATACAAGACGAGACAAAACTGCTCGCTGCAACTGTCGCTGTTGGGGTCACAAAAACAGTGTTCATACTATTTGCCACCTTCCTGATCGATAGCGTTGGCCGTAAACCACTGCTTTATGTGAGCACAATTGGAATGACTCTGTGTCTCTTTTGTCTAAGCTTCACGCTCACATTCCTCGGCCAAGGATCGCTTGGCATAACCTTGGTGCTTCTCTTTGTTTGTGGGAATGTTGCCTTCTTCTCTATAGGGATGGGACCTGTTTGCTGGGTCTTGACTTCAGAGATCTTCCCATTACGGTTAAGAGCCCAGGCCTCTGCGCTTGGGGCGGTTGGGAACAGGGTGTGCAGTGGTCTTGTGGCCATGTCCTTCCTATCCGTCTCACGTGCCATCACTGTCGGAGGAACCTTCTTCGTCTTCTCCCTGGTGTCTGCGCTCTCGGTTATCTTCGTGTACGTGCTAGTCCCGGAGACAAGTGGGAAGTCGCTGGAGCAGATAGAGTTGATGTTTCAGGGCGGACTGGAAAGAGAAGACGGTGAAGTTGAGCTTGGAGATGCTGAGCATCTTGTGCGCAAGGAACAGGAGTTTTGAGTGTTATATACTATGGGCAGAATTGAACATGGTAAACTAGAAGAGGCAGAAGAGAAAAGATACTCTATGGTGTTCTGTTCTTGTTTTAGATCCAAAGAACGTAAGACAGATCTTGTAAGTGCGTTTGATAATGGTATAGACCCATCCATATTCCAAAGAAGGCAACTGCTCTGTTTTGTTTCCTTGTTTCAAGAAGAAACCATGTGATACTCAGACAATACAGAAAGGACGAACCTTTGTGTTCACTTCATGTTTCACATCTCCTTCTAACATTCATAAAGTTAAAGACTCCAGACAGATCTCGAGACAGTTCCATTAGACATCAACTCAACTGATTCACCATCAAACAACAACAACAACATTTTGCTTGCACTAACACACACACACAATCTCTCTCCTTGTGCCTCCTCCATAACTAGAGAGAAGGATTCGAAGGACAAAACTATGGAGATGTTATCTATCTAGAGTTTAAAGCTCGTAACATGGGAACTTAGCTTGAGATGGGTCGACCATGTCAAGGAAGAGATAGGCCATGCCTGCAACACCTTCAAACAAGGAATAAGGACTATCACCTCCGTGCATTTCTCCTTTTGAGAGTAACTTGGGGCCTCTATCAAGCAGGAAGCTGGCAAAGGCTTTTGCACGGTACAGATACTCACTCCTTCCTGTAGCTCTGTAAAGCGCGAGAAAAACATATGCGTTACCACTTATTCCATGACAGATCCCCACCCGCTTGAGCAATCCACGGTTCCAAACCACCTCTGCTGCAGCAGCACCCGCTTCCAGAAACTCTCTCTCCCCAAAAACCTGTGTTTTGTTTTCATTTCCCAGATATTAACTGTCTCTCAACGATGTATAGAAAGCAATTAAAATACACACACATATTCTGCCTAAAAAGGCATCATCACCTCAGCCGCCTTCACAAGTGTGAGGGCAATCCCAGGAGCTCCATGACACCAATGCACAAGAACATCTTTCCTCCTATCCTCTTCACTAGCCGGGTAATTTCCACTTGGAAACCGATTCTTGATCATATACTTAAGGGTTCCCTTGACATCCTCTGCCTCGTCTGGCTTCAGCTGAACATCCATCAAAACGTGCATAATACCAGCAAGCCCATGTGCTGCACCCCAGTACCTTTTGCCATACCATTCAAACATAAGCGGTGAGCTTCCATTCTTAGCCATTGATCTTCCTTCTTTGATAATCTCCTGAGCAACTTCGCGCTGCACACTGACTCTTAGTCATTTAGAGACTAAAGGAGACTCATTAATAGCTTTATCATCCTAAAGAATTGCACTTACAATGGTATCTGAAGAAAAAGTTTCTTTGCCAACGTATTTGTTGATGAACAAACAAGCCCACAGATAACCAATTCTTCCATACAAGAGCTCGTTAGGAAGATCACTAGATAGTCTTATCTGTTAAAAATGCTAGATTTCAATCACACAACCAAGAAAGACAAAGAATGAACCAAGTACAAAGCGGAGAAGAAGCATACCAGACGAAATTGTGCCAAATAGTAATTTAGCAACTCCTCCTCACCAGAACGCTTGGCTGCAGCAGCGCCGAGACCACAAACGCCGGCTCGGCCACAGATAAAAGTAACATCCCTGCCAACAAGTCTCATAGTTTCACCAACAATTCAAAGCAACTTGTTTCTATAGAGCTAAGCTATTGGACAAGGGAGAAGAAGAGGGGTACCCTGAGGAGGCAGATGCAGCATCACAAGCTTTGACGATTTCCAAGCAGAGGGAAAGGTCGTTGTCGTTTCCAGTGACCTGATAAGCTCTAAAGAGTAAAAACGCAGCTCCAAGAGTTCCAGAGTAAAGAGTGAAGTCTTCAACAGTCTGCCCACTGAAACCCCAAGTTTCCATCACTACCTAAGAGAGACCAACAGAACCCTTAGTGAGCATTTCAAAGAAACCCAATTGAATCCTAATCACGAGGACGAAGAGGAGATTTGCGCTTACGGTTTCTTTGAGATCCAAAGCGGATCGCTTGAGCTGCTGCAAGAGAGTCGAATAAGGCATATCGAGCAGATTCTTAAGAGAATCTCCTCCGGCTTCACTTTCTTTCTCCTTCACGAAATCAGGCATCAAGTTATCGAAGAACCGATCCGCCATGGTCGTCTCTTTTGTTAGCTCAAAATTGAATCTCCGTAGAAATTAGAAAATGTTTTGTTTTGTAGAAGAAAGATGAAACGACGTCGGTGTAGACGATCGGTTCGGTGAGTTGGTTACTTGGTTACACGTTTTGGTCAACGTGGCCGAATGAGTCAGATCTACGCCTAACGTCGAAACGACATCGTTTTAATCTCCGTAAGGCTCTTCTCTTCCTTGTTCTGAATCAAATTAACCAGCGATCAAAAAGTCCAAGACGAGAGAGAGAGAGAGCATCTGTGATCTCAAAGAAGCAAAAAGCTCCTTTAACCATGGCGACTTTTGATGACGGAGATTTCCCAGCTCAAACCCATTCTCCGTCCGTACACGACGAGTTTGGCTACGATCATTTCTCCGAATCTCAGCCACCTCCGACTCAACATCCATCCGGTGGATTCTCCTCTTTCAATGGAGATGGAGCTTATGGATCTGAAAATCCTGCTTCCCCAAACGGCTATGGATTTGGTGCTTCCTCCCCTAACCATGAGTTTTCCTCTCCTTTTGAGTCTTCCGCGAATGATGCTAACGGAAACGGCGGCGGAAGCGGCGACGCGATCTTCGCTTCTGATGGGCCGATTCTTCCAGATCCAAATGAGATGCGAGAGGAGGGTTTCCAACGCCGTGAGTGGCGCCGGTCAGTGTTCTGATTCTCGCTGTTTCATTTCCTGTTATGGAATAGGGCTAGATCTCAAGCTTGTGGCCATGGTAGATTACTAGATCTTAGTGTCTACTTAGGTAGAATAGTTTTGGATTTCAATTTTTATAAGCTTCGATTTGATTATGCGATCTTCCAAATTCGACAATCTATTAGAATGGTACAAAGTATTGTCATTGTTTCCTCATTTGGGAGAGACTTACTCATAGTAATATGTGTTTTGACGAGTAGCTAAGGAAAATTTGAAGTAGATCGCGGTTGGTTGTTCGATCAGATTTCAATTGCAATCCTCTGTGATAGTGTGATCTGATTTGGAATAAGAATGAACCCAAATTGTATATGTATAGTAGCTATCATCTTCGTTCGTGATCTGGATCAGTTCTGTTATAGATTAGACTGGAAGCACTATGCTTTTCTTGTTCAACATATACGAAAGAATCTCTCAGTGTGTGAACTGATATTTTGGCACGCATTTGTGCAGTCTAAACGCCATTCACCTTGAGGAGAAGGAAAAGAAAGAGAAGGAGATGCGCAATCAGATCATAGCTGAAGCAGAAGAATACAAGAAATCCTTCTATGAGAAAAGAGAGAAGACCATTGAGACCAACAAGACTGATAACCGCGAAAAGGAGAAGGTAAGCAGTGATAAAATTCCCTATTGCAGCCATTTGAGATTCTCCCGTGTTTTGGAAACTTGTTTGAGTTTTGCCTCTCTTGCAGCTATACTGGGCTAACCAAGAGAAGTTCCACAAAGATGTTGACAAGCATTACTGGAAAGCAATTGCAGAGCTAATCCCGCGTGAGGTTCCCAACATCGAGAAGAAGAGAGGGAAAAAGGATCCGGACAAGAAACCATCAGTGAATGTTATCCAAGGTCCTAAACCTGGGAAGCCAACTGATCTAGGGAGAATGAGGCAGATATTCTTGAAGCTCAAGACGAATCCCCCACCCCACATGATGCCGCCTCCTCCTCCAGCCAAAGATGCCAAAGATGGGAAGGATGCCAAAGATGGAAAAGATGGAAAAGATGCAAAAGGTGGGAAAGATGGGACGGATGCAAGAGGGAAAGATGCCAAGGACTTAAAAGATGGGAAACCTGCGGATCCAAAGGCAACAGAGGGAAAACCTGCTTCACCTGCCAAAGACGCAAGTGTTGAAACAGCGAAACCTGAGGCTGCTGCCTCGGAAGAGGGAGAGAAACCTGTGGCTGTGGCTGTAGCTGAGGCTGAGGTAGCCAAGGCGGAGTGAAAGGTCTTTAGTATTACTGTTGGGGGATTATTTGATATTGAAGTCACAATAGCTACGGGGCGAAATAAGAAGGGGTAAGTGATGTGCACATAGAAGCTCTATTGGGGGCTATCTGTGGGCACACCATTTCCTCTTCTGGAGAGAGAATTTTAGTCCTTTTGTTTTGGTTATTATTTTTTATTACCATTATATTTGTTCTGCAAAATTTGGTTATTGTTTTGGATTGATGTTCACGTTAAATCATTTTGGTTCCACGTATTTTGCATTTATGTGCACATTTATAAGACTTGTCAAGTAAAGGTTGTTGGATGAATCATTGGATTGTATGACGTAGGCGTAATGTGGTTGAGAGGGTCGTGGCATGTGAACAATCTTTACATTATTTTCGTAGTGATTTGATAATGGGGCACGTGGTGGTCAGGTCCAGTTGTTTCGTCTCTGTCCAGGGACACCATGTATGTATAATGCATGTAGGAACATGTTAGAAAGTGAATGATAATCACATCCATTTGAGGTAATATTTTTTTTTTAAAAAGAGTCGCCGAGTTGTGTTGTCATTAGAGAGAGTGGGGCAGGCAAACGAGTTGGATGAAGAAGGAATGAGATTGCATTCTACATTATTACATTTTTTTGTAAATTCTTATATAGTAATGTCCCACAAATAACATTATAGATGATACACACATCCCTATGGACAAGTAAAAAAAGGAAAAGGGAAAAGATAGAAAGTTAGTAGTCACACATTGCAAGCTCTTCTTCCCCTAACTTTGGAGATGGCTACAGTTGGATTCTGATATTACTTACTGTTTGCTCTCTCTCACTCACTGTCCTCTTTGTGTTAATCTCTCCCACAACAAAAAAAAAAAAAACGAAGAGAGGCAAATTAGAGAACGGGAGAGAAGTTGAGCCGGGAGGTGTAAGTAGCTTTGGGAACCCAGTTACTGGGGATAACGTCGGTGGCGGAGAGTGTCTTGTTGTTGGACAAAGTGGTAAGCTTGACGGAGAATGGTCCCTTGAGTGGTCCTGCCACGATGCACCAGTTTGCTCCCCATATGTGCTTCATTCCTATCCACTCCTTAGACCCGGCCTTCATAATTCAATATACGAATTTAAGTAAAATTAAAGAGGAATATGACATTTTTAGGAAATGAGGGGAGATTAATAACGAGAAATATTACTTGACGAATGTGCATAGAGCCAATGTCTCCTTCTCCATCTTCATACTCAATGAGAAGAGATAACCAATAATCAGTTGATCCTGCGTTCACATGGAAAGCTATGTTCTTCCCTCTGTATTTGCATGCCGTTCTGTTTTATAAAACAAACAAGTGTAAGTGTGTGTCAGAGATTCATAGGTGTGTGTTGTGTAGTCAATGGTCAAACTACGGGACCATCGAAAAAACAAGAACGCCGTTAAAGTTTCTTATTTGTTTACTCCTCCCAATGTAAGAAAACCAAAATAAATAAATATATATTTATATTTACTCATTTGTTCGTTAGCATTTGGAAGTCAAATAAAAATAATAAGTTGGTTATTTAAAGCGCGAAGACGTACCGGCGGTAGAGGATGGTTAATAGACCACGGTTGCGGATGACGCCGTTATGGCCGGGAATAGCCATATGGCCAAAGGCGGCACCACTGAGGTCGAAGTGAGTGTGTTTTGCCGAAGCAGATGGTCCTGAGGGTGACTGGTCGGTAACAATAATGGTGACTGCTCTCTTAGAGCAAATGGTTTTGTCGAGACACCTGACCTTGTAACATGCACCGCAGCCTTCGCCACCCTTGAACAGAATCGGACTCACCGCTCCAACCCTCGCCTTAAACGGCTTCACGTCCACTAGCGACCCGTAACCACAAGCTCCTCCTGCGGTTTCATATCAAGCCCTTATATTACTGTTGATTTCGCAGTAAATGTCTAAACTTGTGGTTTGTTTGTTACAGTAAAACCCAAATCAATTTTAGCCAATAAAGAAGATGTTTTACCGCTGTTGCCGTCGCCCTCAGGACTTCCGTACCAGGTGGCGGTGGCGGGAAGCCAACGAGAGGCTGCCACGTGTTGAATGGAGTGAGCCAACGGTGGAGAAGAGCCAGAGCCAGAGCAGCCTCTTAGAAGGTGGAGAAAGACGACGCAGAGTGTCGATAGGATGATCGGAAAGATCTGCATTTTGACCGGAGAGATAACCCACAAAAGAAATCAAATTTACCAAAAAAAAAAGGAGTGAGAGTGTGGAAGAATCGTTGGTTAGTTTGTTAAATAGAAGAGGGAAGGAGGGAGAAGATGGTTTAAGTCTGCAAAAAGGAAAAGTTAGAATTTTGCATCAAATAAGAAAATGCCGATAATGTCCTCGAGCCATTCTTCTTATTTACGGAGTGTGCCATTTTTTTTTTGAGGTAAATGGGACCTACTGACAGTTAGGGCCTTGATAATGATATAGCACGATCTCGTAGGGCAAGGGTGTTTATGTAAATTACAAGATTCTACAGTTAATTTAAAGCCAAAGTTGGTTGGGACAAGATTCTTCCGTTACTCTTACACTTCTTTTCTTTCATTTTTTTCTTTTTCTTTTTTGGCTATGAATATATGATGTAAAACTATATGACCATGGCCTCTTTGTTTAGTATTGTTATCGGTTATTTTTTATGGGTCTTACTGATGATGACACAAAACGATAAGAGTTTTTAGCACCAACAAAAAAAAGATGGTATAAAATGAATATGAGAATGTCGTTTTTGGTATTGGTAGTTATTATCGTTTTTCTAATTGGTATAATTTGAACCGAGATATACGGGTTATCAACCAAAGCATATGTGTTTGTTTCAATATGAACTAGATACATCAACAAGTTTTTTCCATGAGTAGAATAAAGTGGATTATTTGAAGATATGGGGATATATGACTTTATGATCTAAGAGTAGCTAAAATTATGACGGTAAATAATGTTGAATTTATAGGTATTTTTTTCACGAGTGATTTGGTTTTCATTGATATAATTCAACTTGAAATACAAAGAGCCGGCAAGGATCATAGTCTTTCTAGAGACATAGCCCGCGAGTACATAGGACTCCTAGAGACAATATACCATAAAGGGTAAGCAAACCAAAACATAAAAACTGAAAAGACCATAAAACTACAAAGAGAGAACGAAAATCTGATACGTAGGTAGAATAGACTATAAAACAATAGAGGAGGAGGCGAGAGATCCTAAGAACTAAAACATAATTCTAAAACAAATCAATCCGACGACTGTCCCAAAAAACATGTAGATGTCGGATCTGAGCCAAAGACTTATGTCTTGAAAAGAACTAAAAGAATGCTACCAGATTACTCGAAACCCGGACAAAAGCCTAAATCGAGCACAAACAATAACAAATCCGATGGAAACAAACGCATGACCGATAAATAACCACCGATAAAAATAAGCTCAAAGAAAAAAACTTTGAAATTTAATTAGAAAAAAAAAACGATAAAAATAATCATCAGCTATTACACACAGACATTCGCGAAATACGACCTTAACCACCTATAAACATAAGATTAATCTTATAGATATTTCTAAATGGATTTTTTTTTTCAATCAATTCACAAGTTACCAATTTATTTTGACGTCACCGAATTCAAACATATAACTTAGCTAATACAAATTTGTGTTTACTATTTTTCCAAAGAAGAAGATTAACACCACATGTATTCCTGCTCATGGAAAACAATACAACTTTGATGAAATAAGAGTCGAATGTGTATTAGGCGAGGCATAATAAAAGTGTATATGATCTTTTATATGATAAGATTTGGAAATAAGGAATCTTGATGGCCAATCTCTTGCCCACAGCGCATAATCATTTCAGCTCTCGAGATACTATTATTATTCTTTTAACTGTTTCCAAGTTTCGTATTTCTTTTAGTCAACAACCAACCATAGGCCATAGCTCACAGTGCTGTCATTATTTTACTTGATTTTGTTTTTGTGGAAAAGGAGAATTTTTTAAAAAACTAATATTGCAATATTACAGTTTTGGCAGACCGCACATGACTCCGCCACGAACCTTACTTTTGATTATTTTCGACCCTTCTTATACTTTATTTATCTTTCTAAAAGCTTACAAGAAAAATAATTCTTTTTAGATACAACTTCGGAAGAAAATATTTATAGTGTCAATTACACACTCCAGATTACAAAGTTTGATGACATAATGGTGGTTAAAGCGTAGTCCCAAAATTATATATATGACTGATTTGTACGATGTACAAGTAACTAATATGAATTTACAAAAGTTTATTTAATTAAATGAATATTTATATCGTTTTCTTATTTAAATATGGTGAATGCAACAGTTGTTTATTGCTGCGCACTTTAATCCAATTCTAAGGCTTGTACACATAATTAAACATTGTTTTCACTTCTGAATTTTGTTAATAAAAACTGTTTCCTACATTCGCGATTAACCAAATAGGTACAGAAGTGCTAACAAAAGAGAACACCAATTTCTATTCCAATTTTTTTTTTTTTTTTGGTTAGAAGGTTTAGTCGAATATTGGGACTTAATCATTCCAAGTTCATGAAGCTCTTAGTCAAAAACTAGCCAATCATTTGGGTTCGAGACCATGTTTATCAAATCCATGGAATCATTTGATAAAATGAGAGCAATATTGATCATGTTTTGCCACGCATTGCACGACCCAAACGAAACTTTGCATTTCTAGGGTGAAGAGCCGATAAGTCACGTGTATGTATAAACCTAACAAATAAAATGTGAGGTCCGAATTACACGAAATCAAGTAAAAATATAAGTTAACTTCTTAAAAATCATCACGAATACTGGATACGTGTATGCGTGTGTGCAATTATCAAAGACCAGTGAAATATATTATTGACAACTTCAATAAAAATAAGTACAAATTATAGAATAGCTAACAAATGAGAATTGCTTTAGTTAAAGTGGAAAAGTCAAATTGAATAATTGAGAATGACGACAAGAAAAAGATGTTACGTAATTCACGAAATTACAAAGTCACATGAGATGATGAGAGTATCAATAAAAACAGTTCATATAGGAATCTTACAGTTCACATCACATTCTCAATTAATTCCTTCCTTCACATATTTACACAATAAGACTTTATCCAATCTCTCCCCATGTGCCCCATAAGGCAATATATACGATTACTCATCGAATACCATTGATGTTCAATTATTTTATTTGCTTAATTTAATTCCTTTTTTTTCTAACGAATATGTGAACAGCTCCATAAGAATCCTTAATAACGATAATCAGTGATGCTATGGTTGGTTAATAATTAATAGTATACGAGTTTTGAGATTTTTTATAATATTAAATTAAGGCAAGGTCCGATCCGACCAAGATATGACTAACCCTGTCGTGACAGGCCAAACACAAATTCATACCGACTAGCCTGCAGGATATAAATCTTGGTTAGACCAAACAAAATCTTGATAACCAAAATTAATTTTAAACCAGTTGCTATAGAACCGGTACCGACAAGACCGATCCAACCCATCACAACATTGGTAAAATGATGCTTAAACCTAAAGAGTGGGACTAGATACTTGGGGGAGCACATGAAATAGACAAAGAGATTCACATTCATCACATAATTTATAATGCAAGAACAATCCCATATGTATATGTGTATCAAGATTTACAGGAGATAATGGTTTGGACTTCGGAGTAAGTGTGAAAGAGAAAAAAGAGATAACAACAAGCCAAAATTAATTGAACATGGATAGAGCGAATCTTTGCCATTTTCTTCTCAAAGCTTTTTGGTTTGCACCTCTCACCGGTTCGCCCTTTCATTAATCCTAACTGTCCAAGCTCCCGGTTTGGCTCCATACATGGGTTCTCCAACAACGTATGGAGGCGGCTGACGAGCATCCTGCAGGAGTGCAACTGTGCTTACATTGTATTCATCGTCACTGTCATAATGACGGTGAGGGTGAGGTCCAAGAGCTTTGAGCAACATTGCCAATAAAACTGATAGACCCTGCAAATAAACAAAGAAAACGCTGTGAAAACCAAGTAATTTAGAAGCACCGTAAAGTAGGATCTTGTTGCTAACAGTTAAGATACCTGGACACAGACAATAGAGAGACCTATCCACTTGCAAATCTTGAAGTTTGACTCAATGAATTTAGAGAAATGGTGGAAAGCACCACTTGGATCCTCAGGAAAGTCCTGGTGAAAGCTTCCAACAGATTAGAATTATGGGCGTGACAATATAGAGCCTCTCAAGATTTTTCAAAAAAAAAAGATATAGAGAAAATATACCTCCTTCCAGTCACGGTTTAGAAAGATATCGGCAACCACACCGCCCTCAACCATAACTAGCAAGACAATGAATCCCATATACTGAACCCAGTCGATATGCCAACAAACAGATGCATTATACACATAAAAAAGAAACACAAGAATGGATTCAGGAAGGAATGATGAAACTACCAAACGAAAACAGGTTAATTGTAGATGATACAGTTCGTGAATAGAGTTGCAGGAAAAGCTTTTGTAAAATAAAAGAAGTATACCAAGTAAAGGCAACATCCATTCACGGTTTCAGCGGCTATGTGCCCGGCACAAGTGACAACACAGAGAATGGCCCCGAGACCGAGAAATGAATAAATGAACCTGAAGCTCATAAGAAGGAATAGGTTCAGCAATTTTCTTTAGCAATGGCCAACTTCATAACAATAAATAACAATGATAACTTCCCCGTCACACAGAAACAAGATATGTCACTCATTTCCAGTGCCATCAAAGAATCCTAAAGCTATCTCTTCCATAGCTTAACAGCTTCCAGATACCTCTAGCTTACAGAATCTATGATCCTTCTACGAGAGAAAGATAGTTCCTCCGAAATAGATGTGTCACTCATTTCAAGTGCTATCAAATTTGAAAGACAAATCTTACAAGAGTCCTAAAGTGATCTCTTCCCTAACAGCTTTCAGCTTCCACACACCACAAGCTTACAAAATCTACAATCTTTTCTCTGTCTATTTTGCTAAGTACCGTTCTCAAACCACTCAGAATCTAAACAACATACAAAATACATTAAAAAAAAAAAAAGAAGGGAATTTTGACATACCATGGAACAGGGTGATCAGAATCAGCAAAGGGGAGATTTCCCATTTGTTCTTGCCATTGCCTAATCAGCCAAACAGCGTAGAGAATCATGGAGATCCCAACCATCCCAATTAGGGAATTCACGAGCTTTAACATGGACTGTAAACAACTTCTCACGATCCGCACCATCTTAAATAACCCAAAACCCTAGACGAAGAGGCCAGAGACGACAAATTCAAATTCTCTTCGTCGGTGGGCGCGGTTGGGTCGACGAAGAAGAGAAATCGAAAAAGAAAAAGAAATTTGTAAATCCTTGTAGTTTTCTCCTCTCTAAATCTGCAAATTGTAAAGATGATATTTTCTTTCTTTTTTTGAGCTAAGAAGAAGATATCTATTAAAATAAAACAAAAATCACACCTTGATGCCAAAAAAGAAAATTATCAGAAATAAATAATTTTTTTTTTCAACTTGTCCATAGAAATAAATAATTTTATTAATAAATTGTCACTTATGCCTAAACTACCATTTATCATAGATAAAATAAAACTTTAAACTATTTTGAAAAAAAAAAGAAAAAAAAAAAAGAAATACACGTTGATAGATAAGTATGATTTAAAGAAAAACCTTTGTGATTTTGTCAGTTTTTTAGATCGATGAAATTCGTTCTACAAAATTTAGAATACGTTTTCTATATTTTGTATAAGTTCTAAAATTTTTAAATTATATATTTTACTAGATTATCCCGCGCTGGTTATTGGGTTGCAACTCACATCTTACCTACAGTGGAAGATCTCCCTCAGCCTCCACAAGGATCAGTTGAACTGTAATCAGAAATCTGGAAGCTGAATATAACACCAAAGATAAAGCACTTCATGTGGAGTTGATTATCAGGCGCTCTTGCAACAACAACTCAATTGAGAACAAGACTGTTCCGATTGACCCACAATGCCCGCGGTGTTGTCTAGATGATGAATCTATTAACCATGTTCTTTTGCTCAGGCAATATGGAGATGTGCCAACATCAGGTCCGGAAGACTTCTCCACCCTTTTGATGATTTTGGAGACAATATCAGAATGCTTCTTCAAATCCATATAAAACAAAGTCTTTGCCACTACAAACTCGAATGTTTCCCTTTTGGCTATTATGGAGAATATGGAAATCAAGAAATGATTATCTTTTCAAGAAATTGAGCAATGATCCACAAAAGGAATCACAACGAGGAATAAATGACGTCCAAGAATGATTGGAAGCTCAAATTCAAACAGAAACAAGTTGTAGAAGCGATAATCATCCGCCCCAAAGATCAAGTAAATGGGACCCATCACCTGCAGGTTGGTTTTAATGCAACTTTGAAAGTAGCTACAATAAAGATCGAGACTATACAGGAACAGGTTGGATTGTCAGGGACAGTACAGGAAAGCATATCATTTCCGGATGTGCCAAACTTCAAAAGGCACAATCACCTCTTCAAACAGAGGCATTTGGATTTTTACATGCTCTTCAACTTATATGGACACAAGGATTACCCTACGTGTGGTTTGAAAGAGACAATGTTGAGCTTGCAAATTTGATAAACAAAAGAAGCGATCACCAAAGCCTCGGACCGATTCTTTATGATATACGTCATTGGATGCAGAAGCTCCCATACTCTTCTTTAGGACATGTGAATCGTGAACGAAATGCAGCTGTTGATCTATTATCTAGATCATTTTTTTTTTATTGATGTAATGTATCAAATGTACTCACAACCACCTAGATGGTTGATCAACACTTTGTATTATCCATTTACAATCTAATAAAGTAGATGTTACAAAAAAAAAAAAGGCGTATATAGACAAATGAGAAAAAAAAAAACATGTTTTATTTTCAAGGAAAATTATTATGTGGAAACCACAGAAAATTGAATTGGTCTCCATGATAACTTGAAAGCGGCTTGGCTCTATGAATAAGAGACTCTCTGGTCAGAGACGGCGATGATTCTAGGCCGATGGGTTTCCTTCAGTTGCGGAAACACGCCGGTGGCTAAGGTTTCCGACCGAAGACACTCGGAGTTTCGTGGTCTCTCCTCTACTATCGCTTGTCGCCCTTCTCTCAGATGCTCTTGTCTCAAAAGCAAATCTCCACAAGAAACTACCCAGGTTTGTCTCCTTCCTTTGATTGAGTCATCACATGAGATGTCGTCGTTTCAGATTAGGATCAAGTTTCCCTTTTTCATTAGTTTTAAATTCTAATTCCAAGTCCGGTGCTTTTTAGATTGAACAGTTGGGGAATGAAGAAGGGTTCTCGGTTTTGGCATCAGACATTCCATGGGAGGAGAACAACACATGGAGCACATTTGCTCTTTACATGTTCTCTCTGCATATTCCTCTTAGTTTTGGGGGTTTATCCATTGTTGCCAACATACTCCACCAGCAGATTCTTGATCCTCAGACCCAGGTGAGTCTTCTTTCCTCTTGTCTGGAAGTTTTACATTTACTAGTAACTGAAGAATGTTCGATATCATGTTGAATTGAACACTTTAGAAATGTTCGATATCATTTTAAGTGTGGTGAAACCCATCCTCTTGTCATTCTTCTATATGCTTTTGATTGTGGAGTGTTGAAATTCTTGTTTGGTTACAAAGTACAGAAGATTATACCGCAGTTTGCAATTTTGTTTTCTACCCATGTGAGATGTATTTGGTTACATTTCAAGAGTGGTGAAACTCAGTCTCTGTGACTTTTCTGTATGCTTTTGATTTTCCGTGTTGATTCATGGTGTGGCTACAATGTACAGGTGCTATCACTTGTGGCTCTCCAAATGGTAGAACTTGCAGGGACAGTCTTGCTGCTGAGGACCACGGCGAGGCCTCAATTCAAATCTATCAACTTTCTAAAGGGTAATAATGACTCGAGGGAAGGAAGAAACTGGGTGGTTGGCTCAGCATTGGGTTTGGGATGTCTTGTGGGCTTTATCTTCGTCACGTCGCTTGTAGCTGATCAACTCTTTGGTTCTAAGGTCTCCCCAGTTGGCCTGACCTCTACCATTCTCTGCTGAAAATGATTATCATTTTAACATAGCAGAAGCAATGTGTTTGATCTCAGGCTGCACACGAATCAGAATTGGAGAATATAATGGTGAGCGGGCAAGTATCGAGAAGCGGATGTTTTGCTCTCTACTGCGTTATAGCTCCCATCCTGGAGGAGACAGTATACAGACGCTTTCTATTAACCTCCTTAGCGTCGAGAATGGAATGGTGGAAGGCACTAGTGATCAGCTCAGGAGTCTTTGCAGCAGCTCACTTTTCAGGTGAGGATTTTGTGCAGCTGTTTGGGATAGGGTGCGTTCTCGGGACATGTTACAGCTGGTCAGGGAACTTAGCGTCCTCAGTGCTCGTCCACTCCTTATATAATGTATTGATACTTATCCTTAGGTTACTCTTTTAGCCACGTTCAGATGACGTAACTGAGAAGGAAAATGGTTCCAACGAATCCATCTTTGTCAAGACAAAACAGCGTATAAACCGTGTCCGTGTGTATGCAAGCTCATCTGTTCCTTAAAAGCATTAAAGATAAGAATCTTTTTGCCTTTATTTTTTAAATTTATGAAAGTGTATTTGACTAAAACAACAAACAATTAATATACAAAATCAGAACTTAAACAACAAACAACTATACCTGTCTTAACTGTGACATGTAATATACAAAATCAGAACTTAAAAACGAATCAAAAAGTATATAAAATTGTTGTTCTGTAAGGCCAAAGGAAGAAGCGTGAAAACGAAAGAGAGAGAGAGAGGACCAACTGCATGATGAGGATTGCACAGCTGGCCATTTTCACCGCAAACATCCAACGGTTCTTTTCTTGCCACGTGTGTAAACCCCACTTTTGATCGACGCACCAAAATGGATTCATTTAACTGGCAAAAACCAATTTACTACTTATTTTTGTTCACTTCAACTTAGGAAAAAAAAGAGACTTTATTTCAATTAAAGCAAAGACAAAATTAGACAAAAGAATTTGGGGAAGCATAAAACAGCAGAGATAGCTTATCTTAGGTGTAATGTTCCAATTAGTAGTCTATTAGTAACATTCCCAGCTATTATATATAGGGAGAGAGATGAGGGCACAAACAAAACTTTTAATAAAGCCCCTTCCTTTATATCTCTCACCTCCGAGAGAAAGAGAGAGAGAGACAAGAGAATCCAAGAAGAAAGAAGAAGATGGGAGCATTCGAGGAAAAGGTGAAGGTGAGGGCGATGGAGCTGAAACATCTGTTCAAGAAAGGCATCAGAGTTGTCAGCAAATCTTGTAAGAAGGGATGGTTCAAAGTCAAGAACCTTCGTCGTTGATTCTTTCCATTTTCTTTACATCTTTAATCTTCTAAGTTTTGTCTTCTAATTCACTTGTGGTGGGTTTTTTATATATTTATGGGTCTCTAATGTCTTTCTTAATTGTGTTTTGTCTTCATTCTTTTATCAATCTTTCGCCGCTCTAACTTGTTATCTTGTTTTCTCCTCCTCCTCCTTTCGATTTGTGTATGTTAACAAATTTCACACCTTCTTCAATAGGTTATGAGATCTACTAATTATGATGCAAGAATTTACAGATTTTAATCATCTTTAAATTAAAGAAGAAGACATTCCCTTGGAAATATTAGAAACCTCTCTTTCAAATTTCAGCTTTAATTAAAAAAAAGATTAGCCTGCCTAATTGCCTATAGATGAACCCAGATTTTTAAATTTGAACCCAAAAAAAAAAAAAGGGAAAGATAAAATAGTTATATCAAAGAAAAAAATATTTTTTTTAAAATGATACCCAACTCCAAAAACAGTGTTTCGCGTCGGGGTGGATCCATTTAAGCTTTAATGGGCCGATTTATGGGCCTTTACCCGATTTGGAGATTCGGTCCAACACTAAACGCCACAATTGCATATAAAGCGATTCTAGGGTTTCAGTTTCAGAGGAGGAAGATGATAATAAAACTCTGGTGGCGAAGAGGGAAAATAAAAAGTCATGGGTTCAGATATTCTTTGAATTATAAGGCAGTGAGCGTTCTTTTAGTTTTTATTATATCTATAAAAGATTCACACTTGTGTTTTCATCGCATCATGTGTTAATCTTTTCTTTATGCTTCACAAAGGCATAACCTTTCTTGTGTGTTACTAATCTTTATGAGATTTGTTAGATAATGGGCCAGTGATGATTGAAAAAGTTTGTCTACATCGTTTGATTTACCAGTGAAATGGATACTTTAATCACTCTGAGGCTCATTATTCCTTAGTTTTTTTTCCTGTCTTTAGTTTTTGATCATGTCTAGTATCTTGCTGCTTAAAGGCCTATGAAGATTCAAGTTTTGCCTACATTGTCTGAGTGACCAATGATATAACTTTTACAAAATGTTTTCTGAGGCCTATAGTTTTGTTTTCTTAGAGAATAATATTTTGCCTTTTGAGGATGAGGTTGGTGATGATGTTTCATATCTTTGCCTACATTGCCTGATCAAAGCTATTTTTGGCTTTGAGCAGTGAGTGAATGATACTCTTCTGAAGCCTCATGAGTCTGCTATTATTTTTTCCTTAGGAGGCTGGTGTTGTTGTTGTGTAGAGATGTTATATGCTCCATGTGATCTGTCCCCACGACATCTATGAACCTTACTTTAAAGCTTACAATCTTAGTTATATCATAATCATTTTGCGGTCATACCTGATATCTGAATAACATCAAGCAGCAATATGTCTCATCATGAAAAATGGCTTAATCTTTGCTTGTGGAAAGACAAATTAGGTTAAGACCACATCTAGGAACTCCCATTCTTTGTTCTTGATTTGGTAATACTTCATCTATTTGGCTTAACAATATGTAGAGGAAGGATCACAACTGAGAAATCAAGCCTTCAACTCCTTTATTTCTCTACTGGAATTTAAATTTGGATGTGTCATGTTTCCATTTTACATGTATTGTTATACTTTTTGGCCTTAGTGGAAACTTTCTTGTAATTAGAGGAGCCAACACAAAAGTTTTGGTTCTAAGTAACAATTGACATAAAAATCACTGAAGAAAGAAAAAGAAAAAAAAAAACTTTTTTTAAATAAGGATTGGATGCAATTTTTATTGTTTACTTGGAACTTGATCTGCTTTTCCCACTATTTCACAAATGTGCTGTACTCGTCCATATGCAATTTCTCATAATCAAAAACACAACGACTTAAAAGAACATACATGCAAAAAGGTGAAGACAGGGGTCAAGCAGTGAATCTGTTTAGTTCAAGTACTCTAAGCCTAATAATATTAAGATCAAGGCCCAATCTACTGAGTGTAATCCAACCGTGACTCAGCACGTCCTTGCCACTTTTTCTGCGTCTTAGACTTTTCTAAAGACTACTAGAGAGTAATGAGTGAGTCCATGTGTCCACAGTCCACTTGTCATTTGGAAGACTGCCCTTGGAGGCCAAGCTAAAACTTAAACTGCCCTTGGAGGCAAAGCTAAACTTATTTATTATCTTAAAAAGTAAGAAAATATTTTAGCTAATGACAAATGGAAAGGAAGAGTCAAACTTCGTGGTTTTTGATCAACTTTGTTATCTTTCGTTGACTATGATTACAAAATAATCCATAAAATCGTTAACATAAGGAAATTTTCATCGTAATATTTGTATATTGGAAGTCTTGAGTTTATTGATGTATAATAAACAAAAGTATATAATATTTGTGTTTAGAAGTTTTATTGATGCATGAAGCCATGAACAATAGTAGTGTATGTATACAAGAGATTAGACGTAATAAAATATGTTAGTTTGTTAAAAGATAGCAAATAGCAAGTATAATTTCATAGTTACTAAATTACTTGGATGCTTCCAGTAGTTTAATTATATTAGCAAAGATTTGATTGATAGTAAAAAGTTAAAAACTGAGCCGCCATCATTATTATATATGACTATTGCCCATAAACGACAAAAGACTTTTTGTTATTCCTGTGATTATCGTATCGAATCACACTAATTAAAGACATTAAACCGAGGAACTAATCGAACCGGAGTTGGATTAAAAGTTAGGAAACGGCCGATTCTCTTATTTTGGCTTATTTATACACAAAACTTTGAGTCGTGCCTATAATTACATAAACTTAACAAAAATTTGAATTTCCTATAGGAACTATTCAAATTCGGCAAAAACCACCAAATCGGTAAACGGTGTTAATATTCCATTAATATATGCCACGTGGATGTCACATAATCTAGGATGTCACGTGACATTTACTTGGAGATGTTTTTTTTTTTTTTAACTGAGATAATATATCATTAATCATACTCCAGCCGGTGAATTCACAAACAACAGATTTGAGGTAACTTCACAATGATTAAGTTAACAACACAAACTTTCTCATCGTTAAAAATAATTAACAAAATTTCAGTATAAGAAAAAACTTGAAAAGAGGGTGAGAGATCTGTGTTCTGTTAATATCATCATTGATCAACAATTGATCGTGAAAGAAAATAAGAGATGAGAAACTTGAAAGAGATGAGAAAAATATGAATCGATTCTGAAAATATGACGACTAGGTTTAGGTAAATTAAAAAGAATTATGAGTTTTTTTCTATGAATCATTCATTAAATTAAAAATTGGGCCCTTTCGTTAAATTATTTTTTTTGGAACCCTTTAATTAAAACAATTAATTTAAAAGACCCACAAAAATTAATTTAACTAAATGGCCCAATTATTTTAATTTAATGAATGATCCATAATAAAAAAGGGCTCTGTAGAGATGTTATATGCTCCTTGTGATCCCACGACATCTAAGAACCTTCTTTTAATCTTACAATCTTATTATTCTTAGTTATATCATAATCATTTTGCTGTCATACCTGATATGTTAATGACAACAAGTAGCAATATGTCTCATCATGGAAAATGGTTTAGAACAAATCTTTGCTCGTGGAAAGACAAATTTGGTTTCGAACACATCTAGGAACTCCCATTCTTTGTTCTTGATTTAGTAATACTTCATTATATTTGGATTAAGAATATGTAGAGGAAGGATCACCACTGAGAAATTAAGCCTTGGCCTCAACTCCTTCATTTCTCTACTGGAATTTAAATTTGGATGTGTCATGTTTCCATTTTACATGTATTGTTATTTTGTTTTGACCTTACACTATCAATGGGAAACTTTCTTGTAATTAGAGGAGCCAACACAAAGTTATGGTTCTAATTAACAATTAACATAAAAATCATTGAAGAAAGAAAAAGAAAAGAAAAAAACCTTTTTTAAATAACGACTGGACGCAATTTTTATTGTTTACTTCGAATTTGATCTGCTTTTCCCACTATTTCACAAATGTGCTGTACTCGTAACTCGTCCATATGCAATTTCTCATATTCAAAAACACAATGACTTAACGAACATACATGTGAAAAGGTGAAGACAGGGCTCAAGCAAATCTGTTTAGCTCAAGTTTTCTAAGCCCAATAATCTTAAGATCAAGGCCCAATCTAATGAGTGTAATCCAACGTGACTCAGCCCGTCCTTGCCACTTTCTGCGTCTTGACTTCTCTAAAGACTAGAGACTAGAGACTATAGACTAGAGACTAGAGAGTAATGAGTGAGTGCATGTGTCCATTTGTCATTTGAAAAACTGCCCTTGGAGGCCAAGCTAAAACGTATTTATCATCTTTACAAGTTGGAATGTTGACCAAAAAAATTGTTGACCCAAAAAAAAAAACTAAGTAGGAAATGACAAATGACAAATGGAAAGGAAGAGTCAAACTTCGTGGTTTTTGATCAACTTTGTTATCTTTTGTTGACTATAATTACAACATAATCCATAAAATCGTTAACATAAGGAAATTTTCATCGTAATATTTGTATATTGAAAGTCTTGAGTTTATTGATGTATAAAAAACAAGAGTATATAATATTTGTGTTTAGAAGTCTTATTGATGCATGAAGCCATGAGCTATAAATAGTATGTATACGAGAAATTAGACGTAATAAAATATGTTAGTTTGTTAATAGATAGCAAATAGCAAGTATAATTTCATAGTTACTAAATTACTTGGATGGTTTCAGTAGTTTAATTATTAGCAAAGATTTGACTGATAGTAAAAAGTTAAGAACTGAGCCGACATTATATGCCTCTTGCCCATAAACGACAAAGACTTTTTGTTAGTCCAATGATTATCGAATCACTAATTAAAGACATTAAACCGAGGAACTAATCGAACCGGCGTTGGGTTAACAGTTTCAAGTGTTTGTTATAAAATGCCGTGTTCAGGTTGTGATCTTGGTAGAGTTTTACCTCTGTTCTTAGTCCTCTGCTTTTCTTTGCTTCTTCTTGTTCCATTCTTGTTCTTGCGTAACTTGATCAACTACAGTTTGCGATTGCGATTGGTTCTTGTGTTTGTCGAGTTTCTGTCACATTGATTTGAGCTTTAATGAGTCCGAAGCTCATTGTCTATAGTTTTTTTTTTATTTTTATTTTTATTTTTATTTTTTTTTATTTTTAAAGGCCTATGATGATTTAAATTTTCCGACATCGTCTGAGAAACAAAATGATAACGAACTTTTACAAAAATGTATTCTGAGGCCTATAGTTTTGTTTTCTTAGAGAATTATACTTTGCTTGCTTACAATATTTGCCTGACCAAAGCTATTTTGGTTTGAGTAAATGAGTGATAAAGTATATTAATACTATTTTTTTTTTTTGAAGTGGGAGTTTAAACCGGATTTCTCTAATTCGAATCCGGTTAAGTCATTTATTTATTTATGATTTCCCCCCACCCCATAAAAAAAGGTAATTTATTTATGGAAGTAAATAACATATCATGTAGTGCCGTCATACAGTGGTGGACGCAGACAAAGATGCAAAAACCTAGGATTTGTCGTGTGATTGTGTCTCTGGGTTGAGGCATGAAGCATCTTCTCCGACAACAATTCCGCTATTTCTTCTGGAACCTTCCTTGCAGACGTCCCTTCGTTCATTTCCCCAAAACCATTCCTTCGCCGGACCTCACTCATGACGCTCTGGAGTTGTACAATAGATTGTTAATTTTGATCCGATTCGTTTTTTTTTTTTGGTGTTATTAGGTATCGGATTGGATGATTGACCAAAAAGCCTACAAGCAGACTTCGATGGATGTTGAGGGTCGACTTCTCTTGATTGCAAAAGTTCGTGGTGTGGAAGAAGCGGCCAAGTTCTTCGAGACAATTCCTGTAGAAAAGAGGAATCTTTACTTGCACACCGCTCTCTTGAACTGCTGCAAAACACACAGCTCTGTGAGCATAGCCGAGATCACCTTTCAGAAGATGAGAGACCTTGGTTTTGCTGATAACAACACTCAACTCTACAGCACCATGCTCTGTCTCTACAACCAGGCTGGAAATCACGACATGGTGATGAAGCTTCTGCGCGAGATGGACAACAGAAAGATGACTCCGCAAGGACTATCCTTTGACCAGCTTTTTACTTCTTACTCGATTGCATCCGATTTAGAAATACAAGGAATGGAGAAGTTTTTGAGCAAGTTGGAGAATATGATTCAGGAAAAATGGTCACATTTTACTTTCCAGGATTGGTCTACATACAAGCAGGGTCTAAGGAAAATGGTTTAGCCATGCTTCGTAGGTCAGAGCCATTGGTTGGTGACGGCTGCAGTGAAACCATCTATGTATGGACCAGATAGCATCAATATATTTATAAACTTTTAATTTTATATAAAATTTTTCAAAATATAATTTCTTAAATTTGATGATTAAAACTTATAAAGATTGGTTTGAATCTTTAAATCTTACAAGGGTTGAATAAGAGTACAATTATTGAAAACGTAGAGAGTTTTAGAGAGAGGGCTGAGAGATTTTTAGAGAGAGAAGTTCTTTTTGTAGAAAACGCTTGTGTCCTCTTTGTTTAGTTGAGTTGAATATTTATAGGGGAAGCTGAGAGTTGTCTTGCGTTAGTATGATGCTACGTGTCGTCTTCTTATGGTGCCGACAGTCTTGGATACGTGTCGTCTTATTATGGTGCCGACAGTCTTGGATACGTGTCGTCTTCTTGTGGTGACGACAATTTGATTGCGTATTCTTGTGGTGACGACAATTTGATTGCGTCGTCTTGGTCCCACCTTAATTCTTGTTGTTTCGTAATTATTACATAAATATTTGAATACAAAAATATACTCTGTAGATTATTTTCAAAATAAGAAGTAAAGTACAACAATAATATACTCTGTATTCAAATATTTATGTAATAATTACGAAACAACTAGAATCAAACAGAGGACAGCGTATTGTAGCGAGAATCAAACAGAGGACGTTTACCGTCTCTGGAACTTGGCTAAGAACTACGGGATATCGTTTGACAGCTCCAAATGTTCTGACGTCATTAAGGCATTTACAAAGAAGAGCGATATCGATGAGGTTCTGGAAGTGGGGGATGAGTGTCCCAATCTTGATCTGGTGGACTTTGGTCTCCAAAATAGATGCGTAAAGGAGGAGGCTGAGAAGGTTGTGAATATGCTTGGGAAGAAGGAGAGCAAATGGGAGAGTTTGGCACACAAGATAACTAATTTGGTGGAGGATGAAGATGATAAAGAAGAGGAGAGGAGGAAGAGATTGGCAGAGGCCATGGAGGGGAAGCTGCATGACCGCTGGAACCCAAAGAGCAGCATGGCTCTGTCCGCTTATGCCTGCGTGCAATATGAGGAGGGTCGGAGAGACATGGAGAGTACAGCCAACATTCTGAGACACCTGAACATGCTAGAGCAAGTGTTGCATGCAATTGACAAAGACCGATTGAGCCTGAAGATGGTGGAGGCAATGAAAGGAGGATGATACGTTGGTGGAGAAGAATAACATATGAATCACAATATTTCCAAGTTTGTTTGTTATCTAGTTTAACATTTAATCTATTAGGCGTTTCCCATTAGTTACTCATTCTTCTGAACTAAGATTAAGCCCCAAAACAGCTTATAATAGTCGGAACAAAAATGTATTAGTCCAAATGGTTTCAAGACTGTTGTTTGGAATGTATCTATGGCTAGATTCTTACTTCTCCTTCTTCAGTGTACCGACTTCTTCCCATTGCATTGACCATCTTCCAACTCACTCCAGCTCCATTCATATCGTAGGAGTTAGATCGTTGGAAATGTGTCCTTGCTCGCTTAACACTCTCAAAATCTTTCTCAAACTCTCCATGTCTCTTTGATCATTTACTTATATAGTTAACATTAATCTATGAGTTAACTCATTCATAAGACAAGCTTAAGCTCAAAAAGTGCTTGTAAATGAAACAAAATTGCATTTATCCAAATGGTCTCAAGACTTCATTGTTTGGAATGTGTCCCTTCCAGATTCTTATTTCTCCTTCATCAACGTATCAACTTCTTCCCATTGCATCGACTATCTTCCAACTCAGTCCAGCTCCGTTCATATCATACAGTAGTTGATCGTACGAAATGTGTCCTCGCTCGCTTAACAGTCTCAAAATCTTTCTCAAACTCTCCATGTCTCTTTGACCCTCCAGATAGTCCACACAGCTCATCAGCACAACCTGGTGTGGTCTCCACCCTGGCTGGCTCACCTCTATCGCTCTCTTCCATTTCTCCACCGCCTTCTCCATTTCACCCGCCATCTTGTACCCGAGAGCTAAACGCTCCCATGTGCTTGTATCCTCCACTCTCCACTTCTGGACCAACATCTTTGCTACTTCCTCTGCCTTCTTCATCATCCCCTTCTTGCAGTAACCCGTTATTAACAAGTGTGGGATTCGGATATCGAAAAGGGAGTGTCCAGCTTCCCACTCTCCCATAATCTTCTCAACCTCCTCAATGTCATCCATCTTCAAGAGTGCACTAATCACGCTTATGTATCCAGTGTTGTAGAACCCGTCCAGCTCCTTGTACAAGCTCCAGAGACGGTACACCTCTTCTTTCTTACCTGCAGCCCCATAGAACGACATGAGAACCTCATAGGCATGCTTTCTTTTCTGAGGATTCACCATCTGCTCTGATTTACGCAGCATCTCTAGCGCCTTTTCTGTTGATCCAGCCTTTATGTAGCCGTTTGCTGTATCAGCGTAAGTGCGCCAGTCCAGATGAAGTCCCGAGTCAGCCTCACAACGCATCAGAAACTTCTCCATCCCCTCTACATCAGATACAACCGAATAGGCATGCAGCCGCGTGTTAACCGTGAAGATGTCGGGCTTCACAGTCCCATCCTCCATCTCACGCAGCAACTTGTCAACCATTGTGTATTTCCCAGTCCGGACGTAGAGAGTTAGCATCACATTGTAGGGAAGACAACCTTTGAGGAACCCGAGCTCTTTCATCTCCTGAAACACTTGCTCAGCTCTGTGCAACACCTTCTTGCTCGCGTAGCAGTTCAAGAGAGCACCGTAAAGATGGTAGTTCCTCCTCTCCACAGGAATCGTTTCGAAAAACTTCTCTGCTTCTCCCAAACCACCAACTTTGGCAATCAAATCAAGCCGAATCGCAACATCTCCCTCAGAGATCTCATGAACTCTATGCTCACTCATCCAATCTGATATCTAACATCATGAACATAACAAGAACAAGAAAAAGATACCTTTTTAAAGATTTGGATTCGTATCATCACAGAGTAACAACAAAAAGATGAACTTTTTGAGAAACTGAGCAACAGAGGAATCTAGAATGAGAGAGAGACCTGGAGGGCGTGTGAGAAACGGCTGAATTTTCGAAGCATCTTTATGATGCTATGGAGCTCCGAAGTCTTAACCAGATTCCCCTGATCAAGCCATCCTTCCAACACTCTAATAATCGAAGCAGAGGGATCTCCGGCTCTCGCGACACGTCGCTGTAGAGTGTCGTAAGGGTCCAACGGCGAAGGTATGGTCCTGCCGGAATGAAATAGGAAGGTCCTGAGGATGTAATTTGGCTTTTGACGAACAAGACGAAGAAGAAGATGCTTCATACTTTTGCGGTGATACAGACGAAAGAAATGGAGAAGAATAGCAGAGAAACGGAATCTAGAGAAGAATCACGAGAACAAGAAGAGAGAACTGGGTTTTCTACGCAGCTACACAATCTCTCGATCGAAATTAAGAGGCGACAATGGGAGGGAGATCACATACATCATGTATTGCCTTACTTACATACAATATGTTCGACGAAATGTCTGTTAGTTAAGGGAAAAACAATTTAATTACAATCTTTGCTTTTTCTTTAAACACTAAAAACGGATTTAAGCTTTCGGTGAACTATAATTATAAAACTTCTAACTTAAATGTTACTACTTGGAAATTTTTATTGAGTTTGTCAGAAACTCAGAACTAAGTATTTTGTAGAATTATTATTTCATGGAGACATATATTGTTTCATTATCGTTGTGTTGCATATCATGAACTCGAATTACTTCTACAGATAATTCATAAGAATTCAAAGTATAAGTCGAAGATTAGTTAAGATAAAAAAAAGGGATTTGAGCATTAATTTTTGTTGGTTTATGAAATGGTCACTCAATTCATAAGAATTCAAAATATATATCGAAGATTAAAACCTGTTATGTCTCTTGGAACACATATATATTTTGCGGTTGAACATCTCGAAATCTTTACTTCATGGAACTCTTTTCCAGCTAGAGCCATTGCACGCTGGAAAGCCTCATTCTCCTTCTCCTGTGAGTGGTCAGGGTCAATCCAATCTAGATTTAGTCTTCCAATTCGTGAAGACAAATGTGTGTTGTTCACATATCATGGAGGATTTATCAGTATCATGCCGGTTTATTCCACTGTCCACAGCATCGATCGCCTGTCAAAATGTTGAAGAAACATAGCGTCAGCGAAACAAACAATAATGAAAACAAATGAAGAATAATCAATCTGCAGATATTGCCTAAAGAGTAAGTCAACAATGATACAAGGCAACTAAATTTGGGAAAAGAAATGGGTAATATGTAAGTACCTCCATGAAGCTCTTGTAGACAGCTAAAAACAGCCGAAGAACATCTGGTTGATCTTGGTCAACATATAGTTCCTTAGCTATGGTGGAGCATTTCATCAGATGCATGGGTGGATTGTTTCTATTGGAGATAAGATCTTGCACTTGGGATTGAAGGGTTCACGCCGATGTCTATCCCCCTCTTCATGCCGAGCTTGAGACCCTCCTATGGGCAATGAAGAATTTGGTATCTATTTATATGAGTAATATCCTTTTTGCTACGGAGTGTTCAGACCTCATCTCTATGACTTCTAATCCTCAAGAGTGGCCTACTTTCATATTGGAGTTAAAAGATTTCTTGTATGACATGGTGTTTTTTAGTGTTAGGTTTATCTCTCGTAGTAAGAATGTCCGTGCTAATCGCCTTGCAAAATGTGCAAGAGCACGTAGTTCTATTTTTTCCATACAAGTTCGTTGGTTCCTAAGTGGTTTTTTTTAGAGGAGAGTTTATGACCGTAAACTTAATATATGGTGTTTTGGATGTAAATAAATAAATAATAATAATAATACTAAATCAAGAATACTGAATTTAATTTAATTAATTTAATTTTAATATGGGGTTTGGTTCAATGTCAACTTCAAAACCCATATTAATGACACTCTTGTAATGAAATGATGCAATGATTTATACTTTTAAATTTCCGAAAATGTCTCTCGTCCTGTAACTTTCATTTTACTAAAAAAGAAACAAGCATTATTAACAGAAATACCCAAATAATTAATCTTAATGGAAAAAAATAATAACCAAAAAGAGAAGAGAAGAGAAGAGAGGAAGAAACAGAGAAACAATGGAGATTTCTCCTTACTGTCTGCTTTCTCTTCTCCCCATTTTCCTCCTCTCTGGTTTCTCCCTTTCATGTAATTCTCCTCCATTCTCTTGCACTATTTTTTAAGAATTTAGAAATTATTTGTTTCATTTTCTTTCTATTTTTCATGTTCATTATATGCGAAAAACAAAAATGAAGGGACCCTTGTTAAAAAGTTATGGATTTGAATGTGCAGATGATGAATTTGATCGTCACGCAGCCACAAGCAGAGCTCTTCTTCAGGCAAGGACAAGTAAAGATCATTACTCCTAATTGAATATTGATTCAATTATATTTAGGTACATTAATCCAAATATGGATCTTCTCTTTTCTTTTCTTATTGAAACAGCGTGCAAAGAAGATTTTGCGAGCAAGAACTACACAATCATAACAAGCAAATGCAAAGGGCCAAATTATCCGGCAAAGGTGTGTTGCTCCGCCTTCAAGGACTTTGCTTGCCCTTTTGCAGAAGTTCTTAACGACGAAAAGAGCGAATGTGCATCCACAATGTTCAGCTACATCAACCTTTACGGACGTTATCCTCCTGGAATCTTTGCCAACATGTGCAAAGAAGGCAAAGAAGGTCTTGACTGCACCGATGTCAAGTCCGCATCCTCAACTTCTGATTCTATCCCTCGAGCCTCCACAACTGCATCTCTCGCGGTTCTTTCCACCTTCCTCGTTCTCTGTCTTTTGTTCTTGTCGTCATGAAGTCTTAATAACACATCTCAAAACATGTTCCATGGGTAAAGAACACATTATATATGCATCCTGGTGTTATGTACTAAAATCTTTTTCTTTTAAACTTCTCTTGTTTTTCCATTTAATCGTCGAAACATTCAAAGATATACATATGAAGGCCTAACAAGAAGCAACACAGAATCTAAGTTTAAAAAGGGCAATGCCATATTACACAATTTGATTCTTGGGTTTATTACATGAATGAATTGATCATCATTACTCGACGAGGTTCATCTATTTTTCTCACCGCGCCTATGTATGTGGATTTTTTCACCACCCTCATTACAAAGAAACAGAGATTAAGATCCATCTTACATAGAACCCGAGGCCAACAGGTCAAAGCTCCTCTCACCAAATTCTCCCAAGTCCCCATCAAATCATCACACTTTCTTTTCCTGCAACCCATACAACAGACGCTTCTTAGCTCAACAACTATAAGATGCTCTTCAGACAAGTTTCGCTGACACATAGCGACCAGAGATCCCCAAACAATACCAAATGAAATGCCCCCAATTGAATTGCACAACACAAGGAACAAGCTTCCCAACAATTTAGCTGACCATAGTAATTATGGAACAACGAAAACACATATCCCAGACAAGAAGACCAAAACCAGTAAGTTCTTAGACAAAAATAGAGGAGCCAAGTGGCTAGACGGATCCCATAAATCATCTAAGGACACCCACATAGAACACCAAATGCAATTCTCCACTCTCCTCCAAAACAAACCTACTAAAAAGACCTAAACTTTGAGTTGTCTAGTTACCTCTGCCGGGTTCATAGAGAAGCCACCACTGGTGAGAAGCCTCTCAACATATTTCCCCATGATATCAACTTCAAGGTTCACTTTCTGCCCAGCCCTCTTAGTCGGAATCACCACGTTCTGCTGCGTATAAGCAACCAACATGAAATTGAAGCAGCTCTCTTCATCAAACACATCAACCACCGTCAAGCTCGTCCCATCAACAGCCACAAATCCCTTAGGCACGATGTATTTCAACAAACCCTTGTCCGCTTTAACCTTCACCCACAACGAATCACCCTCTACCTCCATCGATTCAATAACTCCCGTCCCATCCACGTGTCCCTGCACCACATGACCACCCATCCGGCTCACTGGCTGCAATGCACGCTCCAGATTCACCGGAGATCCTTTCTCTAGCTCCTCCAACGATGTTTTTCGCAGCGTCTCCGGTGCTAACCCGACGGTGAACTCCTCTGCGTTGAACTCCGTCACCGTTAAGCAAGTCCCATTCACTGCGATGCTGTCACCGAGCTTTACATCCTCTAGCACTACTTTCGCTCCGATTTTGAGGTTGAATCCGCCGTGATCCGCCATTCCCAAGTTCTTGACTTCTCCCATTTCCTCCACGATTCCCGTAAACACGGATCGGATGCTGAGATTTTGCCTCCGCTGATGCGTTCTCGATCTTCCACATGATGACTTGAGAGAAAGCTTCGATGAATCAAATCTGAGATTTATTATTGGCTCACCAGTTCTGAATGAACTGAAGATTCTCGATTGAGGAAGACATGGTTTAGGGTTGAGATTGAAACATGGAGTAAGCGTCGCCATCATTTCACCCTTCTTGAGAAGATTTGTCAAGAACCAAACTTTAAAGGTTTTAGGGGAGGTTGTGAATCAGTTACCCTCATATGAGTGGGGCAAGATTTGGAATAAATAAAAGTTAGAGGATCAATATACAAACTTGAAAGTTGGTTACTTTGATTCAAAGCTTCCAACCTTGTGCAGAAGGAAGCATCTTTGTCGTCTGAGGAGAGAGAGGGTTCAGACTTCAGACTCTTATTCCAGAGCCTAACAAATTTGAGAACACGTCAATGCAGACAACCAGGAGCAGCTTGCACTTGCTCTGCCTCACCAGATAGGCACACAGCCACAACATTCATGGAAGCAGGACTGCTCCAGCACTGGCTCAACCATGGCATGTGCCAAAGCAGGTATAGTTCAGGATACATACTAGTAGACCCTACCCTGTATACTTACCAAGCAACCAATCTCCCATAGAATAGCTGCCAATGCAACTACTATACAACAGAGATCCTCAAGAGCAGAGAAACACCTCCTCATATGTTGATGCCGAGATCAAACAAAGGATTTTTATTAGAACTTTCAACGTGATGAGCATGGGTTTCAGAGGAGACCATGTGGCCTCATTGATACAGGGGATGGAGGAGACTGGCTAAACCATCCACTGCAACGCTCTACTCCACAGATTAACTGTAAACCATCACACCACGTATCAAACACACAAGCATTGTTGTTCAAGAACCCATATCAAGAATTAAACACACACAAGCATTGTTAGGTTTCTGTGTTTCTGTTCGTTGATATGTAAGTAAGTAGGTTTTGGTTCAATCTTCTATTGATCCTCACCGGAGTATACACAGCTCAAATCAACCAACAAAGAAAGGTTAACTTTACTACTTTTACTATATAATATTTGAGTTTGCATATATGCCCACATGAGTGGCAAGAACAAAAAAGAAACTGTATTCTCATGGTCTCTGGGAACACATTTCTATGGACTTCTTGTCTTGAAGATGGCGTCCAGTGACCCGACCCAATCTGCAAGATTGTTCCATCATTAATCTCTGAATCGAATCTTGTTCCCATGGGACAATCCCAAAGTCATCGTTGAACCCTTCCATGCCTTCTATCAAAAACTGCCACACCAGTGTTCCTGCACCAGACCGCCTCCGCTTGGCTGATTTGTAAATAACATCAAAGATGGTTCTGTAGAACCGATCTCGCTGCGATGGATCATATTCCTTGTTCAGATTCGAGAGCCCAAACTCGGTGAATAGAACAGGCTTCTTTAGTTCCTTGTCCCCGTCTTCAATGTGAGATAGCATCCATTTCACCACAAACTTGAGTTTTTCTTCAAACCCCTGGTCGTGAAACCTGCCAAAGTTTCAAACTTTGTCTTAATAAACAAGAATTCCACACATTTGTTCACACAGTTGTCAACAAAGGCTTACCAGTGATCGGGGTAGATATGAACCGATGCAAAGTCGATGTTTGGCGAATCAGAGTTTCGAACAAAATCGGACCCAAGCTCAGAGGCCCACCGTTCTGGGTTAACTGTCAGCCGTTTTGGGCTATTGGGACCGTAGAACCCTTCCAAGCCTACGGTTAGAAGATGCTTGTTGTCAATTGATTTAATGAACGCTGTCATTTCATATATCCAGTCCTTTGAATCCACAAACCAGAAATAGAAACCACAAGGGTAACATTACTAATATTTCAACAATTACTAATGATTCAATGTTGGACAAGAAACCACCAAACTGAAAGAGAACTCACTTGTAGGGTATCCCCAGAGATATCATACATGCAGCGAGGCTCGTTTATCAACTCCCATGCAAAAATTGTAGGATCGTTTCTGTACTCGATCCCAGTTAACGAGTTTTTGCGGGTCAGTAGAACCTGGCAAATGGAAAGTTCCAAGCTTAACATCGATGTAAATATAACCATGAAAAGTTACAGCCTATAAGTGAAGAAAAGCTATTGCACGGAAACTTATTCAAGTCTATGGGTCAAGAACCAAGTTGGGAGTAATTTGATCGTAGCATCTCTTGTATTTCTGAACTCGGTATCTTTTTCAGCTATGATGATCTAGACTAACACATCCATGTTCACATCAAGAAGAGATAAGGATCAAAAACATACTGTGAGATAATTCTTGAAGTATCTGCGAATAGATGGGTCAAAAAAGAAGGAATCATTGGACGAGCTGAGGCCCACACCTTCTTGCCATGCCCAATTGACATACTGAGTCTTCCCTCCATACGCTTGTAAGTTATTCACTAAACTAAGAAGCAACCTAACACCATGTGTTTTTGCCTCTGCGATTACATGATCCAAGGCCTGACCACGTTATATAAACTCCGTTAAGAGAGAGAGAGAGAAGAGATCAGTTTAGACTTTAGAAGAAGACACAACACGCAAAGTGGCTGAAGATAAACATTGTCCAAACTTCGGATTGAGAACAGGACAAGTAAAAATACAACTGTATGTACAAGAAGGTGAAAATACTGAAACCATAGCCTTCAAATATGAATTGCAAACGATAACAAATGCAGGAAGAAGTAACTGCAGATTCTTCCAATTCCAAGCTATAAGAAACATTGAATTGATCATGAAAAGAGATAAAAATGGATGCTGCATTGCCCTAGTCTATATCTTATCATCTCCGTTGACATTCTGATTAAAATAAGTTGAAAGAAGACTAAATGTCGGCAAAAAGACAAACTTTTTTTTTTATGTGGAGCTTGCTAAAACAAGATCCGTAACGCTCAGGCAGAGATATGGAGAAGCTTCCAAGTAATATGAGAGCAAAGTGACTGTAGATAGGAATGGAGATACCTTGAAGACTCGTTCATCGAATCTACCAGGAGAGATCTGAAGAGCATTGTAGCCTCCATCATTAAAAGCCCAGGTTCTACAAACAGTGAGACCCATTTTGGCTCCAGCTTCAAGCATAGCACCGACACGGTGTCTGCTATGATCATTCACGGCATGGTCCATGAACCAATAAGAGTTCCACCCATTCACATACAGAGCCTTACCATTGACTACGAACTGTGTCCCATTCCGCTTCACGAATCCTAACTCGGCCTCCCTTTTATAATCGAACCACAAATCTCCAAATGAGAGATAGATAAAAGCCACACATGTAAGGAAACCTAGAATTGGTATCACTGGCCCGTTCCCTGTGGGAGCCATGCCTCTTCTTCCTCTTATTAGCTTCAGATATTTCAAAATCGCTTGTAATCTCGCCAGTTTCTTCGGATTCCTCACCAATTTATCCAAATCTCGTCCAAATGGGGAGGGAAAAATGGACCCCTTTGAGAGTAATTGCAATCAAAGTTTCAACTTTTGTTGACACCCAAAAGATCAAATGTGTCCACGTTTCGGAGAATGTGAGGAAAATCTCAGAAAAATCGAATTTTTTTTTAATGAAGCCCAGATGAAAGATGATCCCTTTAGATAGATTATTATAGGAAAAACAACAACTCAGAATTTTTTTTTAAAAATGTCCCCTTTTAACACTTTGAGCCCAAAAATGTGAACTTGATGATGAATGCCCACATAACAGATCCCTCTCTCTATCGCTCTGTGTAGACTCGTTTCAAGAACATCAAGTTCAAGAGCAATACGAAGGTAAAGGATCTAGCATTAACAATTTACATGTAGATAGAAAATATTGGTCGGAAAGGAAGAGAGGTGTGAGAATAAAGGAGGAAGAAGAAGAAAGAAACAGTTTTCACGCACTTTGACGTGTGTGTGTGGACAACTAGGAGTGAATTTCGCAAGGGAATATTTACGGTAACACGTTGGTATCATTAATCTATCTGCCACACGATGGACATAAATTTCTCATTTAGTATTTTATCCGATTTACAAATTCCACTGAATTCCAGAAAATTATATAATTTTGTACAATGGAAAAAAAAAAAATTGTTGTCAAAAATATATATTCGTAATTTCACCAAAAGTATAACTAATGCATAGTGATATGCACAACAAAGAAACGAAAAATACATAGACGCGAACAATGATTAATGGAAGTCATTTTGTGTATTAACAGTGATGATACAAGTTAATTGGGGTTAAAATCAATTTTTTTTTTTTTTTCTAAAGTTCAAACATGACCCAAATTCAAAAGAAACCAAATGTGAATTAACTCAATTCTAACAAAAAAAATATAATCGATTTCGACGAACGAGATCAAGTAATTAAGAAGGAGAGGGTTCAATTTCACAACAAAGTATGTTCTACATGATAAAGAATAGTTACATCTTTCTGCACAATATTGTGTAACTTACTTTTTTGGTAAAGCTACAAACATCTAAGTGAGAGTTTGTTTAATCTGAGTATGGGAGAATACATGAGCTTCCATTATTGTAAGTTCGACTTATTTGATCAAAGGAACTTGTCCTTAGCTTCTGTCGAGATGTAGGTTCCCCACCATACTGTTAAACCATCATGTCTTCTTTTTCTGTTTTATTATTTGTGCTTTTTTGTTCTTTTTTGTGTGGTTTCAATTAGCAGTCCAAAAGCGACGTAAAGCTAGTAAAACATTTTTGAAGAGTAAAGAGACGTTCATGTTCGGTTAAACAAGATTCCTCACAATTACACATTTGCGTAATCGCAATTTGGTAAAATAAATCAGTAATCTTGCGGACATGTAACCTTGCCCGCTCAGGCTCCACCGCTTAATGCGTCATGGATTATCTTTATATCAAGATTAATTATTTTTTGGTAAAAGAGTTAATATTAATATTAATAACTGTATCAAGATTAATTATTTAAAATAGTTATTAATATTAGTGCATGTATGTGCTGTTGAAAACGTTCGTTCAAGTTTTTAAACAAGAAAAAAAAAAACTAATCTTTGTCTCAGATTTTATTATAACAATCTTTATGAAATAGACCACATGCTGAGTGTCATTAGATTCAGATTCTCAGAAGTCATGTGAGTTATATTTTCTCTTTAGATTTGATATATGTTCAACCATGTGAATCCCACATAAACTAATACTTACTCTTGTTTGCTTTTATTTCCTTCAGAAAGCGAAATATCTGTTAAATCTTTTTTTTTTTTGGTTGGTATCTAAATTAATATTTTCATAAAAATCACAATTCAAACCATTAGTCTATAGTCACAACCGTTTATAATTTTTGCCAATGCCAATGGTATTTTTTTTTTCCCCTTAATATATTTGCACCAAATTTTGGCGATGATGATTGTATAGTCGAGTAAAAGAAGTAAAACATGTCAAATCATTTTCGGAAAAAAAACTTTTGTTCTTGGCGTATGCTTAGATCTTTCATCATTCAAAGAAATAGAAAATTATTATAACAAAAAAAGGGAAAAATATTACAAATAAAAGACATTAATGTTAGTGTCAGAGAGATTTAAGAGAAGTAAACCAGCACAATGGACAAAAGAAAACAGTGTCGGTGACCCTTTTTCCCCCATTATTAAAGAAATCATTGTTACGGTTTTTTTTTTTTTTTTAATCTAATCGGTTTTCCTGGAGAAGAAGGATTATTAGCACTTTCAAAGTCTAAAGTTTGTGATCAGCATTCTAATATTGGTTCCTCTAATTAATGACTTTTTCTCATTATTACCAAAAACTTCTCATTTGCTCCCAAAAGAGATATGATCGCCACTATATAATAGTGTTTTAAAAATATGAAAATAAGCATGTAATGATTTGTTTTAAAGTGAAATTACAAAGTATGGCACTAATTGCTTTGCAGCTCACACGTTTATAGTTATGTCATCGTAGGAACATTGAATGAGTGGATGGAAGAGTTCACCAAATCACGACTTTAATTTGGACCATTATACCAATTTTCTTTCTATAACTAGAGAGTTTATATTTTGGACGAATTTGGCGACTATACGAAAAAATATGTTCATATAGCATTATTCAAATTTGTTAAATCATTCTTCAACAATTGATCGTTTCGTTCTGAGATCATTCTCTAACATTCTGGTATTTCAATTTTATAAGTTTACCTTTATAACAAATGATTATAATTTTAAAGCTAAAATATGAATATACTCATTATAACAAAGAATTTCAGCGCTTACAATTTCAATTTTGCTTGTCACATATTGCAGACTTGATCAATAACAAAAAAAAAAATTAAAAAATGAGAAGGTATTGCCAAGTGTTCATACTCACATTGCAAGTAACTATCAATGATGTATATTTGAATATCGGACTAAGTACTCATTCATATCTTTTATATACAAAAGAAATGTGTGACGTTACCTATGGAAAAACTTTTCTATTTTTAATAATTTAAATGAAATTAAAATTACATGTGTGTATAATTGTATACACGACTATTTGTAGAATTTGTATATATGGTTAACTAGATTATTTCTCGTGCTATAGCGCAGATTGATTTTTTTATATATTTACGTTTTATTCTAAAGTTTTACTTATAATATTGCAATAATTTTAATATTTAAATAATAATTTTAAGTTAGCTTATTATTTGTCATTCAACAAATTAAATGTTATTTCTATAATTGTATTCTCTAAACATTAGTAAGAGGATATTAACTTCAACTATTTGATTTTATTTAAAGAAACGTATTAGTATTAAATATATATCATTTTTATATTAACTTCATGATGTGTTATTATTAAATAATAAAAAACTATGAGTATATAAAATCTATTTTTCATAAATGTTTGATTTTATTTTAAAATATTCATTTTAATATTTCAAAAAAGTAATAGATTTTACATTTAGAATTTTAAATTAATTTGTTGATTCATTATTGTAAATCGTGTCTAATTTTTAATAGGGTTTAATTACATATATGGATAGTAGAAAAAAAATTTAGTAGATTATTTTGGCTATAAAAATAAAGAATAAAATACTAATACATTTCACTTAATGATTTTTTTTGCTATTAAGATCAATAATATTGTATGTAATTGTTTACAATTTAAATTTTTATTTATAATGTGTAATTTCCAATTAATAATATTAGATATGTATTATATGATTTTTAAATTAATTTTAAGTAGTAATGTTGTAGTAAAAATTTGAAAACTTTGTTTATAGTTTTATTTATTATTTATTTTGGAATTTATAATTTTGTTATTATTAATTTATATATTTACTACTTTTTAAATTATATCTTCATTTTACTAATTGATTTATTTTTGAATAAAATTGAAAATAGATTTTGTGAAGAATTTATTTTCAAATATGAATTTTTAATAGTAAAAATTAATTAGGTGTAATTTGAATAAATTTGAAAAGAGGTTTTGTGAAAATTTTATTTTTAAATAAGTATTTTTAATAGTAAAAATAGATTAAGTATTTAGATATTTTTATCTTTAAAGATTTTTTTGTTAGTTGTTAAGACTATTGCCATTGTATGTAATTTTTAGAATTTAAATGTTATTTTGAAATAAGTACTCTCCAAATATTAGTAAGGAGATTCGTTTTTTACATTTATTTATTTTTTAATTTTTTTTTTGCATCAGCATAGGAAACGATAAAAATTAGATTGAATATAAAATAGAGGATTAGGTAGTTCCCATTTATCTATCGTCGATAGAATCCTGTGATAATTCACGAGTATTTTCATCTCGATCTAGTCAACCATGCGTTAATATATACATGTCGAATATGGTTTTACCTATCAAATTATTTGAATTTTTGTATGATCATAATCAAACAATTTTAGAGCAAACAAAAAATGTCCACATAGTACAAACGAATAAATGACAATATGAGAGTCGTCCAAGCTCCTAATCAGAATGAAAGTAGATTCCAACTGATAATGTGTGGAATTAACTCATTTTGACATCACTTTATAAACGTTTTTAAGCAACTCTATTACATTTACAGTCAAAACATTTATTTATCAAGAGTAAGCAAAATTGAACGGATAAAAATTTCCTAAATTTGATTTATTTTACCAGAATTTTTTTCCAAAAAAATGATTTTTTGGTTTTCTTGTTGATAAAACTTTGTTCTTATTATCCTAAGTTATTACTACTTTTGAAGAGAATCTTTTATAATTAGAATATTTTTCAAGTATATCCGGATATGTTCTGAGAAGAGAAGGCTCACGAGATAAGTCATGCTGACATGGTAACTAGCTGTCTTGAGCAATCATTCATCCCAGAGATCTGACACGTCCTCCAACCACAATTCGACACGTCACCATTCGCGGCGCCACGTATCTGTTTCTCTGATTTCAGATGGGTCCCACCTTATTCTCTCCCACCCACTATATAATCTCTCCTATTTTTCTTCTTTTTTCTTCAAAAGAAAACAACAAACAAAATTATTATTTTTTTCTCTCTATTCTTTTTTAAAACTCCTGATGGATCGGCAAAATTCAGATGACATCATGAGATTTCTAGATGGAATGGCTAGCTCCGACGACGTTCTTTTTGGTTTTCTCGACGAAGGTAACCAGTCACCGGAGGATTACTCTGACTCCGGAAACCTCAACGGCGGCGGAGATGACGGCGACGAAGACAACAATAATATTAACAATTGCAATTCTGAAGAAAACCAAGCTTTTTGGCAGGAACAAGAACAACTTCTTCAGGTATTTTTCCAAAAATAAAACCTATGTTTCTTCATTATTAAACAATTTTTTTTATAAATTATTTGTCATTTTTAGCCAAATACAATTTTTATTTTTGTAATTATGTAGGGGACACTGTATAGGACAAGTACGATTGAGACAAAGATTAGACAAGCGACAAAAGAAGCGTTGAAACAAGTTAAATCTAAGGGTCTTTATTGTGTTTGCCGGCGACCAGTGGACGGCGGTTGTCGGAGTTGCTTACGTGGTGAGATCTCTAGACACCTCAGAGATGTCACCGGCTACGATTGCGTCATATCCAAATCTAAATGGAGAAGCTCTCAAGACATCCCTGCAGGTACAAACAAACAAACATATGCATATTTTTAAAAGACTGGTTCTGAAATATTCAGCCATCGTTATCATTTCCTCAAAAGCAATATTATCTTAGATAATTATTTTTAAAATTGGACAAAGATTATTATGTCCACAAGAACACGAAAGGTTTTTTTTTTTCAGACCCATTCTTTTAATGTGTTACTTATGTATCAAGCAACAATCGGATTTTGTCAACACATTTACATCATGGATTTATTTATTTTCTTGGTTCATATACCTAAATGAATATCTGGACTGACTCGTATTTTGTTTTAATTAAAATCAGGGGAACATGAATTTATAGAGATCGTAGACCGATCGGGTTCGAAGAAAGGCGAGATGCGAGTGGTGATCGAGTTATCATTTAGGGCAGAGTTCGAGATTGCAAAAGGCAGTGAAGAGTACAAAAGACTAATCAGCCGATTGCCGGAGGTTTATGTCGGAAAAACCGAGAGGCTTCGATCTCTGATCAAGATATTGTGCATCGCTGGCAAAAAATGCTTGAGAGACAAGAAAATGCATATGGCTCCTTGGAGAAAACACAAGTACATGCAAGCCAAGTGGCTGGGCACGTGCGATCGATCTAGCTCCTTGGAAGCGACGGTTTCCGAGGCGATGGAGCCGGAGAATTGGGTGCCGGTGGCGAAGCCTAGGGTTTCTATGTTGAACTACGATGGTCTCTTAGGTAGTTTCTCCGCCGGTCCGGCCACTGTTACCGTCGTGTGATATTTTGTATTTCTTGATGACTTGTAATTATTAATTGGTTAGGGTGAGTGTTAATTATGAGTTTCCAATTTGGGGTTCGCCGGAAATTGTTGAGGTTAAAATGAGATATTTGTGAATTTTTTTTTTAATATAGACTGTATACGAGTAATTAACATTAAAATTTTACAGAAATATAATATATATGTTTTGAGTTCCGAGTTGTATGAATATTTCATTCATAGTTAAAGTTGACAAATATAAAATACACATATACCAATCCAACAAAAAGACTGGATTTGTCAATCTCATACTGGATATATTAGCACTCCATTACAATAATTAGAACGAGAACTAAAAGAAAAGCAGTGATGTAAAACCAAAGATGCTCATTTTCCGAGAACTTCACACCATTTCATAGCAATAGCTCGCATCATTACTATCTGTTTAATTTAATATTTTCAATCGCCATCTACCTAATTAACTCTAAAATTAATATCAAGTCAAACTCCAATCGTATTCTAATCCGATAATCTTTTAAATTCAAAAATGGAACTGACCGCATTAAAAAAATTTAACAATGTGACCAATTCTGATTCGTTAATCTATTTGTGAAAAGGATGACAATCTCTAAACAGAATAAAATTAATCCAAAGAAAAAATAAAAGTTTATATGAATTTGTACCCGAATGACAAAGTCTCATCCGGTCGAAGGCTTAAGCTCAATGAAAACGAACTTCAAAAATTTATTCCGTAATCGTAATACCATATTGTTTAGATGTTAGACACGAGTCGTAAAAATAAACGGACACATCAAGAAGATCTAGAAAAAGAACAGAGTTCATGTTTTAATCCGTAAACCGGTGACAATTTGTAGAGACAAAACAACCTCGTCGGTATGGGTGATCCCGTCCATCTGGATCCGGTTGATCACGTCGCTTGTCTGGTAAGTTGTCCTTCAATGCATCGTAGCTTATATATCTCGACGCTTGAAGAATCCTACGGCTGATCACATCCAAATCTGATCTCATCTTCATGATCTCTTCTTCTCCACCGTCAATGCATTTCCCACTCAACTGGTCACATTTGACATGTCGAGATCGGACCAAAGCTGGAACTAAAGCCACCGAGATGATTACGGCGAGGATTAAGAGCTTCATATCATTCTTCATTGAGAGAGTCAAGTGGAAAGTGAACGATTTGATTAATTAGAGGTTTGTAATGAAGCACTTTGTAAATCTACATTATTATATGTTCGTTTTTCTCTTGGTTCACTTTTTGTTGCAACAAATTCGTTTCTTATTTCTTACTCCTTGGTTCATCAAATATTTTATACATTATATTCATTTTTCTCTGTTTGGGTAAAAATGTGGTCTTCTTAGAGTAATTATAATCTTGATTCACTGGACTTGCCTTGCTCCATAGTCAATTCGCATAATTAACTGGTCAAAAACTTAATAATAACTTCCACATATGACAGCATTAAAGTTATATATACATTGATGTGTCAACATAAGTTACTAAGAGGGTGTATAACAGAAGAAAATTAAAAGAAGATTTAACCTTAAGAGGCAGAGAGAGCCCAGAGACTCCAGAGAGATCGTCTTCAAGAGTGAAACTTTACAAAGTAAACTCCTTTCCAAAAAAGTTTTTAACTTTCTCCCAAAACGAGGAATCTCAGAGTCGATAGAGACACATCTCAAACGACCACCATTTTCAAAGTCTCCATTGCACTTCTTTGTTACCAATTACGAAGCAATTCGTTGGATTCCAGAATTTGTTTCTCTGTCATAATCTCTTCTAGTTGCGAGGTTTGGTACAGAAAAATAATCTTCTATTGCAGTTTGTTGGGCTCTCACTTTCTCTTCAGCTGATCCGTTCCGATTTGATCTTCGTTTCTTGTGTTTGACTTCACTTGAAGCAACCTCTTTTATTGATCTTCTTGTCTCTGCCTCCTTTATGTCCTGATGATTCGGCATTGTGAAATCACTCGAGATTTTGGGGTTGTGATATGAAGAAGCTGAGTAATTTGGGGGTTTGGGGATTAGGGTTCTTCTGCTTATCGATTTGGTTTGCGATTTTGCAACAAGCTGATGGACTCAGACCCATAAGGGAGACCGCTCGATCCTGGGGCGATGAGGTTTGTGTTGATTTGATGATTGTGCTTCCATTTGCTTTTAATGTTCCCTGATTTTGTATCAGCTACGTCTTTTATTCATTTGCTGTTCAATGTGTTCGTTGACTTGATTACGTTATGGAGAGAGAGAGAGAGAGAGAGAGAGAACATTTGTTGCAATAGTAGAATTTCTGGTAGCTCAGAATCTAGAGATTATGCATACTTAGTCTGTATTTGCGACCGAGTTTCCGATAGAATGTGCAAAGTGGAATAGGAAATAGTGTATTTGAGTAAGCCGGAAGGGTTTATGGCTGAGATTTTTTTTGTGATCTTGCAGTGGCTCTTTGGCAAAAAAGAGAGAAGCGGAGCAGGACCATTCGCTGCGTGGAATATAACAGGAACATATAGAGGTTTTGTGGCATTGCATTGTTGATTATGTTTCTCCTTCAATATCATATCCTGCGCTGAGGGATGATCCTGAAGCTCATTTCCGTGATTTATGTTACAGGCACATGGAAGTTTCTAGATACTGTAAATAGCTCTTCAAAGTTCCCAGATTTCAGAAGAGAAAGTGGTAACTCTGTCATTGAGTTAGTGACAAGTCCAACAAAAATAACTGGTGTACATTATGTTCAGGTGAATAGCTCCCGATAGTCTGCATCATGGAATCATGCTTTAATCTTAAGAAAAACCTCTTCAAAAATCAGAACTTGTATTAACTTTGAATGGGAACAGGGTGCAGTTGTTTTCCATGACGTCTTTGACAATGAACACAATGTGGGTGGTGCCCAAATTAAAGTGGAAGGTGTATATATTTGGCCCTTTAGACAGCTCCGTCTTGTTGCTAACAGGTATAACTTTATTATTAATTTATTTAATTGTTTTTCAAGATCCAGTATTGGTAGGGTTCTCTAAGGTCTGTACGTTTAATGACTGATCAGCGGAAAGAAGGGTGATTCAGGACTAGAAGACGATTATCTTCTCTCCAACCCCTATCATCTGGTAATGCCTGATCTGATCCACTTTGCCACAAGATGATGGATCATTTTTCTGGTTCTTCATTATCTTTATTCGATGCGTTAAAATGTTTGGAGAGCTTACTAGTGTCAACTTTTCTGCTGTCGGACAGCTCGGAATTTTTTCCTCCCAAGTATTTCAAGAATCTCCAAGAGACAGAATATTGAAACAGAAAACTTGTGAGTAGGATCTGGATTTGTTTCCATATGTTTAACACTTCTGCTACATCTGACCTTCATTTGTATTGTATTCCAGCTCCAATATATGAGATGGAAAAGCACTGCAATATCGAAATAGCAGCCCAAATTTCCCAAACCGTTTCTAGTGAAAACAGTATGTATGCCTTGCCATCTAACATTTGGCGTTGAAATGATGATGCTGGCTGAGTTCCTGCCTTCTTAGTTTAATATCTGACTTTGAGAGAGTTTTACTTATTTTGGTAGATGGGGACAAAGGTCATTATCATATTGAAGGATTGATGGAAAGTCCTGCAGTAGATGATGACGGAGATTGTTTTTCTCCCTTGTCGCTGAATGCGACCTCCATAAACGTTGAAGTCTATTATAACAAAGCTGTGAACTATACATTGATGGTCACTTTTGTATCCTTTGTTCCAACCTCTTTCCAGTCCATCATAAAATGACATTCATGAACGCAGTTTTAGCGAATTCCTTAACTTGTTATTGTACTTAGGTTTCGTTCCTCCAGGTTCTTTTGTTGATCCGGCAAATGGAGCACAGTAACACACAATCCGTAAGATTCTCCCTTTTTGTTAATCTGATCTTTCTAAAAGAAGAGAAAAATGCTAACGTTGGGATAACTCTTCTTGTATACAAGGGTGCTGCAAAGGTCTCTATAGTAATGATCGGGCAACAAGCCATCATGGATTCTTATTTATGCCTTTTACATCTCACAGCTGGGATTTTAGTTGGTATGTGTTTCAATATAACCTATCACTTCTTCACAATGTGTTTCCTCTTTGTTTTGATAGTAATCTCCATAGATTTTCGTAGTCTGTGTAAGCACATTTCTCAATGACTGTGATGGAAATTCTTGTAACTCTCTTTTTTGACCATGGCTTTTCTTAATCATTCTACTTTATTCTTATGCAGAATCCCTTTTTAATGCGTTTGCAACAGCTGCGTTCTTCAAATTTGTAGTGTTTTCAATATTTGAGATGAGATATCTTCTGGCCATATGGAAAGCAACCCGGCCTTCAACCAGTGGTGAGGGCTGGGAAACAATGAGGCGTGAGCTCTCCTTTCTGTACAGCCGTTTTTGTGAGTATTTGATTTCTTTTGTGTATGTTCATCAAGTAAATGCTTAAATATCTCACAGATTTTTTATGTTTCTCTCATTGTAATGATTTTCAACAGATGGAATCCTTCTTGGAGGCATATTGATAATGTACGAGCTGCACAACTACATGCGGCCGATCCTCCTACTCATGTACTCATTTTGGATTCCCCAGATAGTTGCAAACGTTGTTCGTGATTCTCGAAAGCCTTTGCACCCTTATTATATCCTGGGGATGACTGTTACACGACTTGCTATACCGTTGTATGTTTTTGGATGCCCAAAGAACTTCATGCGTGTAGAGCCCAGCAAGGCCTGGTGTGTAGGCCTGTGCGCATTCATGGGGTTTCAAGCTGCTGTTCTTCTACTTCAGCATTATTTCGGGTCTCGTTGCTTTGTCCCTCGGAAGGTTTGTTGGTTCTTAATGCCTTTTTAGATCGATAGTAAATTGCTTAGTTGTCTTTATCAAGAGTTCATGTGTTTGCTTCTGATTTGGCAGATGCTACCTGTGAAATACAGCTACTACAGAAGATTTGATCATGATGTAAACCGAAGCAGGGACTGCGTAATCTGCATGACCACGATTGATCTCAGCCACCGTATTAATGATTGCATGGTAACGCCGTGTGAGCATATATTCCACTCGGGATGCTTACAGAGATGGATGGATATAAAGATGGAATGCCCAACATGTCGTCGCCCACTTCCTCCAGCTTAAGCTTCGGTTCTCTAGGAATCGTCTATTAACTGCACCCACATTAATTTTACGTAACAGCTGCTCGAATCATGTTCTAGGTTCTGCCGATTAAAAAAATCTTTAAACTGAAACATATTTCATATTTGGGTGCTTCTTTGGTTTCAGGTCTTGGAAAGATATTAGACGAAAACAGAGCATAGTTAGAATCTGCGGAGTAGACATTTGTATGAATTGTGTAATAAGTCGATCTCTTTAGTGCATATTCTTTGGTCATTCTTTCAATAAAATCCTCCAACATATAAACAATCATTTACATAAACATGCTAAGATTATTTTGGGCTCAAACTTTCTAGCAACACCAAACCTTAACAGCTTTGTTTCTCGAGTAATTTAACAACCAAACCTACATGCAACACATGTCTCGATAAGGAGGCAGGTTTCAAGTACAAACCGAAGTAGAGCCCACATGAACACAATGAGATGTTGAAATCACGCTACAACCCACCAATGCCATCAGAAGCCTATAGTCTTCTTGAATACATCGTCGTATGCCCTGCCACGATGACTGGAAGCTTCCACTGTGATCACAAGTTTGCACACTCGGAGATGGTCTAGTGATCATGTAGGATTGCCCACGAAACTTCTGAAATACCAATGGATTCCTTGATCTCAAGCAAGGGGATCTATTTCCGAACCTCAAGCAAGGAGATCTACAAAAACCTACAAATAAAAGTTTTTACTTTTTGTGCTCACAACATTTCTACCCTAAAACGGGCTATAACGGTGCTCATAATCAAAACTGTAATAGGAAACGAAAACTATCTTACACTAACCGACAACTATACTTCCTAATGCAACACAGTTTATTGCCGTTTAATTACACCTAATCAACTAGAATGACTCTAAAAGCTTCCATAACTTGATGCTCATCTTGAATCCCTTTATATAACTTGCAAAGTGCTTGCAACGTAATATCCTTAATAAATCACCCTAGATTATTATGTTAGTGTATCTAACTTCTAACATATAGGAGGAAACCATGTGATACGGAATACAAAGTAGGAAACATAGATGTGTTAGATAGATACATTCAATAATGAACTAACGTATACAACAAATTGTGCGTTACTTGAGAGGCAATCAAAGTCTCCGAATGTATCTTTCTTTTTCTCACAAACAGACTACCCACTATACAGAGACTCGTTAATTACTGAGTGAAGATAATTACGAAGAGCATAAAGAGACACGTTGTTTTGCAAGCAACTCGTTAAGATTCTTCATGAGCTTAGGATCGGAGCACACATACTCTTCCATTGACTTTCTTAGAGTCCTCAGCGTCTCTGTGTCATCTTCACACGTCTCTCTGTTGAGCAACTTCGTGAACAGTTCCTTCCACAGATGCACGTTCCAGTATCTGAGCAAACAACTTAGTGAATCGATATGCAAATCTTTATATCACAATAATGTTTTTTTATCTGAGAGACAAAACAAGCAATGTTCTTTATTTTTTGAGACCTTTTAAATGATGTTCTTGGCAAATTAATGTGGCCACCGTCCAGAGATTGTTTCTTATCGATCTCCATGTAGGTGTTGTGCAGCATCATGTGGACGATTACACAGAGTCCATAAGTGTCCACCTATATAACACATGTTCCAATGAGACCTCGAATGGTTTAAAGTCTAATCATGCAAATACAAATTCTTGCTTAACCAGTGTGATTTAAAAGACTTGCCTGAAACTTCCAAGGTTTATTCTCCTTCATCTCCATGCAACGGAAGCCTGAGGTACGACAATCTCCTGTAAACTCAGTGGTTCTAGGAAACAGGCTCAAGTCTATTCCTCTACCCCAGTCAACAAGACAGAGACCCTGAGGTAGAAATGAAAAATTGCATCAGATTCTGGACATAACACACGAATCCGAACTAGTAGTTGTATAAGGGATTTACCTGATTGCTCCAAGAACCTGTTTTCTCATGAAAGCCTGTCTCAGTTAGATTTTCTCTGCAAGTAATTCGTGAGGTATCTCAGTCTCTGCTACCATCGTTAACATACAAGTACATGGCTTCATGATCAAAAAGTCTTATCTACAATCTAATCAGCAATATTGGAACGGAATGGCATAAACTTACGGAGAGTATCGGACCAGCAGATTGTCTGGCTTGAAATCACCATGAATGATTCCAACACTGTGCAAAGTTTCCAGCATGTACAGCATTTCTATTGTGTAATACATGCACAAAACTTCTTCCATGGACTTGCCAACAACAACATACGAGTTTATGACGTCCTTAAATCACAAAAAGAAGGCAAATTAAACAGGGAAGTATGTTTGCATTTTGTTTATTCAGTCCGTAAGAGTCCACAGAAACCTACCTGGAGTGTCCCATGTGATAGATAATCGCAGACAAGTATACTGTAGTCTGAATACACGTGCACTCTCTGAGCCAATCCAAAACTTGATCTCTAACATAGTATGAGAGTAATTAGTACGGTGTGAAACACCTGTGACCTGGTAATATTAATGGAAAAGGACATACTTGGCTCTCTGGGATCCTGCAATCAAGTTGGCGATACATGTGGAATTCCCAAGGAAAAGGTGGCTTTTGTACCTGTGAGAGAGTAGTATATGCAATATGAGATGTGAGCTATCTGACAATTGTGCCATTTGCATCATACAGTATTTGAAAAAACTTTAAGGGTCTACCTTTAGAGCAACTACTTCATCAGGATTGCTGTCAATGTATGCTTTGAACACTTGAGCAAAACCACCTTGACCAGCACAGCCCTTGATCTGGTACTTCCTTCCACCTAGCAAATAGACAGATACCAATGTATCCAGGTCATACATTTTTTTTTTGTCTCAGAGAAGAAATATTGTCCCAGGTGAGAACAAAGCGGGAATCAATTCCTATTACACAAATGAATACATGCTCAGCCACTTCTAATTTGAAACAATGCATCTTTAACATTAAAAGAAACATTCTTTATCCTGCAGAGGTGACAGACTAGATTGATATGACAAAAGTATACCTATGTCAATGATCTTATTTCTGGAATAATTCTGCAAAGATGACAGGTTGGCTTTTCCAGGGAAAACTTTGTTGCTTGCATGGTACCCCTGATGCAAACATAAAGAAAGAACTCAGTGGACACGCCTCCCTATATAAGTTAACTCATGTAATAATATCATAATTTTCCATTTGCCTAACATCATATTTCACAAGCTGGGGTTTTATCTTGTGAATTAAGCCGTTCACAGTGGAGGTTTCCCATGGATTAACAAAACCCGTCTCCAAGTCAGTGGCCTGAGCATCATCATCAATCTGCCAGAAAGAAAAGGTAAGATATAGAAGGAAAACTCCGTTCAATCCTCGAATAAAGCTATCAAAGTGCATTAGAAAAACTAAATGCTAATCGTTAAAGTCAACTATATTAGAAAATACACCTTTGCAAGGGAAGATACTTTGGTCCTCTTAGAGATTCTTTGTAAGAACAATGAGTGAGCCTCTTTTAACCTGTCAAATGGTTCAGCTTTCCTACAATTCTCCAAGATAGCAGAATGAGCAACAAATCAGCATAAGAAACGAAATTATAAAACTAGAGGAACAAAATAAGGAACAGGCCACAACAAGGAGAAAGATAAGAGACCTTGAAAGACCAGTCTGATAAACCGAATTTGCTCTTCGCCATAATCCTTTGACCTCAAGAAAAATAGCATACCATTCATAGAGCAACGAATGCCCTATACATATCTCGTTCTCTTCAAGTTCTCTATAAACCCTCTCAAAATCTTCACTGCCCTCTAGCTAAAACCACCAAAATCGAAGAAAAATTCAACAAAACCCCCAAAACTGCAACACTTGCATCAATTGATTCGGAATTTAACAATCCCAAACCCTAAGTATGCTAATCAACAAAACAATTTGAGGAATCGGAAGCATAATATAAGCTAAGACAACTTGGGAAAGAGTAATTATAAAACGATGAGTGTTATAGTAAGTACATAGAGAAACCAGATTTTGAGGAATCTGAGGTCATTTCGGTACCGAGCATCTTGCTTACAAGTTGAGATACAATCATAGAGAAGCTCACTGAGATCTTCTCCGGAATTTTTACCAGCGTATAGATCCTCCGTCGAATTTTTAATCTTCCTGTGAAAACCCCAAATACAACATCGATAATCAGAAACCCTTTTGACACATATTTTGCACAATTAATAAGATGAGAGGAGAGGTGAAGTATGATTTTACATAAGCCACGGGAAGAGCGGGTCGCCGGCGGAGTCCGATTCACCGGCGGTGCGTCTGTAACCGATTCCCATTTTCGCAGTCGGAGGACGAGAGAGAGAGGGGGAAGTGAAGCTTTTCAAAAATTAGTTTCGAAATTCAAAATTTGTTGGACCGGAGGTTTTCTATATAGCCCAAAAGTGTAAATGGGCCTAAGAATGTGTATATTATATGTGGCCCATGTTCCAGTGTGACAAGTTGTCTGAGACACAAATGAAAATCCCGACCCACGCGCTGCAATTTTTTTATTTATGAAAAAGCCCCAAATCGGAGGGCTATAAAGTCCACGAATTCTAGTCTCACGCGCTTGACACCCCTTTGGTGTGTGTGGTTTGTATTTTCACTATTACATGCGTGTAGTTCTTTTATATTCGTGCTAGATAATAAAGATTTATTTGTTAGACATGTTGACACAATAACTAGAAAAACTGATAAAATAATGTCAGAATTAGGGGTGGGCGTGCGGTTTTTCGGTTTGAATTCGGTTCGGTTTTTTCGGTTTACGATTTTACGGTTTTACAAAAATTAAAACCATATGAAAACCATATGTAATTCGGTTTGGTTACGATTTAGTTTTTTCGGTTTTATAAAAAATATAACCATATAAAACCATATGTAATTAGGTTCGGTTCGGTTTCGGTTTGGTTCCGGTTTTTTAAGAGTATTCCATGTTTTTACAAAAAAAAAAAACAAATTTGCTGCATAAAAATTAATCAAATATAGGGAACGAATATCGCCTCACTAGAGTACCTTCATTTAAACCTAAAATAAAAATAATATATTAAGCTAATAAGTAAAACATGATTCAAAGAATAGAATCCAAATCTTGTTTCGTAAATCCAAATCCTTAATTTAAATTTAACCTATAAAAATTAAAAGTTGCAAAAAAAATATTCAGAGAAAAATTATAAGTTTTATAACTTACAAGCGCAATAAAGAAAAAAATTAAAGATATTATTAAACACAGTATAATAAACTAAACAAATATAATTATTCTAAATTTTATTAAAAACCAAAATAATCATTCGGTTTTACGGTTTTTAACCAAACCAAACCTAAACCGAAAACTTAATAAAAATGACAACCAAATGGATTTTTAGACTAAACCATAACCAAACCAAATCATTTATTTCGGTTTGGTTTTTCGGGTTACGGTTTTTTTCCCCACCCCTAGTCAGAATATTTTAAGTAATATTTTTCCGATCAATAATACTTTGAAATTTTGAATGAGATGTGTGTACGAAATAACATTATTTTTGTCGGCAATGTGAGAGAATCTAACAAATAATAATATAGAAAGATCATTAAAGAGAAAAATTTGTTTCTGGATTTCTTTTGCTTTTTTAAAAGATAAAAATATAAAGGAGTTGGGAGGAAAATTAAAGACTGAAAAGTCGTCGGCGGACGAAGGCAGCAGCCAATAATGATAACGTCACTGGCTGTTCACATGTGACAACCTCACAATCATTTATTACATAAACTCATCTCACTTCTCTCTCTGTCCGTCTTTTGAATCATTCACACATTTCACAAAACGCAGAGAAACAAATCCTTCTCACAATGACAGGCAGAGAGATTCTCCATAAGATGAAGGTATAAATCAGCTCAACTCCAAGTCTTTTTTTTTTTAAAGCGTTTCAAGTTACTTTCTATAGTTTTTTTTTTCTTTTTGAAAAAGATAGTTTCTATAGTTTAAAGATCTAGATTTTGTGATCTGATCCTTTTCTGTCTTGTTCTGCTTCACAACCTATGTATTTGCTTCTTTGTTCTAACTTATACGTTGAACCGCTTTAAGGAACTAAGTTTCTAAGCATTTGACATGTTAAACTAGAGCTTGTGTTAATCTCTTGAATTTGTTTCAGTAATTTGTGCATTTCGATCGATATGCTCTTTTGGTTACAAATTAGGTGATAACAGTATGTTGCTCTTGATGAATAAATTACAGAACTTGGATTATGTGATTTCGTTTGAAGACTCTGCAAGCACAGAGTGTTTATACGTACAAAGATCTCTTTAATTTCTTGTTGTTTTTGTGTAAATAGTTGAAGGCTGGATTATGTGGATCTGACACGGGATTATGTGGATCTGACACGGGCCGAGGTAAAAGCAAGATGTGGAAGAACATCGCGCACGGTTTTGACTTTGTGAAAGGCAAAGCGTGTCATCCAATGGAGGACTATGTTGTGTCTGAGTTCAAGAAAGTGGACGGCCATGAATTGGGTTTGTTTGCTATCTTTGACGGTCACTTAGGGCATGATGTGGCCAAGTACTTGCAGACCAATCTCTTTGATAACATACTCAAAGAGGTAAGTCATGTTTAAGTATGAATCTGTTTTGTCAAAAATATTTAGTGGCCCTTTTCATGAAATGTTCTGTTGTTTCACCTTTTTAGAAGGATTTTTGGACTGATACGGAAAACGCTATAAGGAATGCATACATATCAACCGATGCTGTGATACTAGAGCAATCACTTAAACTTGGCAAAGGCGGATCAACGGCTGTAACAGGCATTCTGATAGATGGGAAAAAGCTAGTGGTTGCTAATGTTGGAGACTCACGGGCTGTGCTGTCAAAGAATGGTGTTGCGTATCAACTCTCTGTTGATCATGAACCAAGCAAGGAGCAAAAGGAAATTGAGAGCCGTGGTGGCTTTGTATCAAATATTCCAGGTATGATTTTGTAGATGGATACTTAATTACTTGCTCACATATAAAAATGAGAAGAGGAATTGATAGACGATTCTTGAATGTTGTAGGGGACGTTCCAAGAGTTGATGGACAACTAGCGGTTGCGAGGGCGTTTGGAGATAAGAGCTTAAAGGTACATCTGAGCTCAGAACCAGACATAACACACCAGACAATAGATGATGAGACTGAGTTCATTATTTTCGCGAGTGATGGAATTTGGAAGGTATTTGATCATTTTCCATGTTATCATTAAGAGTGATGAAACCTGAATTTGGATTTTAACAATGTGTTGACGAGTATTGCATTAACAGGTGTTGTCGAACCAAGAAGCTGTGGACACTATCAAAAGCATAAAAGATCCACAAGCGGCAGCCAAGGAATTGATAGAAGAAGCAGTCTCTAAGAAAAGCAAAGACGACATCTCTTGTATAGTTGTAAGGTTCCAGTGATAAACTTGTTTTGTCTATAAATTTAACCAATCAAGTGTGTGTGTGAGAGAGAGAGAGAGAGAAACAAAAGACATATAAACGCCCAAGCTGTGTGATCAAAGTCATGTCTTGTAAAACCATTGACAATAAAATCCTGGCCAAAATGTAAAATCTTTGACGTCAAAAGACAAAGAGTTCTTCCATGGTTCTTGATCCAATACTGGATTTGGTATCCGTCATCTTTTGATAATTGGTATTTTAGGATGAAGTGTTAAAAGTAAAGGGGTCTATTTATGAAAAGAGATAATAAAGGAGTGAAAAAGAAACTCTGCAATTACAAAATTTATGTCAGAATATGAATTAAAGAAAGGAATGGGGTCTATTTACAAAGAGGTGAAAGTAGAGGGTGCAAACGAAACAAGACAAAGGGGAAAAGGGAGAGTAAAAGCCCTAGCGTCTCTAGAAAGTAAAGAGAGTTTGGTTTGAAATCGGAAAGATGAACAATGCCATGTTGGGTGTGGCCAACGTGAAGCTAGACGAACCGCCACAGCGAAAGCGGAAGCTCGTAACCAAATCTTATTTTACATTGGAGGCCATGGATCCAGACAAGAAGCCACCTCTTGTTATTGAAACCTGTGTTTGGGAGACTGATCTGGAGAACAAGGAGATAAGTCACAACTTTTCGCAGCATTCAAGGTAACTAACATGGTTAAATGTGTTGGAACTCAAATTTTGACAAATGGCTCCGGCTAATTTTCCGGCGATTTTTTCGGTGAACTCCGTCACTGAAACGATCGGATTATGGATTTTTTGGATTCCTAGTAATGAGCACTGTAACATAGTCTAATTAAATGTCAAAATTGGAGTTAAAGTGAATGAGAAATGTTAGGTCAAAGTAAATAATTTAGAAAGATAAAAAATCAACCTAGTTCAAATGTCCCACATTGGGAGATCGAAAATTTTTTCTAAGTATAAATAGTGTTGCTTCCACACCATGGTTCACTAGTTTGGTTAAGGAGACACTATGGAGAAGGAGACATATGGGCCGTTATGCAAAATCACACGTGCGCCGCTGCCGCCGTTGGGCTCGGTCTCGGGGAATATGGGCCTATTAGGCCCACAAAGATGTTTTTTTGGGGCCAAAAATCTATTGGATTTTTGGACCAATTTCCCTATTTTTTTGCATAATATATAGTTTAAAAACTATATACTATATTTAGTCATGCGTAAAGGGATGAGCGACTGACCGAGTCTTCCGCCAACTGAGCTAACCGAGCGGACATTGAGATCTGAGATCTCCTCACCCACGCGAGTTTTTCTCGCCCTCCTGCGCACATTACAGAATATGCTCTGCAGATGCTTCGGATATGCTGGGAATATGCTCTGCGATAAATGAAGAAAACTGCCCTCGCCACTCTATATAAATAGAGCTCTCCTCTCGTTCATTTTACTCACTCACAACGAAACGAAAAAGCTTCTAAGCGATATTATTGAATTAAGAAAAGAGATATTATCTCGCCTCCATATCGGTTTGGTTTTCTATATGCGGTTTTCAAATCTGGATTTCGCAGGTCTTACAGTCTTAATTCAATAAATCCGTTTCCGCTTATCGCTGTGAACGGATTGAAAACTGCGTACAGTTTTTCAAACGTTTTTTCGAAAACACGAACCGAACAATCTGCAGTTTACGTGAAGGTCGTCAGACAGTTTTGCAAAATACTAATTTCGATGGTTTCTCGGTGAAATCTGAAATCTCTGCGGAGTTATGCTACATACATATTTCGATGGTTTTCTGGTGAAATCCAAATTTTTAACGGCATAAAATTATACATATTTCGATGGTTTTCCGGTGAAATCCGAAATATTTACGACATAAATTAAATATTTTATGGCTGAAAAATTCTACTAAATAATTTCGATGGTTTTCCGGTGAAATCCGAAATCAATTTTAGTAGAATGGCGATTTAGAAATTTAAATATTTAAACGCTAATATTTGCTGTTCTCTATCTAAGTACTGACTGAAGTGTCTCTCTTTTGAACAAAAAATGACAAACGCAACTGAGATCGCTGGCAGCTCAAATGGTGGTGCTGAAAGAACCAGTGAATTGACACCCCTTCTTGGGAGCGGCCAGCCACTCAGACAGGCATCAACCGAGGCCCCTAAAGTCCCTTCTGTGCCAAGCACAGTATTTGCTGGCTTACAACCAGAAAAATTCGATGGGCCAAATTTCAAATCGTGGCAGAAAAAGTTGCATTTCTTTATCCACAATTTGAACTTGTCGAGATATCTCACTGAGGTCAAACCAGTATTGCCTGGAGATAACATCGATCCCCTAGCTCTCGCCAGTGTCGAGGCTTGGATCCATGGGGACTACCTTTGCAAAGGTCACGTTCTTAACCGCCTGGTAGACGAGCTGTACAATGTGTACAGTGAAGTCAGTATTTTCAAGTACCTTTGGGATGCTTTGGAAAAGAAGTACAAGATTTTCAATGTAGGCTCTGGACAATTCGCTACAGAGACTTTTCTGAACTTCAAAATGGTGGATTCAAAACCCATCATGGAACAAGTTCATGAGCTACAATTGATATCTCAAGGCATAGTTGATGAAGGAATGAAGATGTGTGAGACATTCATAGTGAATTCCATTGTCGAGAAGCTACCGCCAAGTTGGGAGGACTTCCAGAACTACCTTGCTTACAAGCAAAAGCCTCTGACTTTGGCGAACTTGATCTCCAGGTTGCAAAATGAGTCATTGAAACATGACAAAGCTAGGTTCGTTTAAGGTCATAATGCAAACGTGGCTGAGTATAAGGGTAAAGGTAAAGTTCATGCTATGCCTAAGGGTAAAGGTAAAGCTCATGCTGTGCCTAACAAAGTTGCGCCTCAAGCTTCAATCAGCTTTAAGAAGAAAGTACAAGCATCTCCCAACAAAACTTTTGTGGGAAAATGCAACTATTGTGGTAAACCAGGCCACAAGTCTTCGGAATGTCGCAACAAACTGAAGGCTCAGAATCAGACCAACCTGACGGAAGCTGACCTGTGTGCTGTGATAAAAGAAGCTAATGTGGTGATGGCTGATGAAAAACCATTGGAGTGGTGGTATGACACCGGGGCCACCACTCACATCAGCAAGGATAGGAACATGTTCAGTACCCACCAGAAGAGCAAATCTGAGGAAAATCTGCTGATGGGTAACCTAACTCATTCAAAGATTGAAGGCACTGGAAATGTGGTCCTCAAGATGACTTCTGGAATGGAGTTTACTTTGAACAATGTGAAACACGTTCCAGATATGAGAAAGAACTTGATCTCCGGGACTACAATGAACAAGCATGGTTTCACCATCAACTTTGAGTCCGACAAGTTAATTCTTAGGAAGAACAGGGTATTTATTGGTAGAGGTTTTGTTAAGGGAAGACTGGTCAATATGTGTTTTGAGACCGTCCTCACAAAGAAAAACAATGTAACCATTTCGAATGTTTCTGCTAATAAAAATTCAGTTGCTTATTTGGTCGAGTCGTCCGATATTTGGCATGAAAGGTTAGGACATGTGAATTATAACCCTCCAACGATTAATTAATTTGAACCTAATACCTAAATGCAAAATAAGCAAAGACAAATGTGAAGTTTGTGTACAAGCTAAAGTCACAAAAACCCCTTCCCCTCATGTTAAAAGAACAACAGAACTTCTCGGCCTAATACACACCGATTTGTGTGATTAAAATTCATACAAACCAGAGGCGGTAAAAAGTATTTTGTAACCTTTATAGATGATTGTACAAGATACTGTTATGTATACTTGCTACGAAGTAAAGATGAGGTTCTGGAAAAATTCAAGGAATACAAAACTGAAGTTGAAAATCAACTCTCAAAAACTATTAAAATAGTTAGGAGCGATAGAGAATATGATGGTCCGTTTAATGCTTTTTGTCAAGAAAAAGGTATTATTCATCAGACGACCGCTCCCTACTCACCAGAATCTAACGGAGTTGCAGAACGTAAAAAACGAACTCTAAAAGAAATGATATATGCAATATTGCAGGAATCTGGGGTAGCCCATAATCTATAGGGGCGAAGTTTTGCTTACCGCAAACGATATCCTCAACAAAATACCACATAAAGTAACTGGCAAAACGCCATATGAACTATGGAAAGGTACAATACCATCGTACAAATACCTGAAAGTTTGGGGGTGCCTTGCAAAGGTAGCAGTACCTCCTCCTAAAAAGGTCACAATTGGGCCTAAAACAGTTGATTGTATTTTCATAGGGTATGCACATAACAGTAGTGCGTATCGATTTCTGGTACATAAGTCAGATACACCAGATATTCACGTAAATACAATCATGGAATCAAGAAATGCTTCGTTTTTTAAAAATATTTTTCCTTGTCAGGATAAATCAACTTCAAAACGAACTCTCGCAGAGAGAAATGCAATCACCTTTGTAAGTGAGGCCAGTACATCTGGTACCTCGAGAAATGACACAGAAGATGAACATAGACGTAGCAAAAGAGCTCGTAAGGAAAAATCTTACGGTGAGGATTTCTTGATGGTTCTCTTGTTAGAGAATGAACCAAGAACTTATTTAGAAGCCATGTCTACACCAGATGCAACATCTTGGAAAGAAGCTGTCAATAGTGAGATTGACACAATTATGCAAAACCATACTTGGGAAATAACCAATCTACCTGAAGGGTCTAAAGCACTATGGTGTAAATGGATTTTCAAAACAAAATTGAAAACCGATGGCTCAATAGACAAGTATAAGGCTCGACTTGTGGTGCAAGGATTTCGACAAAAAGAAAGTCTGGACTTCTTTGACACTTATTCTCCTGTAACGAGAATAACATCAATTAGAATGCTAATTGCAATTACAGCCTTAAGAGACCTGGAAATCCATCAAATGGATGTTAAAACTGTTTTTCTAAATGTTGATTTAGAAGAGGAGATATACATGAAACAACCCGAAGGGTTTATAATTCCAGGACAAGAACACAAAGTTTGTCGACTTGTGAAGTCATTATATGGACTTAAACAAGCTCCAAAACAATGACATTTAAAATTTGACAACGTAATGATGTCAAATGGTTTCAGTATAAATGAATATGATAAATGCATCTACATCAAACATGGTTAAATGTTTGCCATGATTTCCCATGTCCCTGAGCTATCGGTTTTGAACTGTTGATTTTGTTACTAGCTGCTCTTGTATGTTTCTGAGTCCTTAATTAGACCATTAAAAAATATTCTCATAGATTATCTGGTATAGCCTAGGCTATGAGTGTATGATTAAGCAATATGATCTTTTATGCAAGTGTTTTGGTGTTCCAAGCTATGTTGTTTTCTTTTTGTCACCACTAATTAATCGTCTAGAAATGTTGTTGTTAGATCTGGGAGAAGAAGGTTCCCTATGGGACTCAAATGGTGTAGATGAGTTCTATAAAGGTGTGATACCTAACTGGCTAGAGGATGATGCACTTATATGAAGCGTTATGCTACAATCTATGAGGTGTGGTGTTTTAGGAGCCTCGACTCTTGCACCTCCACTCAACTTCTAGGAACAACGGCTCCCAAACCTCTACTCAACTCACTGATCATCTCTACAACTTGCATATTTTCTACATGAAACCGACCATTTGTTGGAGCATAAACTTGAAGTTTGCTTGTAACTTAAGAAATTCTATTAGTGTTAAAATAAGATGGGTTATTAAGTTAATGATAAGTTCTAGGTGAATTAAGAGTTATCTAATTCAAAGTAGAATATGTTTTGCAAATCATAGTAGGATTAAGAGTAGTTTATTCCTATATATAGTCTTTGATGAGTTGTGTCAAAGATTAAGAACTTTAAGAGTTTTGTTTTTGAGAGAGTTTTCAAAACTTAATAAGAAAAGGTGTTCTTATAAAATCGAGTTTGTTTGATTCAATACTTGAATTGGTATCAGAACGTTACCATTTTATACGAGAGTGCATAGAAAATGATCAAGTCGATGTCAAGCATATAACCGGAAGGGAGCAAAAGGCCTATTTATTGACTAAAGCGTTGGCAAGAATCAAGTTTCGAGAGATGAGAAGTTTGATGGGAGTGCAAGAATTTTCAAAGCCTAACTTAAAGCTTACGAGGGAGAATGTTGGAGCATAAACTTGAAGTTAGCTTGTAACTTAAGAAAATCTATTGGTGTTAGGATAAAATGAGTTATAAATCTACTGGTGTTAGGATAAAATGAGTTATTAATTTAAAGATAAGTTCTAGGTGAATTATGCGTTATCTAATTCAAATTAGAATATGTTTTGCAAATTATAGGATTAGGAGTAGCTTGTTCCTATATATAGTCTTTGATGAGTTGTGTCATAAGAGTGTTTAGTTATGAGTTATTTTCAAAACATAGAGTTATTCTTTTACGTTGTTATAAGACTTGACCATATACATTAAAACACACTGGTAAAATGATCTCTTAATCTTACAATTGGTTTGATAGTAATCAAGTAATAAGTTAACTAAAATCAAATTGACGTGACAATGCACTGACGCACATTAGCATGTTGGTAGACAATGTAATCATATTACGCACACAATTGAACTTAGTCCGTGCAACTACTCATTCCCCGGTTTACTAATCGGTTCGGTTTAACTTGTCAACTATTCTAATCAGGCCAGGCCCAAAAACTCCTTTGCAAAGCCTACCGATTGTTTTTTTTGTTTTGTTTTGTTTTTGACACGTGATTTTTGTTTTAGATCAAGCTGTTAGGTCTCACCAAGATATATTATCACGTTCCATAATTCAAAATTGCATTATATTCCAATCGTAGCCCTTCGAAAGTTCAATTATAAAGTTTCTTTTCAAATACCTTTTTGTTGGACCTTACAGAACAAGAACTCAAGAGCAACGAGCAAAAACACGACAAGATAGAAGATGAGCGAAGAACAACCACACGCCAACCTACTGGTACCCGCGTTTAAAACTGAGAAAGATCCCAAAACGCAATCGCAGACGCAAAATGGTCAAAATAGCGTTTGGCGTTTCGGTGGAAGCGGTAAAGCAGCGAAAGCCTCCACCGTAACGCTGAGAGGTGTCATCTACATGCTCTTCGATAATTGCAGCAAGGACGTCAAAAAGACTCTTTTACCCCTCGGCCACGGTGACCCTTCCGTCTACCCTTGCTTCCGCACCTGTATCGAAGCTGAAGACGCCGTCGTAGACGTCCTCCGCTCCGGTAAAGGCAATTCTTACGGTCCCGGAGCTGGGATTCTCCCCGCAAGACGGTAACTTTATCACTCAAATCTGGATCTTCAAATTTAATCGAATGATTCTCGATCTGGGTTCTTCGAATTTGATCGTAATCGAAGTCGTTTTTGAGTCAACGGCGAATCAATTTTGACAAGATTTCAACTTTTAAGCTTTCTTCTACCGACTTCACCACACTCGAGTAGAATCTTAAAACTGTCTTTAAGACCCTATAGTTTAGAATTCTTATAAATTAGACCCCATAATTTGTTAATGTTATGAACCGATCCACATTTTGTTTGATATTGCTCTGTTGTGAACAGAGCCGTTGCCGAATATCTGAACCGAGATCTTCCAAACAAGTTAACGCCCGACGATATCTACCTGACAGCTGGATGCAACCAAGGGATAGAGATCGTGTTCGAATCGTTGGCTCGACCAAACGCGAATATCTTGCTCCCACGTCCTGGCTTCCCTCACTACGACGCTCGTGCTGCTTACAGTGGTCTCGAGGTTCGCAAGTTTGATCTTCTTCCTGAGAAAGAATGGGAGATGGATCTCGAAGGTATCGAAGCCATGGCAGACGAGAACACTGTGGCAGTGGTTGTAATTAACCCCAACAATCCCTGTGGAAACGTCTACTCTCACGACCACCTCAAAAAGGTTTGTATTTTGTATCATTACACAAAAATGCTCATCTTTCTGATCCATAGCTCAGCCAAAGCTTGAAACTTTGAGCCATTTTTGATTCGTAACTCCAGAAGTGCTCATCTTCTGATCCATAACTCAGCCAAAGCTTAAAACTTTGAGCTATTTCTGATTTGCGACTCGCTAAAGCTTGAGTTTGATTTATTAATGAACAATTTAGGTTGCAGAGACGGCTCGGAAGCTGGGGATAATGGTGATCTCAGACGAAGTATATGACCAAACTATATTCGGAGATCATCCCTTTGTTTCAATGGGGAAGTTTGCATCGATTGTTCCTGTGTTGACACTAGCAGGCATATCTAAGGGATGGGTTGTTCCTGGATGGAAAATTGGCTGGATTGCCTTGAATGATCCCGAGGGCATTTTCGAGACCACCAAGGTCTGTTTACTGCTACTTCGTTTTGATTATCTCCTTGCTGTTTTGTAACATGTAGTCTCACTGTATATTTACTCTCTGTTTCTGACAGGTGGTTCAATCCATCAAACAGATTCTTGACATAACTTCTGACCCTGCCACTATAATTCAGGTTTGTGTGTTTTAGATATGTTTTAGAATCTTTACAAAACTAGTCTATGGATTCATGACACTACTGTTCCTTTGATAGGCTGCACTTCCTGCGATCCTGGAGAAAGCGGATAAAAAGTTCTTTGCGAAGAAGAACAAGATACTCAAAAATAATGTCGATTTGGTGTGTGATAGGCTCAAGGACATCCCCTATGTCGTCTGTCCCAAGAAACCTGAGTCTTGCACTTACTTATTGGTAAAACTTTTGTAATTACACACATCGATAAACGTAGTTAAAGATTAGACTGGTGATTCTTGATCAATTTCAGACCGTTACTAGTCTTTCAATCTGATGAATAGTAATTAATATCACGCATAACACTCTTTAAGTTCTTTATCCAGATATATCCCTTTTAACAGTTTTCACTTACTGCAGACAAAGCTGGAGCTGTCATTGATGGATAACATCAAGGACGACATTGATTTCTGCTTGAAGCTGGCCAGAGAGGAGAATCTTGTGTTTCTACCAGGTAAAGTAAATGAAATCAAGCAGCATAAATCTTGATTTGAATTTTGATACTAAAATGGGGTTTGTGGGGAATGTTTTGCAGGAGAGGCTCTGGGTTTGAAGAACTGGATGAGGATAACCATCGGAGTTGAAGCTCATATGCTTGAGGATGCACTTGAGAGACTAAAGGGTTTCTGTACACGTCATGCCAAGAAAAAAGAGACGGACACTGAGTCACTTCAAGCTTTGAAACTGAGTGATAATAATGTCGAGATATAAGACATTAGATGAAACAAAACAGAAGAGGATGTGTGATGTATGTACTATGTACCCTAAAGAATATTCTTATGATAATTTTGATTCATGCTTTTCCATTCTGATTTCCTTTAGTATTTGATTATCTACATTAAATTTTAAACCAATCAATAAAAACTATGGTTAATTTGTCAAAGAGCAATTAAGGATCTAATCCATGAAAGTAGATTTCTTTGTGTCTTACCCTTACCATGTTCTATATATTTTCTTGGTATTAACATTTATGATATTCGTTTGTGCATATAAGTAAGTTCAGATGATACAAACTCATTCTCATAAGCTTTTTCAGAATTTTTTGGATGCTGCTAATGATGAATTTGGATGGAGAAATTGCATCCACACTCTTTTAGAAATCAAAATTTTTTTTTGCTAAAATTATTTTATATAAGATATATCACATGTCATTTTCTTTTTTAGAATTGCTAAATCATGATTTTGCGACTAAACAAAAAAATCACGATTTAATGATACAATAAAAGATTTCAGAATTATTATTTGGTGCCAACATTTGTGACATGAGGTTTTTTTTTATCTCGAACCTGCAAAATCTATAGTAAAATTTTTGTGTTGGCATTGCGATTTGATAGCAAATTTTGATGATTTGACGTCATATATTGTCAAACTACAATTTCTTTTGAAAAGAATAATTGATAATAGGAAAATTATTGACAAACAAGTTTTGCGTCATTTTGAAATAGATCCAAAATTCATCTATTTTAGAAGCTAAAAAACAACTCAATATCTACACATGTACAGCCATATGCAAAAACTAACTTTATAAACGAACAACAAGAATAATTAACTTTTTGATACAAAAATGAACGAGTATATGCATATTGACAATATATCACAGATTTTTTTAGATCTCATACATTCATATTTATAACATTTGTAACATTTACTATAATTCGAACGTGTAAAAAGTTACATAAGGTAGACTAAAAGCTTGTCGACCAATCATTTCCGATAAATTCATTCTAAAGTCATTAAAACCAATTATTTCATTAGTGGTACTAGTTTTGTATTATAATATAATGTATATTTTGTTTTGAACAATAATATAATGTATTTTATCTCTTATTTCTTGTATGTAACTTTCTAGTTTTTTTGTTAATCTTTGGGACTTAGATAGCCTGTAAAAATAGAGAATTTTTCTATTTTTTCGTTTTATCAATACTTTTTTTAATTAGATTTTTAACATAAACATAAAACTTTAAAAAATGGTAGACATGATCAACAAATCTACTACGAAAATTTATATTTATCCTTCTTACCTTCCGCGAAGTTCCACAGTTGTCACCCCATGTGAGACTCTATCCATGCATATATCATAAAATTAGAACAATAAGTAAGTTAAGTTTTTTGGTTAAAAAAAAAAAGGAGTAGAAAGGAGTAGAGAGATTAAATAGTACCGTGAGGAACTATGGGGAGGGCCAGGAGGGTTTGGGCCACCGCATTTGATTTTGCAACGTTCAAAACAATTACCGTCGTGTTCGTGACAAGGCTTTGAACACTTGCGATAACAGCGAATAAAACCTTTTTCGCTCCATTTTGCTTCTACTGCCACCACAACAATCACCACCATCATTATCACTACTATTGCACTCCATTTTGCCATCTTTGGTCGTCTTAAAATCCTACAAAAGCAAACTATGTTTTATCTTCTTCTTAAAAATCTTATGACTCTTATATTATGTTTCAAGAAATCAACTTCTATTTATAATACATTTTGTTTAACTTTTGAGTAGATTTTTTTTACTTTGTGTATACTTTGGTTTTAATTTGTTTAATCTTTAATTTCCTTCATCTTTATGTTCAAAATTTTGTATGTTTTTGCAGTATTAAATTTTATAAATATGAATAGATGTATATTGTTGTGAATGTGGTCCGTCCGTTGGAGGGTAAATCTCATGCAAATAAGAAAGATCGACACACCAAACTTTAGAGGACATTAATTGATAGATTTCCTATGCTTGGTTTTATTGGTTGGTTAAAGACATTAATAGATTGTAATAAAATGTTAATCTTCATTTAATAAAATGTTGTAAAATGAAAAAGTTTGTTTAACCTTGTCTCTTTTCACCTTTCTTTTCCTTTTCCTTTATATAGATAGATTTAATAGTAATTAATTACATTTATCACTTACTTTTTTATTATTTAACCATTTTAAGTGTTTATATAAAACATTTCAATATAATGTAATAGTATTTTAGAAAAAAAATTAGTTAACTTATATTTATAATGTTATATTTTTATTTATTGGTAAAACATATTAATAGACTTGAATGAAAATTTTACGTATTTAATCAGAAATTTTGTTGAGGAAAAGTTTTGTTCAACATTGTCCTTCACTTTTCTTTCCATTATATAGATTTGATAGTATAATTAATTGCATTTATCATTCTATTTTGATAGTTTAATTATTTTGACATTTTTGCAATTGTTTAAATTAATTATTTGTAAAATACTAAGTTTTGTGATGTGATCGCTGCAAAGACAATTGGTCAAGTAGAGCCAATTGGGACTTTAAACATGATCTCATAGATGACTGTACCAATATGTAAAAAAAACAAAAAAACAAATTGATGTTCCGATGATTCCACATAAGATAAAGATAGCGTCTATGTCGTGTTAAAAAAAAAAAAATAGCGTCTATGTCATTGTATGCTTCTGGTTCATGTCACATTGTCACTGAGTCACTTCAAACTTTGAAACTGAGTGATATTAATGTTGAAATATAAGTCATTAAATGTATTATGCACGCCCAAATAAAACAGAAGAGGATGTGTGATGTATTACTATACGACTATGTGCCCAAAAGAAAATTCTTATGATAATTTTGATTCCTGCTTTTCCATTTTGAGCTCCTTTAGGTGCAAGCTTTTCGGAGCTCCTGGCCAACCCATCGGATAAATCTTCAAGGCTTAATCTTTACATTTCTCGTATTTTTAAAATTTTAAATTGTATGAACTCCCCTCATTTGAGGCTTTAATTTGAATACAATGGTTTCAACAAAAACTTTTTTCTGGTCAAATACCAATATTGCGAACATTTTCTTTTAGATAAAAATAATAATAATAATATTGGGAACATAAATTAAGGATCTAGCATCTAAGAAAGATCATCTATTTTTTTTGGGTTTACCTTAGCATATGAGAAAACTAACTTTATAATCGAACAACAAAAATGAACAAGTATATACATATTGACAATATATCTCAGATTTATGCAGATCTCATACATTCATATTTATAACATTCGTAACATTTACTATAGTTCTAACGTGTAAAGAATAACATAAGGTAGGCTAAAAGTTTGTCGACCAATCATTTCCTGTAAAAGTTGGAACAATTTTAGCTAAAATCATTCTGAAGTCGTTAGAACCAATTATTTCTTTAGTGTTACTAGTTTTGTATTATAATATAATGATTATCTCTTGTTTCATTTATGTAACTCTATAGAAGTTTGTTTTTTAATCTTTTGGGACTTATATAGCCTGTAAAAATAGATAACTTTAATTTTTTTTCTTTTTTCCTTTTATCAATATTTTTATTAGATTTTAACATAAACATAAAACTTATTAGAAAATGGTAGACACGATCACTAATCTTCTACGAAAAAATATTTCTGCCATTGTCTTTTTCCGCGAACTTCCCCAGATGTCGTCCCATGTGAGATTCTTCTATCCATGCATATATCATAAAATTAGAAAAATACGTATAAGTTATGTATTTGTAGAGAGGAGTAGAGAAAATAATACCGTGAAGAACTATGGGGAGGGCCAGGAGAGGCAGGAGGGCCATGGGGAGGGTTTGGGCCACCGCATTTGATTTTGCAACGTAAAAAGCAATTACCGTCGTGCTCGCCACAAGGCTTTGAACAATTGCGAAAACAGCGAATCCAATCTCCTTTAGTCCCTTTTGATTCTACTGCAACCACAACAATCACCACCATCATTATAACTACTATTGCACTCCATTTTGCCATCTTTTGATCGTCTTAGAATCCTACAAAAGCAAACTCTGTATTTCTATTATTTTTTTTTTTTTTGTGTGATGACAATTATATTATTTTTTCAAGAAATCAACCTCTATTTATATTACATTTGTTTTAAATTTTAGTAGATTTTTTTTTTGGATAAAATACTTTTAGTAGATTTTTTTACCAACATTTATGTTTGGTTTAGTCTTAATTGGTTTTATCTTATAAAGTCCTTCGTATTTCTGTTCAAAATTGGGTATGTTTTTACAGTATTAAATTTTATAAAAATGAATAGATGTACGTACATTGTTGTGAATGCGGCTCCATCTGTCGGAGCGCAAATCTCACAGTTTAGAGGATATTAATAGATAGATTTCGTATGCTCGGTTTTATCTGCTGGTTAAAGTCCCACTACTAGATTTTAAAAGAACATATTGATTTTTATTTACTAAAAAATGTTGTCAAAGGAAAGCTTTGTTTTACCTTGTCTCTTTTCACTTTTCTTTTCCTTTATATAGATAGATTTAATAGTAACTTGTGAACGAAAAATAAATATATATTTAATAATAACTAATTACATTTACCACTTACTTTTTATTATTTAACCATTTTTATGTTTTTATATAAAACATTTCAAAATAATATAATATTAATTTTTTAGTTTAAATTTATTTATAGTAATAGATCTTTATTTTTGGTAAAACATATTAATAGACTTAAATGAAAATTTTACGTATTTAAACAGAAATGTTTTTGAGGGAAAGTTTTGTTCAAGATTTTCTTTCTTCACTTCTCTTTCCATTATATAGATTTGATAGTATAATTAATTGCATTTGTCATTTAATTTTGATAATTTAATTATTTTGACATTTTAGCAATTGTTTAACTTAACTATGTGTAAACTACTAAATTTTGTTATGTGATTGCTGCAAAGACTATTGGTCAAGTAGAGCCGATTGGGACTTTAAACATGATCTACACCATAGATGACTGTATCAATTTGTAAAAAAAAAATTGTATATTATGATGATTCCACATAAGTTAACGATGGCTTCTATCTCATGTATATGCCTCTTTGCATGTCGAAGGTCACCAGGTCTTACCGATTTATTAAGTGATAGTTTAACTTGTTGTAAATCTTCAAACACCGTCTCCTGAACCACCTAACTTTCCCTTGTTTTTCCTTATCTTGGTGACACTAAAACGGTTCTATTTTCCTATCACTAAGACTCTAGCTAGGAGCACAACCATTTGTTTTTTCTTGCTTTTGAACTATGGAAAAATAACTTTATGAACTCCTGATCACCTTCTCATCATTATACATGAACAAATTGAGTAAAGACATAAATTCAGAGAGGAGTCGGCAAAGGGAGGGATGGTGTGGCGGAAAAGAGCGATAGAGCAGATTGAAACTATTTTCTTTTGTTCGTTTTAGATCTAGTTTAGTTATTGAGATTTGTTTTACACTTTTATTAAAAGGTCAGGGTTTGAATACTTCAAAACCAAACTCAGGTTTTTAACATGTTTTATGAAAAAACTCAAGGTTTCTTTTTTGATTAAAAAAAACTCAAGGTCTCTTTCCACATTTTTCTCGTTTAATTGATATTTTTATTGAAACTCTTAACTCGACCCGTGAAGTTAAAAACAGTAGACATGATCACAAATCCGCTACAAATTTCTCCTTATCATTCTCTCCTTCCACGAACTTCCATTGATGCCATCTCATGTGAGCTACTATTCATGCATATATATAATTAGGAAAACACACACACACACACATATATATATGAAATTAAAGACATAATTATACATACCTTAAACGAGTTAAGGGAGGGTTGGGGCCACCGCATTTGACAGTTTTCAAAGCAATTGCCGTCGTCACTACGACAAGGACTTGAACATAGGCGGTAACAACGACTCCAACCATTTTCTTGTTGTGCTTCTATAGTGACCGCAACAACCATCACCATCATTATCAATACGATCGCACTCCATTTTGCCATTTTTAAGAATTCTTAGATCTTATAAAAGCAAACTCTGTTTTTTTTTTTTTATCTTTTATTTTATTTTAAAATTTTTATATTATTTTTCATGAAACCAACCTCTCTATTTAACTAAGTGATTCGATACATTCATCTTTTTTTTTTTGTTTAAATTAGTAGAATAACCGTGATATAACTTGTTTTATCATATGTTACATTATTTCATGATTCATTGCTATATTTGAACAAATAAATATAATTATAAACACTGAATTTAAATTCTCTTTTAGCATAATAATATATATTTAAATATAGAAATTCTTTTTGTTATTAGAAATAGTTCTTGCAATCAATGAAAAATATCTGTTATTTTTTCGACCGTTAGATGATGATTGCATACGCCGTTAAGACAAACGACCGTCAAGATTCAATTGAAACCTCAAAAAAAAAAAAAGGTTAACAAAAAAAATTCCTCCAACGGCTATCTTAATCCACTGTGTCTTCTTCTTGGAACTCATTCAGATGATGCGACCTAAGAAAATCTCATAAATCTTCTCAGATTCTCATTTGCAAAAGGAAACCTTAATAATTCTCTGAGATTTTTTTAAAGATTTGCCCATTGACAAACCTCATTATAATGGAGTCTACGCCTCCTTATCACCGATCAAACACTAAATCAGCTTCGCGTCTCGCTCGTGTCAACAATTCTCTCCAAGAAGAAGTACCTCCAAATCTCTCTCTTGATTTGGTTCTAGCGTCTCCGAACATATCACCTGTCTCCCTCAGATCCTCATCTTCTCCTGTTCCTCTTCGCAAATCGAGGACCCGTTTAGCAGATCGACTCGAAATGGCTTCTGAGGATGCGGTGGTTCGTAAGCGGGGCAAGGGGAAAGGAGGGCAAAAGGGTCTTTTAGCTTCTCCGAGGAATCCCCGGAGATCGAGGCGAAGATCGGAACCTGTGGAAGAGAAAGAACCTAATGTAGCGATCGAAGATATCGTAAAGCCCAGAAAACGGAAGACCAATGGTCGCCCTAAGAAGGATAAGCAAAGTTCAGCTCCTTTGTTAGCTCCTCCTTGTTCGTCTTCAGATCTTCCAAGTACTCTTCTTTCTCTGAGGTTTTATTATCTGCTTATGTGTTTCTGCTCGATTCTGATTTGGTTGTGTATTGGATTTGTTGATATGCTGAAGATGCTTCTCAAAGTGATTTGAATCGGATCGGAGAGATTATCAGTGATTTGGTCATGTGGAGAGATGTTGCGAAATCGACTCTCTGGTTCGGTTTTGGGTGTCTGTCTTTCCTATCTTCTTGCTTTGCCAAAGGAGTAAACTTTAGGTACTTACATTAGTAATTGTGTGACCCTCTCTAGCTTGAGTTTGTAGGCTCAATCAGATCTGAAAGTCTTGACATTTTTCTTTCTTTTGAAGCGTTTTCTCGGCGGTTTCCAATCTAGGACTTGTGTTACTTTGCGGGTCCTTCTTGTCAAACACTCTTTGTCAAAGGTACACTACTTCTGTGGTCTCTTTGCAGTTTTGTGTGACCTTCTCCATCAGCTAATAGCTAGTTTGATCCATCAATGTTGTTATCTTTAGGAAAAACGAAGACACAAAGAGAGCGTTCCATGTGAGTGAAGATGATGTCTTGCGCTTAGCTAGACGAGTGCTTCCCGCAACTAACTTTTTGATCTCAAAGAGTAGTGAGCTTTTTTCAGGAGAACCATCAATGACACTCAAAGTAAAAATCAACATTTACTTCTCCCTCTCTCTCTATCAAATTAGTTTTGGTGATTGCTTGGTGGTTTACGTGCCCTTTCATATGCTGTTTTCGTTTTGTCACAGGTGACACCATTTCTGCTACTTGGAGCTGAGTACGGTCATCTCATAACACTGTGGAGGCTATCCGCATTTGGTATAACATTTGGAACACAAGCTGAAACATTGTTAAGCATGATAGGAACTGAGCTGATATGTGTGTATGTTACTGAAACAGGTTTCTTCCTCAGCTTCACCATCCCAAAGCTGTATTCATGTTACACCCATCAGATTAGCCAAAGAGGTGAAAAATCGAATTGCACCCATTCACATATTGTCAATTGGGTTACAATCAACAGTCAAGTATTTGTAAAGGTCTTTAACTGGTCCAATAATTTAAAACCTTGACTTGGTTTGAGTTTAATTTGAGCAGTTGAAAGAGTGAAAACGAGAATAGGTGAAGCATGGGGAGTCTGCTCGCACAAGAAGATCTTGGCAGGCTCTGCAGTGACAGCGTTTTGGAACCTGACAAGCATAAGAACCCGAATTTTTGCAGGTAATTTACCTAACCAATGGTTGACAGAGTATTTGCTTTGCCTTATATCAAAATATAACCTATTAAGTCTTTCATGTATTGCAGTTTTTATCATCCTGGTGATATTTCGGTATAGGAGACAAAATCTACAGCTAAATCCCGAGGAAGTCGAGCCTGTTGAGAATGAGAAGCAAGAAGAAGAAACACTTCCACAGGAAGAAGAACAGGCACAGCCATCAGAAGAGCGAGCATTAGTGGTGGTGGTTGCAGAAACTGAAGGATCAAAGAAACTCTAGTGTTTGAACTTTGTATCTAGCCAGATTTAACATAAATGCAATTTTAAATCTCGAGTTGATGTAATAGAGAGATGGAGGATATCTGTTTTTTTATATGAAAAATTGAAGACAAAGAGATCCTTTAACAAAGCTTCTCATTCAAATCTTGAAGGTAGGTACCTCATCTTTGGCCGAGATTACAATGTTACATATAGGAGATAAACGGGACAAGACGAAGAAACTTAGAACCTTCTTTCAAGTTCAAGTTAATGTGCCGATTTGATTGCCAAAACTGCTACTTTTCTCCCTCCTTGCTATGATATCCTTGATTGTAGTATCCAAAGTCATGGATGTTTCCAAGTTTTAAATTAGTAAAAGTGGAACGTCTTGAGTTGAAAAAATGCAATTTTGAGCGTTTGTTGATGTAACAGAGATCATAGAGAGTTGATATAAAAGATGGAGGACATTTGTCTTTGATATGAAAATTGAAGACAAAGATCATTTGTGTTTGAGCATTACAACAACTATTCTTTGCCTAAACTCTTTTAAACCTTCTCTTGCATTCGCATTGGGTACGCGTAGACATCATCAAAAGTCCTCTTTGCAAGCTGATAAAGTATACCAAACATCAGTTACTCGTCTAATCAATACAACAGGTCTTAATAGGCTGAAAACAAACACAATCTCTCCAAGAACTCAGAAACAAATAGACAAATTCAAGAGGGTTTTCGTTCCTAAGTTTTCTGGGGAAGAAAGGCTTTAAAAGGTAGAGTTTTGTACATAAACTGTAGCTTCAGTGTTCTTCTGGTTAACTCATCACACATCATCATTGCAAGCTGGGAGTATAAGACCAATCAGTAATGATTCTTTCATTAAATTTTCTATAAATCAACTCAAATGCAATAGCCAACAAGAAAATAACACATTTTCCATTAAAAATTGTCGGGTACATGTTTTCTTTTAAGAAGATATGTACCAACCGGCTTTGAAACAAAATGCACCATCAAAAATTGATTGGTGTATCTAAAGCTTAGTGTCTGAAACCCATCCTAATTGTTTATAGAAGTTCATAGAATATTATTTGCAGGAAACCCACATCTTGGCTTCTTTGTCTTCATCTACTCTTCTGTCAGCCTACAACATCGAAAAACTAGACCAATTGAGCTGCCGTCTCTTTAAAACGTTAAGCAGAAAGACAACAACAATTGATCCAGTTTTTCGCCCATAGCAACAAAACAAAAGGTTCTAAACTGATCGAAGCTTCTTAAATGTAAAATCTAACCTAGTTCTCTACCTATGTATGACCCAGCAATCTACACAACCGATACAGAAACAGTTCTCAAACACACATCATCGATCAAACAAAGCATATCTCTACTCATTATTTAGTACATATTTAAGACATTATTCAAACATTACAGAATTTAAAGAAAAGGATGTGAGAAAGTACCGTCAGAGAGCCAGCCATAGCTATGGCCAGAGATAGAAAGCATTGAAGTCATAAGCGCTGAAGCTGTGGCCGTGTGGTATGGTAACATTGACTCCACACAGAAGCTCATTTCCACAGGATTCCTACCATCAAATCAAAATAAACAAATCAAAGTATTAGGTAATGATAGAGAGATTCTCGTTAAACTTCGCATCAAGATGCAAAACTTCATCTTTTTAATTCTGAATTATCGATCTGAAAACATGATCCACGCAAAGATGTGATTACAAAGAACAAACCCGAACATAGTCAAGTTCCTTCATTTCACAAATTGGCTTCCACAATTCGATCGAATTGTACACATCTCAAGTTTCCAATTAGAGGATAAGAAAAAAAAAATACACACACATAAAAGATGCAATTCTCTTCATTCAAAGATATCATTTTGGATCAGCTATCGTCTGATACTATGAGAAGGAAATAAAATAAGCAAATGGGTATAACAGAAATGCTCATCAGACTAACCGGAGAGGAGAAAGCAGTGGGCTTCTTCTGGCAGTGGCTCTAAACAACGGTGGGGATGATTTCGCTTGAGAGGCGAAGCGGCCAGTGGAAGCACCGACGCTCCGAGACGAAGCCGCTCGAAGCATCGATCTGGCACCGTAGACGACGGCGGAGGCAGCCATCGGGAAAGAAAGTGAAGAGAATGTCAAAAAATACGGCTGCGAGAAGAAAGAGAGATTGGAGAATTCGATGGCTTCCGATGACGATTACGGGAAATGATAAACCCTATAAAACCGTTAAGGCCTGTTTGGACGTAAGCTTATATTTGTCTTAAACGAATTACACGTCACAATACTTTTGGGCCAAAGGCCCTATTTCATTAGTATGCTTGAACAGTAAAAACTCGTCCATGTACCGTATTAAAATTGTCTACACATACACTAGTAGAAGTTTTTACAAGTATATTGGAATAACTTATGGATGGTGGAATGATTTATGCTGACCGTAAAAAAACTAAACTCTGAATTGTAAGAGATTTTACTAAACTTCTTTTAATGTATTCAGGATGTGTCGACATGCGATTAAAACAAAAACAGACTAAAGTTATATAATTAACGCGTCAAAGATCCCAAGATAATTAAACAAAGCTTAAACGGAGATAGAAAAAAAGGCATAAAAGCATGAGATCATAGATGAAATAATATAAAACTAGTGAGAACTGAGAATGCAGCAGAAAGCAGAAGCTCTCTTTGTTGTTCCTATGGTGGTCTCGAAAAAGCATAATCATTTATCTCTTCACTCCTCTCTGTAGTCTGGATTCTCCTTTAAAATGATGAACCCTTCTAGTATCGGCGACAGAGGAATGTATCTGTTTGCCAGTTACAATCCGAGTTTTATAATCAGATACCAAAGCTTTTCATATGAAAAAGAAAAGGGTACAAGGAAGGAAGAAGAACATACTTGTCGGTGGCTAGTTCGGCTCTCTCTCCAGCAGCCAAGAGAACAGGTGTGGAGTGTGTCTGGAAACCAGTTATGGTCTTGGGCCGACCCGCCTGTCCAACCACATCAACTGCTTGTCCAACCCGCACTGGCACTGACAGTGGCTTCAGGTTTTCGTCCACTGTCAACATCATCCTTGGCTACATTTTTTAACAAAATTAGGATCAAAATCAATCATAGCAAGTTCAACAGATCTAAATAACAAGAGGGAGAAACACGGGACTAAGTTGCACTCACTTGCATCGCCAAAACGAGGAAGTACAGCACATAATGGTACTTCCCGAGTATGATTGGTTTCATGTCAAGGCATGCATGCAAGAGTGTCACTATACCAGCAAGTGCGGTTCTGCATGAATAAGGTTCACATGAGCAGAGTAAGGATTAACATGACAAACATTTGAACATTCAACTATCATAAAGTTCTGGCTATAGCGGTAACAAAGAGAATTATCAACTTACGGCGATAGCAAGAACCGTTCAGAGTGGAAGGGGCTGAGCGTTAAGAGACCCTTTCCCATGTGCACCAGCCCTTGAGCAATACGCACCTGCATAATGACTTACCAATTGAGTACAATAATACGAACAAGAACACCAGTTTTATAGCAGCGGGGGACATTAAAAAACGAACAGTTCTAGGAACACATTACACAGAAGAGAAGACTGGCGTCCTTGTAATAATAGCTGGAGAGATTTCGAAGCATCCCCGCTATCCTTGCGTTATTAGTTCCAGCGCCAATTAGTCCCAAAGATATAATTGCTGCCTGTAGTAGTAAGAAGAAAGATCAGTCCCCTTGCAACACTATTCAATTATATAACTACTGGACAGGCTGTGAAGCAATATGTATACTAACCATGGCAACTTCCGAATCTGTGTCATGGCTAAGCCGGCTCAAGGTGTCCATTACAGTCACCTGGAATTGTGGGAAAATATTAAAAACCAGCATTACTCTATACAACAACCAGCAATATTCTGTAAGCAGGTGAAGAAAGTAGATTTGCAAAAGTATTCACCTTTGGATTTGATATACATAGGAGACCAAGGGCCAAAGGCACAGCACGTCGAATGTTTTGTTCTCCATATTGTAGCATCCGCTCCAAAGAACGGATCTCCATATCAACACCCAGTTCTTCAGACATAGCAACCATTGCTAATCCAAGCACAGCTGGACCCTGGTGGATGTCACCTTTCTCAAGATGCTCTCCACACTGAGCAAGAAGGTCTTGGACCTGAACATATAAGTAGGAGTCAACAACTAAACTAAAAGGCAATGAATTGTGTCATTCAACCACCAGCACAATTGATTAAATACCTTTAGGACATTCCCAGTTCCAGCATAAGCACAAGAAAGAAGTGTCATATCACAATATTTTCTAATCTTCTCATTGAACGTCTTTGAAACTTCAGCTGTAGCCTCTACACTTTCCTGGTAGATATTGGAACAAATTGATGTTGGTCAAGCAACGCAAATAATGATTACGTACAAAGAGCGAGATTAAGTAGAACACATTGCCAACCTGTTTGCCTAGGTATAGAAGCCCAAGACCAAGTGGCAAGAAACGAGTGAGGGCATCTCCCAGTTCTGCCTCACTTCGATCCATCAAAGCAAATATAATAGACTGTGCTACTTCTTCGTTACAAGAACCAACATAGATCATTCCCAAAGAAAGTGAAGCAAATGCAATCACATCGAGAGGCGCTTTCGCATCATTCAGTATCGGCGACAATTTACTTCGAATCTGTTGAAACAGTGTGCATGTTAATATTTCGTGAACACCCGAAACATTACTTAGTAATATGGGAAAGAATATAACATGTCTTGACCTGGTCATTTTGGGAACCTGCGTATGCAATTCCAAGACCCATGATAGCACCAATTCTGACAGATGAATCCTCTTTGTCTATATAGTCTCCAAGAAGGGCCAATGCCTAAGAAATGAAGCCGAGTAAGATGGAAGAATGGCTGCCAATATTAGCACATATGGTTCTCGTAAAATCAAACATGACATCAACTCACAGGATCACAATCGTTCTTAATGCCACAATTTACAATCCCAACTCCCAGCAGTGCTCCAGCAATGATAGGATTATCATTACTATGGAAATATTTATCGAGTTGTGAAAGTCCTGAGTCCACATCCCACAGTTGAATCATACCCTATGATAGGGAAACAACAAGATCTGGTTACAATTTTTACCTTCTATGGAACACAGCAAATAAATTCATCAAATAAGAAAAAGCATACCAGACTAGCAGCTGCACTAGTCTTGCCATGTTCTTTATTTTTGAAGAGCCAATTTCCAGAAGACCCAGTGGTTGAGTCTGAAGGTACTGTCATTAGTTTGTCCTGCGATAAGCAAATATATTAAGAGGACAAGTCTTCCACTAGATCGATTTTATCACAATCTACAAACATACCTGACCAAAACCAGCATTTACAAATGCATTGACAAAGGTAGCAGCCAAATTCTGTCTAGCAGAATCCACGCTTGCACCAGAGCTAGCCCTGCCATCGAGCAAGTGAGCCTACAAAATTTAAAAGGTCAGGTCAAAGACTGAGGAAAACATAATCTGTAACCAACAAGTAGCAGGCCTAACATCCATTAAAACTGATTTACCTTGTAGATGTCTTCAGGCGTTTTGGCTTCCATGACCTCAATATCCCTTGCAAGAGTCAGATATCCTTCACTTAACTTAGTGTTGTTAACAATATCCTGTAGGGCTTCTCGGTCATCATCATCTGCAACCATCTCATCGTCAAGGTCAAAGGTTATACCCTGCAGGGAGGCATAAGAAGAAAAAAGAATTATAAGAAAGTATGTCAGCCGGGTATTGTCTCTGTATGAATGGCAGTTTTAAGCAGTGACGCAGCAGTTAATCGGTGTCTGCCTTGGAAGAGAATAGAAGGAGGCCAATGTGGCTAAAGAATGAGGTCTTCCCAGATAATCAATACAAAGTTGGATAAAACAAGAGAAACAATTAGTAACAAGCCCAACATCCATGGCTAATCATGAAACAGACTCAGATTCAAACTACAAACAACGTTCTCATTTTTATCTATTACCTTTATGTAACAGCCGAGGAGTATAATACAATCGAATAAAAGCACAACCAACTCTTAAAGCATATAGGAGTAAAGATCCAAAATCAAAACATACTAACAGAAAAGAAGGAATGAGATGGAATTGTTTAATGTAGTTAAGTACAGATAGTTAAGAACTTACGTGACGAGCAATCATGTAGCAGAACTGTTTCTTCCTTAGCAGATCAGCACATGAGGTAAATACTTGTTTAACATACTGCAATACAGAAAATATATCATAGAGCACATTAAATATAAAAAAAAGTCCACATAAATACTCGAAACGCTTAACATTGAGGATTGATTTTTCCAGCTGCTTCACGTGCTGAAAGAATAAAATGATAATACGTTTTATAGGAAGATTAAAGTCCTACCTGCGTGTTATCAAGAAATAGTGCAATCTGCAGAGCGTTTGGATATTCTTCAAACTTCATGTAAATCATGTAGGAAATATCTAGAACTAACATGTCATCTGGTCCAGGAAGGTACCTGAAAATTCAAATATATAAGACATCAAAGAGATTTTTGTGAGTAATATAAACAAAGCTCATCACTAGTTTCTACAAGATCAGTAAAATAACAAAATGACTGGTCTAAAACCACAAATAAGAGTGAAGAAAAATAAAATAAATAGGATTGACTATGTTGAAAGTACTTTGCTGCACTTGTGAGATAGTTGCATGTCCTCTTGAAATTCGTTTTGTCTACATGCTCAAGTAAGAGATCAAGATCCTCAACATCCATTAAAAGGTCAACAGCTTCGGTTTCTGCATTATGCTGCAAGGAGTAAAATGAAATCGTTTAGACAGAAATAAACCCCAAAGGGGATAGTCTCAAGCCTGTTACTTAAAAATCCCTTCCTACATATGCACGACAAGGTCCAAAGAAACAAGAAATATAACAATCGTTAGGAATTCACCTTCATGTGAAAAGCAACAATTTGCTGCACAAGCTCCATTAAATCGTCAATAGGGGCCTCCTCACTCTGAGATAATGAACAGGTAGATAACCATGACTCAGTAACCTTTCTCATTGAATAAGACACATATAGTCATTCCTTAAAACTCCAACAATCAGAAGGATAAATTCAAACACAACTTCCAATAACCTTGGAATATGTGCAAAAGTCCGAGGACGAGAAACTGAATTGCCAAAGACAAAATAGAAAATTGATTTCTAACCTGACGCTTTGTATACTCTTGCGCAATCTCTCCAGCTAAATTCCTGACATATTCGTGACCCCATGATCCAATGTCACCCTCTGTTCCAATCAACCTATAACCTAAGCTTTCCTGGAATAATATTTTTTAAAAAAGTGGATAGCAGCTCAAGATATGCCTCAAAAAATACAAATCAGAAAAATGAAGTCAATAGAGTTCTACAAAGAGACCCACAACAGCTGTGTTAAGGCAGAACAGAGAGGGGGTGAGCAGAAAGGAAGCCAGAGGTATTTAAAGATGGAACAAATAGGTAGGAAAACATGTATTATTAAAAGCCCATTTCAGTAGCTAGAAGCATACCCTTTCACCCTCGGCAGACATGGTAAGGGCCAAGACAGACAGGATATCGGACAAGTACTTCTGCAAACATAGCAAAAGCAATCTTTAAGGCATACCCAAGAATAGGAACAAAGAAGGTGTTAACGAGGTATGACTTGAAATCTATGATGACATACCTTGAGATCAGAATCAGCCATTGTTTCATGAAATGCTTTAAGAGTTCCATAATGGGGACGGAGAAACTTAAGTGGCTTGGGAACTGAAGTCATGGAGCTTGTTGAAGCCCGGATTTCCTGTCTACAGAACAAAAAATATCCAACGAGATTATCCTAAGACACAGAGTAATAAAAACACAAACATGTACACTAAGAGCGAAAGAAAAAAATAGACTTTATAAGTTCTACAATCTTCAAAGACAATAATCTAAAAACCACAGCTGATCAAGTAAAATTTCAGTTTAAAAGATTAACGAATCACCTCATGCTTTCAAGAGCAGCCTTCTGCAACTCCGGGTTAGGATCCTGAACCCTCTCAACATATAGCTCAAGGTTCTGCTTTAGTTCCAGGTCCTCTTCAGACTACAATCACACCCAATGTAAGTCGAGTCATTAAGTGACCATATACTTATCCAGAAAAACTCTCCTCCCATCACAAGTTAACATGATTTTAGAAACCCACAATTTTCTAATCCCGCTAGTCGCCTAGTCCAATGACGACAAGACATTCACTTTGCCAGCTAACCCTAATTCTATAACATACTACTTCAATTCGATCGATTTCAATTTTAAAACTGACTACAGATCCTACAGATTTGAAATTAAATTCCCTTATGATGAACCCAGATACCAAACAGTTCCAACGAAACACAAATGTCGAAAAAGGAAGCCAAATCAAACCGAGAAAGAACAAACTTACCAAGTCCTCGTCCTTTTTCTCGTCCTTCTTCTTGGGATCCTTAGACGGAACCTTGAGGGAAGCTTCATCCTGCTTCGCACCGCCTCCGACACTGTTGGGATCCGGAGTTGGAGCCATCTTCGTCAAATTAGCACCTAATCAATCTGAAGAACCCACGAAAGAGCTTGAAATTTGAACACTCAGCCGAATCGAGCAGCTTATGCTATTGCAAACGAGAACTCTAATTGCAAACTAGGGGGAAATTAAACTCTTCTGCAACTCAAGTAATTTGTCAAGTAAAGAAATTGGAAAACACACTACACGAATCAAAGTTATATCGGAAATTGGAGGAGATAACCCCTCGATCAAGATTTCTATTATGGAAGCAGCCCATTAAAACTTTTCTGTCAATTCAGCCCATTGGGCTCAATTGGCCCGCATGTCTAAATATACTAATCCCAGTTGAGATTATTTGAGTCTCCTAAAGAACTGTCCCCCAAGAAGAGTTGAAGACGTTTTGTTTTAAGAGGATTTCGACTTATTTTCATTCTCTTAACCAACTCATGGTTGTCTAGCTAGTGGTTGAAATATCCATCATAGAGTTTAGAAACCATGGTTCAATTATTTTCATTGTCATTGTAGTCAAGGTTAGTCAATGTAGATGCAGGCACCAAAAACTAGTATGCAGTTCGGTTTGGGATGTCCAGTTAGGAAAAAAAATGTATTCTCCTTTTGTCTTCATTGTCTTCGAGACATCGACCAAAGTCCTTTATATATTTAAATTTGAACCGAGTCTTCATTTTGGTTATATTGGGTTTTAAGACCATGCATGTTCGGTATGAATGTATTTATATTGCAACTTTATCTCTTTTATAATATAAATACGTATATATAAAAAAGATATTTGTACATGTGGGAGTGCAAAGTGAGATGCTTGTAATAGTATCCGCATGTTATATATATATGAAGTATCAATTATGAAGAGAGAGAGTGACCATTCAAATTTGAAGGAGACGAGAGAGAGTGGTCACAATTGGAGAAAGAAGAGGTCGTTACGTTGGATTTTACGTTGCCTCCATGCACTCCCTTCTCCCCTTATCCCGTGGTCCTCTCTCTCCTCATTATTATGTCATTGTTCTCTCTATCCCAAAAAATATGTTTTTATATGGTAAATCACAAAAACTCGTGATTCATTTCTCGCCAAAACCGGGTGGAATTTTTAACTAAGTTTCCTTAATGTAAATCACTAAATCTACTCAGATTGTCCTCTTTATAATCGAGGAATTGATCATAAATTTATACATAAAACCAAAACGCTTAAAATACGACATTGTTTGCGTTGAACGTTTCCATATGCGTCCGGAAATACAATTCATGATCATTTGATAATAATAATTATTATGGTATATTTTAAAACTATATAAAAGATAGCAATTAAGTCCTAAACACCAACGGTTAGAGCGGATATATGTCATGTATTTGCGTTAATAGCTAGAGAGTGTACTTAGCACCCTACGTACATATGAAAAGGTCTCCTTATTAGTCACATGGGACGATTAGTAAAGAGACCTAAACTCTCAACACTAAACAAGGGTCAAAACAAAAACAACCCTTGGGAAAAAAAAGGATACAAGTATTGAAAGACATGTCGTCGAATTTTTGTTGGTTCGGCTTGCCTTTGGCGCTTGTCCGTTTCAGGCACAAGACGTGGTTGGCGGAACCTCGGAGACACCTTGACGGTGAAGCTCCGTCATAACACCGTCAACAGCTGGTGGCTTCAATCCCAACGGAAGTGGCAGCCACGGCCTCGTCAATACATCTCCTATGGCGGCATCCACGCTCTCTTTTGACTGTTCCATTGATAATATAAACACAAAAAGTTTTTAAAAAAACATAATTACATAATCAAATGCGAAAAGTCAAACTCGACAACAATCATGATCAATCCATTATATTAGATGATTCTTACCGGGTGTAAGTCCACCGGAGGACGAGCACCACCGAAGCCATGATTTGGTTTGTACACCGTGTGATGCGGAGGCAGAGCCTGTGGGATTCCGGAAACCGGCGGTGCTCTAAATCTCTATACAATTAGTAGTCAAAAGTACGATTTAAAACATATATATAGGAGCAAAAAAGGGTATAGCTACGGAAATAATCTTAGTTATGTTGGTTCATTACCGTAGCTACGGTCGACAAATACGGGGTCGTTCCGTTATGAATCTAAATGCGACCAAATAAAAATGTTTGTTAGAACGACAAGCATGTAATAACCGTTTTTTTTTTGGTTAACTAATAACCGGTTTATTCATAAAGCTAAAATACTATAAATTATGGAAAAAAAGCTAAGGATTTTATAAATCTGGGAACTTACTGGATGCCAGTAGGGTGAATCGGAGACCCAAAACGGTGAATTAGGCATGGCGGTAGAAGGTGGAGGTAAATGTTTGGGCCACACATGAGACATGACGGACTGATCCACCGTGGGATGTCCCCACACATGCAACGGTCTAAAATGATGGTGGACAGGTGGCGCCGGCGCTACAGCCACGGGCGGCGGGGGTGGAAACCCGAGAGTGGGTGCCGGTGCAAGCCATCCATTTTTACTCCGACCATTAATATTACCTCCGGTGTCTACTCCGTAGATATGCCGTTTGCGAGTCCAATTAGCCGCTTCAGCCTCACGAGCTAGCAAATGTTTCCTATGAGACCTATATTTCTAGTACACCAAATAATAATAAACACTTAATTTGGTTGGTTATTTAATTTAGAGAATGCAAATAATAAGAAGCGTAAATAAATACTTACTTGAAGGTGACTAGCGACGTTGTGACGAGTGAGACAATGGACTCCCATAAGCTCCAGAATTCGAGAAGGAACAGCTTTGTCCACTCCTAACTGTTCCACTGCCTCCACGAATCTCCTGTGTAACTCTGGTGTCCAATCCACCTTCACACACACATCCCAACATATAACCATCTTCATTGTCATTTCCATACTTTATTTTTTTACATATATACTCATATTATATTGACAACAGAATTCACAATTAGCAGCTAACTATTTTACATTTGAACAATTTTATTATTTCATTACTTATCGGAATTTATATGAATCTTCGACTAGAAATATAATAGCTTAAGCTTATAGAGATGCATGTGATATGTCTTTACAAGATTTTTGTAAACATAACTAAAATATGAAAATTTAGAAGACTTAGCAAGAAAATAAATTAATTCTAAACCAATAATCCACTTTAAAGAAAATACGAATCCATTTTAGATCGGTTCATTTAATCGAGTCCAGCTAGGGTTTATATTCATTATGTTTAAGATCAATTTTTTTTTTAATATATATGATATGATTAATACCTTCATCTTTCGCTTCCCTTCGTTGTTACTGATCCGATTGTTCTTGAAAGAAGCAGAAGAGGAATACTTCTTTTTCCGGTCACTCTCACCGTCATAAGTCACCGTCTCGGCCGCAGCATCATCTCTTTTGCTGATGACTTCTTCACCTTTCCCGGAAATACCCTTGTTAGTCTCCCCTTGACTATCAGTCTTATCTGACGTCGTAGTAATCGTCGAAGAAGCGTTTATGTGATCGGAGAAATCCCCGGCTAAGATCTCAGGGTCGATCTCCAAGTCAGGAAGCACATCTCCGGCGACACCGAATAGATCGTCGAAGTCGATGATGTCGAGTAGATCACCGTGGTCAGCGAAATCCGGAAACTCATCCTCCTCCCGGTTGATCGTGAATCCACACGACGTATCGATAAACTCTGACGCTCCGTCGCAACCATTTCTTGTCGCCGAAGACAGAGCTAACATCGATCAATCTTCACTTGTAGATCCAACTTAATTTCCAAATATAACCGGAGAGAGAGAGAATATTTATGTATGTAGATAGGGTAGACTTAGAATATATAGAGAGCTAGACATGTTTGATATATATCCAAAGTAAGTATTAAAGGAGAAACGCTAAACCTTTTATTATCTTCTTCTAAACTAAAAATGAATTTGTACAAAAGTTTAAATACAACTACCAAACCGTATAAGTAAACCGTAACTAACTACTAACTAACAAACTAACTAACGATATACTATACTATACGTATTTATATACAAGTATACGTATTTACAAAGTAGACATATACAAAGATTCATATACTCTAATACACCCCCCCTCAAGCCTTTGAAGTGAAGCGGAAGATGGAAGAAAAAGGTTTGAAGTAGACATTATGTCGAGTATTAATCTGAATGGACCTGGATGAAGAGGTTTGGTCAAGATATCAGCATGTTGATTGGAGCAGGACATGGAACAACTGACCGTCTTGGTGATCACGTGTATGACATGTCTACATGTGTTTTATCCTTTCATGAAAAACAGGATTAGTAGCAATGTGTATTGCTGACTTATTATCACAATAGAGTTTAGCAGGAGATGTAACATTGACCTTTAAATCAGTGAGAATTTGCGACAGCATTCACAGTAGCGCAAAGCTACGATATTACGATCTCTCCTCTTAACGATGCATTTGCTTTTGCATTTCCATGAAATCAGAGATGTACCAAGATAAACACAAACATGATAGAGCGGCGTGTTATACAGGCAAGCCCGTCTACATCAGCAAATTGAGACATAATTCTGTATTAGCTGCATAGAATAGTCCCTGTCCAGGATTTGATTTCAAGTACCTCATTATTCGATGAGCGACTATATCATTTGGTGATAATGGTCAAAGTATTTACTGCATAGGTGATGTCAGGTCTTGTGATAGTGAGATAGAGAAAACGTCCTATCAATTCTCTATAAGTTGTAGCATTCTCTAACAAAGTTCCAGTATCCTTGCTTAATTTCAAACTAGGATCCATTGGAACAGAGGAGGGTTGAGAAATAACATGTGTCATGAGAATGCAGAGTATATTTTCTCAAAGGAGATCTTAGCATTTAGTCTAAGAAGAACTTTGGAGTACTAAATCTTTCATCTTGAAAGTATGAAGCGTTCTTGGTTTACGTAATTGACATCGAGTTGGAGCGATTAGTATATCGTCCACATATAGAAATGAAAGAGGAACCTGTCTGTTTGACAAATAATGTATTATCTGCAGAAGACTGAACAAATCCAGCTTTGATCACAACATTGGAGAAGCAGTGATACCATTGCCTTGAAGCCTGTTTCAAACCATACAAAGACTTATGTAGTCTACAAACATGATTAGAAGGCAATGTGACATTAGTAACCGGCGTATAACCTTCAGGTAAACTCATGAATATTTCCTCATCTAGTTCACCATACGGAAAAACAGTAATGACATCCATCTGTGTCAAACTTAGACCATATGCAGAAGTTAAACTCAAAAGCAGCTTTACACTAGTCAACTTAGCAATAGGAGAAAAAATGTCAATATAATCAATGCCCTCCTATTGAGTGTAACCTTTGGCAACTAACCTGGCCATGTATTTCTCCATAGATCCATCCGGGTTGTATTTGATGGTGTAAACCTATTTGCAGCCAATTACATTTCTTCCAGGTGGCAAAGACTCAATAGTCCATGTTCTGTTTTGCTTAATAGAAGATATCTCCACATCCATGGCTTGGTTCCAAGAAGGATTTGTCACAGCTTGTTTAAAATTTTTAGGTTCTGATTCAATTGAACAAGATAGAACAAAAGACTGATAGGATGGATGAAGATTTACATAAGAGAGAACAGCAGATAAAGGATAAAGAACTGGAGAAGGATTGAAAAGAGGATTAGAAATTTGAGTGAGATTACAGTGATAGTCAAATAGGTAACCTGGAGCCTTCACCCGACGCTTTGGCGTAGCATTGTTGGGTGAGCTTCCCCCGTATCAGTTATCACAGTCTCTAATGGCAATGATGTAACACTAGAGTTTTGTGTATTAACAGGTGGGTGCATATCTTGATCTGGTATTATTAATGTAGGTGAAGAAGGTACATGAATTACAGAATCAAGTATTAATGGTGTAGACATAGGCATAATAGACTTACAGAAAAGATTATCATTTGACTGAGTAAAAGAATCATTATCTGCAGTTCTCTGTTTAAAAGGAAATATAGTTTCATGAAAAACAACATTCGTAGAAATAGACACTTCATTTGTATCTAAATTCATCACTTTGTAATCTTTGTAACCAGGTGGATATCCTAAGAATACATAAGGTAAAGCTCTAGGTGAGAATTATTTCTATCTTTAGACAAAGTAGACACATAACAAAGACTCCCAAAATTTCTTAAGAAAGAATAATCTGGTTTTTTCCTGAACAAAACTTCATATGGTGAAACATTGTCTAAGTGAAAAGATGGTGTTCTATTTATAAGAAAAACTGCAGTTTGGATGCAATCTGACCAATAAACCAATGAAACTCTAGATTGAAAAAGCAATGATCTTGCAACATTCAATATATGTTGGTGTTTTCTCTCCACAAGAGAATTTTGTTGTGGTGTATATGCACAAGAAAAATTATGAACTATACCATGTGTTCTTATGATTTCAGAGAAGGCAAGTTCTGGTCCATTATCACTACAGATGACTTTAATATCAGATTGAAATTGAGTTTTAACATACTGAATAAAAGATGGAAAAACAATAGAAACATCACTTTTATTTTTCAGCATATAAATCAGTCACCTACTTCGATCATCTGCAATCTTGAAAATATATGTACATATAGATTACGAAAAGGTCCCCATATATCTAAATGGATAAGATCAAAATATAATTGAGAAAGACTATTATTTGATATAAAGGGTAACCTCTTCTGCTTAGCTAAAAGACATATTTCACAATGTGTCTGAGAAGAAACACTTTTATTGACTAAAGTAGTACCAGGAATATATTGTAACTTGGCAGGAGATGGATGTCCTAGGCGTTGATGCCAGAGATTGCCATCCACTGTCAAGGATCCACACAGATTGATAGAGGGTGAAGAGATAGCAGTCTCTAGAATGTAGAGATTGTGCTTGAGTGAGCCTCTACTAATCATCAAGTCTTGAATATGGTCCTGGATGTAACATGAATCAACATAGAAATGAGCTGAGCATTGATTATGTTTTAATAAAGCACTAACACTCAACATGTTAGACTTGAATGTAGATATGTATAATACATCATAAAGAATGAGAAGTTCAGAGATATGCACTGTGCATGTGTGTGGAATAGGTTTTCTAGTGCCATTAGGTAAAGAGACTGTAACACCTGAAACATGAAAAGTTTTACTAAACAAAGCTAAGTCAGAACAAACATGTCTAGTGGCTCCACTCTCAACTATCCAAGCATCACTAGGAAGAATAGAATAAAGGGTAAATAAACAATGGTGTTGAAATGTGTAAGTATGATTTTCAAAACGGAGATTAGAAGAAGGATAATCAATTGAATCATTACCAGAGGTTGATATTGCAGCCATGACACCGTTCTCAGTGATAAAACCAGATGGAAAAGGAGAAGTCTGCTCTTGAACTCGAACATGAGTATTAAGTTGTTGGATCAAAGATTATACTTATTCTTGAGCTAAAGATCAGGCGATATTACTACTCGATGCATTTGCATTCATCTTTTGTGGTTTTTGGAACTGTGACTGCTAGGGGAACTGAGGTCTTGGTCCACTTTGATATTGAACACCTTGAGAGAAATTTGATTTATGTGCTAGCTTGTGACCTAGAGGATATTCGTGTAGCTTATAACACTTCTGAATGGTATGATCAATACGACCGCTGTGTGAACAAAGAGGTTTCTATTGAGTCCTGAAATTGTTGTAAGCAACAACACAGGCTGTATTAGGAATGACTGCATTATAATTATTGTCAGACAATTCTTGGGAGCCAGCATGATATCCAGAAGATGCATTAGGTCTTGAACTCTGAAACACATCATTCTCTATCCTTATAGATGGCCTGATTGCCTTTTGACGTTCATCTTGTGTGACCATATTGAATACATCTTCAATGGTAGGAATGAGCTTCAACATCAAAATATGACGCCTAGTAGGTTCATAAACTTCATTTAAACCCATTAGAAACTTTGTCACTCTACTCCTCTGTTGTAATTTCTCCCAACAAGCAGTAGCATTACACTCACATTTTCACACAAGTACACTGAGGTAACTCAACATAATTCTTGTATTCTTCCCAAAGAGTGACTAGCTCTGTGTAGTAAGTACTAACATCCATAGAGACTTGTTGAATAGAACTTAATCTCTGTTCAATTTCATAAACTGTAGGTGCATCATCTTGCTTAAACCTAGACATGAGATTCTTCCAAATAGCCTCAGCAGTGGACATGAATAAGAGACTCTGACCTATTTTCTTAGATACAAAATTCATCAACCAAGTAGCTACCATATCATTGCATCTAGACCAAGATCCTGAATCACGATGATTATTAGGGCGTTTAGGAATTGTACGATCAATGAATCCGAGTATATTTTTGACATTAATTAAGCGACATTCTCACTGATCGATGCCATGAATGAAAATCTGAGCCAGAAGTCAAACGATCTGACACAAGAATCAATCCCGCATGGTCGCTATCGTGCAAGAAATATGGATTTTCATATTGGTCCATGGACTGTTGATTATAACCAGATCCAGGAGCCGTTTGTTGATTTGTTTGTTGATTCGACTCCATTGTTTGAATAAGAATCGAAATCGAAGAAAGAATCGCATCGAAAAGAAAAGATGACCGCGAAACAAAAGATTAGAACAAGAACAGAAACAAAAGAATCAGAAAAACACAAGAAAATAGCTCAATGAGCTTAGAAAACAAACGAGTTATGAAATCGAGCACCAATTGATGAATTGAAGCACTCATTGAAGCTCAAATCGAGGACAATAATGGTGGAAAGCTTTAGCGCTCTGATACCATATTAAAAGAAAAACGCTGAACCTTTTATTATCTTTTTTAAAACTAAAAATGCGTTTGTACAAGAGTTTAAATACAACTACTAAACCCTATAAGTAAACCGTAACTAACTACTAACTAACAAGCTAACTAACGATCGATATACTATACTATACGTATTTATATACAAGTATACGTATTTACAAAGTAGACATATACAAAGATTCATATACTCTATAGTAAGTCTCTTTGTTCTCCCCCAAAGCCAAATATAAGTTTGAAAGCTTGACAATTGTCTATGACGGTAAGTCATTTATATGCTATATATAAATAGAGAAAGAAGTCCATAACAAAATATACATATGCCCAATTCTAAATGGTGAAGAAAACATAAATTTAATATTGTTTAGGTTAAGTATCGACAACTAGCTCAAACGACTTTTTTAGTGTACGTATAATTATTTAGGCAAATCTCTTAGCGAACTTGTTGTTTCAGCATATTTTCGAAGTAATATATTTTTAACAAAGTTTTATCTTTGTGTCGGGGTCATATTAGCAGCGAGAAAGTCACCCTAACGATATCATCTATTTGATAAAAGATGATTATGTGTATATAATTGTAACATAGGGTCACAACTTGAAAGAGACACTGCTTTTTGTATTTTCTTATCTGCATTTAAGTTTGTAATTTTGAGTAAACTATACTTATATAACTTTGAAATAAATAGATCCATATACATTATAAAAACGCAAACACACGTGTGTGAATATAAACATATATAGGTGCATTTTTTTTTGTTTAAGGGGTTAATTTTATTAAAGTAAAAGAAGTTGACAAATAAAAAAATAAGTGAAAAAGATACATAAGAAAAGAAGAGAAGGAAGAAGAGGTGAGAATACTAGCTTCCTCATTAAAAATTTGCAACGGAAAATCCAATTGGAATAAAACCGGGCGAAGAAAAAAGAGTACAACTACTTAAGAACCGGGAATGATTGTAAAGATGAAGGGATTAGTGGCACAGATGGCGGTGATGGTAGCCGTGATGGTGGATGAGGATTGGTGAGCAAACCACACTTGAAGGAAAGATGGGTCTCTCGGTGGAGTGGAGTGCGAAATGGCTAGAAACTTGGTCTTGACGGTGGTAGAGATCTCCTTGAGAAGCTGGGAAGGAGGTCTTGAAGTTTTGGTATGGATGCGGGCATTCCTATCCCGCCAAAGCAAGTACGAAGTGGTTTGGAAGAAGAGGTGATAGATGAGTCTCAAGGAGGAATCATTGGATGAGCGCAGGAGCCACTGCAAAATAGATGGGAAGTATAAATGAGGTGAAATCGTGCGAAGAGCAGCAATAAGAAGATAATTGGAATAGGGGCAAGTGAAAAGAAAGTGCTTCCACGGTTTTCAGGGGCGAGTGGCGAGAGGGCCGAGGAGGAGCTGAGGATAGAATCGTCGGATTGCGTCACGGGTAGGGAGACTGTCGCGAGCTACAACCCAACATGTGAAGGCGTGCTTGGGGATTCTTCCAAATAACCAGATGTATTTGTGCCAGGAGACTTTTGTAGGATGAGGATTGAGAGCTTTGAATGTCAGGGGCGGAAAAGCGAGGCTGGGCGGAGTGGAGCGCTCCCGGGGAATGTCGGCGTCCCAGCGAGCAGTCTGTTGAGGATGGAGGCAGTGTCGGCGGTGGGAGAATGCTGCGGAGGAAAGATATCAACTGGTTGAGTGACCTGGATGAAATGATCCAATGACCATGTTGAATGGCTTGGGAACTGTGGTGTTAGCTGGAATACAGGTGAGACGAATGTGGTGTTGGCCTATCAATAGAACAAGGGGACCCCAACCTGTCCGGTTTTCCTGCCAAAAAGAACAAATGTTACCCATACCAATACGACAAAATAGAAAGGACCTCGCTATATGGCGAGTATGAGCAAACGACGCCACATCCAACTGTCATGGAGGTAGGTATGTGCTAGATCCCAAAAAGCGTGAGATTCTATGAGGTGAATTTTGACCTGAGACCAGGAAGGAGTTGGTGAGGGCCGGATGACGTTGGTTGTTCCAGCAAGGCGGCAGTATATATGATTTTAAATCGGAAAAGTATGCTGAAATCCCATATATTGGTGAAATTATTTTATGAAAAATAGCATGTTTACGTGAAAATATTCGTTAGAGTCGATGTATGTAGAGAGTCTCAAAAAAATATATTTTATTTTATAGGATTTAATTCTTGGTAATTACGTAATATCTTATAGATCATCATATAAATTGTCTTTATTTTAAAGATTATAATCTCACCTAAATTAGTATAAAATATCGAGTAAGTAAATATTCCATAAAATTATACCTGATTTTATTGTTTTATAAATTTGATTTAAAATTTGATTTTAAAAAGAAATTGTTTTAACTAAATAATTAATTAGTAATATAAATATGTAAAAACCTTAATTTAAAATTACAATAATTTATACAATAATATTTAAAATATTTATAAATATTTATTTAATTTATTAATTTTGTAAAAAATATTATAAATATTTTATCCTGTATATAACGCGGGAATCAACTATTTTAAATTATGTAAAATTTATAAAAGAATCGAGTATCAAATAGGATTTGCACATGATACCTTTTACTTAGTGGAGCGAATTGGGTTGCCTGTTTTGTTGGTAAGTAACAAAAAAAAAAAATTAAGTGAAGTTGTGGCCGCATTGGATCAGAGCCACAACTTTAAAGTTCGATATATAATTGTCGCATTTGTCTCTTTTACTGTCTTAGGTATTTTGGTTTTGGTCTGTCCCAACATTATTGATCAACCGGATAACTTTTTATTTTTTAAATATATTTGTATGTGATATAAAAAAATTGTTTGGTTACAAATTGATATGTACGAATTTGTTTTTTTAGTACTATCTGTAGTTTAGATTAAATGTGCAACTTTTTTGTTAGTACGTATCATGTGATCATGTTGGGGTTATATTTCTATGATGGGGTTTTATTGATGGAAGTAAATAATCAATCATTTACTGTAGTACCCTTACTGACGAGAATGAGGCTCGCAAACGAAGCTATGGAAGATGCTCTTATAAAAAAGGACAGAATTGTCTCTTTAACGTATAAGTGGACATGCACGACCTTATATGGGTCCTCAAGAGCTACAATCATTGTTGTTGCTTGTTTGCACATCACATTTTTTTAATCTAATTCATGTTCACAACATTCTTACTAATAGAATATGAAGATATTCTGTTTCAGTTGTATTTAGATAAGATCTTCTTTATTCATTCCTTGTAAATCGATGATCGGTTGTAACCACTTTGGCTTTATAAAGCCGTATCATTTAATGCAAAACCTCAAGGGAAATTTCCCAATCTTACACTTACAGCATATAAATCATAAGGGAAAAAATTGTAAGTTCCAAATACTTTCAGGCCCTCGCCCTTAGTTACTATATATAGGCTTAACTCATCTCTACCGATTATAAATATATCTCAAAGTCAAGTAAGTCAATTGAGTTCCAAATATTTCCCAGTTGAACGATGTGTAGGCTCCGTTCTATGATGGAGTTTATACTTCAAATATTTGCGTAGTATTGTTGTTGCCATTAATGGGATGGTTCTACTTTTTTAATGACTAAAGCTTCTATGTAACTGATTTGGTTGAAATATCGTTTCATCGAGGAAGCCGAAAATAATAATTATTGGAGTTCTCGTTTTTTCTTTTCTTATGGTATTTTATAATTTTGGAACTATATCTAAGATCTCATAGTCAGCTAGTTCAGTCTACGGCCCGACACTCTGGTTGGTGAAGTGTTGGATCCCTTCTCCCAGCAGAAAGTAAATATAGAATCCAAAGAAAAACATTTTTTGAGACAAAGATACAATGTTCATATAGTTTCTTCTACTGTGTTTTAAACTAGCTAGTTAAATATAAATAGTAGAGGTCAAAAAAATATACCGATGAACTAGCTAGAGTAATATAAGATGATGTATATAATTGAATTGTACACAACTTGATTAGGAAATTGAGTATTGAATCTATGTAGAGACTGAGATAAAAGCAATTTATGTATATTGTAAATAAAGAAACAACTTTTCTTAATTGTATTAGAAAATCACTCAAACCTAATACTCTTTCTCATAAACCTTGACACATCTCATTAGGGTTGGCACATCTCACCAAATCTCTATCTTTTAGGATTTAGATAACTCCTAGATTAATCTTATCTTTTATTCAAACTAATCCTAGTTTATCCTAAACTTATTAAACATTCTTTATCACTAAACCATAACTCGGTTTATGTGATACTTGGTTAACAAGTTAACTCAAGATTAGATCCCAACATTCTTCCTCTTAAGCTTTAAGTTAACTTTTGAAAGGTCTTGAACTCCTATCAAGTCTCTCATTTCTCCAAGCTTAATCCTTGTCAATGCCTTTGTCAAGATGTCGGCCTTTTGCTCATTCCCGGGTACATGTTCTACGTCAATCAATTCGTTCTCAATGCACTCTCGAATGAAATGATAACGTTTGTGAATATGCTTACTCTTGCCGTGAAAGACGGGATTCTTCGTCAACTCCAACGCGGACTTGTTGTCAATGTAGATGGTGATCTTCTCAGCTTTCCATCCGGTAACCTCGCTTAGCAAATCTTGAAGCCAAATTGCTTGTCTAGCCGCTTCCGTTGCTGCCATGATCGGTGAGGATCCGAAATAGAAGATGTGTCTCGTAGTGCTTCTATCATCATCTTGATCAATGTTAGGGCTATTATCGATGAAGCCGATAACCTTCTTCTCTCCTTGCCGGTTGAATTTCAGTTCATATGAAGTTGTTCCTTGAAGATAATGTAATATGTGCTTCATCACTACTCCATGTGACTCTCGTGGGCTTTGCATGTATCTGCTTGCAACTCCAACAGCAAATGCTAAGTCCGGACGAGTGTGTAATAAGTATCTTAAGCACCCAATGTTTCTATACCTTGTAGCGTCTATCTCCGGTTCTTCTAGTGCTTTAGAGACTTTTAATCCAAACTCCATAGGTACTTGAGAAGGATTACAAGCTTTTAAACCTGCTTCACTTAGAATTCTCCGAGCATATCTTTCTTGCTTTATTTCTATTCCGTCTTCTCCTTGATGCACTTCAATTCCGAGATAATAGGTAAGTTTCCCGAGATCCGATATCTCAAATTTTGATGACATTCTAGCCTTGAATTCACCAATAACTTTGAGTGTATTACCAGTCACGAACAAGTCATCCACATAGATGGCTACAATGAGAAGTGTACCACCTTCTTCCTTGCGATACACAGAATTCTCTTTTGAGCACTTTTTGAATCTCATTCCCTTCAAGATCTGATCCAACTTTGTATTCCAAGCACGAGGAGCTTGTCTCAAGCCATACAAAGCTTTGGAAAGCTTGTAGACTTTATGTTCTTCCCCTTTCTTCTCAAATCCTTCAGGTTGATGTACAAACACATCTTCTCTTAGCTCTCCATGCAAGAACGCCGTCTTTACATCTAAGTGATGTATTTCCCATCTATGTGATGCCGCCAATGCCGCATAATCGTATACTCGTAAGAACCGTGCGAATATCAAAATCTATGTCGGATTCTACATAACATTTACCAGCGTGCCTTATACTTGTTGATAGTATCGTCGCATTTTTCTTGATTTTCAACACCCACTGAGTCCAATGATCTTGGTTCCACTCTTATCGATTAGAGTCCATGTCTTGTTTTTATTTATTGAATCGATCTCCTCCTTACAAGCTTTTCTCCATTCTAATCCCATTTCGCTTCATCATAGATCTTGGTTCATCATTGATCGCAAGTGAAGTGTTCACATTCCATCAAGCTAAGAGCACATCATCGCTGAGATACTTTCGTCGGCTTACTTGTCGAGTAGATTTTCTCACGGGATGATCTTCTTGTTCTTGTCGGGATTCGATCAACTTGAGGTGGTAAGTGTTGATCGTTTCGCTTTCATTTTCTCGGATCATCGTGTGTGTTATTTTCTTCATAATGATCTTCTTCTTCGATCATTGTTGACAACCACTGGTCCTTCTCCAACATCAACAATTTCTCCCCATCTCATGTAAAACATTCCCGGATCCCTTATTGGTTCATCTCGTGTTTCTCTCCAACTCCAATTCAGCTTTTCATCGAACACCACATCACGGCTAACAACTATTCTCCTTGGCGGATTGAATATGTAGCCTTGGATCCCGGCTCCCAAGGTGTACTAAGGGCTGTGATCTATCGTCCAACTTCTTGAGATTTGTTGCTTCGATTTTAACATGTGCTACACACCCAAAAACTCTCAAATGATTCAAGCTCGACTTCTTCTCTTTCAAACACTCGTAAAGAGTCAAATTCACCAAAGCTCTTGTAGGTACTCTATTTATCAAATAAGTTGAATGGCGAACAACTTCTCCCCATAAATAGTTTGGTACCTTCATTGCTTTAAGAATGTTCCTTGTCATCTCCATCAAAGTTCTATTCCTTCTCTCAACAACTCTGTTTTGTTGAGGAGTATAGGGAGCTGTGAGATGCCTCCTAATTCCGCTTTCTTCGTAAAAGTCTTGGAATTCTCTTGAGGTGAATTCTCCTCCTCTATTAGTCCTAAAAGTTATGATCATTCTCCCAAACTCCTTCTCGATCATGCTTTTGAATATCTTGAATTTTTTGAATGCATCACTCTTCTCTTTTATCAAGATCGTCCACATATATCTTGAAAATCGTCGATTATAACAAACATGTATTTGTTATGAGCAATCGTTGGTGGTGTAATGGGGCCACACAAATCTCCATGTAGTAGTTATAGTGGTTTAGTAGCTCGAAATGTAGAAATCTTCGGAAAGGATTGGCGAGTTTGTTTTCCGACTAAACAAGACTCACACAATCTCTCTTCTTCTCTAATTTCGGGTAACCCTTGAACCATCTCTTGTTTTGACATGAGTTTAAGAGTTTTAAAACTCACATGTCCCAACCTAGCATGCCATCTCCAAGCATCATCTTCAATCTTTGAGAGAAAACACACCGGTTCACCTGTTTGAAGATTTATTTTATAAAGTCTATTAGGAGACCTTATTACTTTCACCAAAAGTCTTCCATTCGGATCATGAACCATTAGGTAATCTTGCTTCATCCTCACGTCACAGCCGGCTTTCGTAGCTTGTCCCAAGCTCAATATGTTGCTTTTCAAACTCGGGATATAGTAGATGTAGGTGATTAGTTTTTGTTCCTTCGACTTGCTTTGGAAAAGGATCGATCCTTTCCCACCTATCTCCACACAAGAACCATCACCAAACTTCACCTTCCCCTTAATGCTTTCGTTGAGCTCACAAAAATAAGTCTTCATGCCGGTCATGTGATTACTAGCACCATTGTCGAGATACCAAATTCCTTTTTCTTCTTTCTTTGATTCGTAGACTTTCGAAATGAGTTTCTCTTCATTTAAGAACACGATTTCATGCAAATAAAGGGGTAGATCAACTTCTTTCGTCTCCACTTTGTTTGCCTCTTGGTTCTTTTGCTTTCTCTGCAAGTGAAGCAAATGACCATGTTTATCACATGTAGAAATCACTTTAATAGTTCTTTTCTCCTTCGTATGATTTTGCTCCGACAGTATTTTCTTGCTGATCAACCTCTTCCTCTTCCTCCTCTTTCCTCTGCCCCTACCACATCCTCTTCCTCCCGCAAATCTTGATCCAGATTCATGAAGCAGCTTCAGTGTTTCACCATGGTTCTCATCATCATGAACTTCTTCGTATGCCTGAGTCTACCAATTATATCTTCGAATCCGTGGTTTTCAAGTCCAACACTTGTTCAAGCCACGATCGAATATATTTACTTGGTAGAAAATTCAAAATTTCTTCACAAGTTTAGCTTCCTCGATTGATTCTCCAAGAGAGGCAGATTTGGAGGCTAGCTCGATAGCTTTCCTCGCGGCTGTTTATGATCCGAGTCCTCGCATCTTGAGTCTTTCAAACTCAGCTTGGAGTCAATTCGCCTCGACACGATCCGCTCCAAGATTTGAGACTGATTATTCCCAAATCATTCTTGTCCGACGCAAAATAAGAGCCTCCGAAATTGATTGAAATAGCAATCGCGATATCATCTCTTGTGAGAATCGTTCTGCTCTATTGCCTCCCACACTTTATGAATCCGCAACGCCACCTTCATCTCGTGGCCCACACCATATAATTTAATGAAAGCATGGGACATGAAATGGAAGGTACAACTTCCTTTGATTGGGCAACGTCGGTGATATCTCCCATCTTGGAAACGCCACCTTCTTCTCAATCTTCACCGCCGTATGATCGAATCTCTCTCCCCAAGGATCAACGAACCTTGAAGCTCTGATACCAAATATTGTAAATAAAGAAACGATCTACTCAAGAACACAAGAAAAAGCTTAAGAACAACTTTTCTTAATTGTATTAGAAAATCACTCAAAACTAATATTATTTCTCATAAACCTTGACACATCTCATCAAGTATTTATATAGGGTTGGCACATCTCACCAAATCCCTATCTTTTAGGATCTAGATAACTCCTAGATTAATCCTATCTTTTATTCAAACTAATCCTAGTTTATCCTAAACTTATTAAACCTTCTTTATCACTAAACCATAATTCGGTTTATGTGATACTTGGTTAACAAGTTAACTCAAGATTAGATCTCAAAGATGTACATATATTTTGAAATTCACATTAGAGAATTGAGAATAGTGGATGTAAAGGGCCACACCCACATGTGACTTGATAGCGACAAGCATGGAAATGATATCATGTGTGATTGTAATTAAAAATGAAGTGCAACTTTCATAAAAGGACTGGCCTATACTGTCATTAATTATGATGCCAACAAACATCGTCTTTTTCGCTGTAAATAGCATATTATCTGTATATGTACTTAAAACGATTCTCCAATTAACTTGGAAATACAAAGTTCGATATTGCCATTTAAAAAAAAAATATAATAATAATCACATTCTTGTAAAGGTTGTAGCTAGGCTTTAGAATGCAATGTCCCAAAAAAATTCATTTGCTATTAAAAGTTACAACAAATTTAAATTACAAAGACAAGAAAGCAATCGATTTCCAATTAGTTCTATAAGTTTAAATTACTTTTTACTTTTTTTAGCGTGTTTACTGTTTACGTATGCATGTTTATGTTATAATAAACAAAATATTATAACATGAAAGCGCAAACACAAACGTAAAGAAAGAAAGAAACAAACAAACAATCTAAACTTAAGCGACGAATGATTTGTTGCAATTTAGGAGGAAATGTGTAATAACCAAAATTATTTGGAGGTTTGAGACTTGGAGTGGCAAGAGACAAGAAGTGCAACCGCGTGAGTAAACTTTAATAATACTTTCTTTCTATAAGTCCATGAAAAAAGTTGTCACTGTCATCACAAATAATTAAAATAATATTCTTATTCAACTGGTATTTTTCTTTTCTTTTTTGGTTAAAATGAAAAATCTATTTTGTTGTGGATGAGCTTGTGGTGAGCAAACATTTGTCTTTGTTTTCAACTAGTTGGGACCATGAACTGAAAGCTACAGTTTCAATCCATTTTTTTTTCTTCTTTCGCTTAAAAACATCTCTTCATTTGATTTTATGTCCGAGTGTTGTCATAAAAAAAAAAAAAAATTGTCCGAGTTTCTCTTGGTACATTGGTTGATTGATATTCATATTCCAACAATCAAAGACAGTGCTTGCCGTTTCATGGGCTTAATGGGGCGTACTGCGGACGGAAGTCTAACTTGTAAGAAATTAGGCCTCGTCATAACTTAAAAGCCCAAATGATGCTTATAGAAATTTGTCCAGACGGTTCCAACATCGTGGCCTCTGAATCACACAGCTACAAATACAAATGTACAACTAACGAAATCATGATTTTTTTGTTTTCTTTTTAAAAATAGAATAAACATATTCATCCTTCTACAGTTCTACTATTAATCCTACTAGCATTAATTGGAGAAAATAAAAACTAACCTAAAAGTTGTTAAAACATACATTACAATGCCATTAGTCTTTAATGTTTTTAAAATAAATTCATTTAAAATTTAACAGTAATCACAAAATCAATATAATTATATTAAAAATATTTAAAAAATCCTTTTTAATAATTATTAAACTCACTTTCACTCTCTCATTAATTATGAATGAAATTTTTTTCAATTATTTTTTTAAAAATTGTTAACCAATCAAAATTGAAAACCTAAGATTTGATATCTAACTATACCATATTATTTCTTTTCATATATTATATTTGTAAGATTTTGTTAAGATTTAAAATTATGATTCTTCTATCATATTTGTTTGATTTATTTTCAATTTATTTTGAATTATCATATTATATATATAATTAATTAAAAATTAATGTTTCTACATATGTTATGATTCGGATTTTTAAAAAGGGAGATATATTACTAAATCGATGAAGAAAAAAATGTGTGTTCAACGTCCCAGATTGGCTAAAAAATTTGGACAATGATTCAGAGTCATATTGTAAAAGATCAAAATGATTTCAAATTCGAAAGAGCAGGAAGCTTGACTTATCATCCGTCCAAATTTAAAAATTATTTTCGGTTAAATCTGGTTCTTTAGTTAAACCAATAATTTTACAAAATATTAAAAGGGAGAAATATTTAAACTATAGAAAGTTTGAAATATTTAAAATATTTAGACTTTTAGAAAGTTTGAAATATTATAAATATTCAAACTTTATAAAAAGTCTAAAAGATTAATTATATTTAAACTTTATAAAAATTGCAAAATATTATTAATATTTAAGGTTTATAACTTTTTAAAAATATAAATAATATTTAAACTCTATAAAAAAGATTAAAATATTATTAATATTTAAGGTTTATAAAAACTTTAAAATATTACAAATATTTGAAATTTAAATATTATTAATTTTACTAATATTAATTCGGAAGTATATTTAAAAATATAACCTAAAATTTGTTGATGAGTACATTACAAAAATAATTTTTCAAAAGAACAAATTCGATTTAGAAAGTTATATTTTGATTTAGCCGAAAAAAGATAAAGACTTTTATTCTATTCTCTAATAGCTATCATGGGTCTCTCTCCCCCATGTGGTTGCACAACTTGCACTTGCATCTTCCCTTTATACGGTTCTCTCTTAATAAATTCGGTTGACGAATAAGGTCCTAGACCTCTTCCGCAACGGGGCATTCATTTGTTGACTCTTTGAACAAGGAAGCTTCCGAGAGATTAACTCAAAAAGTCTTCACTTCCCCAAAATACCCCCATTGACTTCGTAGAAGAGATGACTTACAAAAAGAAACCGCAAGAGTATTCTCGTAATTCAGAAAAGACCGCCGCGTGGGTACGGCGGTTACAACTTTTATAATTCCTCGTGGAAGTAATCATTCATTTGAACAAAACCTCACTTCAAAACTTTTATTAATGCTCTCTTCCTCTTTCTAAGAAACCAAAAAAAAAAAAAAACTTGTCCTTTCGTTGTCTGCAAAAATCTGAAGAGAAAGGACAAAAATGGGAGAATGTAGGCCTCTGGGTTTCTTACTAGGATTACCATTTGCTCTTGTTGCTCTCCTTCTCTCTCTTGTTGGTGCTGTCATCTGGATCATTGGGTACGTCGATTTTTTTTATTTTTTTTTTAGATCCAGTTACTTGCATTTTCATTCCTCAATCGTGAATCTATCGCTTATGTTCTTATTAAATAGTGATTTAAATATAATTGTAATGAAAAAAATGCAGGACAATATTGAGTTGTTTGTGCCCATGTTGCTTCTGTTTCGCTGCGCTGGCTAACTTCGCTGTGGATCTCATCAAACTTCCTGTCAAAGTCCTCCGTTGGTTTACCAACTCCATTCCTTGTTAAGAAGACTTGTACTTTAACCTTCTTATTTTGTTATTTTAATTTGCTAATTATTTGTTTAATTCCTTCGTGATTATGTAAGTTTTTTTTTTTTGTAATAAAAAAAAAATTAGTTACCGGATTATTTGCTAAAGAGAGACCCGATTCGTTCACAAGTCCAATTATTGTTGTGATCACGAAATTGATTTTAAGAAATAACCCAGTTATTAATCCATAACTAGCTACGGATTTGGGTAGATTATTAAAAAGCCCACTTTGAGTCCAATATCGTAAATGGGCTTAACGCCTATAGTTACGGTAACGTAGCACTTTGGAAGTTGCAATGCGTTACGAAGATAAGAGAGAAACACGCGTCACCGTCACCCAAACAATCAGTTTAAAGACATTTCTGGAACATTCTACGGAACTCTCTACACTTTGAGAAGAAAGTCCATGACTCATGAGTCCGTTTTTAAGACCAACTCTTCTTATCTTTTACCCAAAGATACAAAGGACATTTAGAGCAAATAATCCAAAAAAACAGAGCGCTATATTATAGTAGTAATCAGAATCAGGAAAAGTGAAGAAGCGGAAGAGAGAAGAGGAAGAAGGTCGGATGGGTGTGGATTATTACAAAGTCCTCCAAGTTGATCGCAACGCAAGCGAGGATGATCTTAAGAAAGCTTACCGAAAACTCGCCATGAAATGGCATCCCGACAAAAATCCCAACAACAAAAAGGACGCTGAAGCTAAGTTCAAGCAGATCTCCGAAGCTTACGATGTATGTTTATGTTTTTAATTCATTCCCCAGATTTATGTTTTTTATTCTTGTCTTAAGCCATGAATCTTGTTGCTAGATGGTTTTGAGTGATTCAAGTCTTTTCTTAATTAAAAGGCCATAGCTTGTTTTGCTAATAACTTGATTTTATGGCTGCTGATTCTCTGGATGCTTATAGGTTTTAAGCGATCCTCAGAAGAAAGCTGTATATGATCAATATGGCGAGGAAGGTTTGAAAGGGAATGTGCCACCTCCGGACGCTGGTGGAGCCACTTATTTCTCTTCCGGGGATATTCCAACGTCCTTCCGGTTCAACCCGAGAAATGCGGATGATATATTTGCTGAGTTCTTTGGCTTCTCTAGCCCATTTGGTGGCGGTGAAGGAAGAGGTACACGATTCTCTAGCAGTATGTTTGGTGATGATATTTTTGCCTCTTTTGGCCAAGGAGGAGGCGGTGGTGGCTCGATGCATCACGGTGGAGCTAGGAAGGCGGCTCCTATCGAAAACAAGTTGCCTTGTAGTCTTGAAGATCTTTACAAAGGAACCACCAAGAAGATGAGGATCTCCAGGGAGATTGCTGATGTCAGTGGGTAAGTGATGATCAAATCCAATGGAACCCTTTAGGTTAGCTTGTATGTAGCTTACGTATATGCTTAAGAAAGCCTTGGTTAGGGTGTCTGTTCGGTAAATTGTAGTGAAGCAGAACCTTGATTACAGTTCATAACTTTGTTTAGTGGTGAGGCTGACCAGTTTATATTTTCTTGCAGCAAGACAATGCAGGTAGAAGAGATTTTATCCATTGATGTGAAACCGGGGTGGAAGAAGGGCACAAAGATCACATTTCCAGAGAAAGGGAATGAACAGCCCGGTGTGATTCCAGCGGATTTAGTCTTCATCATTGATGAGAAGCCTCACCCGATTTTCACTCGAGAGGGTAACGACCTTTTAGTCACACAGAAGATCTCACTTGTTGAGGCCTTGACCGGCTACACGGTGAACCTGACTACACTTGATGGTCGGAGACTGACAATCCCAGTCACCAACGTGATCCATCCTGGGTATGAGGAAGTGGTTCCAAAGGAAGGAATGCCCTTGCAGAAAGACCAGACTAAGAGAGGTAACTTGAGGATCAAGTTCAACATCAAGTTCCCGACAAGATTAACCTCAGAGCAGAAGTCAGGAGTGAAGAAGCTCCTCGGCTGAATTGAGTTATAATAGCGCATTCCAGACAAAACAATGTAGAACATAAGAGGAACAAGAAGATCAAATTTTCTATATATCTTGTTGTAGATCACAGAGATTGTGATTAAATACTGTTGTGACCTTTTTGATCGATTTGTAACATATGTACGATTGGATACCTCCTAATAAATTTGTTACCTTTTCTATGATCAAAACGCTTTTAAAGCATACCAATAAACGCAGGAGCAATGTTGTTTTTAATCACATCCTGATCCTGATGTGAAGTAAACAATTGAAGCACTAAAGAGATCTCTGTCCAGAAAGGTTTACTATTGTCTCCTGCAACAAATTCCTGAACAACATTGTTCACCTCTATCAAACTACAACCTGGGGTTTTCTTCATTTCTCCATTCCTTATAAGCTTCCTCAATCTTGAAACGTCATCCCATTTACCCAAATCTGCATAAATATTGCAAAGCAAAACATAATTCCCCATATCCTCTGGCTCTAGCTCAACAAGATGATCCATCGCAACCAGTGCAACATTAAGATTGCCTCGCGTTCTGCAAGAGCTCAACAATGATCCCCAAATCTTTGAGTCAGGTTTCACCGGCATTGTCTTTGTTATTTCAACAGCTCGTTCCAGTTTTCCCGCTCTTGCCAAAACATCAATCAAACAGCCGTAGTGTTCGATCTTGGGTTCTATTTGATAATCTTGTCTCATCATATGGAAATACTTCAACCCTTCTTGCCACATACCAACATGTGAACAAGCAGATAAAAGACCAAGAAATGTGATCCCGTTAGGCTTCACCTTCGCTCTTTGCATTTCATTGAATGTTTCGATTGCTCGGTGAGCGTTCCCATGATAAGCATACCCTGAGATCATTGTACTCCATGATATAACATCTTTCCCGTTCATTTGATTGAACAAATGGATAGCTTGACTAATCATACCGCATTTCGAATACATTTCAATAAGAGCATTGCAAACACCAGTCTGTTTCAGAAAACCTCTTCTCTCTGCATACATATGGATCCATTTCCCAAGCTCTAGAGATCCAAGATGCGCACACGACGGTAAAACAGAAATGAGACTGATCTCATCAGGCTCAATACCAGCTAACTGCATTTCACGAAAGAAATCCATGGCCTCTACATAACAACCAATCCCAGTATACCCAGAGATCATCGCAGTCCAAGACACAATTGTTTTATCAGGCATCAAATGAAACAACCCTTTCGCTTTCTTCATCTGCCCAAGCCGTGCATATCCAAAAAGCAAACTATTCCAAGATATAACATCTCTCTCAGACATTTCATCAAACACTTTATGTGCATCAGCAAGATCATCAAACTTCATGTACATATCTATCAGAGCATTCTCGGTCACAACATGGAATTTAGGCCCGAATTTGCAGAGATGACCATGAACTTGCTTCCCTAAATAACATGATCCAAGACTTGCACAAGATTTAAACACAAACGGAAACGTGAACCGATCTGGAAACTCAATGCTATACCTGAACAGTTGCTTGTAGATTCTGATCACATCGCAGTACAAGGAATTGTGGGCATAAGCGCGAATGATGGAATTGAATAAGAAGATATTAGGATTTGATACTTGGTTAAAGAGACGAGTTGTATACTCCATATCTCCGAGCTTATCACACAAATCCACCATTTTAGTGACCATGAAGCTGCTTTGTGACAATCCATGTATAATGATGGAGGCATGGATCTTCTTCCATTCATTTCGGCTTTTGAATCGCTGTAGAAAAGGCACAAAATAGTTTTCCACTTCTCTAATTCCATGAACGGCCATTAAAGCTAGCTTTTGAAAAGTAGTGACGCCACGAAAAGAGGAGGCTCCCGGTGGTGGAATCAACTGGCTCCGACCCAGATATGTGTCTCTCTGGATTGACCATACTGTACTTAGGCCAAAAGCCCAATTTCATTTCCAGACCCATCTTCAATCTTTTTCACAGAATATTACCCAGCTTTGTGCACATTATTATTTTCAATTTTAAAGAACTGGTAAGTGGTAATACTTATTAAGTTTTTTTCTTTTTTTCTTTTTTTCTTTTTTTTCTTAATCTCTGAAAAGAAATATTGCAAACGCAGTAACGCACGATACTGTCTGAAATTCACAAGAATGAATCCACACTGTCTGAATTCACAGCTTTTGGAAGAGAGAGCTCTGGTGTGGTATCATATCCTCTTCTACTTCTTCGCTTTTACATCAAGGTCCATAGCCTGTAGGTTAAGCAACAGATCGTTAGAGCTCAAGTAGACCTTATTCGCCGACTTTGAGATGGTCTGTGCGATCTCTCTAGCTGCTTCGATCTTCCTCAGCGTTAAGAACGCTTGGTTGTTTGCGATTGCTTGACCTATGAGCTGTGCACTCTTGGCTTCTCCCTACAGACACCCCCACAGAAACATCACTTAGCAAGATTTTACCAATCTAGGGTTATTGAAAAGAAAAAGAATTTTCCGCACCTCAGCGCGAATAACGGCACTTCTCTTGTCCTGTTCTGCCTTTTCCACAATGAACTTAGCCCGCTCAGCCTCTTGAGCTGCTACCTGCTTTCCTTCTATGGCTGCCGTGAACTCCTTTCCAAATGTCAAGCCTGTGATGGACACATCATCCAGCGCAATGTGGAAGTTTGCAGCTCGTGCAGTTAGGATTTTCCTGATTTCTCTACTTACTGCCTTAAAATACACCAAAGAAAGAACACATCCATTAAAAGGGAAATTAATTTACCATTGACGAGGAAAAAATAACATGCATTTACAGCCAGTTAGCTAACCTCTCTCTGAGTTATAAGCTGGCTCGCGTTGTACTGAGCAACCACAGCTTTCAAGGTCTCGTGGATGATAGAAGGCAAAACTCTCTCTCGGTAATTCTCACCAAGGGATCGGTATACCTCAGGTAATTGGTCAGCCATAGGACGGGTGAGAACCCGAAGCCCAATTTTAACCTAAACGTTTAAATACCCCACAACATAAGCTTATCATGTAGTTCATAGTCAGAAACCACATGAACTGATAGAACCCATTCAAGTTAGAAAGGAAGCGGAGTACCATCTGGAGATCACGGCTCCCGGATGTACTCTCAACTAGATAAGGTTTCGCACGAACGTCATAGATGATTGGCCTCTCGAACCACGGAATCATAAGGTGAGTACCCTCAGGGTAGACCTACATAATCAAGCAAGCAAAGATATACTATTAATAGTGCATCAAGATGACTGTTTCAAACGATAATCAAATCTAGACTAACAAATCAACCTTGTTAACTTAAGCTAGATGCCGCAAACACAAGATTCACTACTAACGCTAAGTCTAACCTAACTTCAGCTAGATGTCACAAACAGAAGATTGATTTGTTAGTCTAGATTTGATTATCGTTTGAATCTATTCAATTACAGATTCAAAGAAACCAATTTTTGCAGGGCCTAACCTTGTCTTTGATACCAACAAGTCGGTTGAAGACAATAGCTCGATGCCCTCCATCGACATTGTAGAGAGTGTGTGTAGCGCCATAAAGACCGAGGCCACCAATAACCACCGCAGCTATAACACCACCACCAGGACCCTTGGGAGCTTTGACATTCTTGAAATTCATCGTTTCCACGAACACCTGCAAATTTGAAACACAAAATCAAAATCGAAGGCAGAGACTGATCATGGAGATTTGAAATTCTTGATGAACAGATAGATATGTACAGGAGACCCAAAGAAAACTTTGTATCGACGACAAAGAAACAAAGATGATCTGCAAATTAGCTGAAAAATGAAACAAAAACTTAGATCACAAAATTGAAGCAGACGAACCTGTAGCCTTACTTGCTTAAACTCCGAATCCGATCTATAATGGAAGTACCTGAAAATTCTGCAAATGGCGTGGAGAAGAGAGGAGTTAGGGTTTAAAGCTCAGCTATTAGGATTTTGTTGAATCTGTGGTCGATCACGCAATTTCTGTTACTAAAGATTTTTAGGCCCAAGTTTTTTTATTCAAACCCATTAGTCAATTCACTATTATCTTTTTATAAAGATGTAAACGGAATTCTTCCCATATTTGATATTTCCTTACTTGAAGTTTCTTTATAAAAATATAATTCTCATTTTGATTTATAGATCCCTTATATATTAATTAAAAATCATTTCAACAAAATAAACTTATGTTTACGTTGAATATTACAACACTGTCATGCTGACGTGTCGTCGCCAGAATGATTTTTAAGAAATATATTTTTAGGATAATTACTAGATTAATTACATAATATGTCATTAGATCAATCATATATAATAAACTGTTTTTATTTTATCTTATCAAAATTAGATTTATTTATTTATGGAAAATCAAATAAATAAATATTCCATAAATTCTAGCTAGCTGATTTTATTATTTCTTAAATTATAGATTTCATTTATTTATATAATAATATACTATTAAAATATTTAGAAATATTTATTTAATTTATTAATTTTTAAAAAATATAATAAATATTTTATCCCGCATATAACGCGATAATTACCTAGTGGTAGGTTATAATCATTCAAAAGTGTAACTTCAAACCCATATTTCGTTGCAAAGGCTTTTAAAAGTATCGTAAAACCCATATTTCGTTGCAAAGGCTCTTAAAAGTATCGTAAAAGTATTATACCAAAAATAATCAGTGTGGTTATTTCTGTAATTAATACATTTTATTTACTTTGATTTAGTAATCAATAAACTTTAAAAACCGAAGAGCTTAAACTGTTTTCATGCCTTTTTAGGGGTCAACAGTGTTTAACACCATCAAAGACAATGATTTCAGAGTCAAAAATTTAGAATACACGTTTTTTTATAAAGGAAGCATATTTATTTATTAAGAATAAATAAGAAGATTACAAAGCAAATATTCCAACACATAATAGGTCTGGACTTTCGGTTAATTCGGTTCGATTTATTCGGTTTTTCAGTTTTTTCAGCGATGGAAATTCTAGCCGAATAAACCGAAATAGTAGTTCGGTTCGGTTTGTTTTTATTTCGGTTCTTTCGGTTAGGTTTTCGGTTTTTAAATAAACACTAAAAATCTAAAATTTTCATAAAAAATAGAAACCCGGAAACAAAAAAAACCGAAATAAAACCGAAAAAACCCGAAATAAAACAAAAAAAACCGAAATAAACATATGTTTAAACCGAGATAAACCGAGAGTCATGCTTTATAATGTAAACCGGAAGCAATGCCTTATAATGTAAACCGGGATTTCGGTTAACCGAAAATAAACCTAAAAAACCGAATACTATTGAGTTCGGATAACCGAAAACTAAAAAAATTGAATGAACTGAACCGAAAGTCCAGGCCTACATATAGGTGAATCAAATCAATCATGCAAATAAAATAGTGTTACTTGGGAATGTTTCCCAGCTTTTAGTTAAGCTTCAAAAAATATATATAACCGAACAATAAAACCATGCAAAGCCAAGAATAAACCCTAGACTTTTCCTCTTCACGCTTGATCCGGAAGATTTTTGCCCATCATCAACAGCCGGAGAATCGGCATCAGACGACGAAGGTATGGATTTCGGGGACGGAGCCCCGATGGAAGTGGTCTTTGTTCCGAACAACTCTTCCGGCAACAACACATTGTCCACCATGTAAATTGCTAGAGAAAACTGTTGTCTTAATGCATTATTAATCTGAGTCTCAACAACACCGGTCGAATATTCACTTGGTTGTTTTGTGCTTGTCCTGTGAAATTTAGCCCAAAAACGGCTCCTTCGTGTCCCGTAGCCTGAGTTCTAATGGGATTACTTGCTAAGAGAAGATCACTTAGAGAGTAGTATTTTGGAATGATATGGTAGAGCATGAGCTGGATTTGTTGTTGATATGTGAGACTGTTTAGGGTTCCGAAATTGAGGTTGTTGAATGCGTTACTTGTTGGGGCAAATATAGTCATCCCTTGATCAGAGCTATTGAGTTGAACACTTACCTGAAATCCGACTTGAGTTGTGTTGAGGAGTCATATGAATGTAGTAAACTTGTGACCAGTTTCAAGAATCGCTGTTAGATTGATGGGACTTGTTTCAGTGGTCGGAGCTGGAGCAATGAGTTGGGTTTGAATGTATGGGATGGTGAAAAGGGAGAAGAAGAGGACAATATAAGAGAAGATTGATGAGGACATGGCTCCAAATATAATTTGTTCTTATTCTCTCTGTGTATGTGTGTGCGTGTGTTATATTATTAACCCTTGCTATATGTATAGAAATAGTTTAAGAAGATTTAAGATGACATGTATGTGACTTGATAACAAGTTAAGTTGATCTACATTTATGATAATGTTTATTATTAGGAAATGCAAAACACAAATAACGTTGACAAAATAGTATATTTATATAAAACTTCTCATGGTTCACCAGTTACATTACACAATAAAATAACTTTGAAATGTTAGTTGTTCATGGTTCATGAATATCGTTACATTTTATGAATTTAAAATGGGGTGGATACGTGTATGAACCGTCAAATGTCTGGCATTGACGGGCAACGTGGGGGATCATTGTAAGACTCGTCTTTCGGACAATGATTTCTCGACAAGAGCAGAGTGTCGGACAGGCTAGAAATACCAATGTTTGGGCTAGATGGATATTCAGACAATTCGGAAAAGTCCGATGTTTGGAATCATTTGAACAATACGTACGGATGGTAATCTGCGGATGCACGAACAGTACGTACGGATGGTGGTGTGTGGACGTACGGACAGTTTGTACGGATGTGGGTTGCGGATGGACGGACAGGACGTCCGGACACGATACGGTCATCAGATACGATCAAATGCTGCGAACGGACGGTACGATCGGATCGTACGTCTGGATGAGTGTTGCGGACGCAGAAGAACCGTCCGGATAGACTTTCTGGATACGATCCGGACGGACGTGCGGACGAGATGTCCGAATTGGGAAATTTCGGACAAGACCTTGCCATTTTGGGATTTTTCAGACAAGAGTGGATATTGGGACAAGGTTGGTCCATTTTCAGACATGATTGGTCATTAGGACAAGTTTTGTCTGAATATGACATTTTTGGCCCGCGAGGACAAGGGACAGTCGAGGATCGTTCAGACATCGATCCTAGAATTTTGGTCAGGATAAGGTCTGGACAGGATAAGGTTTGGACAGGATAAGATTCGGACAAAATTTGTCTGAATTCGGACACACGGACCATCCGCGGGACCGTGAAGGGATTGTTTGGACAACATCCCTAAAATTTTGGATGTGGATAGATTTTAGGACAAGGACTGTCCTAAAATCCTATTTGGTCAGCTTTTGGACAAGTTGAACCGACGGAATATGTATTTGTCCGAAAGTTTTTCATATGGACCGACGGACGGTCCGATACGGGTCAATTTGGGGTTCGATGGGGAAAAACCTAATTTGAGTCAGGCTAATTGGATTTTGATTGTTTGGTTCGACATTTTTGATGCTAAACTCGAGTTTTCTAAGGCTGGAAAGAAGTTTTGAGCTGTTATGCAAAATTGGTCCGATAGGATCTAAAATTGACAGAAATTTCTAAGTGTTGGCCCGTAAGGGGACTTAACCTAAAACTCGACTTTATAAGGCCATATTGTCGAGTTCCAACAGCCAAAAACACTTAAAGAAATCAGAAAACTCAAGCAGCCATTAGAGAGAGATCGTGAATCCCTTGGCCATTCGATAGAGAATCCGAATCCATGAGTGTGTAGCCGTGATTGGCAAGCATTATACACATTTGTTCTTGTGTTTTGGGATTCGATTGTGGCCTGTTCTGATGTTGTGTTGATCGGTTCTTGACAACTTTAAGTGGATCCTTCCAGAATTGAGATTTATCACTAGAAATTTGTTAGAAATCGGAAAAAGATAACGATTTCTTCTTGGATCCGAGTTTTTGATTGAGATTGTTTGTTTGATCTGGTTTTGTTGGCTTGCAAGGTCCTTGGCGTGTGTAAGAAGAGTCCAGATCGTGTGTCCTTGACAGGAAACACATCCGGCCTTAGTAGAAACCAAACGTTAAGACTTTTTGCCTTTGGATCCATTTGTACTTTGAGATCGTATTTTTGATCTGCTTGCCGTGGTGTTTTTGGTTAAGGTTGGCGTGTGTTTAGAGAGCTTCTGTGGTGAGTTTGGCCATGTGCTACACTTTCTTTGATCATCGTTTGGTAAGGCTTAGTTTTTGGGATTGTTTGAGGACAGTTTTGAGATCAGTTTTTGGGTAAGGTTTGTGGTGTTGTTTTTAGGCTTGGCGTGTACTGTTGCTGCTGTGGTGGAACCTATCTAAGTGTTAGAACCTTAGATCATTTCATCGTTTGGTAAGAATCTTGTTTTTGTGAAATTGAGTTTTCATCGATTTTTGTTTGGTGTTTTTGTGTCCAGCGTTTGTTGTTGAGGCTGAGAGGAGTTCGATCTGATTGGTATAACCTTAGATTGATCATCGTTTGGTAAGCATCTTTTAATAAGATCGTTTGTGAGGTTATGTTTGAATCGGATTTGCTAATCCGAGTTTGTTTGTTGTCTAGGCTGATTGGCGTTTGTTAGTGACACCATTTGCTGTGATTTTAAGTTGTCTTCAGTAACGCTAAGGTGAGTGCGTGACCGTGGTGAAATTGTAGAAGTAGTTTGATGTGTTGCTTGATTGTCTTGTGTTGCTACGTGTATGCGTTTGATTGTCTTGACAGGTTGAGTTTAGTTTGTTGTTTGGCATGTGTCTTGAGTGTTGTCTCTTGACTTATGCATTTTGGGAACCATTGTATACACTAACCTTACTTTGATATATCTTGCTCATTTGCGTTGAATTGTTTCTGTAATTGTGCCTAGTGAGACAGGACGACCGCCTCACTAAGCAATTTTGTTGCTTATGTATCCGGACTTATGGATGGAGGTGAGAAAAATGATTGAGGAGCTCGTGAGACATGGTGTCGTTGTGAGAGGATGGATGATTTTGTGTTTTGATGCATTTTCTATTATATTTATAGACTATGTTAACGACTATTTTGTTGAGACTGATTTGATTCGTGGACGGTGTTGGTGCCGTGTTGTTGTTTTGCACCTTTGATGAATTTGAATAAATAACTCGTTGCATGTCTTAGGAAAATTTGGTTAAGTTCCGTTGTACATTGATATTGAAGTAGAATTTGGAGTTAACACCGAAAAATTGAGACTTAGAATAAAAATCAAAATTTTTTTTTGTAAATGGTGGTGTTTGAGTCATCTTATAACACCGAAACATTGGTTGGGGACAAAAATTGTAATTTTGGAAGACTAGTATGGACTTTGCACTCAACAATAGATGGGAGTAGCTCTGATAATAAAAATCGAACAATTTGGGCTGGAATTGCAATAATCGCATTAGGCAATTTCGATGGAAAGGGCCCATTAACAACATGAAAAATTAACCAAAACTGCTGTAAACAAAGTTGAAATTCATAATCGAATGAATAAACTAATTGTTAAGAATATGTGATTCTCTTATTACAATTAAACTAGTTCTGGTTTTCTAATTAAGTGAAAAAAAAATCATATGCTTGCAAAATATTTACTTTAAAATGCTTCCAAAACTGGAAACGTAAAAATCGGAACGCTTCCAAAACGTTTCTGGTTAGATTTTTTTTTTTTTGAAATCGCGCTTCTTCACAAAACGTTCCGATTCCGATTTTAATTCCGATTCTGAAGCAGAAAGCAAACGTCGGACGAAGTTTCCTGTGTTACCAAGATTTTAGGATTAAAAATCGTTCAGATCCTGTTGTGGGCACATGGTGCGGCGGAGCATGCATAGTCACGTGAGGAACTGACGACGACATGCAAACAATAGAAAACACAGTATGGATTCAGTCAGACAAACTCATGTGCGTTTCTAGAAATGACGTTTATATCCCCGTGATAATTATGTATTCACTTTCTCCATTCCCATAAAATAACTCTTTCATTTGAATTTCTAAGGGTAAAAGCGTCAAAGTATATCTCTTGTTCCGAGGTAGCAAATAGACAAATTGAGGAGGAGACCAATAACTCAAGCAAACTCAGATTCTTTGATAGCGATTTAACGAAGACCCAAGAGAGTCCCCAAGACGAAGGGCTGATTAATGCTGTTTTAGGGATATCATGTACTCTCACTGTTCTCTGAGTCGACTCGTTCTGGTCACCTTCTTCGTCCTCTGCTTCTTCGCCGGAGATTCGTCGGCGACGAGGCCTGGTTTCATCTACACCAGACACAGAGGACGATGCACGCCGCAGTAATCAATCAAATCAACTTTGAATTTGATTTTTTTTTTTGAATCAGAATTAACGACTCGTTATTTCATTAGCTGAGTCAGATCTAACTCGGTGGTGGTGTTTTTGAGTTTGGTTTCAGGTATTGGAGTAGCCAAAGGGAAGCATGGCCGAGGATGGTATCAGAGAGATCAACGGTGGAGAAAATGTTCGGAGTGATGGTGGCAAAAGAACGGTGGAGATCTGATTTGACATTGTTGGAATCAACGGCTAGGAATGACGAAGAAGGGAACGCGTATGGTGCGTTGCTGAAGCAGGGGATCGCAGCTCTTGTCAACTCATACGCGAGAAAAAGTTTCTCTTATGCGCCATGGGAAGTGAAGACGATGCTGATTCAAGCCATGGTTTCGGAGCCGGCGGCTCGCCGGCAAGCCGAACAATTCGCCGTCGCTAACGTGGGTTGTGACTAAACAATGAGAATCTAGTTACTTTTGTCGTCTTTAGGTTTGAATTTAAAAGCTTCTTGTCGTGTACCTAAGTTTGTTTCTGACTCAGAAAAAAAACAACAACAGAGCTTCTATCTCTCTCTTTATGTAATGATTTTAAATTAGTCAGATGGTTCAACTTAGGTTTGCACTTTAACCGGACCGAACCAACCAAACTGAATTCAGGTAGAGTTCAATTACTGTTTTACTAAAATTGAACTAACCCAAAAAAAAAAAATCATTAAATAAACCAAATTGTCAATTCCTATAAAAACTTGAACTATATTCTAATGTTTTCTTTTCTACCATTTACTAACTATGTTAACATTTTGGTTTAATCCACCCATGGATGATACTAAAACATGTCTCCATAACCATAAGCACAAGTGTTTGTGTATTTCTCCATAACCACGAAATACTTCAAAGACAATAGCTAAGAAAGACAATAACTAAAACATGTCTCCATAACCAAAAACCCTACCAAGCGGCCCTCGAGAAAGAATCACAGAGATTGATTTAGATTGAGACTAATGTACAACAACATATCTCTGGTTATATATTTCTAGTTTTGTCTACTTGAGATACGAGGGACTTGATTGGTAAAGTTTTTATGGAGACATGTTTTACCAATATAAGTCCCTCGTATCTCTCAAGGGTTTAAGACAAAACTAGAAATATATAACCAAAATGTTGTTGTACATTAGTCTCAATCTAAATCAATCTCTGTGATTCTTTCTCGAAGGCCGCTTGGTAGGGTTTTTGCTGGGTTTGTTTCTTCAAATCTTATTGTACAAGTCACTACGAACGTTGTTCTAATGGCGACTAGAAAGCTAATTCGTGATTTTCTGATCACAAAGCAGCCTCTTTTACGGCAATTGATGCACCAACGACTCCTGGTGAATATTTTGTTTTTTTTCTTCTTCTAGTGTTTGTGATTAAGATCACCAAACGGGTTGATTGATTTGGTAACTTTGTGTTTTGATTTAGAGAGCAAACGCAAGATCAGAGTTTCTTCCCGCTATTTGGTATGCGAGTCATCGCCGGTTCAGCGTTTTCAGCGAGTTCTCCAAGAATATTAGAGGGGAAGCTGATAGGTAATGTGAATTTTTATGTATGTGAGGCATATGAAATCTATAATCAGTGAAAGAACATAATCTTTCTATAAGTGAATGATGTTATTAGTTCAACTTTTGTTAAACATTGTTGATGTTGTTGTTGCAGCAATCCTGAATTTCAACGAACAGTGAAAGAGCTGAAGAGTTGAAAGGTGTAAAAGAGGACCTGAAAGTTAGTTTATTTAAACATTTGTAATTGCTTTTTACTTAGAGATACATTGTGTGTTAAAGGAAGCTTATGAATGAAATGGCTAATGCAGAACGAAACAAACGACTGAGCAGCTGTACAAGCAAGTTGATGGTTTGTAGACTGAGGCTGAAGCTGTACAAGCAAGTTGATGGTTCTAGTACACGAGCCTTGAATTAGCACCATATCTGTGTTTTTCCCCTGCTGGTTCGAGAATGTTTGAAAGGCGATATTGTTTAAAAAATAAGCTGGGTTGTTTCTTCTTTGCTAGTTTTGCATATTTGATTTTCCTATGTTAAGAATTTGCGTTCTTCTCTCTCTGAAATCATTGCCTGTATGTATGCTGTATTTCTCGTATGATGAAAATTGCCTTTTTGTACCCAAATGCAGTCTGGATCTTAAATAAAACATGATAACTCACTTTTTATATGTATGACTAGCCAACTTTGTACATTGTAAAAGGCTAACAATCGTCCCTTACAAAACAGCTTTGACGGTGCAGGTCTCTTCAAGTGTGAAAGACAAACTTTTAGCGGCCACAGAAGAGGTCTTGCTGGAATCCCACTCTTGTTTTGTTGTCCTTTCGGTGGTCAATTGTGGCATTTTTTTTGTTTACTAGGTTGTGTATCTTTTTGGTCAGGTCAAGGAGTCATTCAAGATCGGAAAGGGGGAGAATGCAGAGTCAGCAAGTTCATCAGGCACAGGAACCTCTGAAGAAGAAAAACAGCAGCAGCAGCAATCAGGTTCTACGGAGGAACTGCATACATTTTTTGGAAAATTCAAGTCAAGTATTTCTTCGCCAAAGGTATCCGAGGCGTTTTACAAGCTGAAGGAAGCCAAACCATTTGACGTTGTAAAGAAGGGACTTGACATTGTGAAGGATGAATTGCGTGGAAAACCATCTAGAAAGAAGCTCCTGGAATATACACCTCCCCCGCCATTCACAGGTGAGAGAAGTACAAGAACCGAGATGGTGGTTACGCCAACAAAACAGTCTAAGTGGCAAAAGAAATGGGAATCCTTTAGAGAAAAGGTGAGTGGCCCTCTTTTTGTTGTCCATTTATTTCATGTTTTAAAGGCCCTTGTTGAATGTTTTCCTTAAATTTTGTTTAGATGCAAAGTTATCCTGTATTCAAACGTATAAGCGGGATGAGTGAGCCTGTTGTAAACAAGAGCCAAGAGGTAATGAACATCTTCTCTTTACTCATTTTGTTCAATTATCTAATCTTGCATCACTCTCTTTGCTGATACTGCTTTGTTATTGTAAATTGGCGATGCATTTGGACTTGTGCAGATTGCAGAAGATGTGAGGGAAATATGGGAAACTAGTGATAATCCGATTGTTCACAAGATTCAGGAGTATACTCTAATTGCTCCCTTACTATCTTCCCTAAAATTGAACTTACATTTTCTCCCTTACATGTGCATTCTTTTGTTTTGGCAGCATGAATGAGATGTTCTTGCAGGAAACAGATTCTGCATCAACTTACAAAGAGATACGCCTCCGAGATCCGTAAGTTATATAGTGGCTGATTATTTGTTTGAAGATGTGCCCCTGGTAATATAATATTCTTATCTCTTTCATGGGTAGATCGTTCTCCTTGCCACACTTTGCTGCAGAAGTTGAGGAAGCCATCAGACCAGTCTTGAATGCATACAGTGAGGTGAATCTCGGGTTTTGAAATAGATCATCTCCTCCCATCCTCGTTTATGTTGCTTCTATTTAATTTCAACTTTGTGCAGGGAGATGTTGAGACCTTGAAGAAGTATTGCAGCAAGGAAGTGATTGAACGGTGCAAGGCAGAGCTCACAGCTTACCAAAGTCATGGTTTCTTTTTCGATAACAAGGTAAGGTTTTTGGTCTTGGTTCACCCACGGGATATTTGTTCTCATGTAAATCCCTGAGTAAGTTGCTTCATTTTGATCAGCTTCTGCATATATCTGAAGTTGAAATTCAAGAGACAAAGATGATGGGAACTTCCCCGGTAATAGTCGTCAGGGTAATGATCTTCATTTTCATCTGAGGTCATCCTTTAGCTAAGAATTGGATCTGATGGATTAATTTATTGTCTTTGATGTCAGTTCCAAACGCAAGAAATCTATTGCGTTCGCGACAAGAATGGAGAAATCAAAGAAGGAGGCCAGGTAAAAAGAAACTGTGAATCAAAATCATAAATCAACCCCAAGAATTTGTTGTTGTTGTGTGTTGGATTTAGGACACGATACACACTGTGTACTATGATTGGGCAATGCAACAAGTGGAGGCAGCTGAGTTAGGGGAAGATGCTATTTATCCCCTTTGGAGGCTCAGAGAGATGCGGAGAAATGGTGTTCAAACTCTCATTTAAATATATATATATTTTTAAAAATTCTTTAACTTAATATTATACTGGAGATTAGGTTAAGGAAGCAGCGTAGACAAAATCTAGAATTTAATTGTGTATGTGATACAGTAAAACCGTATCTTCAAGATCTGCAATTCAAGAAGATGAATCTGCAGAACAAATACTCGATTCAATGCTAACTAAATCAAAGCACCGACACTCAAGAAGCAAAGAACCCACGAGGAGGAAGGAGTTTTTAGACTAAAAGAGCCATTATAGCCATTATAGCCATTAGAGAGCCATTAGAGAGAGAAAACACAAAACACTTTCTATTATCATGGATGATTTACAATAAGAAGATGATTGAGCCTATTCGCTCAATCTCAATAGTCAATACTCTGTTTCTTCTGCTTTACTAAAACCCAATCAAATACTAAGATAGTGCTAAACCTAAAATTTTATTTTCAGATAGTCTCCTCAATTTTATAATTTCTTTGTTGTATTTTTTTTTAAGTAGAAAATAAGGTGATTTACCAAAAAACCTACAAGTTTGACATATTTACAGAGAAAATAGTTGGGCCAGATTTTTAAAAATATCCATGTAAATTCGATTCAAATTTACATATAAATGATTCATCCTCCTCGATAAAATTCTTCTTCTTCTTCTGATTTCTAAACCCTAACTCTCTCAATTCTCCACCGATTTGAGCGATTTTTTGGTCCATCTTGAACGAATTTTCGTGCTCTTTCTGATTCTAGCAACTGTTTACTCGATCGGTGAAAGTATGTGCTTTGATTTTCTTTTTTACTGATTCGACGCTTTGACGAAAAGGTGATATTTTGGGCTAGATTTGCTTGTCTTTGGATGAATTATTGATTCCTTGTGCTTATTGGAGTGATTTTGAGCCGGCTCATTCCTCTATCGCCTTTCGACAATTTCTAATCAAGCATTTTGAGAATTTTTATTTCATGGCGAGGTCTTCTCATTCATCATCGTCGTTTCTCCTTCAAAGGTTTGTTCATTTTGAAAATCGGTTGTTTATGGATTTTGGGTTAGGATGAAAATCGGCAAGTTTGATTTGTTGTGATTTTGGATTAGATTTTGTTTAGTGGAATTTGGGTTATGGAGTTTGAAAATCGGTGAAGTTTGAGGATTTTGGATTTTCCTGATAGTCGTTAGATTTGATTTTAGTCTCCGTTTGAAAAGGGAGACAAAATCATCAATTTTTTATACAAGCTTCATTTATGAAAATGGGCTTAATTTTTCAGATTTTCCTGAGAATGCCTCCTCGCACATGGAATTTACGGCAAAGTCTGGTGGATCCGCAGCCATTAGAAGAGGTTGAGGCATCTCCGACATCTTCATCCTCATCGGAGGTATGTTTTGTTTAGGGAAAACTAGTTAAACTCGTTAAACATGTTTGTTTATAACAATTAAACTAGATATTGTGTTGGAACGTATATGATGCTTAGGAAGATAATAGTAAATTTATTGACGTAGTTTAACTAGTTTAACTACTTTAACCGGTTTAACTAATTAAAATAGTTATTAACTAGATTTTCTAAATAATTATAGTATGGTTTAGTAGAACTGGGTAAAATTATTAAATTAGTTTAACTATATAATATTTATGAATATGGTATGATATAGAACTGGTTAAATTTATTAATGTAGTTTAACTAATTTAACTAATTTAACTGGTTTAACTAGTTTAACCAGTTTAACTAGTTTAACCGGTTTAACTAGTTTAACCGGTGCGATGTCTAACACGTAATGTTTTGATTGCAGGTGACGGAACCGATGCAACCCACAAAATTCTTGTTCGAGGCGAGTGAATTTGATAAGATCAGATACGTGATCCGCACATGTGTGATTACATTAAGAGGCTCGGACCAGTGTGGAGCGATTTTTAACATCGCCGCCGACACTTCTTTCATATGCATATCCATACCAACAGGAAGTTGATGGGGCTATGGAGTTTACTTGTCCGGATGGTAGAAACGGATAAGAAGAATGAAATGTGGTTTGTCGTAAACGGGATCCCTATCCGTTACTCTATTAGGGAGCATGGCCTCATATTTGGATTGGACTGCGGGCCATTACCAGAAGACTACAAGAACTTAGGTGAGACAAAATTTGTGACAAAACATTTTGGTAAAAATGTTACCCCATGGCCCGAGGATATTTATGAGAAGCTGGTGTCGATGAAGGATTCAACGATAGATAGATTGAGGATGTGTGTTTTCTGGTTCCTATCGTCAGTGATTAGAGGTAAAGCGAAAAATCCAGGCCCCATAGACAAATTCGTGGTAAGGATCGTGGATAACTTAGGGTTGTGTGAGACGTTCCCGTGGGGACGTCTAACAATTGATGATGCTTTAAAACACATCCCTTCTATGTTGGCGGAGATGAGAAGTGTTGTCAAACGTAGCATAACGATTCCTGGATTTATATTGCCATTAGAGGTAACTTGTTAATTGTAGTAGTTTTGCATAGTTTAACCAGTTTAACGAGTTTAACATCTTTTAATTGCATGTGTAGGTTCTTGCTTTCGAAACTATAAGTGTCCTTAAGAGCTCCTACAGAGAGACGTTGGTTACTAACGATTTTTGCCCTAGGCTGTGTAGGGGCAAGTTCATAGCATCAAACACAAAAGGTTGGGGATTGGGGGAGATATATGATGTTCTAGGAGAGTCCAAGGTTAGTATTCCAAATAGTTTAACTAGTTTAACCAATTTAACGTGTTTAACCAGTTTAACGTGTTTAACCAGTTTAACGTTTTTGTCTGCATACACACAGGAAATCACGAGTATCTTACTCGTAGAAGGAAATAATGAGAGCAGGATGATGGCTGGAATCATGGGAGATGTTGATGATCAGGATGTCGATGATTACATTGTTGATGGTTGGACGGGCATTTTAAGTAGAGGTGGGCAAATATTTTGGGAAGATCTTTTTGAAAAAGATGTTGCTCCTCGAAGAGATGGTGCTCCTACTGCCCATGGTGGTGGTGGTGCTGCTCTTCCTGCTCGTCGTCGTGCTCGTCGTCGTGATGCATCTAGTGATGCTCCTCATGATGCTTGCAAGAGCAAGTTTTCTTTCTCAAATCAACCAAATAATTTTTACCATCACGTCCCAACACATTGTATTCTAAAAGGTAAGTGTTAAGCTGCTATCAGAAATTTCTTCGCAGAGAATCGAATCGCAACGTATTTCGCTATTCACCATTGGCACTAGTTTTTGCGAGCTCGGTATCTCACCACATTTCTTCCTCCATTTGTTAAACCATTCAGCAAGTTTCGCCACAATTACATCGAGCATTGGCAATAACGAATATTGTCTTGCATCCTTGAAAACATTATTGAGAGATTCAACCGAATTGGTAGTATCAATATTGTACCTTGCTCCTGGGAATAAACATCTCGCCCATTGGCTTTTGTCGGCCGTTTCACTGAGATAAATGCCAACTCCGGGACATTGATTTACGAAATCGTTATACAATTTTGTGAACTCGCTTGGGTTGTAAACTTGAGCGATTTCCCTGAATCTCTCAGCAACGACATCTCTGTCGCAAGACACTTGTAATTTAACATTTTGGGACATATGATATATACAGTAACCATGGGTCGCCATCGGTGACTTCGGTACCTTCGATAATACTTTGTGTCTGCTGGCATAAACACAAGTTCGTGTCGGGATTATTGTCTTCAATGTATTTAGAAACCACCCATAACTTAAATCATTTTCGCCATCAACTACACCAAAAGCAATGGGATAGGTATGACGTTCAGGATCCTGAGGTGAAGCAATAATAAGCAATCCGCCATAACAATTTTTTAGATATGTTCCGTCCATAATAATCACTTGCCTCATGGATCTAAAACCATCAATGCAAGCTCCTAATGCAAAAAATAGGTACCTGAACTTTTGGTCATCATCTACTTTCAATCGTGTCAGTGTGCCCAGATTAACCATTTATAACATGTGCAAGTACGATGGCAACATCGTATAACTTTCTTCTGGAGTTCCTCGCACATCACTAGCCGCTTTTTTTCTCCCTCTCCAAGCTGTGGAGTATGAAACCTTAACACCCTTTTTTCCTTGAACCATACCTATGAGATTTGTTGGAGACGGTGTGTTGAATACACCAAGGTAATCCTCATGCAACGATGCAACAACCTGCTGCATCTTTTCTTTGTTGACAGATTGTACGCCTAATGCATATATGCATTTTTGCGTATGTTCTAACCGAAGAAATCGAGTTCTTCCGCTTCGCAACTCGTAGCATCCATTTCGCAACTTTTCTTACAAGATTTGTAATTAATAATTTGCCACAAGACATCACAACTTCGAAACAATTTTGATGTAACCAACTCGACTAAATCTGACTACCCGCTTACTTTCAAATTCTGCCCTATCACGTATAATACCATCTTCCCATTCAACATTTCCAACACCTATCGTTGCTTCCACATCTATGCCGTCAGATCCGCATCTATGTCAGATCCACATCTACTACCGCAGATCGTGTAATGTTAAAGTCATCATACTGAACCAGCTCATTTATACCATCTGTAATGCTTACGCCARGGACAATGTCCAAACCCCCATACTCATCCAGCTCATGATGTTCTRATGGTTCGCATTCACTGTTAAGAGTACATATCATATCGTKAGCTCTAGCATCACTTGCAAGCTCTTCATTTATAACATCATCTCTACTTTGATAATCAACTCTAGAATCAGTAAAAGTATCGCTTTCTTCATCATTGGATCAACTCCATGCAAAACACTTCTACACTGATCTTTGTCAACATCCAATAAATATCCAAAAACATCATCATTATCAAAGATATATGATGGCCTCTTCGGACACACTACCAAAGGAATGTAACTCAACTTCGTTGTCGCTTTATCAACCCYAATCTTCATGTATATTTTATCAACCAAAGACATCATACGCGACTCACGCAAACTTCTCTTTATGACTAAAGTGTAAATGCGATTCTTTTTCGATTTCAATGACGTTTTCTCCGCCCTCTAAATAATATCCTCCATAATCAAATGAATAATCAGGCTTCCTATATTACTCATCATTGCCCGCAAAAAACCATTAAACATTAAGCATATAATATCATCGCTTATGCGAACTAGCACTAGCTTTTACTGCTATACTGCATTGCAGACTGTTGTTCACTGCATTCATATACCGCATACGAGTTATACTGCTCCAAACTATCGACTGTGATTTTTGCTTCGATTCTTCTCTAAAATCCATAGATTACCCTTAAATCAAGTTTAATACGTACATTATAAGCATGGGTTTTACGACATGGGTTAAATATATCAATGTTTTGACAAAAAATTCTCAAATTAAAATCTCAAAACAAATCTACAAAATCCACAAAATTCTACAACACAACAATAAAGCCCTACTTTATACCTCAGAACGAAGTCACGATCCTCATCAGACAAAAGAACGCCGCTAAAAAGTTAACAAATATGTGAGAGAAGAAGAGAATGAAGAAATCTCAAAAAAAAGAAGAATTTAATTTCATACCTATATCACAGACGTAAGAAGAATGCCCCACTCAGCTAATCAGTGATCGATTGCAACCTTTTTTTTTTCCTTTTTTCTATTTAATATATTCTGCTTTCAAACGTTATTATTTTAATCGTATAGTATGAGCTTTTATAAAAGAAGAATGAGAGAGTAATAAGATTTTGCGATAAGACTATTTCAAAGATTGATCCACTAAAACCTAACAATCTTCTAATCTCGAGCATCCACGTGTCCTTCATCTTCACCGTCCAACATCTTCAAATCTCCTTCTCTTCCATTTCTCTATCAGTATGTAGAAACTGTACAACTTCAGAATCTATAATTTGCTAAACAACAAAATCTTAAAGACAAAATATAATTATTGTACTGGAGATTAGGTTAAAAAAGCAGCTTAGAGATTAAGCAAAGTAAGTGGAATTATTGTTGGCTGCTTTTGACTTGTCTAACGTCCTAATCCACTAAGACAAATTTCTATATAGTCCTCTGCTTATCTCCCTTTGCCTTTATCCACTAAGTTTCTGAGCTTCTCTCTTCACTCTCTTCACTTTCCTTCTCATTCTCAACCATCTTAAGTCATGTCCAACGCTGGTGGAGCCACTTCTTTCTCTACCGGGGATAGTCCATCGTCCTTCCCGTTCAAACCGAGAAATGCGGATGATATATTTACTGAGTTCTTTGGCTGCTCTAGGCCATCTGGTGGCGCTAGGAAGGGGGCTCCTATTGAAAAAAATTTGCCTTGTAGTCTTGAAGATCTTTACACAGGAACCACCAAGAAGATGAGGATCTCCAGGGAGATTCTTCATATCACTGGGTAAGTGATGATCAAACCCAATGGAACCCTTTAGGTTAGCTTGTATGTACCTTGCGTATATGCTTAAGAAAGCCTTGGTTAGGATGTCTGTTCGGTAAATTGTAGTGAAGCAGAACCTTGATCACAGTTCATAACTTTGTTTAGTGGTGAGGCTGACCAGTTTATATGTTTTCTTGCAGCAAGACGATGCAGGTAGAAGAGACTTTATCCATCGATGTGAAACCGGGGTGGAAGAAGGGCACAAAGATCACATTTCCAGAGAAAGGGAATGAACAGCACGGTGTGACTCCAGCGGATTTAGTCTTCATCATTGATGAGAATCCTCACCCGGTTTTCACGCGAGAGGGTAACGACCTTTTAGTCACACGGAAGATCTCAATTGTTGAGGCCTGGACCGGCTACACAGTGAACCTGACTACACTTGATGGTCGGAGACTGACAATCCCTGTCACCAACGTGATTCATCCTGAGTATGAGGAAGTGGTTCCAAAGGAAGGAATGCCCTTGCAGAATGACCGGACTAAGAGAGGTAACTTGAGGATCAAGTTCAACATCAAGTTCCCTACAAGATTAACCTCAGAGCAGAAGTCAGGAGTGAAGAAGCTCCTTGATACCGGATTATTGAGAGAATTGCTTGGTTAAGAAGCTGGATTGAAGTCGGTTTAGAAACTGGTTAAGTGTTTGTTAATAAGCGCATAAAGATGGCATAAGATGGTGACGTGGCAGGCTGTTAGAGTTTGTTAGACTCTAATTACGCTATTAAGCATTTGGTGTGTGTATTAGTCCAGAATTATTGATATTGAAGTTTAAGCTTTCTTCTAGAACCTTCTCTGTAGTTCTCTCTGTAAAACTTGGTTGTTTGCGTAGCGATCTCTCTCTTTGCTTGCAATTGGATTCTCGTTGCTTATTTGAGCATTGTGAATCGATATTGAAGTTGAATTTGCTTTAAATACAATCTTTCGGTAACAAAGGTATCAGAGCAAAGTTGTTCCTCGGAATCAATGGCTGAAACCAGAAGTACAGCGGCGAGAAAGGAGATCGTCGGTGGCTCCAGAGGTGAGAATGATGAAGAATTTGTGTGGAAAACGATGCTAAGCGAAGAGATTCAACCGATTAAAGATGCGATGATGATGAAGGATGCGATCGAACAGATGAAGACGATGATGATGTCTAATCAATCAAATCCGGTAAATTCTGAAGGCAATTCACATTATCAGATGAATCATCAAGCTCAAGGTGTGCGATCTAATACTCAACATTTTAATTCGGGAGTTACACGCTTTAATTCAAGATTGATTTTCCTAGATTTGATGGAAACAATCTCAAGGAATGGTTGTTTAAGGTTGAACAATTCTTCGAAATTGAAAATACTGAAGAACATTTGAAGGTGAAGTTAGCCTCTATACATTTTGATAGTATAGCAGCTACTTGGCATAAATCTTTGTTGCAATCGAGTAGTAGTGGAAGAAATTTAAGTCGAAGTTGGGATTGCTATTAAGCAGAATTGGAGGATAGGTTTGGTGGAATACTGGATGATCCGGCTGCTGAGCTTAAACAATTACAAGAAACGGATGGAATACTTGAATATCATGATAAGTTTGAGCTGATTAAGACTAGATTGGAACTACCTGAGTCTTATCTGCTGAATTCTTACCTTGCTGGGTTACGGAATGAAACGCAGATGCATGTACGTATGTTTCAGCCTAAGACTATTACTGATTGTTTAATTTTGGGAAGATTATATGAGCGAGCTCATCCCAGGAAATTTAATGGAAACAATTAGAGGAATGTTGGACATGAGAATCAAGCAAAAGGAATATTGGGAAGTAAACCAAATCATGAGTTTAAGACTGAAAAAGTGATTTCTAAAGAAAGATGGAGGCCTCAGAACAGTACACAGTCTAGGAGACTAACTAATGAGGAAATGGCTGACAAAATGTCTAAAGGACTATGTTTTCAATGTGATGAGAAATATTCCAAGGAGCACTGGTTAACTCATAAGAATAAACAGTTATATTTGATAGATTGTTCTGAGATAGAAGAAGACAATCTGCAGAATTTTGTGTTTCCAGAACCAACAGAAGAAGAGGAGAAAAGTGTAGCTCAAATTTCAATCAATGCGGTTGCTGGAATTTCAGATTACACTACCATGAGAGTTAAGGGAATGCACGAGAAAAATATCATGTATATTCTGATTGATTCAGGGTCAACACACAATTTCATTGGTCCAAAAATGGTTAAGAAATTGGGTTGTGAAACGCATGACATGGGCAGGACTAAAGTTGTTGTGGCTGATGGAAGTAAGCTGAGTGTCACAGCTAAGGTGAAAAGATTTACCTGGAATTTTCAGAATGAGATGTTACAGTCTGATGTGTGATATGGTGCTTGGCATTCAGTGGTTGGAAACCCTAGGACCTATTACATGGGATTTTAGGAAATTGGAGATGCAATTTCAAGTTGGAACAAGAAAACTGGTTTTAAATGGATTGCAGAATGGATCTGTGAAGGATGTGAAGATTAGCAAATTGAAAAAGTTGGATGAAAACTTTGTTCAATTAGCAATGATTCAGATTCAAGAGGTTCATAATGATGCAAAGATAATAAACTGTAGTTTGATGAAAACAAACAGAAACAGTGAATGTAAGACAGAGTCCAATGAGGGGATTGAGGTTGTTCTTATGCAATTTGCAGAGGTTTTTGAGGAACCAAAAACCTTACCTCCCTTTAGACCGAATCATAATCATAGAATCACATTAATGGAGGGGACATATCCAGTGAATCATAGACCTTACAGGTATGCTCTTTATCAAAAGGATGAAATTGATAAAACGGTGAAAGAATTGTTGAAAGCAGGTACTATTCAGCAGAGTTCTAGTGCTTATTCACCTGTTGTATTGGTTAAGAAGAAAGATGGTAGTTGGAGGTTATGTGTTGATTACAGAAGCTTAAATGCTGCTACATTCAAAGACAGGTTCCCTATTCCATTGATTGAAGACTTGATGGATGAGTTAGGAGGATCTCAAGTCTATTCTAAAATTGATTTGAGAGCTGGATATCGTCAAGTGCGTATGCATCCTCAGGATATACATAAAACAGCTTTCAAAACTCATAGTGGACATTATGAGTATGTTGTTATGCCTTTTGGCTTCACAAATGCCCTGCAACTTTTCAGAAGTTGATGAATACGTGTTTCAGGGAATTCTTGAGAAGATTTGTATTGATTTTCTTTGATGATATCCTAATATACAGTTCTAATTTGGAAGATCATCAACGACATCTACAAATGGTGTTTGAGGTTATGCAGGAGAATCAATTGTTTGCAAAAAGAAGCAAGTGTGAATTTGCAGTAGACAGAGCGCAATATTTGGGACACTTCATTCAAAATAAAGAAATTTCTACTGACCCTCAGAAGATTAAAGCTGTGGAGGATTGGCCTAAACCAAAGAATCTGAAAGTTCTTAAGAGGATTTTCGGGTTTAGCAGGATATTACAAAAGGTTTGTGAGGAATTTTGGGGGAATTGCTGGACCACTATCTATATTGACAAAGAAAGATGGCTTTGAATGGAATGATGATGCAGAGGAAGCAATTTGTTAATCTGAAAAAAGATTTGTGTACAGCTCCTGTTAATCCAGTCACCAACGTGATCCATCCTGAGTATGTAGAAGTGGTTCCAAAGGAAGGAAAGCCCTTGCAGAATGACCGGACTAAGAGAGGTAACTTGAGGATCAAGTTCAACATCAAGTTCCCGACAAGATTAACCTCAGAGCAGAAGTCAGGAGTGAAGAAGCTCCTCGGCTGAATGGAGTTATAATCAGCGCATTCCAGACAAAACAATGTCGAACAGAAGAGGAACAAGAAGATCAAATTTTCTATATATCTTGTTGTAGATCACAGAGATTGTGATCAAATACTGTTGTGACCTTTTTGATCGATTTGTAACATATGTATGATTGGATACCTCCTAATAAATTTGTTACCTTTTCTATGATCAAAACGCTTTTAAAGCATACCAACAAACGCAAGAGCAAACGCTTTTAAAAAACTTGAAACTTGGTCTTCGTTTTGCTATGATGTAGAGATAGTAACCACACAACGGGCATGGTCAGAGATTCCATTTGTTTCGAACTTTGCTAGTGAGTTTGGGAAGTTTGATATCCAAGCTCCATTTACGAGAGCACGGTCGAGCTTCTTACTAATTGGGTCATTTTTCCTGTTGTTTGACCAAGTAAAATTCGGTCCCTTTGAACTGAGGTCTTGTAAGCCACAGTCTAAAACCAGATCCTGGAACTCAAACATTCCGGATCGACGATTCAAGTTATGCTGAGAGTGATCACTTGTTGCCAAAATTTCATTGTAGTCCCCTAATAAGATCCACGGAGTAGTGTAGTTACAAAAAAGTAACTCACAACGTCGAATGTCATTCCAAAGGTCTTTGCGTTCCCTTTGGAAATTCGATGCATAAATACAAGAGCAAATAAACCTTTCCCCTTGAGAAGTCTTAATGGAAAGAGTAATGAGTTGAGAAGATTTGAACAATATCGTAACATCGATAGTTGGAGCCCATAGAAACCAGATACGACCCAAACGATGGAAGTCGTAATTTGTAACAACGTTCCAACTAGGAGCCACAAAGTCGGTAATTGTTTTGCATTTGTCTTCCTGAACTCTTGTTTCAAGCAGGCAACCAAAACACGGAGAAGGATAAGAGGATCGAAGCCAATGATGAATTATTTTCTGTTTGCGCATTTCATTGAACCCGCGAGTATTCCAAGCAAAGAAAGATGTCATGTCATTAGTGCTTCCCGGAGGAAGCTTTCTTCTTTTTTGGGTTGATTAAAGACTTTTTGGAAGACCTTATCAATTGCTCTTTACGAAAGACGATTTGCTTTTTTACCTTCTTGTTTCTAATGCCTTTGAAAGAGCTGATCATCTCATTATCCTCCGAGACTGATAACTCTGTTTCTTCTGAAATATCCTTGTGTTCAAATTCTCCTTCCTCTTTCTCTTTTCCTTCCTCATCTTCATTGATTAACCCCAATATTTGGAACCTTGATGATGAATTTGGATCACTGTCGTTTTCCCTTGTTGGTGAAGGTTTTGTTGGGGAGAAGCTTGGCGTCTGAATTTTTTTCCCCAATGATCTCGAAGCCACTAGACACCATCCAGCATTTTCCAAGACCATGGCATTATCACTGGCAGCATCTGTAGGTGTCACTAAGTCACTTACAGTGGCTGGAGTAATCACGGTGAGAATACCACTGGCAGCAATAGACTCCACGTCCGATGGAATTGAAGCAGCATATTCGGGAATTTTAGCCGACCCGATAACAGAAATAGTAGATGTAAGAGCAGACTTTGGATCTGCTTTTCCTTCCTGTGACAGAGATTTAGGCTTTCTGGGTAACACGACATCATTAACAAAAGTAGTAGGCGCCGACTCTGGTTCTACATCTTTAGTCTTGGACATCGATGGAGTAGCTGGTAGATCTTGTGGTAACACCGGAGTTGTAGCAACAATTGCTCCTTGAGATTGCGAAGGGCGTAAGGCGATGGAGATGTCAACTGAACACTTAGAGGGAGAGTGTCCCCATTTGTTACAGATTGAACACTGCTTTGGAAGCCAAGGATAAGAGATTGGAATGATGATGTCCTCCTCCGAATCTGCTCCTTGTTGAAGACTTATCTCACTAGGTAGATCACTCTCTAGATCAATGGAGACCATGATACGAGCCATATCTAATCGAATGCAACGCAACGTGTTGGGATGAATCCGATGAAATGATCCCAGAAGATCTCCCAAGAAAGTAAGACCCTGCTCAGAGAACAAATGGTCCGGAACCTTCAGCAAGTCTACCCAAATCGGAAAGTTTGACAGATCCGGCTTGTTATTTGCAGTTTCAGGGCTCCATTTCTGGACAAGCAATGGACTATTGCCTATGTACCAAAATTTTCGTTTTAGTACCCAGTCGCGGGTTTGCTCACTTGTGATGCGGAAGAGGACCGATGTCGAGTTAAGATACTGAGCATCAATCTGAGATTTCTGGTCTTTAGTACGCCATAATCTGTTAACAGTGGCATGGACTGTGCCGATGTGCGGCGGGTCACTTAGGAAATGGCCAACCACGCAGCTTGTCCATAACCTTTTCGAACTTTGCAAGAGAGCTTCAGGGATTCTGGCTCGAAGAGTATTACCGAGTCTTTCAACAGTAGGTACATAAACGTTTGAAGTTTTAGACCGAGAAGACCAGACCTTCGGAGATGAAGGTGCTCCTACACCGAGAGAAGCTGAAGAAGTTGCGGTGGCGGGAGGCGCCACTGGAGAAGAGAGGACTCCGACACCGGTTGGAGAAGATGGCAGTTGGATATTGGCCTGAGCTGCTGCTGAAACAGAAGAACTGCGAACCAGCTCCGTGAAAGTAGAGAGATCTTTAATCGGTGTCGGGACTGAACAAAGGAACCAATTTAATTCTGCGAGCTGCAACAAAGAGGAGCTTGTAGAGGCAAGAGCCGGTGAGCAGAAGAAATTCCAGCACCGACAGCTGTTCCGATCAAGGCCATGAAGGCCGAGATCCACTAATCACGGAACCTTTTTTTTTTTTTTTCAGAGAGAAAAAGTTTTATCGTCTATTATAACTACAAAATCTTAAAGACAAAACATTATTATTGTACTGGAGATTAGGTTAAGGAAGCAGCGTAGAGATTAAGCAAAGAAGTGGAATATTGTTGGCTGCTTTTGTCTTGTCTTGCGTCCGAACTAAGCTGAACACAAACTTCTATATAATCCTCTGCTTATCTCCCTTTGCCTTTATCCACTAATTTTTGAGCTTCTCTCTCATCTCTCTTCACTCTCCTCATTCTCAACCATCTTAAGGCATGTTTTGCCTGAGAATTAGGCTGCTCCCTGCCAAAAGAGCTTGGAAGAGCTTCACCGCCAACTTCCACAAACTTCGGAGATCCAAAACCAAGTACAGTGCTGCAACTTCGGACAAACATTTCTTCCGTTCAAGCCACGGATCAAAAAAGAATCTTCGAGACAGAGATTCCCGTGTTTTTTTCATCCGTCTAAAGAGAGGTTGTTTGTTCAAGAAGAAACGCAAAGCTGTTGTATACGTTGATAAGCTCTTCAGAGAACCTATGGCTGTATCCAATTGGATTCCAGCAAAGCAGTGGAAGCCAAAGGAAGAATTGTTTCCGGAGAAGGGAATCGACGAAAGAGCCGAAGAGTTCATCACTAGAATGAAAGCAGAGATGCTCGCTTCACGCAACTTGTAGTACCCATCATCAACACAATGTATCAAGACTTGATAAGTAGTAATTCTTCTGTGTAAAAATAGAACAACTGCAACTATTCCATACAAAATTATTGTCTTTGGCTTTTAGCTCGAGTCTGTAATCATTCTTGTAAATCCTATATATTCCTTGCACAATATATTCCACGTAGTAACAAGCTGAACAAATAAATAATGGATGCGTATACCTTGTGAAAAAGGTCACCTGATTATGAGATTTGCCCGTTTGATGAGAAACCTGCGCCAGTATTTTAGTCCCTTGAAATCCGGACGATAAGACCAGAAGCTGTCTGAACAGTTTTCAGGTGACCCGAGCCAATGAGATCACGTATGTGAAATCTCACATCCAGAGGAGAGAACCGGAGCCGTTTCTTTTCAAGCTCGGCCAAGAACATCTCTTTATGTCGCTTGCGCTTTAGCAATGAAAGGAGTTCGTTCCTTCCCTGATTGTCAGATAGAGTAAGAAGCGGTTGTAAGGCAATCGCTTGGGGGAGAAAATTGATAAAAAAACATTATTTAGAGGTACCTGCAATAGACCCTTCCACAATTTACCGATACTCGGGATTGAAAACCAGTACATGTCTGGGTCGATAAGTTGGCGTGTCTGAGATAAATTGGTATTTATAGTTAAAAGAGGTAAGAGATACATGGAGGAGCAGATAAGTAGGAGTATAACTCTTTACTTACGAGAAGGCCTGCGTTAATTAAGCGAGTGATGTGGGTATCCTTCACCTTTCCGCCCAATGACAACAGCAAAAACTGCAGTGACGTATTGATAGCTTGATAATATTATAAACTCATGTAGAAAAAAACAGATTAGGAAAGAGTAAAATGATTAAAATGACTTACTAACTCATGGTGTCCAATACTAGATTCAAGTTTTGAATCAAGGACATGCATTTTGAACCACTTGAAAATTTCAAGATCACTTTGTTTCTTCTCTTCCATTCTCTTCACTATTTGATCTACCTAATATATGAATTACAAGAAAATAATAACGGATTATCTCTGTTGAATGTTGTTCAGAGATGTTGGTTAGCTAATAATTGGAAAGACCACACTCTCTCTACAACATCAATCTAGAATGTTCATGAGACTGTTCCAAGAACCTAAAGCTAATGTAAACTACACATGAACGACACCACAATCCTATTGACGTGCATCAAAATACCAACCTGGTTAAGATAGTCATCCAAAAAGATTATTGCATGATCATCTTGTCCAGTGTTGAGTTTGAAAACACGAACAACTTTCTCCCTTCGTAAACACTGCACCAAGTTCAAAGTGATCAATCCAAATAACTCTAGGAAGCCCCAATGGAGATGATAAAAGATGGGAAATTTGATAGAACCCAAAATACGATCAATTTGACAGGAAAAGATACCAACAGCAATAGCACCCAATAGTTCACCCAATAAACCACAAAGATGAGAAACTACGATACAAACGCAAAGGATGAGGGTTATAAACTTACCAGGAAACACCTTACAAATACAATATAGACTATAGAGGTTACTATTTCATTTGTTCAATGCGCATTTCATTTTTCGAAAGGTTTCATTTGTCAAACCAAAACCACACCTATATAAAAGGAAGTGCAGAAACAGAAACCTGTTTACTTCGTGTCAGAGCAGAAACCATACCTCTAATTCTCTATCAACTTGGGTTCTATCATTGACACTACTGTATAATTGCGACTGCAAAATAAAAGGTGGAACCGAAGCCTGAAACAGATGAGCAGAGGCAGGAAAAGAAACAGCTGTAAGAATACATCAATGTACAAAGAAATTGACAAAAATACAAGAAAAAAGGAGAAACTTTTAAGGTGTTTTAACTAAATCTTCACAGGGTTTCAGAGTATGAGAATGTCCAATTTCAACTGAATGCGATTTTTAATAACAATTTAGTCAAAACGAATCGAATAGAATAAAAACCTGGTCAATACGAGGAAACTGAGCTCGCATCATTCGTAGTGCAACAGAAGTATCGCTAAAGGTGAGGTCATCCTCTGTTACGAACAGAGCAACAACCAATCAGGAATTAGAGCTACAATCTCTCCGAATTACAAAAAAAAAATATCAAACTCACCGAGAAGAAGACATTGAGCTTCGGATATTGTTCCATCTTCACTTGCAACGTGACTCCAACCCACTTCTTCATCCTCGTCCTCTCGTCGGCGTTTCTTTGCTCCAGAGGCGGACGATTCCGGATTTGTTCTTTTCTTCATTGATTTATTTTCTTGCAGAAACCAAACTGGGGAAAAGTCTTTCTACCAACAAATAAAACGAGGGGACACATTTTTCATGGGCCTTGAAAAGATGGGCCAGAACTTATTTTTTCATTGGTTTTTCAAGTGTCTATATATTTACATTTTTTTTGTATTGCTGATCTCTGGTTACCTTTGTGTGATTCTCTGTTTCTGGTTTCTTACTTTAGCCATTAATGAAGCTTTAGTTGACAAGAAAAAAAAAAAACATTTTGTTTCTCCTCTTAAGATTCCTTTAACGGTTTAAATCAAAATTGGGCACTATCAAATTCTCCCATGTATATCAATCTCCAAGTTTTAAGGTTGACGAGGATAAGTAAATTGCTCTTAATTCACTATTTGAAGACATACAAGACGGTTCAAGTCAACATTTCATTAAGAGACAACATAGCAATTAAACGGAACATCATAAACCAACACAAGCAAGTGGTTTGCTTCTTAGTGTTTTAGCTTTCATCAGTACTTGACAGGTGCGTTCTGGGTCGGTAAGAGACCAAATCGCTTCTTCAACAAGACTCTCTGCTTTGAGTATTTATCGTCAGGGGAGAACCGGGCTACAAATTGCACAAAGATTAATGGTTTAATTTCTTTGATGAATCAAACTATAAAAACACAAAATGGTCTCTAAGGCTAGACTCACCTGGATGAGCAGATTCAGTAGCTCGCCCGAGCGGTGATTCCTTCTGCATAATTAGTTTGACTGATGTGTAAGCACACAGTAACAAGACATGGTCCACAACCAAAACCAAACTCACAGAAAAAGTATCACCAAGCATTTGGTTTTTGTGAAACTCTATAGACATAGAAGAAACATAATAAAAAGCAATAAAAACCAAGCTCAATGCCTATGAAAACGCTTCTATCTACTAAGATTAAGATTAAACAAGTAAAACCGAACTCAATGTGTCCGAAAGAACTTCTATCTCCTAGGTTAAGATAAATCAAAAAGCAAATCTTAAGATTAAGCAGACAAAACAAAAGCTTCATGTGTATCTAAAATGTTTTATCCCCTCCGTAACTTTCCAAAGAAATATCATCAGTTATTACAATCCCTAACAAAACAGAGATTTATTTCCGAATCCTAGAGAGACATGAACAAGAATATATATATGAATTAAGAATACAGAAGAAGAGATGAGCAAAAGTGAAGGTACCTTAGTGGTGTAAACCTTCTCACCCTTCTCGTTGATATAGCACTGAAGATACATCGTCTTTTAATCCCTGTGGAGATAACTAAAGTTAGAGCTGACGAAAACGAAAACAAAGTCACAAAGCCTGATTAAGATACAAAACAAGATCCTACCTCTTGGTTCTGAATTTTTAGAGAGGAGAAGCTGATTAGGGTTTTTCTGAAGCAGACGCAGAGGTTTTACGGCGACACTCGTCAATGTGTATATAAAGTTCTCGAAGAAAAATAAAATGGGCTTTGAATAAAAAAACTTGTAAGCCCAAATATGAGCCTACTATTAAGAGTCCATTTACTGCACGTGTGAAATCGCTACGACGATTCTCAAGCCCTAAAAGGTAATTTCCGATATTCGATTCTCCGGCGAAAAAGAGAAAACGATGAAGAAGTCTACAGAGACTCCGGCGAGATCGAACCCAACTGTTAAATCTCAGAAGCCTCCTTTCAGACCTGCTGTCGATGACACCAAACCTGTTCTTCAGGACCCCGTAAGTATCTATCTTTGTTCTCCGTCCATTGTGTTTTCAATTGTCCTTACCGATGCTATTTGAGCTAAAGATCACTGCTTTTGATTTCGAATTCGATTTTAGATTTCTGTTCTTGGTTTTCGGTTTTGTTACTTGAACTGAGTGTTACATTTTTAGATTTATGATAAGATTAAGAAGAATCTCTGTTTTGTCTATCTTCTTTTGTCTATCTTCTTATGTTTAGTCTGGGATGTGAAAGTTGATTGATTCGTTGAAGAATGTGAATATGTAGATGGAATATTTTTGTGTTCGTGATACAAACTCTTCGAATGTTAGTATTGAAAATAATTTCAAAGCCAAATGGTAAAGCTCACTTCATTTAGAAGCCATTATCAACTTCATTTGAACACATTCTAGGTACAAAGAGGATCATTTTTCACCTGTGGACATGGAGACATTGATTTTTTTTCTTTTTTTCATTACGAAATGCTCAGTTATTTGATTCTTGTGCGGGTCATACCGTTTTGTGTCAATCGTTTGAAGTGTAGATGTAACATCTATTTGTACCATTCATCTGGAGTCCAATTGTTCCGTAGGTTTATTTTTCTCAGTACATATGTTATCTTGAATGATTTTGTTGAACTTAATGCAATTTGTGTCTTTTTTTCTTAGATTCTGAGATCGGATCCAATGGAGACAGAAGAAGCTGTGCTGAGATTGCCTCCTTTCCCAGTGATCAGACCATCTGAATCTCGTAGCTACCCTGATTAACGAGGTTTTTATATGATTTGTTCGACATTTTGAGGTTGTTAATGATTGTGAATGGATGCTGTGTCTGCTTGATAAGCTGTAACTTACAATCCCATATTGATAATTGGTTTGGAGACGCAGCTTTAAGATCAGAAAAGGGATTCAGTATTAGAGCATATCTGTGTCAGCACCCAGAGTAACTTTCAATAGAAGTCTCAAAGCATTCGTTGTCTCATACATCACCTACGTTGATTTTTTTTTTTTTTTTAAGATAGTTTTGATATTGTTAGTCTTGATTCAGCTTGATAAACAAAGAGAATCTCCGTTCTATGACTTGTGTTCTGCTGTAACCTTTTGACTGAGGTAGAGTGTTTTGTCTGGTCGGGTGTTTAATACATCACGTGGACTTAGTTGCAACGACTCAAGGTTAAAATGGTCCTTTGCTTTTATCTGTTAAATGTTATAGATTTTGTGGACTTTTGAATCAAGTTTACCTGTATTATACGTGTATAAATTCTTGGGAGCTAGTAACAAATTTTGTAAATTTGGTTTGGTTATTGACTACCGAAAATAGTTAAAAGTTTTTTTTTTTCATTAAATAAAAATCCAAACATATTATTAAACTTGAATTTTCTAAAACCAAAAAAAAAAAAAGACGAAGAACGAGAGAAAAAGTCTGCATGAAACCATAAGAGAAAATCACGCTAAGAACGAGGCAGACATTGATCCTTTCTTCATCAACGTGTATATGCACCAACCTACATATATGTATGGTATACCATAAGATTCATGCGAAATAGGTGCTACGCTCGAGAGAGTTTCACGCTCATTCAATTCCTCTTTTCTTCTCTTTCTCCTTTCGATCACCGAGCCTTTTGTTTTCCTTCCTGATTTGAGATTTGCTTCGCTTTGAATCTGTCACGTTCAGGTTGTAATTTTGTCTTAGCTTTGTTCTTTTCATTGATCGTAATTTCATTTCATAATGTGTGTTTTGGATCAGTTTCTCAGATGATTCCAATTCGTAAGTTGATGTTTTTATTATAGTGATGTGTGTTGATTTCGAAATTATTGTTTATTGTACAGAACGATTCGTCGAGAAGATGATGAATCATCAGTGAAATTTGAGTTTTTTTTTTTTTTAAATCTGTGTGGGGTGTGTTAAAGAGTAATGGATTCGGCAAAGGGTTGGTTTCAGAAACGGCAGATGCGTGGAGGATCGAGATATAAAGGTACTTCAGGTGGTGGAGGTGGAAGTAATGGCTCTGCCGATGAGCCCAACGTCGAAACTGATGAAGAAGCTGTTTCAAACACTACCAAACAGAAAGTTGCAGCAGCTAAACAATACATTGAGAATCATTACAAAGAGCAGATGAAGATTCTACAAGAGAGGAAAGAAAGGTATTATCTTGTTTCTCAACCAAAATGTAGATTCTTATTTGTGAATGGAACTTTCTTGCGTGATTTAGTGTGTTTTCTTGGTTCTTCATATATATTTTAACAGGCGAAGCATGCTAGAGCAGAAGCTGGCAGATGCTGATGTGTCTGAAGAAGATCAAAATAATCTTCTCAAGTTTTTGGAGAAGAAGGAGACAGAGTACATGCGCCTTCAACGCCATAAGTTAGGCGTTGCTGATTTTGATTTGCTTACAATGATTGGGAAAGGTGCATTTGGGGAGGTATGTTTTCTTGACTCCATCCACGTGGGAATACAAATTTTTTCGGTTGTTAAAAGGATATGTTGTTGTTTCTCTAGGTTAGAGTTTGTAGAGAAAAGACGACAGGTCAAGTTTATGCAATGAAAAAGCTCAAGAAGGCGGAGATGCTTCGCAGAGGGCAGGTGAGACTTCCCTATCTATTGCTACTTGATGGTATTGTCTGTGAATCAATCATCCTTTGACTCCATAACTCATTTTTTTCAAGGTTGAACATGTAAGAGCAGAGAGGAACTTACTTGCGGAAGTGGACAGTAACTACATAGTGAAGCTTTACTGTTCATTTCAAGATGATGACCATCTTTACCTTGTGATGGAGTATTTGCCTGGTGGGGATATGATGACTCTTCTGATGCGCAAAGATACTTTGACAGAAGAGGAGGCCAAGTTCTATGTCGCTGAGACAGTTCTCGCTATCGAGTCCATCCACAGGCACAATTACATCCATAGGTTCTGTGGGAGTAAATCAAACACCATTAATTAATTGTTTTCTTTCATTTTGGGTGAGCTTATCTTCTTCTTTTTGCTTTTGTAGGGATATCAAGCCAGACAACTTGCTGCTTGACAGATATGGGCATCTAAGACTGTCAGATTTTGGATTGTGTAAACCTTTGGACTGCAGTGCCATTGGAGAAAACGATTTTTCAAACAATGCCAATGGATCTACGGAGCAAGAGGCCGGATCAACTGCTCCAAAACGCACACAGCAGGAACAACTTGAACATTGGCAGAGGAACAGGAGAACGCTAGTAAGGCTTCAAATTCACCTTTGAGATTTTCGATGAGTTTCTCCCTCTGTATGTGTCTGATTAACACATGAAACGACAGGCTTATTCAGTTCACAGTTATTACATACCTCAAGATTAATGCAGTTGAGAATCTCTTTTTTGTCAGTGCCATTATCACAGACAATGAGCTTACATACTCCATCATATTCTGATGTGTTTAGCCAATTTGAAAAGAGAAGAAAGTTAGTACATTGTCTTGGTGTTGTGCACCTCTACGCTTTTGCATGATTTTCAGACTCAAACGCAGTCAAGAATGTGTTTGTTTGGTAATCCTGAACTGGATCTTGTTAACCAATCCTTGTTTATTATCTCTAGCTGCTTTTGTCTCTTAGCTACCACTGGCCTCAAGCCCATACTCACATTTGAATGAGTATACATCTTGATGGGTTTTAGCTACTACTCTTATGATGCATTACTTAGTTAAAGGGACCATCTTGAAGCAGTATTTGGTGACACTGTCTACATTTGTGCTCTGCATAGGACGCTAATGCAGTTTGCTCAATGAAATGCTCTGTAGGTGGTCTCTTGGAGCTATAATGTACGAAATGCTTGTAGGATATCCGCCGTTTTATTCAGATGATCCTATGTCAACCTGTAGAAAGGTAATTTTCGGAAAAATACTGACAAGGAAAACAAAGAAAACAATCACAAGAATGAGATTTTTTACCTTCCAGTGACATCACATCAAACTCTTGTTCCTGATGGTTGCAGATAGTAAACTGGAAAAGTCATTTGAAGTTTCCAGAGGAAGCAATATTGTCAAGGGAAGCAAAAGATCTTATTAACAGTCTGTTGTGCAGTGTCAGACGTCGGCTTGGTTCCAAAGGTGCTGATGAAATAAAGGTGTACTTGTACTGATTTCTGTAAAAGCTTTTTTTGTTTGGAAGCATGAATAGTTTCTCATATTCACAACTAAGCGACTGTGTCTTTTAATGTAGTTTGATTATGGATAGCAGAGTTCAATATATATAATCCAAAGCCTGTGAGATTAAAATGCATGATTTGTTTTCTGCATTTGCAGGCTCATCCATGGTTTGAAACTGTTGATTGGGATACAATATTCGATATGGATGCAGCTTTTGTTCCAGAGGTCAATGACGATTTAGACACTCAGAATTTTGAGAAGTTTGACGAGGTAACAAATCTTTTATCCAATCATATTTCTTTTGGATTTGATGGAAGCATAAGATCGATTCCTATACGGAAAAAAGTTGCAGATTGATTAATTCTTTGTGTTATTTGGAAATGCAGTCTGAATCGCAAACTCAGACATCATCCAAGTCTGGCCCATGGAGGAAGGCAAAACCATATTCCCTATCTCTGAACACAATTGCTTGCAGAGATTCAAAACTGCTTTCTTCTTACATTCCTTTATGTATAATGGTTTCCGCTTTTACTTCTGCAGATGTTGTCGTCAAAAGACATAAACTTCGTAGGGTATACATACAAGAACTTTGAGATTGTTAATGATTACCAAGTTCCTGGAATGGGTACACACTGACTTGATCACTGGTTCTTGTATTTGATTGCAATTTAGTTTGAATGTTACTAATGCTTTAATGTTGTTTTGTAGCGGAGTTAAAGAAGAAGAAAAAGTCGACGCGACCAATGGTCAAGTCACTCTTCGGTACACAACAACCTCTTTTGCTGGTTCAACATTTGGCTATTTCAATGTGAATCTTGAATGTGATTTTTATTGGTTTTGTGTGTTTTGAACTGTTCCCATAGATAATGGATCATCGGAGACCTCGGATTCATCGGAAACAACGTCGAGACCGCCTTGTGATCGACCTCCTCCTACTCCTCCAGTTGTTCAGGGAAGCTTTCTGAAACTTCTACCACCAGAACTCGAAGTGAGGCCAAAGCAAGAAAAATCTGAAGCTTGCTAAAACATTAGAGAGGTTTTATTTGTCAAGGTTGGAGTTGAGTTGTGTCCCAATGTTTTAGGTGGTAGCAAAAATACAAACCGACCACTCCTGTTATCGTTGGACAAGACGCAGGTTTGATTCTTATTTGACATGAAAAATACATGTATTAATATAATCTTGTTTATAATTTTGCTTGCCGAAATAAAATTCGTCTTGAAGATAAACTAAAGATTGTAGGAAAATATCTTCTAATATTTTATTATTAGATAATTATTTAATATATTTAAACCGACTTAATTAGGTCGGTTAGTGTACCTATAAATATGTGTATGGGCATATAAATATATGTAACAATAAGAAACAACAAAAGAATAAAAAAATTTCTTTTCTCCCTCACTTTCTACAATAATTATTCTTCCTCTCTTTCATATAATATTCAAAACTAAATAAATTTTATTATTCACAACACGTTATCAGCACGAACCGCTTAGTATCCGATCTAAGTCCGAGATTCCGATCCCTATCCGATTTAAGGTATGATTTAAATTTATTATTGAATCAATTTAAATTCATATATTATATGGAAGGTTCTACCTCCTAAATTTCATGGAAGGCTCTGCCTCCTCACTCATATGGAAGGCTATGCCTCCTAAATGAATTTAAATTATTTTATTATTTTACTTATGATTTAAATTATTTCATCATTTTATAATCTATATATATTTATATATATTATTATATATGTGTAGATAACATGTCAAATTTGGCAAAGCTTGATTTCGCTGCCCTTGATATATCTGGAAATAATTATATGACATGGGCATTAGATGCAAAGATGCATCTAAAAGCGAACGGGATTCTGGATGCCATTGACCTGACAAAAACGGTCCCGGAAGATAAAAAGGCAAAGGCCATGATATTTTTACGTCACCACCTCCATGACAATTTAAAAATTGAATACATCACGAAAGAAGATCCTGCAGATCTTTGGCAATCACTAAAGAAGTTTGATCACCAAAATATGTGATCTTACCAAAAGCTAGACATGAGTGGTTAAACCTCCGGTTTATGGATTATAAAAGTGTGTGATTATAATTCGCGTTGTTGAATTACTTCGATGATGTTATGTGGAGAAAAATAACCGATAATGATATGATCGAGAAGACTCTCCAAACATTTCATCCGTGAATGTATCACTACAACAACAATACGGACAAAGGTTATACTGTATTCGAGTTAATGAATACACTCCTAGTTGCCGAGCAAAATAGAACTCGTGATGTTAAAGTATAAGACTCGTCCTGTCGGATCAGCAACATTCCCTGAAGCGAATGTCGCATCATCATCCAGGCGTGATAATTGGCAAGGACAAGGACGGAGTAGAGGCCGTGGTCGCGGTCGCGGACGTGGAGACAGAGGTAGACAAGGAAGGGGATTCAACAATAATAGTTACAACGCGGGAAAAGCCAACAAAAATAACAAGAAAATGATAATACAACGAGAACTACCGAAGGAAAATATATGTTACAGATGCGGAATGAAAGGCCATTGGGCACGTACCTGTCGTACACCTAAACATCTCGCCGATCTGTATCAAGAATCCCGAAAGGCAAAAGAGAAAAATGGCGAAACCAATTTCGTCTCTAATAAGCCTGAATCTTCTTATGATAATACTCATCTAGATATTGCGGATTTTCTCGTTGAACCGAGTGATGTTAACGAGTAATAAGATGAGTAGGACAATGTAATATAATGTAATATATTGTCTAAGGTCAATGTATAATAATGTCTTTCTGAAAAAAGACTATAAAATAAAAGGTTTCATGTATAATATATTTTATATTGTAATATAATGTTTAATTTATTTAAAATGAACCATTTTTATTAATAATACAAGCGATTACAAGGAGAATTATTACATAAAATAATAAAACGACATTAACAATAAACTCCGGTATACTCCCAACGAAGAACATAAATACAAACAATAATTAAAACAAAACAAAACATTAAACAAAATCTAAACATCTTCAAAACTAAAAACTAATTGAATGAGAAAAGATGAGATTTTTGTGTGAATAAATGAATGAATGAAAGAATGTATTTATAGATTGAAAAATACTATTACTAGCCGTTTGAAAAGTAGAAATTTTTGAAAAATAAAATAAATAAATAAATAAATAAATAAAAATAAAAATAAAATTCATCATAGCCGTTGGTCACAAATCTGACCGTTGGTGATGTATTAAAAATCGATCTGAAATTTTATATGATCAGTTGAATTTTAACAGGATAAAAAATATCAAATTTTTATCAACATTTTTGGATAAATATAATAAATATTGTTTTGATATTTTAAACATGTTTTTAATGTATCTGTTCTTATTTTGACCCAGAAGATGTCAAAATTTGTGAATGAAGATGAAGATATATGTTTCAGATAGCACCACGCATATATTAAAGGATAAAAAATATTTCTCCGATCTTAAATTAAGAAACTGAGTGAATACTATATCGGAAATGCAAAATTATTATGGGCTCCGAAGAGCGATTCTCAATGCCAAGGGAACAAAGTTTGAAATAAATGATGCATTATATTCCCCAAGTCTTATAGAAATTTGTTAAGTTTCAAAGATATCCGAAGAAATGGATATCATGTGGAAACCAAGAATAAAAATGGCATTGAATATCGCATTACAAAAATGATTTCGAGAGAAAATATATATTAGAAGAACGCCAGCTTTTCTTCCGGATTATATTCCACAAAGATTAATATGATTAAATCATTTGCCACCGAAACCCAAAGTTTACCGATATATTTAAAGTATGGCATGAAAGACGGATCATCCTGGTTCAATCATGATGAGAAAAATGGAAAATTCTAGTGGCCATCCATTGAAAGACCGAAGATCTTTCAATCAAATGAATTTTTATGTGATGCATGTTCTGGGAAAACTCATAATTCGGCCATCACCAAATAAATTGGAAATGAATCACCACAGTTTTAGAATACATGGTGATATATGGACCAATACACCCATCATGGACCATTTCAATATTTTATGGTATTAAGATGCATCGTAGATGGTCTCATGTGTTTCGACGACACAAATATCATGATTTATTTCCCAAATAATCGTTAAGAGACAATTTCCGATTATACTATCAAGAAAGTAAGACTTGATAACGCTGGTGAGTTTAGCCTTTAATGATTATGATGTCTGGGATCGATGTTGAACATCCAGGCCCATGCTCATACACAAAATGGCTTGGCCAATTTTGATTAAGCGTAATGCATTAATCTGCTAATAATGAGAACAAAACTCCCAATTTCAGTATGGGGACATGCTATCTTACATGCTGCAGCGTTGATCCAAATTCGACCAAGCGCATATAATAAATATTCTCCATTACAATTAGCATCTGGTCAGCAGCCAAATATATCGCATCTCCGTATTTTTGGATGTGCAGTATATGTACCTATTGCACCTCCCCAACGTACAAAAATGGGACCCCAACGGAGATTGGGTATTTATGTTGGTTTTACGTCACCAAGTATAATTCGTTATCTTGAGCCACAAACTGGTGACTTGTTTACAGCTCGTTTTGCTGATTGTCATTTTAATGAAAACGAGTTCCCATCGTTAGGGGGAGGAATTCGAGAAATTCCAAGGGATATTGCATGGTATACACCATCGTTGATATCTCTGGATCCTCCTACGAAACAACGTGAACTCGAAGTGCAGAAAATTGTACATTTACAAAATATGGCAAACGAGTTACGACTCAGTGGATACGAAAAAGGTGATAAAATCTTATATACCGGCTGCAAATGTTCCATCAAGAATTGAAGTCCTACAGGAACAAGATGCTAATAAAATAAATGAGCCTAAAGTTCAGTTAAAGAGGGGGAGACCTATGGGTTCTAAAGACAAAACTCCCGAAAAAAGGCTATGAGAGAGAATTACATAAAGAGGTTCTGAAGAAACCCAAAATGAGAAAAGTCCAGAAAACTCAAATGAAGTAGTTTCCGAAGAACTACCAAAAGAAAATATCTCTGAAGAGGGACATGATACAGGAAAATATGAGATTTCCATAAATTATGCTCAAAATGAAAAAGTATGGGTAAGAAATGAGATAAATGATGATGATGGAATTTTTTCATATTCTGTGTCTAAAGAAATTGAAAATGAAAATGATGACCCAGAACCAAAGTCCATATCAGAATGTCAGAAAAGACCTGACTGGGAGAAATGGAGGATGGCCATGCAGAATGAATTAATCTCCCTTAATAAGAGAAATGTATTTGGACCTGTGGTCACTACACCAAAAGATGTAAAACCAGTTGGGTGCAAGTGGGTATTCGTGAGAAAACGAAATGAAAATAATAAAGTCACAAGATATAAAGCCCGACTTGTCGCTTGTTTTTCTCAAAGACCGAATTGATTATGAAGAAACATATTCCCGAATGGATGCAATTACGCTCGATATTTAATGAATTTGACAAAGATCCCAAAATCTAGAAATGTATCTTATGGATGTAGTGACAGCGTATCTATATGGATCACTTGATAATGAAATATATATGAAAATCCCAGAAGGGATGAAAATGCCTGAAGCATTGAGTTCAAAGTCTACGGATATATGTTCAGTCAAATTACAGCGATCACTTTACGGATTAAAACAATCCGGGCGCATGTGGTACAATCGTTTAAGCGAATACCTTTTAAAGAAGGGTTACGTGAATAATACAATATGTCCATGCGTTTTTATAAAGAAATCTTTGAACGGATTTGTGATTATCGCTGTTTATGTTGACGATTTGAACATAATCGGGACTCATAAGGAGATTGAGGAAGCACGAAATCATATGAAAGAAGAATTTGAAATGAAAGATCTCGGAAAGACAAAATTTTGTCTTGGACTCCAGATAGAGCACCTCCAAGATGGAATATTCGTGCATCAATCAAATTATACCAGAAAATTTCTTAAACGCTTTAATATGGATAAAACAACTCCTTTGAGTACTCCAATGGTTAATAGACCGCTCAATGTTGAAAAAAATCCATTTAGACCATGTGAGGATAACGAAGAAATTTTGGGTCCTGAAGTACCCTATATAGCTTATTGGTGGACTCATGTTGCAAATGCACACCACTGATACTACTAATGCATAAGACATAACTCATCCCCAACTCGCAGACATTGGAACGGAATAAAACATATTTTCCGTTACCTCCAAGGTACAATTGACTTAGGATTATATTATCCTAGAAATTTAAAATCGTGTCTAGTTGGTTTTGCAGACGCAGGTTATCTATCGGATCCACATAAAGCAAGATCCCAAACTGGATATATATTTACTATGAGGACGCGATCTCATGGCGTTCTCAAAAGCAAACACTGTCGCTTTCATCTAATTATGCAAATTATAGACTCAGATGCAGTAATGTAGATTATCGATGATCCAACACCATTCAAAGCGGTATAACTACAAGCAAAGAGCCGACAACCATATTCGAAGATAATTCTGCATGTGTTACACAAGTTAAGGAAGGTTATATTAAGAGTGACAGAACGAAGCATATTCCACCAAGATTTTTCTCTTATACTCAAGAACTCGAGAAGAATGGTGAAGTCAATATTGAATACGTTCGCTCCTGCGACAATTCAGCAGATCTCCTTACAAAGGCGCTACCCACCACGATGTTTAAAAAACATGTTCATAGATCGATGCGTCATCTACGAGATTTATAAGGAAAAGTATTTTCTGTAGGAAAATATGTTCAGATTTTTTCCTCATTTTATCCCAGGTTTTTTCATGCGTAACGGCATACATATTAAATAATTGTTAAGTTGAAAATATCTTCTAATATTTTATTATTAGATAATTATTTAATATATTTAAACCGACTTAATTAGGTCGGTTAGTGTGCCTATAAATATGTGTATGGGCATATAAATGTATGTAACAATAAGAAACAACAAAAAAATAAAAAGTTTCGTTTCTCCCTCACTTTCTACAATAATTATTCTTCCTCTCTTTCATATAATATTCAATCAACTAAATAAATTTTATTATTCACAACAAAGATATTTATTTTGCATATATAAATACTTGAAAGCATAATTCGATTCATATACAGGGATTTAGGTTTCAATTACTATTTTTTTACTTTTTAGGTTTTTATAACCTTAATGTTGCAAAGACTACCAAAATCTCTACCAAGAGTCGTTATAGCTCTGTCAACCGTCTGAAGAAGATATACTCTAACTTTGCCAGAAATATTCTGCCAAAGAGATCGGCAAATTCTGTCAAAAAAGAGTAAAAGTCTACCAAAATACTGTAATATTTGACCAAAGCTCTACCCTACTTCTTACTAGTTATTTTCGAGTAAACAACATTTTCTACAACGAACAAATTCAATTGTACGTAATATCATCCGATATTTTTTGTGAAGCAAAGGACTATTAATTAATATATATCAATAATTTTGAATATTTGCAACCAACAGAACTTCTACTTAATATTTTAAAAAAACTTTAATAAACATGCTGAAAAAATTACATATTTAATTATGAATAAAATAATAAATATTATCTCACAAATGTTCAAACGGTAATAAGGTAAAAATATAATTTTGTATGTGTTTTTTTCTTACAATATATCTATAAGGAAATAAATTAAAAGATTGTATTGTTTTGCATCTTTGACCAGGAAAAAGAAAAGACATTTAACATATATTTGTGTTCTTATATATATAATCAGTCTAGGTAAAGAAAAACTCATTAAAAAAAAAAAAAAAAAGAGAGAGAGAGAGAATATCACCAAAAATGGCTATCACTATGAAAACTTTAGTCGCATTATATTGTACTGTCCTCTTCATCATATCATTTGTTCATTGTACTACGACTGCTAGAAGTCCGGGTAATTGTTTTTATTGTTATATATACCTTCATTTTGTAATTATGAACATGATGATTTCACTCTTAATTTGTTAATGGGTTATTGATTATTGTTAATACTGTATATAGGTTATGGAATAGGGCGTAGGAGAAACACTTGCTTCGACCTTACTTTGTGTGATTACGCTGGGTTACAAGCCTGCGATCGTTTTTGTATACAACTAAAATATGATTATGGCTATTGTACTAGAGACAGATGTTGTTGTGTTGATGTTATAACTAACTAGTACGGGTCTAAGATGAAATTATCTAATCAAATGTATTGGTATCTGCTTAAAAAATAAATCAGTAATTTTCACATGTTTTTGAATATACTTATTTACAGAAGATCTAGAGCGGAGTACATAAACTTTACCAAATCAAAGTTAGCTTGATTTTCAAGCGATAAATTTTCTGCAATTTTAATAAAAGCTAATATGAAAGGGAAAATTGTCAAAAAAAAATCCTCTACTTTCAAAAATGGCTGAAAAAAGTCCCAATTTTGGCTCGGATAAAGTATTTCATGTTGTAAATATTTAGTGCAAAATTAATGGAGCACTCAAGATGTTAATGGAGCACTCATAGTAATTTAATGGATCCCAATATCACCATTACACTTAATGGGATTTCTTAAATTTTCCTATAAATATGGTTCATCTTCGCTTGTAATAAATACAACACAATACAATAAAACTTCACATTCTCTCTATAAATATTTTCTTTGTACAATATATTCTCTTATCAAAGTTCCATTCAATTACTCCTAAGGTAAGATACCATAATTATAACATGGTAAGATATCAAATTTATAACACGTTATCAGCACGATCACTCTTTTAAAATTATCGTTACTATTATCGGAGTGCGGCTTGGCCGCCCTATATTTAATTTTCTGTATTTTACGATATGGTTGTGTTATGCACCATAATTATTTATTTTATTATCTTACAATATGGTTGTTTTAAAACACCGTATTTGCTTAATTTAATATCGTTATGTTATGGCTGTTTTTACACCATAATTATTAGATTTACAGTATTTTTCTATGGTTGCTTTAAGCACCATAATTATTTAATGTCGGCCGCCCCGTATTTAATTTTCTGTATTTTACGATATGGTTGTGTTATGCACCATAATTATTTATTTTATTATCTTACAATATGGTTGTTTTAAAACACCGTATTTGCTTAATTTAATATCATTATGTTATGGCTGTTTTTACACCATAATTATTAGATTTACAGTATTTTTCTATGGTTGCTTTAAGCACCATAATTATTTAATGCATCTATATTATGTTTATTTCATGCACCATTTTAATTATCTAATATCTAAATAGATTACTTAAATCACCATAATTTGTTGCATTTTATTTACAATGTTAATATAGATAATTTGATAACCATATAATTATCATCATAATATTGTTAATCATTATACACTTGAATTGATAAATTAAATTTGATCTATAAAATATTTTATTTCTCATTTTTCATAAATGATATTTTATATAAATTATATATATWTTTTCAAAAAAAAAAAAAATTATATTTTCTAACGGATATATAACGGTATATAACGGCTATATATAACGGCTAATGAATAGTATTTTAAATCTATAAATACTTCTATATTTCATTCATTTATTTCACACATCTCATCTTTCTCTTAAAATCTTCTCCAACAAAATTTTATTTTTACGAAAAATAAAAATRGTTCATCATTTTCTTGTTTTTGTAATCGGTTTAATAAATTATTCTAATAAAAAATATTTATTCGGTTTGTGTTAGATAATGGCCAATATTGAGAAACTTCGATTCCCCGCTCTCAAAATAACTGGTGCAAACTACATCCCATGGACCACCGATATGGAGYTATATCTTGGATCGGAAAAATTATCCGATACCATAAAAGAGCAAAACGCTTCACCTCCTGATGAGAAAGCGAAATCCGTGATGTTCCTGAGGAAACATTTAGATGAAAATCTAATTCACGATTATGCTCAAGTAAAAGACCCGGCAGAGTTATGGRAAGCTCTTAAAGAAAGATTTGATAACGTAAGAAGATAACTCTTCCACACGCTCGATGAATGGACAAACCGAGATTTCGATTTTGAAAAGGTGGAGACTTTTAACTCGCTATGTGAGGATAGAAGACACGGAATATTGTGGTAAACTGTCTCGGAAGCGTAAATGAAAAGACATATCTCACCTTTCATAAAAACCATTATATCCTGCAAGAACAATACAGGAACCGCGAATATAAAAGGTTCTCAGAGTTAATTGTGGCCCTCATGATAGCTGAGAAGAATAGTGAACTTCTTATCAAGAACCACAATGCTCGGCCTGCTGGAACCAAAGCATCTCCTGAAGTGAATGCAACGGAAACAAAACATCCAGAGCGGGGATATCAAACAAATAGGGATCGTGGCCGTGGACGTGGACGTGGACGTGGTAGATTCACTCCTCCACAAGAAAGAAATTCCTTTAAATGGATCCGACCTGAAAAATCTTCCAGAGGGAAAGAAATTCAGAAAAATACCACCCAGAAGCGTGAAAGCATCTGTTACAGATGCGGATCCAAAGGACATTGGTCTCGAGTGTGTCGTACACCTCCACATCTTTGTAAATTATACAAAGAGTCACTCAATGGCAAAGAAAAAGAAGTAAATCTCACTGAAAATTTTGAGGGAACAACGTACCTCGATTCTTCTGACTTTGCCAATGAGCTCGACTAGACCATGAATATGTAAAATGGGTGTAGTGAAACTGCGAAGCTTCCAAGAATAAATAATTATGTATTTCTTTTTGTTGTTTGAAAAATAATGTTAGTTTCAACATAATGTATAATTATTATGTGTTTTACTAATAATAATTGTTATTTATTTTTAATAATAATGTTTATTACAGAAATGGATCACAATACAGAGGAAACAACATCCAAAGAAATAGTAAGAGAAATATGTATACTAGATAGTGGAACAACGCACACTATTCTGAAAAACAAGAGATATTTCTCGATTTAAAATTCGGAATATCATTATCAATACAATATCGGTCCCAGACGTGATAGAACCGGTAAAGCAGATTCTGCCAATAACGAAATTTTCCATTGATAACGCCATGTATGCTCCAAATTCAAAAAGGAATTTGTTGAGTTTTAAAGATATCTACCTTCAAGGGTATGATACCCAGTCTGGGACTGAGGATGAAAAGAAGGTTATGTATATAACTTCTGAAAAAAATGGCAAAAGGGTTATCTTGGAAAAATTGTCAAGCTTCTTCCGATCGCACTACATATATATGGGCAATAATCAAATCTCGTGGTTGATAGAAATCTAGATGTTTTCATATTATGGCATGAAAGACTCGGCCATCCGACACCACGATGACGCGAGAATCATGAGACTTCACATGGTCATGGACTGAAAATCCAAGAGATTTATCAGGAAATAAAAGTGTGAAGCTGTTCTCGAAAATTAATCATAAGGCCATCGCCACTTAAGGTTGATAAAGAATCACCTAAGTTCCTTGAAAGAATTCAAGGCGATATTTGTGGACCCATACATCCACCATGTGGGCCATTCTGTTATTTTATGGTCCTGATTGACGCATCTAGCAGATGGTCACATGTTTGTCTATTATCATCTCGTAATATAGATTTGCGAGATTTCTAACTCGATAATCAAACTAAGGGCACAGCTCCCGATTATCCCATTAATAGAGTTGACAGACAATGCTGGTGAATTCACATCCCAAGTATTTAATGATTACAAGAATTTGAATCAAGAACATCCTCGTATCTCATGTTCACACGCAAAATGGGTTGGCTGAATCATTGATTAAAAGGCTGCAATTAATTGCGAGACCTTTGATAATGAGATCAAAACTCCCAACGTCTGTATGGGGACATGCTATTTTGCATGCAGAGGCACTAATTCGGATAAGACCAAGTGCATACCATAAATATTCTCCATTACAGTTAACATTTGGTCGAGAACCAAATATTTCTCATCTAAGAATTTTTGGTTGTGCGGTATATGTGCCTGTAGCACCACCACAACGCACAAAGATGGGACCACAAAGAAGGTTGGGAATATATATTGGTTGTGATTCTCCATCAATTATACGATACCTAGAACCACGCATGAGATGTTTTACGCACGTTTCGACACAATTGACGAGAAAACATTCCCGGTTCTAGGGGAGAAAATAAACAAGTAGAGAAGGWTATCAAATGGTATGTACCATCAATGTTACACCTTGATCCACCTACTAAACAGTCGGAACTGGAAGTTCGACATATTGTAAATTTACAGAATATTGCAAATCAGCTACCCGATGCATTTGCAGATACCAAAACGGTAACCAAATCACACATACCAGCTGCAAATGTTCCTGCTCGAATTAAAATACCACATGAAGATGGAAGAGCAGATGATACACGTGAGTCTAAAGTACGCCTGAAGCGTGGTAGACCCGTTGGCTCTAAGGATAAAAATCCTAGAAAAAGAAAGGAAGCTGAAAAGTATGATGATCCCAAAATAACAGAAAATATTTTGGAAGAAACAAATCATGAGACTGATAATAGCATGGAAACTCATAATCCTGAAGATAACCATGAGGTTTCCATTAATTATGCCATCAATGGAAAACATGGAATCGACAGTATCGATGACGTTTTCATATACCTTATTGCAAAGGAAATATGTGATGAAAACGATGATATTGAGCCAAAATCTGTATTAGAATGTCAGAAAAGATATGATTGGCCAAAATGGAAGGATGCTATACAAGTCGAACTTGATTCGCTCAATAAGCGAAAGGTATTCGGACCTATTGTACTCACACCTGAAGATGTGAAACCAGTCGGATACAAATGGGTATTCGTTCGAAAACGAAATGAGAAAAATGAAATTATGAGATATAAAGCTCGCCTTGTTGCACAAGGTTTTTCTCAAAGACCCGGAATTGATTACGAGGAAACATATTCTCCCGTTATGGATGCAATAACGTTTAGATTCCTGATGAATCTAGCAGCTAAAGAGAATTTAGAAATGCGTCTCATGGATGTTGTCACAGCTTACCTGTATGGATCATTAGATACTAATATCTATATGAAAATTCCTGATGGGTTCAAAATGCCAGAAGCATTAAGATCTAAACCCAAAGAGTTATGTGCAATAAAATTGCAAAGATCATTATATGGACTAAAACAGTCTGGGCGTATGTGGTATAATCGCCTCAGTGATCACTTGATAAAAGAAGGATATGTGAATGATCCTATTTGCCCATGTGTTTTTATCAAGAAAACAATATCCGGATTCGTATTAATCGCGGTATATGTTGATGATCTAAATATGATCGGAACCCAAAAAGAAATACAGGAAGCATCAAATTACTTGAAAGGAGAATTTGAGATGAAAGATCTCGGGCAGACAAAGTATTGTCTTGGCTTACAAATTGAGAGATCTCAAAAGGGTATATTTGTGCATCAATCCACATATACCAAAAGAGTGTTAAAAAGATTTAACATGGATAAGGCTACTCCTCTCAGCACCCCTATGGTTGTAAGAACACTGAATGTTGATAATGATCCATTCCGACCATCTGAGGAAAATGAAGAGATACTTGGTCCAGAAGTGCCATATCTAAGTGCGATTGGAGCCCTTATGTATCTGGCTAATTGTACTAGACCAGATATATCATTTGCCATTAATCTTTTAGCAAGATATAGTTCATCCCCTACTCGAAGACATTGGAATGGGATTAAACATGTCTTTCGATATCTCCAAGGGTCAATTGATTTAGGATTATTTTATCTTAACAATTCAAATGGTCAAATGATTGGTTTTGCAGATGCAAGATATTTATCGGATCCACATATAGTCCGATCACATACAGGATATGTGTTTATGATCGGAGGCACCGCTATATCATGGCGTTCGYAGAAACAGACGCTTGTGGCTACTTCTTCAAATCATGCCGAGATTATCGCACTCCATGAAGCAAGCAGAGAATGTGTATGGTTAAGATCGATCAGACAACACATTCAATCAAGCAGCGGAATCCATGTTAACACGGAGCCAACAATTCTTTATGAAGATAATGCTGCATGTGTCGCTCAGACGAAAGAAGGATATATCAAAAGTGATAGAACCAAACATATCCCTCCGAAGTTCTTCGCATACACTCAAGAGCTTGAAAAGAATAAGGACATTGAAGTAAGATACATCAGATCATGCGACAATGCTGCAGATCTTTTTACCAAATCATTGCCTACCTCGATGTTCAAGAAACATATCCATAACATTGGAATGCGTCATCAACGAGACATATGAAATGACGTGATCATCATTCGAGGGGGAGCTTGCGTGTTGCACTCTTTTTACCTTATAAGRTTTTGTCCCACTGGGTTTTTCCTATAAGGATTTTTAACGAGGCAATAAGGACGCTAAGAAGAAAACGCAACGCAAGTGACATTGGTCTCCAAGGGGGAGTGTTGTAAATATTTAGTGCAAAATTAATGGAGCACTCAAGATGTTAATGGAGCACTCATAGTAATTTAATGGATCCCAATATCACCATTACACTTAATGGGATTTCTTAAATTTTCCTATAAATATGGTTCATCTTCGCTTGTAATAAATACAACACAATACAATAAAATTTCATATTCTCTCTCTAAATATTTTCTTTGTACAATATATTCTCTTATCAAAGTTCCATTCAATTACTCCTAAGGTAAGATACCATAATTATAACATGGTAAGATATCAAATTTATAACATTTCACTAATTTTTGTTGATTTTTCATTTTAATCGTTAACTGACTTTCTGTTTTAATCGCAAACTTTTGCGCGCTGATTTTCTGTTTTGATCGCAAACTTTTGTTGATTTTTCCAAATAAATCACGTCGTTAAGCTGACTGACGGAACAAATTAACAGAATTAAATTTTCTGGTTAAACTACAAAACAATGTCGTTTTGATTAAAAAAATAAAACACAAAAATGAGATTCGGTATATATCAGCTGGTGGATGATCCTTCATCAGATTCAATCATCTCATGGAGCAAAAACAACAAGAGTTTCGTTGTTAGGAATCATCTTATGGTGGAGATGCATTAAAAAGTTTCCATGGATAGGATTACGGAAAGATGTAAAGAAATGAAAGCTAACGCGGAAGTGAAGGAGCGCTTCCAAAATTTATGAATCTGATCCGAATCATCATCATGCTTGCTTTTTTTTTTTTTAACTCTCATGAGGGCTTGTTTTTTTTTTTTTTTTGTATGAAATGTTGTTGTTTCAGTTGCTTTCTTGTATCAAGAATTTAGTGGCTTAATATCATTAATTAATGAGGTTAAAAGTATTACAAGAGAGCAATAGCCTATATCAAAAGTAACCTTGGCAAAAAAAAAAGGGTAAAAACAAGGTTACAATAAATTTAGATATTGGGTGATGGTGTTTCACCGGATCCAAAGTAGCATAAGTTTTCTCCAACGCTTGCTGTGTCTTCTTGAAGTTATCGTGTTTCGGATTTCACGGTTAATGTTCCTGAAAATTATCAATGGAGCTAACCGCAGAGGAGTGTCGTGTCCATAAAAACTTCATCTTTGAAAGTTGTGCTGATTGCTCCATCAACATCTTATTGCATTAACAACCAAAAATCTTGTTAGTGGCTTCAGGAATGAAGCATCTGAGTATCTTCAAGACCCTCTCAGTATCTTGATCACATCTAAATGGAGTGAGACTCCTTATACGATCTCTGTCTTCATCTGTTTACACTGGAGAATCACCCCCCAAGTAGATCAACATAGAAGTCCACACAATGAGCTTTGACCTCTTCTATATCATCCATTCTCTGCCCTCATTTGTTTTCCAAGAATTGAATCTGGTTGATAGCTCTTCTGGTATTTACCATTCTGTGAAAGAAAGCACAATTGGTGTCTCCACACTCCGCCCACTTCACTCTAGATCTTTGGTGAAGGAACTTTTGCCTCAGCCAAGGCTAGGATGAGCCAATCCTTATGTGCTTTCTTTTCTGTAGCAGCTAGATGAGAGGATGTATTACTTAGAAGCCTGGTCTGGCAAGCATTCAATATGGAATGAGCCTCTTTGACTCTCTCTTCTAGGCCTGAAAAGTGCTCCTTATTAAGGTCTTTTATGACTCCTTTTAGCGGCTTGAGCTTTTTAGAGAAACTAAACATAACATTCCCCTCTATATAGGCCATTGGAAGCTCTAGTTGCCAGAGATCATTCACCATAACCCGGTCCAGTTTTTTGGCAATAGGATTGATGACCCTTTTGTTCCACCAAGTGAAGACATTACCTCTGTATGACAAGTCTAGGAGACCACCGTTGATAGTACACTCCCTCATTCCCTTAGAAATCTTCGTACCCCCTGAGGAGCTCTCAGAAGGATGCAAGACCTGCTTGAAGTCGCCCATTGCCACCCATGGCTTAGAAGAGATAATAGGATCTGATGCCAACCTCTCTAAATCCTCCCAAAGCTGCTGTCTACCGTACTTACAGTTAACTGCATATGTATAGGAAATTGCTACCTCCTTAGTAGTGTTAGGCAGATGAACAATGCAAGTGATCATCTGACTTGACTTTGAATGTATGGACAGCTTCACTACTGGTCCCAAACAACCCAAATCCTCCCTAACTCAGCAAACTCGTATTTCCCAACAAAATTCAATCCAAGAAAGGTTGATTTTAAATACTTCTGAGACTTGAGAAACCTCACTCTAGTCTCTATAATACTACCAAAAGCTGGCTTGTTAAGTCTGATCCATTTCTTGAAGCTCCTATGCTTAATAGATTGATTAAAGCCCCTGACGTTCCAACAAAAAAGTGTCTATCTTCATAATTAATGATTTTTAGACTTGGGGCTCTTCCCCTTAGAATTTCTCTCTTGCCTCCTCTGTTTCTTAGAAATCACTAAAGGGTACCTCCTCCTCCTCAGAGCTCTAAACTTCCTCCTCAGAAGTCAGAACTGCTCTCAGTTGAAACATCAGTTTAAGAATCTGAACCTGATTTCGAAAAAAGACGATGAAGTCCTATATAGATAAGAGTTTTAAAGGCCGATCAGACCAGGACTTGGGAAATTTTCTGTTTTGTTCAGTAATTGATTTTGGAGCCAAGACTAAACTGAAATCGTAATATTCTATAGCAAAAAATCAGTAGCTAACGGAACAGGTTTTGTGAGATGGAAGGATAGATCCGTTACTAGGGCTCTCCTTGAAAGAAGGAAGAAACCCTACCATTAAGGAAGGACCAGTACTCGATGATGATGTGAATGGTTGTACAAGCGTACGAGAGAGAGAGAGGAGTAAAGAAGATAATGCCTTTTGATTAATTATCCCCAAAATGGCTAAACAGCCTGACAATACCATAATTTGCACTAAAAACAAATTCAAGAAAAATAAACTGGTGGTGATTATGATGATAATAATTAAGAAAGAAATCAAGCAGTGATCTCCTTTTTTAGCTTAGCAAGCTCCTGCCTCACGATACCAGCCCTCTGCAAAAGCAGAACAATATTCTTAAATTAGAAGTTGCACTAGATTTTTATCATTGCACTCGATAACATTTATATGTTTTTTCATAAACCAAACTTATAATACAAACCAAAAACAAATCAGTATCTAACGAAACCACATAAACACTATACCAGAAACTTAAAACCCAAACCTAAACCCAAGAAGATGGTGAAATGTAGTAGTAGATACAATTTTAAAATTTAGATTGTATTATTCCAAAACTAAAGCACATAAACAGAAACCAAACACCCTAAACTGAAACCGATGGCAAATGTAGCACTAGTTTCAATGGAAAAAACACATCTATATTTGCACGAAGTAATTGGCTCAAAAATCTTATATAGATGCAGACAAAACACACAGTTGAAACCAAAAAAAATAGATATACCAACCTTGATTTTGGCCAACATGACCTTGAACCTGTCAAAATCATTGAGGGCAGCTCTTCGCTTCTGCACAATAAGTTTCCTACCCCATGAACTCTTCTCCCACTTGTTCTTCACATCTGCATATATGTTTACAGCTCAGATGACCCGACCCACCCAACCAGGTTATAAGAAGTCAGAAATAATCAAAATTGAAGTATGTTTCAACAAACTCACCAGCCTTCTCCATTGCCTCAATCAAAATCTTCTTCTTGGGCACTCTGTTGATATCAATGACGATGTCAGTAAGAGACAATCTCTTCAAATTCATCTGGATCCTCTCCATGTCAGGGGCATCCACAAGTGCCTAGAACAAGATAAACAGAGATCCTTAGACGTTTTAAAAAGAAACAAAACAGAACCATTTCAAAGATCTATAATTTCAGCCAAAATCCAAATTACTACCTAATCACAACTACTGAACTAAGCATACAAATTATATTCCTAGCATCATAACTATTGTATCAACTAAGTACAGAAACGAGATACAGTTGATATTAGATCATAGTGATATTGATTACGACACCAAATCGAAAAAAAAAAACAGAGCTTGCATACGAAAATTACCCTGTTTTGGTCGACCACATCGACAATAACCACGAGCTTTCCGTAATCATTGCCGTAATTAACCAGCGCCACTCTCCCAATCTCCACGAATCTCTTAAAACCCTTCAAAAATACACACAAAAGTGTTCGGAGGTTAAAAACTATATGAATCTGCCACTAGAAAGAAAACAAATTCGAAAGAGAAGCTACGGCAAAACCCAAAATCAAGTGTTTCAACAAAACGATAAGGCTTTCAGAAACACTAAAATACATCGATTGAAGATGAACATCTCTCACCATTTTCGCCGGCTGAAAGAAACAGATTGGAAGCAATTGAGCGGCGAAGAGATTCTTAAAGTGCCGAAGTGATTATTAGGGTTTTGATAAAATTAGGCACATTAGCATATTAGAAGCCCACTAATAATTTAAAAGGCCCAATACATGTGGAGCCATTACACGGCGTCGTTAAGGAGAATGTATAAATCGATTGAAAGATGAACATCTCTCACCATTTTCGCCAAAACCAAAACCAAAACCAAAACCGATCGGTTTAATGTATAAATCGAAATCGAAGATAAATTTGGCTTGGTTCGGTTGAAATGGCAAGTCCTCCTAGAAATAGAAAAATGAATGGTGGAAGAAAAAGAAGAAGAAGAGGACGGGCAGGTCTCTTCGTCGAGAGTCCGGCTGTTTAGGATCTCAATCTGCATAATCTCTTCCTGTATGTTCGTAATCTTTGTAAATAATTTCAAATTGTTGGGTCTAATCGGATTCTGGATTATCCAAATGATAATGATGATGTTTTGATGCTGATTTTAAGATATTATTGAGGCTTGGGAGCTTCTTCTTTGCAAAACCATTTTACCTTGTTCTTCTTATCTGCCTTGTGTTTTCGTTTACATATTGTAAAGTTTTCGTTTTTTTCTCCATCCTGATCCTGGGTTTTATTGTATAGTGGTCCATGAATGATTTATGTGGGAGATGGATGATTGCCTATAAAACTATAAGTTTGGTTTATACAAAAAAAAATTGAGAAGAAGGTTGAATGATTTGCTGCGGATTTATGTGGAAATCCGGAGGAGAAGATTTGCAAGGTTTCTATCCAGTTAGACCAGAATGTCAACCAGATGTTCCAAGGACCCGTTTTAAATCAAGGGTTTGTGTTCTCAATCATTTATATCTTGAGGAATTGAAATTTAGGGGTCTTATCAGATTATAGCTCATGTTTGTAGCTGATGAAATGATTTATCAATGATATGTAATTTGCAGGCTGGAAAAACTCTAAGTGCTAGAAGATGGCACGCTGCGTTTACTGAAGATGGCCATTTGGATATGGAAAAAGTGCTTAGACGTATACTACGCGGAGTGAGTCTACTTTTTTGTCGTGATCTTGTTTCGATCTATGCCCTTTTTGTTGTTGTTGTTCACTTGGTTTCTTTGTTAGGGAATTCATCCCTCCATCAAAGGCGCTGTTTGGGAGTTTTTGTTAGGGTGTTACGATCCAGACAGCACTTTTGAGGAAAGGAACAGGCTGCGGAATCGCAGAAGGTACTATTGAATTGGTTGATGATATCTGCTCAATCATTAAGTAGTTTTTTAGATGCCATCACGTCATGGCTTACTTTGAATTTATTGATCATCTAAGGGAGCAGTATGGTGCATGGAAAGAAGAATGTAAGAAAATGGTTCCTGTCATTGGTAGTGGCAAGTACGTCACAATGGCAGTGGTTTCAGAAAATGGGAAGCCAATAGATGAATCTTCTGTAGAAAATCAAGGATGGGTCGTGAAAAACCCAGTTACAGATGAGAGAGTGCTCCAATGGATGCTCTCACTGCACCAGATCGGTATGGCATTACATATATAAGTTTAGTCCTATCTGATTGTGTTTATAACATGTTTTTACATTTTCTTGTACACCTAATATGGTGAAATTTTGTTGCAGGCCTTGATGTTGCTAGAACAGATCGGTATCTCTGCTTTTATGAGAATGATACTAATCAATCAAAACTATGGGACGTTCTTGCCATATATACATGGTTGAATCTTGATATTGGCTATGTTCAGGGTAAGTGTTCTTGCTGTTAACGATTAATCTTAAAAAAGAATAGAAACGGAACTAATCCACTTTGTCTACTCATTTAGGAATGAATGATATATGTTCCCCAATGATAATCCTCTTTGATGATGAAGCCGACGCTTTCTGGTGCTTTGAGCGGGCAATGCGGAGACTAGTAATAACTAATAACCTATGACATAACGTCTCACGTTTTATGTCATCGCCAGACCGTTGTATTCACGGTTAATTGTTTTTCTTGAATTTCAGAGAGAAAATTTCAGGGCAACAGCAACATCAATGGGTGTCCAGACTCAGCTGGGTGTGCTCTCACAGGTCATTAAAACAGTGGATCCTCGTCTCCATCAACATCTAGGTAAGAGTGTTTTGCTATTACGAACACTCTTCTTGTTGGTGGGCTAAAACGTGTTAACGTGACAGAGGATCTCGATGGTGGGGAGTATCTGTTTGCTATTCGGATGTTGATGGTACTTTTCAGGAGAGAATTCTCCTTCCTTGACGCTATGTACCTTTGGGAGGTAATAACACTGCTTGTTCATATTCAAACTTTCTGCATTTCTTCTGTTGGTTCCTGGTTTTACTTGCTGTGATTGTTTCTGAAGCCGGAAGATCTTGATGTGTGGTTATGATGTTTTTTTCGCGTTTTCTGCTGTTCGGTAATGAGAATAATGTGAGATGGATTATGGTTGCAGCTGATGTGGGCGATGGAGTACAATCCAACCATGTTTGCAACATATGAGGAACTAGAAAACCGAGACAACGCAGCATCCGACCCCAAGTTACTAAAACGGTATGGCAAGTTTGAAAGGAAATACATAAACAGAGGGCAGAACGAGCAACATCGCAATACGCTTGCTGTCTTTGTGGTCGCAAGCGTTCTACAGACAAAGAACAAACGTCTCTTGAAGGAGGCTAAAGGCTTAGACGATGTTGTGCAGGTCTCTCTCTTTATCTTTTCACTCGTTCTCTCAAAGCCAAAAAGGAAAAAACTCTGGAACTTCAAAGTTTATGTTGGTTTGCAGATACTAGGAGACATTGCGGGTAATCTTGACGCGAAAAAAGCATGTAAAGAAGCGTTGAAAATCCATGAAAAATTCCTGAAAAAGGTTTCTTTCACTCATTATAAGTTGTGGAAGATATGATATACATTTATACTAATGCATATGTTGTGTGTTTCTTGCAGGCTAATAGGCAATAAAGATTTGTTCGAAGCCTCCACTCGACGGGTTTATATATCGACAGATACTAATACAGTTTTTGATCAGAAAATTGTTCATCGTCGGCCAGAAATTTCTTGAAAGGTTCTGGAAGGAGATTGATGAGAATGCTCTGATGATTATTTTCTTCTTTAATTTGTTCATTTTCTGATGTTTATGTATGTTGTGGTAAACTGTGTGCCGTTTTTCAGTTATACGAATGATGAACTCCGTGATATTTATTCTTTTCGCTTCTTTTGTAATTCATTGGAAGAACTCTACGGGTCACTAACCTCCTTACATTATTTTATTCTTGTTGATATTTTTTCTTCACATTTGTCTGTGTTTGCAGGCATGCTTATTATTTTTGGAAAAAATTTTAAATATATAAATTGATTATTTTAATTAAGTACACAGGAATCTGTTTATTTGCTATTAGCAAACGACAAAAAAACTTAACGATATAAAATATACTAATTTGGTATTTTTCGTAAATAAATACTGTCTCAATATATAAAAATTGTATTACTTATTTTTATCACACATTTATATGACAGAAACATAGTCAATTTCATAAATTAGACGTCTATATACAAAAAAAAAAAAATTATAGAGTTCAATGACAAGGACCAAACTATCTAAAATATGTTTTAACCCATTTTTTGGTATTGCAAAATCTCTCATTGCCATTTTCTTAATTATGACATTCTCTACATACATTATATAATATTAAGATAAAAAAAAAATTGAGACAAAAAAGGTAAATGAAATTTATTTTTATGATTATTCATTAGTTTCATTTGATGGAGCAGAAAAAAACGTATTTTTATATACTAATTCTAATTTGATTTATTTCTGATTGGAAAAGATAAACAAATTGTAACCATCAGATTAACGAAAAATTTGGTTTAAACAAACATTTTCCACTCTTTTTTTGCCGTATCACCTCTATACGCTCTCCACCCATCATTCAAGCAAACATTTTCTTAGTTTCCTTCATTTTTGTTTCTTAGTTTTTTCGTTTGATGTTTTTTTTTTCCTCCTGAATTAGTCTGAGGATTTTGTAGGTGAATTTAAAAGGAATTTTTTAATCTATCTTTAAACTTTCTTTCACGTTTTCAATTCGTTCTTTTGGTAGAAGAGTCTGCAAAAAGATAAACGTACAAAATTTCTGAGATGAATTATTGTTTCTCTCCGAAGAATATTTTGGAGTCTTGAGCTATATATGCAATATTCTTCTACATTTTTATTCTGTTTTCCTCAGTTTTTACTACACCAACTTCTTATTTTATGGGAAAAGTGAATTTTGAAATAATAGTTTTCCGGAATAATAAATATTTTTGTTCGTGCATGGAATAATTTTCCCCTTCTTCTTATTAATTTAAAAAAATAAAAAAATAAAAATCATAAACCGAAAAAGAGATCTATGCAACTCACAATGTCAAGCTCCAAGATGAAAAGCCTCTTGAAAGGGCTCCGATACATTTCTCAAGTATTTGGTAAGTTCACCCTCGATCTCTTGTTTTCTTCTTCTTTTTCTTATCAAAGTTTTTACTTCAACTCGAACTCTATTAGTTCTGAATTATTATGATGCAATCACGTAGAAAGTTTGCATGCATGCATTGTAAGTACGTCTGTGTGGATTGAGGATGAATATATATGATGATTTAATATACTTTTTTTTTTTTTTGGTGTGGTGTTGATTAAAAATGATGGTAGAAAGTGGAAAAGAAGAAGACATACAGATCGGAAATCCAACGGATGTAAAACATGTTGCCCATATCGGTTGGGATGGACCATCCGATAATGCCACCGCACCAAGCTGGGTATGTTTTTACTAGCTACTATTTTCTACTTCTTTTGTTTCTTAAAAGTATAAATAATAGTCGTGATAAAAGGGCCAAAGATTGTTTTATAATATACATATTTGGTTGAATGAGAGATTTCTAGATTAATATTTGACTCAAATCTACGAGTTCATATATAGAAGAAACTTGATGATAAATATTTGACTTAAAACGTTAAAAAAATGTCGCATTGATTTGGTTGTAATGTGATGATTTGAAAGATGACCGAGTTTAAATCTGGCGGGGGTTTCGAATCTGGTCAAGGAGGCGGAGAAGATGATTCATCCGTGAAATGTTTGTCGGAATGTGGTGGTCGGTCCAGAGATTTGCCAAAACTACCAAAATCTACGAGGAAATCGGCGTCGGAGAAAGGTTCTCCGACAAAAGAAAAATCATCAGACAAAACTAAACGCCGCTCTTCGAACAAAGGCACATCATCATCGTCGAGGAGACCAAAGGGAGTGACTGAAGAGCAAGACGACATTTCTTCTTGGCCTCGTGGACTACCGGAAATTCCAAAGAAATCGAGGAGGAAGAAGAAGACGAAAGAACCCGGTAATGGAGGGTCATCCCGATCGACAAGAAGATCTGATGTGGATAACATGTCGGAATATATGTCTGAGACTGGTTCCGTGAGATCTATGCCTCAATTCGACAATAGAGATGATTTTTGAAAAGAGAGACATAGAGACTTTGCTGCTCCTCATGGCTAATTTTCATTGAACACACCAACATTAGATTTTAGTGTTCATTCTTGTAATGTTTATTGACTATGCAAGAATTTTGTTTTCCTTATAACATGAGAGTATAAACCGAAATCAGACTAATCTTTTACCACTTTCTCGGCGGCATTATCCAAATGCAAATCAGTTGTTTTGCAGCATTCACAATTCTAACCACATCACATAAATAGCATTCTTTTAATATTGAAAACAACTGATATGACTCACAATCCTGAATAAGATCCAGTTATGTAGAAAAAGAGAGTGGTACAAATGAGATGAACAAACATTATGCCACTTAGTTTGCTTTGTGATACGCAAAGACTATGGCCATGAAGCACCAACATTACAATTTGCAGTTTTGATATAAGTCAGATATCAAATAATGAGACATTTCTATGAATTAAGTGACTCTATGCTTATGTAGGTCTCAGATAGGAACTATATAATCTCTCAATGTGGATTTTTTTTTTTTTTTGGATTTTTTGGCAGTTTTGGTACTAGATCAGCATGTGATATGGATATTTTTATGGATCTTTTAGATGCACTCCTCAAAAAACTTGGTCGCTGGTTGGGTGGTTTTAATATTTCAAAGTTACCTTAATTGTACAAGAGGCTTTGTCTGTCCTAGTCGTTGTATCATTGAAGAAGAAACTCGCGAGCATTTCTATGGTTTTTAAGAGAGGTTTTTTTATAACCTTCAGACAAAAAATGTAGAAAATAGAAGAGAAAGGAAAAACTAAATGTTTCCGTTGTAACTTGTATTTAAATTTCTCAAAATTCTCCATTTTTTATTGATTTCAAATAAAAATTTATTGCTTGCTTACCAAGTTCACAAACTAAATAAGTTATTCACAGTTCAACAGATGTCTATACCATTTTCACCTCCATTCACTTTTCTCGTACATATCCGAGCTCTGCGCTCAGTTTTTCATGCGTAACACAATCTCATGCCAAAGTGAGGTTCACGCGCAGTTCTGATATACTTTAGTGGTGGTATTAATCATCCCAGTCCTTGAAAACCTGATGACTCTTCTTTTTTTGCACCATGGATATGGTAGACTTTTACAACTGCAAGGGAGAATTCAGACCTATTTTGTGTCCCAGCTGCTATTAAGAAGGCTTCGTGGCCTCTTGCTGTTTTGTTCGAGGTATTCAAATTGACCCCCTGTTAAGCCTAGGCATGTCGAAGCTTTATCGATAGTACAATTTCAGGAAATCTAAGAACATGAACTAAGCAAGTACATGCATTTTACTATATATTTTTTTCTTGTAAAATTATTTGCTTTGCGTTCCTCACACCTACATCAATCTCTTCCTAAGATAATATTTTCCAAACTCAGCAGGTATACAGCTTGAATAAAAAAACTCATTTTTATGTTTCTGTGTTTAAACAGTATAGCCAAGTGTGTGTGCAGAGAAGAAAACATCTTTAGCCTTTCATCGAGAAACACCACCAGCGTTTCTTTTCATTTATCCTGCAACGTCTCTTTCCTCTTTTCCAAATATAACTCGTAGACATTTAGTTTAGAGTAGTATTATACCCCAGTGCTATACTTAATAACTAATATGATCAATAACAAAATCTATACTTAATAACTAAAACATTTGAATTTTGTCCAATTGACAAAAAAATTAATTGATTATTAATTCTATATTTTTATATAGAAAATTACCATTACCAGAAAGATACATGTGTCACAATCTAATTTAGCGATGACACGTGTCAAAATCTAATAAGTTATCTCTTTGACACGTATCGCGCTTACATTAAACACGTTCAGCTTTATATAATAAAATGTTATATTTTAGACATTTAGTTTAGATGTTATTGTCATATTTTTTTATAAAAAAAAAACATAAGCAAAAAAATTTTTACAACTTAAATTAGATTTGGGTTAATTGTGGTCAAATTGTTTATGATCCAAACAATTTAAACCTGATCTAAAACCAAAAAAACTTAATCCAAATATTATTTGGATTGATTTTGGTACAATATTTCTTAAGCCAAAAAAAACTCAAACCCAATCCAAAACTTAAACAACGTGAGCCAAAACCTAGATTGGCCACCCTTAGGTAAATAATTTTGAATTTAACCAACAGTATAAAAAGCTCGAAGAATCTAGTAGAACACAAACGCTGAGAGAAAGCAAGACAATGGAATAAGAAAATGCTCCAATAAAAAAACGTCGTCAGAAATTTGCCAGAACAAAAGAGATGGTGTTTGAGAGGAAGAGGAGAACACCGTTGCGAAGCTCGGTACCTAGTTGCTGAATAGTGAGTGAGAGACAACTTTTTAAAATTGTAATCGCCTTGGGCTCAAAAGTTAATCAATTTGAGGTTGTTGCGCCGTTATATCAGAAACAGGGGAAAGTGTAAGACCCGTCTTTCGGGCAGCCGTTTTGTCTATTCGGTCAGTTTATCGGACAGGTCCCGAAACACCGGTGTTTTGTGTACTGGACGTACGTGGAGAGATCGGATTTACCGATGCTTGGGCTGGACCGGGTCAGTGTGAATCATCGGTGTTTTGTGGTCTGTGGGGTTTTCTGTTATTGGTGTTTTGATGTTCTGAATTTTCGGATCAGTTTATGTATCGTCGATGTTTTGAGTCTCTGAGGTTGGGTTTTGTCGATGTTTGGATTTGGCTATCATCGGCATTTTTTTGTATTCTGAGAGGTTGTCGGATTTTGGAATCATCGTCCTTTGGTCGAGCCGGACGTGCGGACCGATCCGCTATCGTCGGCATTTGAGACGGACGGACATGTCCGGATGAGAGGTTGCGGACGTACGGACAGGACGTCTGAATGGTGTCTGCGGACGTACGGACAGGACGTCTGGATGTTGTCTGCGGACGGTCCTGCAGACTAACGGATGTCGTCCTGCGGACGCGCGATACAGACGTGTGATCAGGTCGAGTTTGGGACTTTTCTTATATGGATTTTTCTGATTTTTGGCAAGTTGTACAATCATAAGTGGCTGGTCGAAATGGGTTTAATGGACTGGATAAACTTAAGGAAAAATTGGGTATTTTCTCTTATAAGGCTAGGCCTTTTTCTCTGACCCTAATGTCGCCTATATAAGCTCTCCTTTTGCACCCTTGGCTGCGATTTTGGACTGCTGCAATAGAGAGAGAGCTCATTTTTGGCTGAGAGAAATTAAGAGAGAGCTTTGGCGTGAAGGAGCTTGGTGTCGTGAGAGAGACTACTCGATTGGTAAGTGTTTTCTCTCTTGTTTGTGTTTGTCTTGGGTTCGATTCTTAGTTGCTTCTGAGTGTTCTTGGTTGTCCAAGGCTGCAGGAAAATTTCCTCCCAGAATTGAGCTTGCTTGCTCGTTTGGCCCTTGTGAATCGTGAATTTGGTAAGCGATTCTCTTTGAGTCTTGTTGCGTTTTTGTTGGGGCGTTTTCTAAAGCTGTCTTGGGCGTGTGTTGTAGGTTCTGTTGTGAGTTGTTTCTGATCAGAGAAGGCTCGTTTTGACTGTTGTGGTGTTGTTCTTCAATTGCTTGGTAAGAAACCTCTTTTGAAACGTTTTGTATACGATTTTTATGCATGGGACATGTCTGAATTTTTGTGGTGCTTCTGGACAGGAGCTTGTCCGTGTGTTGCTGTGGCTGAGAGTGTTCGTGTGTGGATGTGATTATTGGCTCTAGCACCCGTCTGGTAAGGAATACCAATTTGGAGCCATTTCGAGTCATTTTGAGGATTTGGTATTGATTGAGTTGTGTTTGTTGTTTCTGGAAAGAAACTTCAGCGTGAGTTGGTGAGCTTCTGAGGTGTTTTTGAGCTTGTCTTGGTGTTCGTTGAGTGATCGTTTGGGGTAAGGACCCTTTAAGGTCATTTTGAGATCATTTTGTGTTTGTTTTTGGAAATCGATTTTTGTGTGCTATTATTGTGACCAGCTTGTGTTGGTATTGCTGTGAGGAGATCGTTCCAGCTTTGGTAGCCTTGGATTGATCATCGTTTGGTAAGGGACTCTCTTTAGGGTCCATTTGAGTGTTATTTTGTATAGAACTTTGGGATCGAGTTGTGACTCGATTTGTTTTTGTCTCTAGGCTATTGGTGTTTATTGCGTACATCTTTTGGTGTGCTTTTGAGTTGAGACCAGTAGCTTCGAGGTGAGTGTGTGATCGTGGCTATGTATTAGTTTCGATTTGGATGTTTGTGCTTGATTGCTTGTTTGGTTAAGGGTATGCGTTTGAGTTTTGCCATGACAAGTTTGGGTTCAATTTGAGATTTGTGACTGCTTTGGACTTGTTTCATTGCATTCACGTTTGAGTTTGAGGAACCGTTGCATTACATTAACCAAGCATGATATATCTCAGACTTTTGTATTTGATCATTCTGTACTAAGCTTAGTGAGACGGGATGACCACCTCACTAAGCAATTCTTTTGCTTACGCATTCAGACTTACGGATGCAGGTAGTGATGATTGAGGAGCTCGCGGGACATGATGGTGTTGTGGACGGATGGATGGTTATTTGGTTGTCGTTATTTTGTTGCGTTTTGAGATTGATTTATTTTAGATAAATTATTTGAGCATGATTTGAGTGATTTTGAGTGTTGAATATTGTTCAGATTGAGAATATTGTTAGAATAATTTGAGGAATTATTTAAGTTGAGATTGATTTTGGAGTTTAATTTATTTAATTGTTTTAAATAAATTATTTGGAGTTGAGAAATTTTGAGAATTATTTGTAAGAATTGTTTAGAGTTTTGTTGGATTTTAATTAATCAATTGGTGTGGGTTTTGAAGTTAAATGGGTTCAGTCTTCCGATTAGTAATCTGAGAAATAACACATAATAAAAAAAAAATTTAAAAATTTGATTAGTAATCTGAGAAATAACACATAATAAAAAAAAATTTAAAAAAATTTGCGAAATGGAAGTGTTACATAAAGCTCTGTTTTGTGAGAAGAAGAACAAATTAAAGAGTGTGTTGTCTTCTTGAGAGCTTTTGTGTGGAGAGAGAGATCAATTTTGTGGTTTCAGTGACACCTATTGTGTGGTTTCCCACAAAATGGATTTTCATTCATGAAGGGTTACTATATATATATAGGCATGTATGAGAAAAAGTTGAACCCTATCAACCATGAGTTGGTTAAATACAAAAAGATATTGAGAATTCCAATTTAATTCTTACTTTGGATCAAACAAAAAACAGAGACCAGTTCATTATTGATCTGTTTTGAGGACATTATATCCGCAGGAAAGTGTGATTGCCTCACCCATAAAACAATTGACAAACCGGGCTTTTGATTAGTTGGCTAATGCTTTAACCGCTTTCTCAGCTGCATCATCCAAATCATCAGCCGTTATGAGTTTCATTCCACTTTCCTTGAGGATTCTCTTTCCCTGCTCAACATTCGTACCTTCTAAACGAACCACCACTGGCACTTTCAATGAGACCTGTCGTCGCCATTCCACACAAACTCAGATTTATTTTCAATCTTGAAAATATTCTACTATATGAAACATTCTGCTAACAAGGTTGTTTCTCACTCACCTCTTTTGCAGCGTTCACGATTCCACTAGCAATCACATCACATTTCATTATACCACCAAATATGTTCACCAAGATTGCTTTCACTTTATCGTCAGATGTCAGTATCTTAAACGCTTCCACCACCTTATTTTTTGTCACAAACCTCTATTAGAATTGGTTTTTAATCCACACAGAATTATGATTCCCCAAAGTGAAGAAAGAAGGTTTCTTTTACCTGGTGCTCAGAAGCATTTCCACCAACGTCAAGGAAATTGGCGGGAGTTCCACCATGTAATTTAATGATGTCCATGGTTGCCATGGCCAATCCAGCACCATTCACCATGCAACCAATCTCTCCATCTAAACCGATGTAGTTCAGGTCAACTTTCGCAGCAGCCACCTATGAGAAGCAACACACACTTTTCCTTTTAATATCTTATCGACTTAACAACATAACATAGATTTCTTGATGATACAAGAGTTAGACAGCGACCTCTCGTGGATCCTCCTGTGTTGGATCACGCATGGCGAAAACCTCTTTTTGTCGAAACGCAGCATTATCATCGAAGTTCAATTTGGCATCAGCAGCTACCAATTGATTAGTGGATGTCTCCGCAAGGGGGTTGATCTACAAGAGAGTTTTGGGGGTTCAACAAAAGATATTGATAACTGAAAAATAAGTCTCGTAACAAGACACTGAGAGAGACTCACTTCCAACATTGTGCAATCACTCTTGCGGAAGAGTTCGTATAGCTTCTTCACTTGTTCAATCGAATCTTTTCTGTCAGCACCTTTGGGAGCCAGACCATCCACAACTTTAGCAGCATCTTCATCAGTGATTCCTGCAAATACATCAATTGGTACCTACGCAAAACCATGAATTTAGGGGTCAAAAATCCGCATGAGAAAGGATCTCAGAAGGATATTTCTACTAGAGATTAGAGCATCAAGTACGAATTAAACAGTCACAACCTTGATAATCATGTCAGGGAACTTCTCAGCAAGATCTTCAATGCTGGTACCACCCTTTTTACAGGCAATGATCAACTGAAATAGGAAAGGAAAGCGTTTTAGATGTTACAGACATGGGGTGAGAACAGCATGCCTAGAAGTAGAGAAATGTATAGCAATTCGTCATTTGCGTAGTAGTATACCGGTCCAGCAGATTTACGGTCCAGAATTATGGAAAAGTACATCTCATTGACGAGTGACAATTTCTCACACAAGTAAACCTGCTCAAAATTAAGATACAATGAATAAGCAGTCACAAGAATTGAAGAAAACACACCAATTATGAGCTTCATTAATAACCGATCACAAACCTTGCTAACTACTTTGCCTTGAGGTCCAGTTTGTTTGGTAACGAGTACTTGTCCAAGCATCTTTCCTACAAATGATAAAAAATTTGAATCGGATCAATAAATTCTGAGACAAAAAGAGACATCAACACTTGATAGACATAAACAAGAAACCAGGCACAATACCAGCAATATCTTCAACCTGATCACGTTTAACAATGTGAACGCCACCCTTAAGGCCACTCTTGAATGTTCCAAGACCTCTTCCACCAGCCAAAATCTGGCTCTTAACAACCAACTGTATCACGAAAAGAGCACTCTTCGATTAGGAAACTACTAATAGAGTTAAGAATCAAGTCCCCCTCAAAAATGTTGTGCTTATAATAATTTACCTCGCTTTCATTAGGGAAAACTTCCTGGACAGCCTTTCGAACTTCTTCCAAAGAAGCAACAGCTACTCCTTTTGGCACATTAACTCCGTATTTGCTCATCAACTCAGCTCCCTGATTGTATCAGAAACACAATACAAATTACATTTTCCTAAACCCAGACGATTCGATGTCAACTGGTGCTAACATTCAAAATACAACTCCTAGAAATATTCAATACACGGCAATTCTATCTACCACTAATCAATCAGTGGATCAACCCCAAAAAAAAAAACAGATAAAGACACAGATCGTACTCAAACTCGCACTTGAAAAGCGAATCTACGCAACTTGGCACACTATAGAATGTTCAAAACCGAAATGAAGAGAAGAACCTGATACTCGTGGATGTTGAGACGACGAAGCTGTTGCTGCTGCCATTTCCCGGACATGGAGAGAGATCTGGACACGAGTTTGTTCACCAATCCCCTCATCGTTTGATTTGTCTTCAAAAACCAGCGAAGAGAATAAGAGAAAATGAGAGAGAGAGAGGAGAAAAGTCGCAGCTATGAATTGATCGAGTCTAACCCTAATTTTTCCAACTTTATGAATTTTCAATTTAACCCTCTCTTTTCTATTTCTATGTCGCCGGCTCATTAATTCCAAAAATAATTTCGTAATCTTAATGGAAAATTTTTTTAAAAACAAAAAATACAAAAAACGTTATATATGAAAAATACAAAAGTACCATTTTTTTCAATTAAAAAAACTATGCAATACAATTTTTAATAGTAATAACAGATTGTTTGGATATGAATAATGGAAACTAGTTGTATAACTTGATCTGGTATCAAAATGTTTTTTTTTAAACATATATCTTATAATCGCCACGGCCATTGTTATGGCAGCCACCACACTTCCATTGGTGGCAACAGCGGTGGCGAGAACAGTTTGAAAGTGGTACACCAACGTAAAACTTATTCAAATTAGAGAAACGATCATGTAACATTTCAATACTAAAAACACATTTAAACTTGACTTATCAAAAACTAATTTGATCGAATAGAGTTTCAAAACGGATCAAAAACAAACAAATGGGTACACAATCAATTAGTAGCAACTTTCTTTTTTATTCCCAAGCACCAAGTCTTCATATTCTCGCCAAACCGCGTGAACATCGTCTGTGTACGAAACCGCTGCGTAAAGGTGGAGTATTATCATTGGAACATAACCCCGTTCAGTCAATCAGATGAGGACAAAGTGAATTAATTGTCGTGAAACGAACGGCCATGACACCATCAAGGACCACAAAAGCTCCACACACGTTTCTCAATTTTAAGAGAATGATTCTCTCCACCGCATGCATGATTCTCTCGATGGCGCATCTCTGCGGATAGTAGTCCGGGAACTTTCCTGAGTCAAAATTAGACAAGCCCATGAGACCTATTCTATTGAAACACGTCCTAGTTTTCCACTAATATACACACAAGTGATATGTTTGGAACTACCTAACAACTCCAGCACCAGCGTAAACCTTTTCTTTTTTTGACTATAAATTCTGTCGGCTTGTAATTTTCGTTTTATAACTACATAAATTTTTTCCGGTTTGAGTTCTTCTAAATCTGACCAAAAAGATAAAGAATACTCATTCTAATTATAGGTCTGATTGGTTGTGACTGTAGATTTATAATTTTTGCTGTATAATTTGATCTATAAAATTTAGTATGTAAAATTTAGTATGTAAAATCAATTTTCCATAATAAATAGTTTGCAGAGCTATCTCATTTTACATAATAAACATTTTGTCGATGTGGGATTAACAAAAGAACAATCTTTATTCTTTAAGCAAAACACACAATTTATTTATGCGTCTGGTTTAATATTTTACGGGAGTTGATGTATATATGCAAATATGCAATCATCGAAAACGTAGTTATAGAAAGAATCGACCAAACTCATTGCTCTCTATTTCTCACTTATTCATTTGTTTTGGATATTCATAAAATTCTAGTCCACAGGATTACTTAGGAACAGGACAAAAAGATTCTCTCATATAAATAACTTGAATGTATACAATAAACCTATAAACTAACAGTAACTTATATTGACGCCAAACTTTGGAACGAATATATTTTAGAAGCCAAAACTATGGTACAACTTTGTCACTGTACATCAAGACGATGGCTTCAAGTTCCTGATTGCAGCGGCCATAATCTGAGATAATTCGACATGTTAATTGAAATCAGACAAACAAAGTCAACTATTGTTGTAATTATCGCTTAATGTAATAAAACATACGTACCCGGGCAGGTCCAGGATCAAACCTTCTTTCACCAATACTTGTATTCCTGTCCTCTTTCTTTGTGACTACACTTCTTTGACTAGATTCCACATTGCACTTCATTGTCAATTTCGTATCATCTTCCACTCTGCTGCTGCTGCTTTCACTACATACTTCTTGACCCATCTGTGTGCCTTTGCTCTTGCTTCTTGTTGTATAAGTACGGCCAGACGTTCCACCAGAACCAAGAACCGGGTTATCTAGGGATTCTGCTGCATCATCTTCAATAACTTTGCTCTTGCTTCTTGTTGTGTAATCACAGATATTATTTGTTTGGAGACTTTGTCCCTTCTTCGAGAATTGAGTAGCCGCTGCTTTTGCCCCTGCGATTGCAGCTGTGAGACTGGTCACTTGTTCTATCCCAAGTGCTTTCTTCTCTTGTATTGTACAGGGAATAGAACCAGGTTTTAAGGAAAACGGGTCTTTCGGGTCTGGAAGAGGGAATTCCACAACAAATGTGTTTTGAGAAGGCATAAGACCTCTAGCTGCAGCCACATAAATCTGTTTCATTTGAGAATACAGTAAGTAACTGGTACTATCTTATACTACTCTCAGAACCCCCAATTCTTAGGCTTTAGAGAACAGCAAGATTACCTTATTTTCTAAGTTATAGACGCCCTGGTACCCGCGCATCTCAAATGGAATAATCAGTTTCTGAAAAAGTTCATAGAATCAAATGTCAAATAGTCAAATCCAAACAAAACAGTATAAACCGAAAGCTGAAGTGAATTTCACCTGTGGCTTCTCGCATAGCCAACAAAAGTTGGTTTGTCCTTCAAGCCTCACCTATTATATTACCAAAAACAGTTGGGGTTTGCTTATTATACTATGGAATCATTAACAATGAGCTGTTTCCTATGTCAAAGAATAGAATATAGCAAGAACAACAACAACAAAATTGGTGTACCCCTTGAGGTAAAGCATCCCAGTTCTGAAGTTCATCGCAGGTGACACAGCCAACAACCTCAACACATCCTATAGCAACAAAGCGGTGTCATATATGATCCAAGCAAATCAGATCTTACTTATACTATAACATAGAACTTGCTTTTCAAACATGATTAGTAAATACCTATTAGTCTTGAAACAGGGTAATGTTGGGGAAATTGAATATCAGTGATCCCATCAACAGCATAAATTTCTTGGTAAAAGTCTTCCATTGCTTTAATAGTAGCTTCATCAGGTACTTTACTAGCAGCATGAATCCATAAACGGCCTATTACATGTTTAAAACAACATCATCTTCTTCAAAGTTATGCAATTATCACAATGTTCCAACTAAAATAAACATCAATAAAGCTGATCTCGGACGCACACCACCAAAACCCAGAGTTCAAAATTAGGGTTTATACCTCGAATTGGGGCAGGCCAGGATCTGCCTTCGATGCGTTTGATACCATGGACGAGAAGTGAAGCCCATGGCTGATGCATGGTCAAACACGGGTTCTTGTAATTCCCACGACTCATCCCTCGCTTTCGTCCAAAATCCAAATATCAATCCCTACACTGAACTTAATCCAATCTGTATCCACCAATGAACAAAGATATCTCCAATTACGCTCAAACCTAGGGATGAACAAATTCTAAAAACCAAAATATTCTCACCTACGAATTCAAGATATCCCCCAAAACTGAGGAGAAGAATTTGAATCGAGAAGAAGCTTATAGAAGCGAAGAGCGTTCGACGGACTCTTCCACCGGTACGGGAGAATAAACCGGAATCCTTGAATCGGTTTATCGCTATTCTCTGGATTACTTTTCGCGTTTTGTTCTGTCGAGAAGGCAAGTTAATTAGCGTTTAGCTCCAACAAATTAATTTTTGTTAAGTAGGTTAATTAGGTTTAAACACTTAAATTAATTTAATCAATACTTTTAGAGAAAAAATTCAAACATTTACAGAAATTTTAACTAATTTCTTGGCGGGCTGAGCCAGGCCCGTGCAGTAGCGCAACGCATGGGCGACTCGCGAAAGCCCAGATAGCAAGCTACCTTAATGGGCTTTCTCCCTTAAAAAATAGAGTTAATATCGTGTGGACCGATGGTCCACATATCAGATATTAAACTGATAAGAACAGATACTACACTTGATCTTAGCCAAAAGGCCGAGAAAGGTATGATTTGTTAGTGAAGCCCAGCTTCTTTTTTATAGAGACTGTTTTTGACCGACGCTTCACTAGCATACCGATGTGGGACAAAACTTTATTAACCTTTTGCACATCTTTGTTCTATAAGCAAAAACAAAAAAATCTTCTCTACGTTTATGTAATATCAGATTTGACAGAAATTGATACTTATGCTTTTAATCTATAGCCATTGACATGAGTTGATTGTATACATGCAATTACAATTAAAAAAGGCTGTTTCAAGGAAGAAGCTCGAAATAAAATTTAGTTTTAAATTCACCTAAACACTAAAAAAAATCTAAAATCTGCATTCAAATTACATCACAAAGATGGAATTGCTCTTTATTTTTGTCTCTTCCAAGAGAGAGCTGAGAATCAGAAAATTAGTTTTAAGAAAGAAAAAAGAGAGAAGGCCTGAAGAAGAACTCTAATAAGTCAAACTCTACAACTCCACCAAACAAGTTTTATGATCCTACCATCCCGAGAACGGTTTCCTTCATTCTTCGTTTCTCGGACGCTTTGACCGCGGGGAATCTGACTCCTCTGAAACATTTTCAGGCGTTTTCGCCCTTGTTTTGTCTTCTTGTTCCGATTTGCCGAAACCTTTATTTTGCTTCTCAAACATCATTAACAGAGCCTTTCCCTGTTCTTCTATCCGAAGTTGCATTTTTCTTTGAATCTGCAAGCACATCAAAGCAAACTCATTTTTATCCATACTGTTTGCAACTTCAAGGAATACAAATAGACAACACTACAGAGCTAAGACTTATTATATGTTCATCGTTGTACCTCGAGCTGCTCATGCAGTTGCTTCTGAACTTCCATCTGAAGTCGCAAAGCCTCAGTGATATCTATCCCACTGCAAAATCAGTAATGAATATTTATTAGAAAGATTCAATGGTGTAGCAGTTGTGAATTGTGATGTTACCAAACCCCACCGTTTCGTATCAACAGATGTAATTTGCTCAGGCGGTGTCAACTTTGTCTCTGGAGAACCTGCTAATCATCAGACAAATTCATCTTAAAGTAAAAATCTGTGGAAAGTTCAACAAAAATCATCAACATAAACAATCTGCTCAGATTGTAGCTAAGGCTAAATGAGTCCCGGAAAGGGTTCTTAGTTTAGAAAATTAGAAAATATTAGCATGCAAACAATGTCGAGAGCCTTTTAACATAAATATCAAGAAAAGAGTTGAGTAAGATAGATCAACAAGAGCTGATCGAATTTGTATATATAAGCTAATACAATACTTTCCTCATCTTAAGAAAAATAAATGCATATGAAGACTCATCATAAAAGAGAGGAGCCAGTATTTACCTTCTGATGTTTCTGGTATATATCTAGCTGTCCTATATTTCTGCAATATTAATAAGAAAAATTGTAGATTTTTACCAACAGATTATTATGAGGATTAGCATGAAACAAATTTTAGGAAAAAAGAAAAACTAAACCTGCAAATGACTTTTGACATGATATATAGTCAAACCTTCGACTTTCATATGCTTCAGCACACCCTTAGGAGTTGCTTCTGCATTAAAATAAGACACTGAATCAGAACAAACATAGCTTCATCATCGTTAACTCTATTCAGAGTCAAGGATCGTAAAAACAAGAAGCAGAGAGAGACGCTCACTATTACTGCCACCGAGCTGGTTAACAGCCTCAACAAAAACCTCATGAAGCTCTGGCGTCCAACGCATACGTCCCTTACCTGCTGCATTATTATTACTGTTGCTACTATTGTTATTGTTGTTGCTGTTTGAGGATACTGTCTCAACAAGTGGTCGCAATTCCACACAAGGAGAAGGCTGCTGCAGAACAATTTGGGGTTGTTGAATCTGCGATTGCATACTTGGTTGCTGGACCTGAAACAATATCTCCTCATAAAACATGGGTCTTTTGATGGTGTAGAATATGAAAAGACTGATAGGAAAATAGTGATATTTGGAGACAAGAGAAACACAATATGTATAAAAATAGAAAACCTGAAACAACATTAACAACCTTTGAAGCTGAGTTGAAATTTGTGTCAAGGAGAAGATCTTCCAAGACAGTAGACATCAGAGAATCTCCATCAGTAATCAAGTGGTCATCCCAAACTGGCCAGTCACTTTGTTTGTGAATCTCATCAGATGCTACGATAACATCATCCTCCATTTGACTGCTTTGAATGGGAGAACCCGAAGGAAAATTAAAAATATCGGGAAGTGGAGAAGGAATCCAATCTGATGTCTCGGGGACGAAAGAGTTATGGAGATCACTTGAATATATATGACCAACAGATCCACCATTAGCAGAGAGCAGATGATAAGGCCTTGCCGTGAGTTGATTGGGTTCTGAATTGAAGGACATTTCAGCTGTTACTGAAGGGTTTGGTAAAGATGGTATCAATGAAGAAGTATGTGAAAGGTTACTCAGCTCCCTCGGAATTGACCTCAACGGACGAGTCTCCATTGTTGTTCTAGAAAACAAAATCAAATTCCGCATTAATTAAGATACACAGAATTTGCATCATCATCATTATTCATCACGCAAGTTTCTGAATTACTCAAACCTATCAAAATCAAATTCATCTATGTAGAGTTCTGAATTACAAAATTTGAAATCAGTGCAGAGGAATTTTACTGTTAGATAGCAAATAATTCACAAAATAAATTAAGAAAACTAGAGAAGCAGAATCAATCGAAAAAAAGCAAACACATTAACAAACACAAATATCAAAACCTAATCGAATCTGAATCAACCAATCACCAAACATATCGCCAATTACGCACCAACCTAGAGAGAACTATCAAATTCCAAAAATCGAAATTCTCACCTAAAAACTCATGAAAAACCCCAAAAACCCATGAGAAGAATCGAGTCAAGGAGAAGAGAAAGAAGTGGAGAGCGTTCGAAGGTAATCTTCAAACGGTACGGGCGAGTAAACCGGGATCCTTGTACCGGAATTATCGTTCTCTCTCTCTCTCACTTTGTTCCTTGTTTTCCTCGTTAGCGTCGAAATGATGATTGCTGTTTTTATAACAGATGGATGATCAGTCATCATTCTTTCACGCGCGGAGAACGGCGCGTGCAACGTATTCATATTTTGGCCACTACTTTTCCTACGTGGAATGTTCTGAGTGGACAACAAATTTTGTATGGTGGGCTGCACATGGGCTTTTTATAAATAGCCCTTCCCACTAATTTTTTTTTTAATTAAGAAGGGTAAATTCAAACTTGCAGATGATAATATTGCTCACAAATGATCAAATATTTGAATTTATCCGGAAAATAATTAGTTACAACTTACAAATTTGATTTAAGATCATTTTTGGCCACTACTTTACACTTTTTATCTCTTTCTTTTAATTTGTCAAAAAAAATAAAGAATCAAAAAATTATCACCAAAAAACCCCAAATTGATTTTTCCCAAAATCATAAAATCACAAGATTACACAACAATATAAAGATTTCGGACCTTATTGAACCTTATCCATGATTTATACTAATCAAACCTTATCCATGATTAAAGAAGCATCTATAAATGTGAAGAAAAAGCGATCTGTCGATGCATCTTTTCTCTCACACAAGCAGACGGTGATGGTGAATCTTCTTCCTCTTCATTTTCTGCTTCTTGTCGCTGTTCTTCAAACTCATCATCACTAATTTTAACATAATGCCCTAATTTCTCAACTCCATTTTCTTCAACTCTCACACGAAATTCATAAATTGCATCATCTTCCAATCATCAACTAATCAAAGCATCAAAACTCGTCTCTATCAGTCTTGACGAGAACAACCCTTGCCTATCGTCGGAGTGCCAATCACTGGACGCGATCGTAGCGTACTGCGAGAGCGCCGTCCAAGGAGGATCATATTTCGAGGTTTAATTGAATGTAAAGAACGCCGGGGACAGAGAGGGAAGCCACACGGTGTTTATGTTTACCATGCCACCGGCAATACACAGATCTCCGATTAAGCATCTTCTAGGGTTTGAGAAGGTTCGTATGAGAAAGAGTGAAGAGGCGGTGGTTAAGTTTGAGGTGAAGGAAGGATTGAGAAACAAATAGAGAAGAATTGTGTGATTTTGAGAAAGAGAAATATAATGCAGTACCAAAGTTTTCGTCCTTGAATTCCCAAATTTATTTTTCCCAAAATTATAACTTTTCACACTCATGTCGTTTTTAGTCACAAAAACAACAACACTTTCGAAAAACATTGTGTCGTTTTAAACATTTAAACAGGCGTTACAAATTTCCACGTCATCGATACACAAAAGGGTTATATAGCGGGTTAATTTGGGGTTAGGGCACTTCGGTACATTTTTTTAAGGTGGGATGCTGACACGCAAAAAAAAATAAGTTGGCAGGTTTCGTTGCATTAATCCCTAAAATCTAAAAGTTAGTTAAACTTTTTTTTAATCCAAATAACGCTTTAGTAAATTTTTGAAATCATCAATCAAATAACGCATGACTTTTAACGTTTGTACACAACTTTTTATAAATATTAAACCAATAACATAAGATTTTAGTAAATTTTTTGGAATTTACAATTGAATAACACTAAAGGGATGTTATTGGTTTGTGTATTTAGATGGAGTTTTGATGACTTTAAAAATTATGAAAAGTAGCTACTTTAAAAGATTTTAAAAGATTACAAAAGAGTATCTTCAAAATACTGCATACTATTTTCAAAGATTACAAATGAGTATCTCAAAGTATCTCAAACTTTTATAGATTATTTCCCAAAGTATATAGTCATCAAGACATCTTTTTCTAAAGTATCTCCAAAGTATCTCAAACTTTTATGAAAATACTCCAAAATTATTTTTTTCATCTTCTATAAAATTGTTCAACACCAATTCCAGGACCACGAGCTTTTTAAAGAAAGAATTTATTAGTGATTCTTTGAATCTTCTTTGTTAGTGAAAATAGTTCTAATGCTTTCTTTTATTGTCCCAACCAATTTTATTAAATTTATCATTGCTCATTATATATTTAAAGATTCATATCAGAACGATTTAATTTCTTATGTCGATGACTTAGATTATTATTTAAACGACGACTGACATTAAGAGAACATGGAAGGCTCGAATTTTTCATAAATGACAAGACTAAAGAAACGCTTCAAAAATAATAATCCTGTGAGACCTCTTACTAAGACAATACTTTATTTATCTGATTTTGTGATGTAGAATCAATAAACCAATAACACACTATTTTAATTCAATGACAAAATGAATTACTTTCATGTTATTTGAATAACACAAGATTTTTATTGATTTTATAAAATCATGAATCTAATATCTCTAGATTTATAAAGATTTTAGATTACTTTTTACAAATACATAAACTAATAACACCAAATTTTAATAGAGTTTTGAAAAATCTTAAATAAATAAGAATAGAATTTTCATAACATTTAAATATTTAAAACTTCATCTAAATACACAAACTAATAACACTCCCTAAATTTTTCAAAATTTATAACTTTTTAAAAATCATTTATAGGGATACCACACCTGGTAGCTGCAAAACCCAAAACCCTTCAGATCTTCCCCTACCTCGCTGCTCCGGGTCGAATCAGCGAGTCGGGTCAACATCCTCAAAAATTCACCTGAGCAAAATGTTCTCGAGGCGGCTCACTTCTTTCTTCAAAGGATCTTCAACCTCAAGGTACCCAAAAAAGTTGCATCTTTTCTCATTTGCGATCTTGCAATTAGAATCTGATCGATTACCCTTAGTCGAGCATCATAATCCATTTCATCTCTATCGCGATTTCAAAATCTCCCTAGTTTTCTAGTTGAAGAAAGACCCATGCCCCCTTTTGGTGAAATGATCTATAGCCATTTAGACCGATTGAGTTGAGTTTCTATGGAAGAGACACGATTGGATTCAAAATTTGGATGATTTCTGTTATTTATGATCGTTTAGGAGTTACATGAGCTAAAGAATGTTTTTGAAACAGTTCGGACAAAGCCGTGAAAGATGGGACGTTAGGCTCTTTTGGTCGGAAGGCAGTGTCCTTTGTCTTGATTACAGTCACCGGTGGTGTTGCTTTCAGTGCTCTCGATGATCTTTCTATCTACCGCGGATGTAGCAGGTAATCACATAATCTTTTCATCAAATATGCACATTAAAGTTTAGCTACCGCAATGCACATTCTATGTATAACTTCCCTAATAGTTGAATTGTGAATCGGTTTGTGTATTTCTTAGTTTTTCTTCTGATTCGGAGTGATTATGAGTCTTCAGAAGGCTTTATGAGCGAGTGACTGAGGTGAAAGCAAGTGAATGTTTTTAGTTTGAAAAACAGATTTAGGGGATGATTAAACCCTTGTTGATGTGAGAGCTGAGACCATTGGAATAGATTTCTAATCTCTGCAGCTACCAGTTGACCATGATTTGCTATCAGTGGGACAGGTTTATTGATATAATCATATAAAAGGAACTCAACTCTTGGTGCTAGTGATAAATCATAAATGTAGTTCAATCAATGTTGTGTCCTTCGTTTTTTCATTTCGGCTTGAACTTATATAGACTGCTTTAGTAAAACTGGTTAAGCAAAGGAAGAGAAAACCTTATGCTTGAGAACACCTTTTTTTGGCATTGCTTCACTGTGAAGTTCAGTGCGCCCATTAACAAAGATATAGTGTGGTTTCTCGTGTGTAGTTCTGTCTATGTTGTGCTTGTGCCGCTATTTTACTAGTAGTGATACTTCTTCTTTCTGTCCTCACTAGGAATCGATTACGAAGTCATTGTAATATCCATAACAATCATCTATAGGAGTTCTATATGCACTAGTTTGTTTTTTTGTTGTGCATTCTATCAATGCCTGCATGAATTTCTCTATGCTCTTCTCCTTGTATCATCAAAGTAATAACATGACATGATTTCAAGAATGTGGTATTTGCATTGGCGATTTCTCAGAAAAGTCTTTGTATGCTTAATTTTCAGCAAGGCGATGGAGAAGGTGATGAATAGTAAGGCGATGGTCGAAGCTATTGGAGAGCCAATTGAGAAAGGGCCATGGTACAACGCATCACTAGCTGTTTCTCACCAAAGGCACTCAGTGTCTTGTTCGTTTCCTGTGATTGGACCACAAGGCACCGGAATCTTGCATCTCAAAGCTGTTCGCAATGGAGGTAAAAATTCTCAAAACGCAGCAGTCTCTCAGGACAAATATGTGTTAGGTATCTGCATTTGCCATTTTTCTTACTCATTGGATCCCTTTTTTTCTTTGTTTCTTGGAACAGAAGATAGCATGTTCGGGTTTCTCCAGCAAAGGGACTGGGACATTCTGATAATGGACGCACTTGTCCACGTCCCGTCAAACGATGGACCCCAACAAACCTTGAGAATCAACGTTTCTGACATTGTTGATCCTTCGCCTGGTACCGACGATAAACCTTCCGAACCACAAGAGCCAGAGAAGAGGTAAGAAGAGAGAGAACGCTGCCTGAAGTATGCACGCTTCGTGGAGCTCCTGGCTAGGGTTTTATTCCATTCCATTATATCTTGGGGAACAAGCATACCAACAGAGAATTGGGTCTTTTATTTACTAATAATGAACACTTTTTTTAGGGCTACAAAAGTTGAAATACATGATTGGTACTAATAGTCTAGTGAATAACAGCATTGCTTATGTGCGTTTGGATATTGGCCGGACGCTTTATTGCTCTGTATGTTTTTACCTTTTATATATCTTTCTTTTACGTGTTTGTTATTCTAAACATACAAGTCCTAACTATAATTCCTAATTGCATCAATCAAAATCTAAATTCGAATCCTAACATTGCTTCAATCCGAATAAACAAAAAAACTGCTCCGAAAATCTGACTTGTTTTTCTTATTTTTTTTAATGTAATTTCACTTTCTTGAAGCCTAAAAAGTTATTACTTATAACATAATTAAATATAAGCACTTGACTTCAGTTAGAAACTTGAAAAGGGTCACTTCTTATTATTAATTTCTGTGGGTACTGATACTGATACAACAAAAAACTCAAACATACTTATCTCTATGAAACTGGAGGAACTACTTTTGATACCAATACAACAAAAATGAATCATTTTTTGTCCGTATAATAGTAACCGAAAACTATATCCCAAACCTTAACAAAATGTGGGTTGACTCTTTTCATTGTGTCTTATCTCTCTGCTCACTCTTCCATGAATTCTTAGCAGCATCTGCTGATATAGTCGTGCCTACACTACCGTCGCTGCTGCTATCTTCTCCGGGCTTCGGTTTGGAGAAGAACGGGTCCCACACATGGCCCCCTGCTTCCCGTTGGCCTTCCTCCAGCAAGGCGTACTTCCAGCTGTTCTCCTCCACGAAGTTGTCATACTCGGTTCGACCCTCGATCATGTTCTTCCTTAACCGAGTCACCTTGTCTATCACAGCCTGTACCGAGACATCAAATGCATCCTTTTGTGTCTCCAGTTCTGATCTCGGGTCTGCATAGATCAGCCTTGGGATGAGGTTAATGACATTCTCTCTCATTATTTTGACCTGCTCGGGTGGAATCTGCTGGAGTCGCTCCTCGATGCTAATGTTTCTCTTCCGAATATCATTCTCGGGGATGAATACCGAGTAGGTTGTGTAGTTCTTGGGTAGATGCCACGTGTACTGAGTGTAGGCTGAGCCCGGATGGAAGAAGACGGGTATACAACCGGCAAGCATAGAGTCAAAAGCTGATCTTCGGGTGTAAGAGTCACCCTGTGGCTGCAGACAGAAGAGAGAGCTTTGAAACATTTGCATAATGCTGCTCGGTGCATGACATTTGCTCTCCCCAAAATCGCATTCTAATAATTTGCCAACATTTGAATTTCGGCATTGATCGATGATCTGCCCTCTGATGGATTTTGGATTGTCCGGTCGTGGGGCTCCTGCAAATGAGAAAAGCCACTTCCTTTCCAGGTTTCTCATCCGGTCTTGCCACTCAAACACCTCTGAGTCCTTTGCTGGGTGGAAGTAGGTTGGGTACGGGATCCCAAAATCATTTGCGTTCCATGGGCTCGACTCAACCACAAGCATAGACATGTTCTTGGCAGCTGGTAAGAATAGAAGCTTGTTGCCCCAGTCAGTTTCTTCTTCAGACAATCTCCTGAAATCCCACGTTATCCTACCCGCCACAAGGAAATGATCTTTTCCTCTCATTATTTCCCACTCTGGCCGCTTCATGAGCCAGTCGACCAACTCAAGCGAAGCAGCATCCCTTCTTGAGATATTGTATCCCCACAGGTACCTAGCAATATCAAATCCAGCATAGAACGGCACAAAAATCGCAGCAGCAAGGGAAGAATCATTTGTCAAGCATTTGTACTGCTTCATCCGGTTGCTGAATATCACGTCAACAGCAAACTGATTAGTAGCGTACCAGCCTTCATCCGAGAAGACACCTTCAACATTCTCAAGCGGCGGGCCAAGGCCAGCATTGGTTGTGAACTTGCACATATTAGTCCAGAGACTAAGCTTCTTACAATCTCTAAGCATATCCTCGTTGAACTTTGAGGGTAGATCGTGAACGTAAATGTACTTCCCTCCACACGGGTCACTCTTGTTGTCTATTGTCTTCAACGCTCTTATAAACGAAAACTCCTGTTTCTTCCCGCTCTCAACAATTCTAGGCGGCTTAAAGGTGGAAGTAGAGTTGGCTACTGGGGCAGGAGGGAGTACTGGCTTATTGATCGTAACTAAAGGCTCTTTGGGAGGTTTCGATGGAGCTGCATGGGGCTCAATAGGGAATTTATCAACCCGAAGAGAGACTGATGAAGGCTGAGATTGAGCATAGCTAGGTTGCAACTGGATCTGTTTATCAATGTTACTGCTCCCTAAGACAACAAAATGGAAGTACAACAACAATGCCCAGAAAAAGAGTGATAAAGCAACCAACAAACAGATTCGATTAGTCTGATTTTTCCCATTTCCCTTCTCCATTGGCTCTGTAGGAGCAACTTCCGCAGAGCGACGCCTCATAGAAACCCTCGGAATCATATAGAGTGTACGAGATCACAACATCGATACAACAGATCAAACTCAAAACCCTAAGTTCCCAAATCCTAAAGAGCAGACCCAATTACTATCAAAGCTCTACAAGCAATTTTTGGACGAGATCGAAGTAATTGAAGCTAAATTGTAGCTCAGGAGCAGAGAAAACCCAAAAAGGAATCAAATTTGAGAATTCAGACGTGTACCGACAAGGATCCGTAAGAGACGGAGCTATGAGGAAGAAAGCTATAACAACTTTTGATTGATCCTTCAGAGAAAGATCTAGAGTTGTGTGAAAGGAAGAATTTTTAACATTGAAGAGGCAAAGATCGATGAATATTTTGACCTGGCTTTGAGCTGGTCTCATCACCGTCAAAGAGAGTGGGAGAGAGAGACTTCTGTATATGTAATTGAAAGCGCACGTTAGTCGGACGGCTAAATCTGCGCCGGCAGTTTTTTTCTTCTAGTGTCGGTGACCAGTGGGACCTTGCCACGTGTGCTAATATGTCGGTTTCAAGTGGCGGTGACGTCAGCTATAAACCTCTTGGACTCTTTGACTCAACTTCGCTCGTAACGTGTGGGTATGACTTTACACGTAATAATGTGAGTGGTTGAGAGCGTAATATTGTACGTTGGAAAGAGCAGAAATCGCAGAATTTGATGGTAAGCTTAAAACCAAAACACGTTGTAACATGATTACTTCAAGTTCAAGCTCATTGTTTAAAGTCTCTCCACCGAATAATTACTCCCACGTTCCATATTATTTGATTTTTTAATTTTTTCATACAGGTAAAAGAAAATTTATTGACCCTTATTTTTAACTCAAATTACTAAATAATTAATATTTCTTAATAATTATTGTCTATATTAATTAAGTCTTTTAGGATTCCACCGTCGAAATCATTTATATACTCCTATTTTTAGGTATATTTTTGAAAGATTGATTTATAACAAAACCAATTATTTAAAATAATCAAAATTTTAAAATTGGAGCCATTTACGTTAATCAAAACTTAAAATTTTTAGATTGGAGCCAAAACCAACATAATCAAGCGTCACATTGTTCTTGTATATATATTGACACAATTTTACACTATTACTTAAAATCATCGATGACTTTTCATAATTTTGATCTAAATTTATCACCTGAAGACAATTTCTCTTTGATTTGAATGAAACTCCACCAAGAGAGTTTATTTCATCGGAGAATCCACTTCACGAAGAACAAGAGAATTATTCTCATATAAATTATGGTATTTTTATTGTTAATTGTTTCTTGACATTCTGATATTTTAATTTTATTATTTATTTATTTATATAAATTCTGGTATTTGTTATCATATCTTTCGTGATGTAGTTGAGTGTTAATTTATTCTTATAAATTATGATATTTTTCTGTTTTTCTTTTTTTTTTCTTATTAATATCTACGTATATGAACTTTATCATTTTTATAAGAATATCTTATTTATTTTTAAAATATTTATGATGAAACATTTCTTCTTTTTTGCCATGAAACCATTATCTCTTCTTTCAATGATTTGTTTAAACATTTCTGATTTGTGCTGATCATATAAACATCTCTTGACTCTATTTTCTCTTTCATTTTTTCTTGTATATTTTTTTTTGTTTCATTTTGTTGATAAGACAAAAAAGTAGAGAATAATGTATTCACAAAAAAAAATGAGGAGTTAGTTGTAGCTCTACATATTCAGAACTTTTAAAAGAAAAAAGAGAGACTAATTAAATTTTTTGGTCAACTAATAATTAATGTTTAATCAAAATTTCATTAAATGATGCTAAAAATCAAATACTCCCTCCGTTCCATATTATTTGATTTTCTAGCTTTTTTCCCTTGTTCCACAATATTTGATTTTTAACATCATTTATTGAAATTTTGATTAAACATTAATTATTGGTTGACCAAAAAAATTAACTCATCTTTCTTTTTTTTCTTTTAAAAGCTCCGAATATGAAGAGTTACAACTAACTCCTTATTTCTTTCTTTCCTTTTTTGTGAATACATTATTCTCTAGTTTTTTGTTTATTCTCTTATCAACAAAATGAAACAAAAAAAAGAAATAAAAGAAAAATTGAAAGAGAAAATAGAGTCAAGAGATGTTTATATGATCAAAAACTACACAAATCAGAAATTGGATTTAAATAAATCATGAAAGAAGAGGATAATAATTTTATGGCAAACAAGAAATTGAAGAAACTCAGAGATGTTGAAGATTTATTTGCCAAAGTACTTTTCTTAATTTTTTTGTGGTTTTCTTTCTTTTTTTTGTCATTTGGTTTGTTATATTTTTTTTTGTTTTTTCTACTTTGTTTTGCTATGTTTTTCTACGATTAATCTATGTATTTGTTAAAGTACTTTTCCTAATTTTTTGTGGTTTTCTTTTTTTTATCATTTGGTTTGTTATATTTTTTTTTTGTTTTTTTCTACTTTGTTTTGCTATGTTTTTCTACGATTAATCTATGTATTTGTTTATTAAATTTAATAAGATCATTGATTGATTTGTTGTGTACAAGAGAAAAAATAGGCAACTAAAATATTTTGCCACAAACGGAAATACTGAGGTAAATTATGAAATTTTTTTTAAATAGTTTTATTGTTAAGAAAATTGTCGAGCAAATTTGTTTGTTGTAAAAATACATGAAAAAGGAAGATGAAAAATAGTAGAATACTCCATACAATCTATAAGAAGACAATAGCAAAACAAAGAAAATTAAAAACATTCACTTAAAAAATAAAAGAAAAAATAGACTTTAAGTTGCTAAATAACTTATTACATCACGTACTAAAGTAGGATCACAAGTCATTTTGAAGGTAGATTACCTTCTTTTCTAAAATGGATTTCTTCAAATGTGGAATTTTGTACTTGTTTGAACCTCGAACTTTCATAATTTCATGCATGATGCAATGTTAAAAAAATTCGGTTCACCAATTGAGATGGATATTCTTCAAAAGCTGCTTCTACCGCAAAAACAAGTTCTTCCAACGTCTTTGGTGAATACTTGTGTTGTAGTGATTGAATGGAACTAAAAAACCCGAGATCCAAAATATTCAAGTCCGGCGAATTCGGTGGCTGACACATCAAACGAATATCAAAACCATGAAGAGAAGCAGCTTCTCGAAATTCCTCATCTCTCGGATCAACATGTGTTCTTGCATTATCTTGTTGAATAAAAATAGGTTTTCCCATATCTTCATGTGGCCATTTTTCACGAATTTTTGGGATAACTTTTCCAATTAAAAACTCATTTATATCTTCTCTTTTGATAGAGTTCATTGCCTTTAGCTCYAAAGTTCCCGCCTCTCGATTTCTACTTCGTCTTTGAGCTGGTTGTTTTGTAACAAATGGAAAAACTCCAATTTTTCCCGAAAATAACTCATTTCCTTCGTTATCAAATCTTGGACGAGCCATGGCAACTAAAAACATTACCTTCCCAATAAAGTTTTTACTTTGACATGTACGGTAGGGCTCATCTTCATACGGAAGAAGATAATAAGTATCTGTCTTCTTTGTCATATAAAACCATTTCTCATCGATATGTACAACATTGTACATATCAACAAACTTCGGGTTATCGGACAGAGTACTATTGTCAAGCATGGAGACACAAAATTCCAGTCGTGCTCTCATATTGTTTTCTCGCAAACTTGGCTTGATGGCATTTGTATGTCGCTTAATATCCCCATCTTTTAGACGTCGAAACAATGACGTAGAACTTACATTTAAAGAAGCTGCCAATGACCTTATAGTTTGCCGATGATGGAGTGGAATATCAACAACTCGATCAAGATCCAGTTGATTTTTCTTCGGACCACAATTACCTTTTTTTCTGTGTGATATATCAACAGATTTGCCATCAAAAGTATTTTTGGCCCGTCGTCAAATTCGTTGAACCGTTTGTAAAGGAACAGAATATAAATTAGAGACTTCCGTTGTAGTATTTTTTTCAGAATTCCGTTGTCGCTTCTTTCTAATAAAGCATGATAAATCTCTAACCTTTCTTCATCTGTCATTATTTTATAACGAACAGTAGCTTCTTGAGGATCTTGAGACATCTCATTGCTTCCCTCTATCATAAATATTTTTAAAATAAATAAGATACTCTTATAAAATTGATAAAGTCCATATACGTAGATATTAATAAGAAAATTAAAAATATATATATCATAATTTATAAGAGTAAATTAACACTCAACTACATCAAGAAATATATGATAAAAAATACAAGAATTTATATAAATAAATAAATAATAATATTAAAATATCATAATGTCAAGAAACAATTAACAATAAAATTACCATAATTTATATGAGAATGATTCTCTTGTTCTTCATGATGTGGATTCTCCGGTGAAATAAACTTTCTTGGTGGAGTTTCATTCAAATCAATGAGAAATTGTCTTTCACTATTTTCAGGTGGTAAATTTAGATCAAAATTATGAAAAGCCATAGATGTTTTAAGTAATGGTGTAAAATTGTGTCAATATATATAGAAGAAGAATATGACGCTTGATTATGTTGGTTTTGGCTCCAATCTAAAATTTTAAGCTTGATTAACGTAAATGGCTCCAATTTTAAAAATTTTTAAATTTGATTATTTTTAAAAATTGATTTTGTTATATATCAATCGTTCAAAAATACTCCTAAAAAATAAGAATATATAAATGATTTTAACTGGGGAATCCTAAAAGACCTACGGCTTAATTAATATAGGCAGTAGTTATTTTTATAATTATTAAAAAACATTAATTGTTTAGTAATTTGAGCTAAAAATAAGGGTCAATTAATTTTTCTTAATCTGTGTGAAATAAATAGAAAATCAAATAATATGGAACGGAGGGAGTATTGTGGAACAAGGGAAAAAAGCTAGAAAATCAAATAATATGAAACGGAGGGAGTATTTCAATATTGTCATAATTGAAACATCTTTCATGATGTCATAATTATGACAGCTAGTATAAAACAGATGGAATTAGTCCTTTCAAATTGCCAAGTCGGCGGGGGGAAAGGCTATTCAATAGGCGATTAGGGTATGTTTCGTTTGCCGCACGTAGTCGTGGGCATAATACTTGGACCTGAATTATCCGATCCGAACCGGCCCAAAATATCCAAATCGAATGAGTTTCGGGTATATCAGAATAACTGTTCAGTTCTTAGAAAAAATTTGTTCGGGTATCAGATCGATTCGAGTAATACCTGCTAGGTTATCCGAAATACCGCAACTTGAGAGTAGGTCAGTAGACTGTAGAAGGGTCTGTTCGGGTAATAACGGTTGTAAGCGTTAGTAATATTCGAAAACTCGTACTCTTTCGGATAGTTCGAGTGCAATTTCGGGTAAATTTCGGATATTCGGGTAGTTCGGGTAAAATTTCGGATTAAATTTCGGGTAGTTCGGGTAATATCCGAACCGAACTATCCGATACCCGATATACCGGATATATTTCGGTTCTTTTGTTAAGTACTCGAACTAGGTTTAAACTAATTGCAAACCTAGATCACATAAATAATTAGGTTTAAACTAAGAGCAAAATGCCCCAAAATGACTTGTTTGTATAGATATAAGGCCGTGCAAAACCTTTTTCACGACTTTATTGTTTTGATGAGTAAATAAATATTTGGAGCCAATTGAAATCTTAAGTTTTGTTTTCGTTTGTTTAAATACGAAGTTAGAGATAGTTTAGTTTAAAGGAATCTTTAATAGCGTCTATTTTTATGGTCGTAAATATTTATATGGTTTTGGTTAGGTGGTAAATACGGTCGTAGAGAAAACATATTTCTACAAGTCTATAGTAGATAAATAACTAAAATCGAATGATTAAACTCAAAAATAGATTGTTTTATATTCATGTCAAACTGAATTAGGAGATTTACATTCGAACTTCAAAAATGTTTGCCGTCTAGTTCGGGATTAATTGTATAAATGTTGAAGTGTTCAAGGGGAAGACTCCACTTTCAATATAATCACTCAGACACTCATAGCCAATAAATAACCAAAAAAGAGCAACAATATAACCTTGGAAACTTTAAGAGACAAACGTGGTTCGTGGGAGTAGGGAAGTTTGTGCTCCCCAATGTACAACTCACATGGATACCACAAAGGACTTGCAAGAAATTTATTTACTTTTAAATAATTGAAGAGAATGATGGACTAGCATTAAGTTGTTCCCAACAATAAACAAAAAAGGAAAAGAAAAACCAACTTTTGATTCTTTAATTATTTGTTACAATTGGTGAACATGTAAGGGTGATTTGCAAAAGTGGGGATTCAATATTGTACAAATTCTTAATTAAGGAATATATTTCCTTGGAAGATTCTTCGAACGTGATCGTGGTCTTCTGATTATCTAATGGGTGAATGGGCAAATGCATATTTAGAAAAGAAAGATTCTAACTAATTGATATTTACTAGATTTTTATTCTTCAAATCGGTACTTAAATAGTTACAATCCTGTAGTTGAGATTCTAATTAGTACGTACTTTATAGTTGTAATCCGGTAGCCTCGCGACTTTCGCCACGTTTGCCCCACCATAGTACTACGCAATTTACATGATTGGACAGTAGCATTAATCTTCGTCTCAATCTAGAATAATGTGAATTAATACAACATGAGATGCGTTTTCGCTTTTGACCGTGAAAGACATCATCTTTCTGGAATGGAATAATCTAAAATTTAGATTATAGATAAGTAATTGAGCAAACATTTATGGACGAGATCGTTCTTACTTCTTAGCATGATCATCTGTTGATGGGGAGATCTATATGGAATCAGTTTTCTTCCGGAACCAAGAGGAGAGGAAGAGAATGAGTACTAGAAAGATGTTAAAGAGACAGACCAAACATAACCCAACCTTAATCAACCTCATTTCCATCTGCCTAGATTCATCTGCGCCAGTCATTTTAACACCTTCGATATGGAGATGAACACCGGGATCTCTTAGCTTAACCTTGCTACCGAACAAAGCTGAACCACATGTTGCTTGAACGTTGCTGTTCACGTAGATGTTGATCCTGCAACCACTTTGACTCGCTATGTCTACATCCCTCGGCGCCACCATCACCGCCCCGACATTTCTCCCGTTCAAGTTAATTCCACCAATGCCAGATTCGAGACCGGGATAGTCTCCGTCTTCATCTTCCATTTTGAGACAAACTGCAAAATGATTCTGTCCTATCCCTCCAGTGTCATGATATTTGCTCTATAATCTATATGCTTTGCTTGGTATTTGAGGTTTCCTAAAGTTCTTTACTGTTTTTTTACAGCTAGAAGCAAAGTGATATATTCTAAGATTTGCATAACTAGATTCCTTACCCGCCCCAAAAAATCATGTGTACCGATGGCCTTAAGATAGGTTAATGGGTATCAATGTTTCATTATTTGTAGATAACCAAGTTGAATACGCTCTTGACCATGTAAAGGAAACTTCAAATTACCCAAAGTTTAACCTCTACTGCATACAGATACAAGTTGAAACATTTTGGCGCAAGTAAAACATACAACACCAAACTATATGGAATGCAAAGACGAAAGCATATGGCTTTAGTTACTCAAGAGCAAAGTAGGACATGGAGTTTGAAACAAACCCGACACTGCATAATTCCTAAGGGACCAAATCGCCCCATCAAGAAAGATAATGTCCCCTCTCTAACTTATAATGATGTTGATGTGTTATAATTTTTTCCAGAACACAACAAAGAGGAGGACCCGTTTATTATTGACAGAAGTAAATGAAAGACATCAACATACCAAATCTGGTTTCCGCGATTTCATTGTGACACTTGCATGAAAAAATTAGTCCAGGAAATGACCTTTGAGCAGAAGCAGCATCAAGGATAGAAGTCTGTTGGTATCTTTTCACTGACAGTAGAACCGAAGTTAGGACCACCCTTGCGATATTGAATAAGAAACTCGACCGGATATCCTTTCAATTTATGTGGGACAAGGTCCAAATCCTGAAACGTCAAGGCTGAAATAGCCATTGTTGTATAATAAAAAGTGAGACTCAATCAACTCAAGGAAAATAACTCATTTTAACTTCTATGAATAATGACTAACCCTTGTCGGATACAAGTGTATCGGTTGTAAGTGCATTGATTTGATCCAGATTGAAGATCTGAGGAGAGGGTAAGGGGAAAGGGACTTTGTTCACCATGAAGTCCCTAGGAGCCGCAATTGCCTGGAACAGATTGTGACATGTGAAATTAGTATTATTTCACGAAGAAAACAAAAATCTTTGGAGTTTCTACCATAAAAAGTGCACGATTTGATCTTTTACCTTGGCAATTGGAAATGGAAGCTTCACATACCGAGGCCATTCACGAATCATATCATACATGATCTCTGCCTGCAAGAAACACTTGGAGATCAGACCCACTGAGCTGCCACAGTGACAGAGAAAATGAAGGATTATAAGAATTTACCAACTCATGAGTGGTAAAGACATCTGGACCACCCAATTCATATGTTTTCCCCATGCTGGAGCCATCATCCTTTAGCGCTGCAACGATTGCAGCAGCAACATCAACCACATAAACAGGCTGGAATCTGCAATGGAGTTATTGTCAGGGAAGGAACCAGATCTACATTGCAAGCTGCTATGAACTGGTGAAACGAGTTGCACAAAGGATTTAAGACATACTTGGTGGTCCCACCACCTATGAGCGGGAGGAAACCATATTTTTTAACGAACATTGACCAGGGGTTCAAGATTCTGTCCTCTGTACCAATCATGGTTGCAGGTCTCATGATGGTGGCCTAGGAAACACATATACATCAGAAACTGACTAGAAGCAGCATGCTGATGACAAAAAGTTTATATAAACCATCCCGGGTACATTTTTCTTTCAAATTTTAGGAGATTTTCGAATTTTATAATAACATCATATACTGTTTTTCCAGTTCTGCACAAGAAAGGATTTTTATTTTCTCTAAAAAAGAAGTAGGATCATAGATATAATAAATAAAATATTACGATGATAATTACAAAAGAGAGAGTTATGAGTGCCGAAAGCTGGTATAAGTTTACCTCAGGCAGCGCGTTCAAGACAGCTTCCTCAGCAGCAGCCTTTGCCCTCTGCATTCTTGAAGGAGATGACATTGAAGCTCCTAGGCAAGAAACTTGAATATATCTCATTATCCCACCGTGTTCCTTGGCCACCTGAAACAACATATCCACAAAGCCCCAATTTAATTAGACATAACCAAAAGAGCAAGCTCATAGCAGGTCATATCATCCTGAAAGTTAAAAATTTGTAGCTCATTTCAGAACTAAGAAACAATCTGAGGAGCAACAAAAATGGAAACCTGTTCACCAGATTTCCTGGAGACAACTCAACAGGATTCAAACACATACCAATGCAAGTTTCTCAGCAATATGATGGTTCGCATCCTCAAAACTGAAGTTTCTGGTCTCATACTCTCTTCCTGGGGATTAGATTAAATATCATCCAAAAATAAAAGAATAGTGCTGCTTTTATTAAGTTTTAACTATAATTGCTAGAAAAAAATAAGATAGACCAAAAAAACTACCAATTAGATTGATAACGACATTAGCCTTGGCCATGACAGCCTTAATCGAGTCTTCATTTCTTGGATCAAATTTCATCGGTACGACCTGGAATATACGGGCAACAAACACACATCAAATTTGCCGAACCAAAGCATAGTTTTTTAAAAAGATGTTTTTTGTGGCATGCCCTTAAAAGCATTATGATAAATAAAATAATATATTACCTGTCCTAAATCTCCCATCAACTTGAGATGTCGAGGAGAGTCCTCTGAGCCTCGGAAAGGAACGAGCACTTGTGATCCCATTTTAGCTGGAAGAAAATATTCACTTGAATTTAGCAAGTAACAAAAAAAATCAGCAAATGTAAAAGAAAAAACAAGATTGATACCAGACTGGTAATACAATTGTTAAACCCAACTCACCTAGCTGCTGCACAAGATAACGACCCAGAAATCCTGTGGCTCCAAATACTGTAGCTACAATGCCACTGGCAAAGCAAAGGAGAAATTAAGTTTTTCATAGACCAACGTAAATCCTTTTTCTCTTAACAGAAAGCTCTCTGAGAAAAATTGACAAATTCGCTATACTGAACTTCTGAGAGATGACACATTTCTCTGAAAAGGCAACTAACACACAAAAGCTACCGTCTAAGCTCAAAACTAACAAAGATATACAGACTAAGCTTGCTTTACCCTAGCACACAAAGTAATATTTCTTATTCCCATGAGAATTTTCCAGCATTCTTTAGAAACAAAACCCTAGACAAACGGAACAGAAAGCTCTCGAGAGAAATTCACTATACTGCAGCTACCGCAAACCCCTTAAAGATGATACATTGCCCCGTAAATGAAATTGCAACTAATTCATAAAAGCTATCCTCTAAGCTCAAAACTTAACAAAGAAATACAGACTAAGCTTAAATCCTAACATAGAAATAACATTTCTCCTTCCCATGAGAATTCTCCACCATTTCTATAGGAACTAAACCCTAAAAGAGAGCAATGACATACCTAACGGAAGATCTTCCACCAGTACCCTTGCGAGCGAGGTGTCCCACGCCCTTAGTAGCGAGGGAAGACGAATAGCGACGATTATCAGTCCTATTCACTGAAGGATCACCATAAAATCAGCAGAAAACACAGAAAATCAGTAAAACCACAAATCTCTAATTAGCGCGAGACTCATAAGCAACCTAGAAACCCAAAACGAAGAAAATCAATGGCAGAAACTTAACGGTGATTTGAGACTCCATAGAGCGATCTGAGAGAAGAAGATGAATAGATCGAAGCTCCTCCGGCGAGAGGCCGTTGAACTAATCTCCTGGAAACTGCTTGCATCCTCGTTCTCAGTTACACGATCGATCGATAGACAACAAATACAGATGAGAGAGAGAGAGAAGAAGAGAGAAATGGGAATAGAAGAATTGGTGCCTCGAGGATACAAGAATAAATGGGCCTGGGCCTTAACAAGATCTCAAATCGGCCTCTTAAAGTAAACCATGCTTCACAATGGCAATACGTATTAAGTAACACGCTTAAAATGAAACCATGTCGTTTTGTATCTGTTGAATCTTATTACTGTGTAAGGTCCTAACTCCTTAGAGCATCAGCATTGCAGACATATGAAAATATGTCTTAACAATTTTTTAAGATTAAATTTAATATAAAACAATTAAAATTATTCCAATCCTTAAAAAATTTTACCCAATAGATATCATACACGTGGCGGCACAAAATTTATGTCTTGCTTCCTCTGTAGCATCATTTTTTTTAATTTTATTTATTTTATATTCAGAGACATATGAAAAAATGTGCAATGCGGATGCTCTTAGGACCTATGGTTTAATGAAACGGCGTCGGAAGCCTGAATATCGTATGGGTGTGTTACGACGTCGTTCCATTAAGTGGAAAATCGAATGAAACCGACTCCAGTTTAAGTGAAACGAACGTGGTTGAAGAAGAAAGAAACGCCGCCGTTGATATCAGACTGTAGTGTAAAGTGTAAACCTAAGACGATTAAAATATGCAGAACGCTCGTGGTTTGATGATTATCCTACAAAACTGAACTAATTTGGCTCGGTGTATCCTTTGCTTCTACGACAACAAATAAGAAGGCTCTACGGAACTGATCCAGCTTTACAACAAAAACCTAAGCTAAAAAACGTTTAACTGAGCAAAAATGCGTGCGACCTGAATCTTTAAATCTCCCTTTTGGTACCGAAAACTCTGGTCGTCTCCAGTGTTCTTGAATCACCTACAATTTATTTGTTGTACTGACACAGGATCTTGAGTCCTGCGTGTTGGTTCAGACAGCTTTTCTGATGTGTCTGAGATTTGCAGCTAGAACAGCCTTGTCCCGGTGGCTCGGCGAAGAAGTTTGCGTTCATTTATGGTCACCGATCAGAAGTCAGGTATGCCACTGGATCTCGAGGAGTATTCAGTGACTAATCTAAGGAACATCGATGATTTATCCTCTAGAAGGCGTGTTGGTGTGTCGAATTCTGCAACAAGACCTGCAAAATCATCATTCAAGTTTTCAGGGTGAAGTAAAAGGAGAACATTTTATATGAGAAAAAAGGATCTTCTTTTTGTGTGTATGTACCATCGCTTAGAACCAAAACCATGTCACTATCGATCACAGTCGGGATTCGATGTGCGATAGTGCAGACCGTGCAGTCTCCGAACTCTGTTCTTAAAATCTTTTGGATGAGATTATCAGTGGCTGAGTCAACCGAAGCAGTTGCTTCATCAAGCACAAGAATTCTCGCTTGTTTAAGAAGTGCACGCCCCAGAGCTACAAGCTGCCTCTGCCCGACGCTCCAATTATCTCCATTTTCTAACACTGCATCAACAGTTCAAATCATCGAATCAAATCAGGTTCTTAAAACATTCTCCTGCAAGATCTATGGCGGATGCATCACCACGGACCACGGTTTTAGCTCTATACCTGGAGTATCGAGTTTCTGGTCTTTCGCACGAACTATGTCCCCCAGTTGTGACTTATCTAGAGCCTGCAAAAAAAAAAAAAAAAAACAAGATTTCAACACATTCAGAGTCTAATGGTTTTCATATATGACTGAAATCAGAAGATTATTAACAATTTATTCTACCTGCCAAACTTCTTGATCAGTATGTTCTTCGAGAGGGTCAAGGTTTCCCCGGATAGTGCCTTCAAACAAGGTGGGGTCTTGCGGAATGATGCTAAGACGGCCTCGGAGATCGTGAAGGCCAATGGAAGAGATATCAATGCCATCAATGATTATTTTCCCTGCATATGGCTCTATCAGCCGGAATAGTGCTTGGATCAGGGTTGATTTACCGCTTCCTGTGCGGCCCACAATCCCAATCTTCTTGCCACCAGGGAACACACAGCTGATTCCATGAAGGACGGTTGGTAGATTCTCTCCATAGCGAACCTTTAAACACAGAGGAAGAGGATGAATAATGTATGAAGCTATGACATTGGTCTGAAACAGGTTAAGAGAAGATTAAAAATTTGATGTACCTTCAAATTGTTGATCTCAATGGTTCCGTTCTCTGGCCATGTGGCCAAAGGGTGAGCGTTCTTGATAAACGTACGGGCTTCACTGGGAATTTGACTGTACTGATAGATTCTTTCGATGGAGATGATTTTGTTCTCTAGCTTACAAAAGCTAAGTATCCACCGAGAAAGGCGAGCGTTTAAATTAAGGCCATAGGTTACTGCAAGGCCAGCCATGCCTATACAAAGGAAAATATGAACTTGGTAAAAACAACAGATCCTTTACTAACGAGTTTCTGGCGAGAAATGCAGACCATGATCTAAAGATGGAAAAGAGAGAATGAGAAAACTTACTTGGATCGATTGTTCCATGTGGAAAACTAACAAGCAGGAGCATACAGAAGGCAAAGACGAAAGTAGAGAGTAGTTCCATGCGTAAACAGAGCCACTCTATTGCAGCGATGCTGCAGAAGAAAGGGCGGGCAAAGCAGTCCAGTAAATAGAGGTTTCTCTTCATGAAACGCTTTTCTTGGCCAAACCCTCTGATTGTTGCTGCACCCGCGATTGACTCACCAAAAAGATGGATAATTGGAGATTTCTGTATACTCACAATCCGAACCAGCTCTCTAGACGAAGCCATGTAGTATTTCTGCGTTTTTAAGTGAAAAAAGCTTGCCGTTAATATGTAATGCAAAGAGAAAGAAGTCAGAATTTGCGCCTATTGAACCCCTGAAGTTTTGAAAACAACATAGAAAGAATCTTCAAAAATTAACAGAAATCACCTGCATCCACAAGCAAGCAATGCCGGTTGGAATTACAAGAAGAAACACTTGCCACGTAACGTTTGTCATCACACCAACAATGCCGATGAGCTGTATTGTTGTCGAAGCAAATCCTCCGAGCCTAAAAGGAATATCGAGATCTACGACGCTTTGATCAATAGACACCTGAAAGGTACATAATAGCAATGAGAAATACTATGCATGAAGAGAAGACGCCATAGTCATAGTTTGATAAATTTTAAAAAAGAACCAACCCGATTTAAGATCCTTCCAGCAGGAGTCGAGTCGAAAAATGACATTGGCGCGCGGAAAACACTTCTGAGCATGTTCAGAAACAGCTTCTGGGCGGCTGCAAGGCCGAATGTGGCGACCAGAATAGCTCGGACAAAGATAAACACTGAGCTACCAAATGCTAGGGAAATAAACACGAGGAGAAGGACCGTGGAGCTCACTTTAGCTTGGTCTCCCTCTGTTTGCGGATTTGCCCAGGCCATCCACCAGTTACTTGCAATCTGAAGGAACTGAAACAGTGATTGCGCAATGATTATGAGTGGAATCAACAATCCTTTATAGGCTGCAGCCATATATGACCAGTACACCTTCATACTGACTCGTCCCCGCACACGTTCCTCTTCCTGAACCAGTTGTTTCTTTCTAAGCCGTTTTGCTTTCTTTTTCTCTTTGATGGCTTTCTGGTTAGACCCCGATGACCCTTCTTGGACCTCTTTGGCTAGAATCTCTATGTTGCTCGAGGAAGCATTGGATTTTGGATTGTGTGGCAATGACTGGTCTAGCACCTGATTGCTGTCAGAGTCCTCCGATGAATGGCTGGGAATGTCCATTGCTTCAATAGCTTCATGATGAGCAGACACAAGAGATAAGAAATCGGTTCCTGCTTGTAGCAGTTCTTCATACTTCCCTGACTGTATAATTTGTCCATCCCTAAGTACCTGCAGATAAACAAGAAAGTTATTGCAGCGCTTTCTTGGTGTTGTATACTTTTCTGGGTATCTTAACATATAACTCTTGGTATAAGATTTTGGCAGGAGGGCCAAGTGGAAGAAGTCCTTACCAATATAAGGTCCGTGGTAGGAAGAAACTCGACCTGATGAGTTACGAATATCACAGTCTTGTCTGCCAGAGCTGTCAATATATATTCCTGTAGTACGCAAATGCAAGCTTTAAGTAAAGCTTGTGATGCAAGGAGATATACATACAACAAAGTGTTTGACAAAGATAATTATTCGGTTAATAGGAGAAAACAAAAAGTGCACCTTGAAGAGTTCGGAGCCAGTGTGAGCATCAACAGCACTAAAGGGGTCGTCGAGCAGATATATATCAGCATCCTGGTAAAGTGCTCTTGCGAGCTGAACTCTCTGCTTCTGACCACCGCTAAGGTTTATGCCTCTGTCACCGATAATGGTCTGATCGCCATGTGAGAAGAGTTCCAAGTCCCGTTTCAATGAACAAGCGTGTATAACGCTCTTGTACTTAGCCTTATCCATTGGACTGCCAAAGAGAATATTTTCTTCTATATTCCCAGACTGAATCCAGGCGGACTGTGATACATAAGCAGCACTACCGCATATTCTGACCTGTGTATTTCAGTGTACATTTCGTGAAATTTGCTAGAGGAAAGAAATTTTTAGCCCTGAAAAAAATGAAGACAGATGCATGTTTTGAAGGTTCTTGAAGTATTTCACTTACTTCACCCGAGATTTTAGGGATTTCTCCGAGTATACAAGAAAGAAAACTTGATTTCCCGGAACCAACGACTCCACAGACAGCTACTCGCATTCCTCTCTGAACTTTCAAGTGAATCCCAAACAAAGTTGGCCTTACCCATGAAGGATCCCAAGAGAAACAACCGTCGTTGATCTCCACAGATGTGTCTGATATACCTTGAGAAAGGATTATCGTAGCATCTTCCTGCAGCTCTTCCTCTAGCAGAAATCCTGATATCCGATCAAGAGATACTTTAGTCTGAGCCATCATAGACACCAGATCAGGAAAATTCCTTAGCGGCTCCTGAAGAATCCTGAATGTTGCAAGCGCAGAGAGAACACCGCCTGCAGTGAGCTGAGTTCCTAAGCCTATAGCCGTAGCAAACGTAATAGCAGCTACAAATATCGGCGAACTCCAGAATATAAATGTAATAAACGCTTGGGAGTATAAAGCCTTTCGAAGCCATTTAAACTCTGTATTCCTCATTTCCTCAATTACAACCCGGTACCTATCCTCCCAAGCCTGCAATTTCAGAATCCTCATGTTCCTCAAACACTCCGAAGTCTTCCTCATTCGCTCATCTTTAGCAGTCATCAATTTGTCCTGATAGTCCTCTTGAATTTTCGCCAATGGTATAGTGGCAATAATAGAGAAAACTGTGGCCACCAACGTGGCTAAAGCTGCCAGTCCCACACTCCTGTACAAAATCCCGAGAGCAAGTACAATCTGTAGAGGAAGCATCCACATATCGTGGAGATACCACGAGTAATCACCTACTCTCTGGACATCAACGGCCATGTAGTTCACAATTTCGCCGCTCGTGTGGTTCTGTTTGGTTAAACTCGAGAGTTTTAGCCCTTTTCGGTACACCATAGCCGTTAGAGCTGATCTCACATGCATCCCCAAGATATCAACCCCAAGATACCACTGCCGAGTTGTTAGAGTCTCTGCGAGCTTCGCCACAAAGAAGATACCAGCAAGGATGTAACCCTCGTGAGGGTAAGTCTCTTTCCCACCCAGATAATTAACAAAGTCATTCACCAAATAAGGACCCACATAAGAAACAAGAGTGTTCAAACCGGCAAAGACTGCATTACAAGCCGCTTCTTTCCAAAACGACTTCAAGATCGCCCAAGCAAGAGAAGGAGGTTTCGAAGGATTCTCAGCTTTTAACTTCTCCCATTTCAAGTTCAAGACTTTGTAATTCGTCTTTGCTCGGTCTTTAGGAGCGAGCAGAGGAATATCCTTGAGATCCAAAGGCCTCTTGGCGCCAAGTGATAGAAGAGGGTTCAGCCACGAAAGCGTAGCAAGGCTGAACAATCCAGCGTCACTATAAGAAGTAACATTGAGACAGCCAGCTTCTTCATCTTCAACAAGCAAAGGCTCATGAAGATAGGAATTTGAAATAACTCGAAGACCTGACACACCTCCGAAACCAAGGAAACAGAGAAAAGCCAAAGCCGGAGCTGCAACAAAGTTCCCAACAGCATGTGAAGACAAATGGTTTGAGCCGTTTACAACAAGCTCTCTCGAGTCTATAAACAAAGCCCATAAACAGATAAAGAATCCCACAACCCACCATAGCCTTAACAAGAAAGGGAATTTTTCCGCAGAAGTGTATTTACATCGAACAACTGATGTGCATAACACTAACCAAGCTAGAATCTGTGTAATCGGCGAGAAAATCACATAAATCTCGCTTCTTTCCTTAATCACTCCAATAACATCAAACACTAACACTGAAACTTGCACGATTAGAACATAGAAACAACAAATCACCGAGAATTTATACCCTCTGGTGATTTCAACGTCATGGGTTTCTCCGCCAACACCAACATTGACGACGGAACTCGAGTTCCCTACAGAATCATGTTTGAAGAACCGACCTCGACGGAGACAGTAAAGTAAGCGTCTTGCGGAGATAACGAGAAGAGATAGTAAGAAAAGAGTCAAATTAATATAGATCGAAGACGATTCCACAACTGGTAAACCGAGAAGAGCTCTCAAAGTAAAACCCATTATCGATTAGATTGTTGAGATTGAGCTTCTGAGCTAAACAGCATTGACGAGACGAAGAAATTGGAGCAATTCAACATTGGTTATGGAAGAAGCGTGAGAGAACATGTGTTAGAGCAGAGTCACGATGGTGGTAGAGAGAAACGCAGAATCTGAAAGACACATCGCACATGGAAACAAAACGAGTTCACGTCAGAGTCGAACACGTTGATGAACACAAACACAAAAAAGGGTATTTTTAAAAATTTAAAAATAATTGAGACTTTTTTTTGTTGTGTTCCCAAACACCATCGATGTTATCTAGAGAAGACAGAAGAAGACAAAGCACAACAACTTAAAAAAAAAAGGAAAAAAAAAACATAACCTGTGATCAATTCAAAGACAATGTCGCTCCTGCTTCTCTTTCTCTCTCTCTCTCCTCGCCGAGAAGAGAGAGAGGAGATAGAATTGAAGAAGAGTGGATTGCTGAATGTTTGTGTTGGATCGCCGCGAAATGATGGAGGAATTTGATTTTGCTTTGCCCTCTTCTTCTTCTCCCTCACGGATCAATCTGAAACTCTCCGTCTTACCACACACATCGATTGATAAATGTATAAAGAAGATACAGTTAATATGTAGATGTAGTAATAGTAGTCGAGGCCTTTGATCTTCATCATAGCTTTAAATAGTAATTATTTAATGTTTTTAATGGTTATTAGTGTCTCTAAGTATTTTATTTATTCAAAAAATGTAGAAAAATTCCTTCTTTTGTCTGACGATTAACAAAAAGTTAAGGGTGGACTTTTATATGTTTTCTAAAAATGTAGATCTCACATATATAACAACACTATAATCTTTCTTATTTTAGATATTGACAATTTGTCATATGGTATTTCATTAAGAAAATAATAACCATTATTAAATTTATTCTTATATATTAATATTTCTATTTATATCCATTACTCACAGAGTTACCATTAAAGATTTCTACCGTTGGAAATAAATCATAGGGAGAGAGACGAGAAAAAAATCGGCGTATTTCAATCGACCAAAGGTTTTCACAGCTCCGCCGTAAGTTGGATTAATGTTAACATATTTTGTTTGAAGATTTTAGTATATCCTCTTACGTCCATATTATGGTTTCACAAAACGGCGAAAAAAGAGAACCGGTGGTTTCTTCGACAAATCCAGAAACGAAGGCTTTTGCCGTCGATCCCCCAGCTAATCCCTGTCCATGGCTTGTTAGACGCCGAGAAAACCTCTTTTCTGTTATCTTTTGGTGATCCGCTATTTTGGACTAAGTTTTTTTCATAGTTTATTCTTCTTTTCTTTTGCTGATTTCTTCTCCTCGCTTTCAACCAGTCGATCTACAAACTTCCACATCCGTGGTGGCAAGTGAAGGGATTGGGAAACTTTTCCAGTTTTCTCCATCCGAATTCAAGACTAGATCTGGTCGAGATCTAATTAGTTGTTGATTTCTCTCAATCGGACCTTAGTTGAGTATATATCGATGTTATCTACGTCGGCGAATAAATCATGGCTCCAAAATCTCAAGAGAGAGGTCCATCAAGTTAGAGTAAGTAAGCATATGTTTTAATTTCAGAAATTTACCAAGCACCAAACAAGGACATGAAGACCAAAAGATTTTAGTGAAATTTGTGGTTTCCATCGTCATCCAGACAATTTTTTTTTTATCTCAAAGGGAGAACCAACGAATAATTAAGATTAAAATTTAATTGGTAAAAACTTAGTGTCAGCGGTTTTGGTTTATATTTTTTTGTGTTTTTTTCAAAATTGTTTTTTCTCTTTAAAGTTGTTGTCTCCGGAAATTTCAACATTTTATGTCGGCTTATATTTTAGAGATTTTTTTTTCTGCTCAAGTATGTAATTTCACTATTTTAAAAATTATATACTTTAGATGAAAAAAAAGATGTCATATGATCATATGATCAACATGTCACTTTCCCCATTAAACATACAATCATGTAACTTTTAAAAATGAAAAAAAAAACATACTAATTCGTACACTTGGATTTTTTTTTGTTAATTAGAGTGTAAATATTATTATTGAACAAACATACTAATTCGGCCATTGAACTTCATAAACACTTAATTAATTTTTATATATGCATACAATATTATTTTTTGTTACATGACGCACTTTATTTATCGATTAATTAAGTAAAAAAATTGTATCAAATAATCAATAAGGAACGTAAGTGCCAATAAAGAAAATTAAAAGAAAGAAAAAAATCACATAAATTTTGGGCAAGAAGATCTGCTTTGATATTCCACGTTCTTGACTGATGAATTAGGTTGAACTTCATAAGAAAACGAGAAGAGTTGCTAAAATTCTCAGTTTTGGAGCAAACGCCAGGCATTCGTCATAATTAGATACTACTTTGGTCAGATCCATCGAATATATCACCAGATAGGTAACAAATCTATTATTATGTTTTTTTTTACACAACTCATCGTCCACATGCATCAGACTATATATCATGAAGTTTAAGATGAAGTCGCACTCGGAAATACTTTTCGATGACTTTCTTGTAAGCCAATAAAATCCGTCGCCCTATCTAGCTTGTAGCTGTAGTTGTAACTGTAGAACCCACCGACGCCACTAGTTTGGTCTTCCGTCTTCCATGGTCTATCCACATAGCAAGAGAAGATTGAGCTACTTTTTAAGTTAAGAGAACGTGTGTGTGCTCGGTTTGCTTGAAACCATGCATGCGTCATATAGTCACATTCTTTGTTGGCCAAATATTGAATTTAAATAGGTGAACTCTCAAGACTTCTATACAACTTATCTTTTTTTGCCTTCCAATAATTTTTTCTTTAAAGTTGTTGTCTTTTTTGTGACAAAAAAAAAAAAAAAGTTTTTGTCTTTTATTTTATCGCATAGTATAACACAGAGACGGATCTACAGTGGCATTGGGTAGGGCACGTGCAACATACTAACTTAAAATAATTATCTAACTAACCATTGCCAAGTAAAATATTTTAGCTTATTTGGTAACAGACCGCCCCATGTAATATTACTAGTGTCAAGTTCGATGCATACCTTTTTTTTTGGCTTTGTTTTTTTGTATTTTTTTTTGTTTTGGTTGCCACGTTTTATGTCCTTTTTAGCGTCTTTCCTATATATTTTTATTTTTCACTTTGATTGAGTGCATTTTCCTTATTCCATTTTATTATTTTCTTATATAAAACTATGTTTCAATTCAGTTATATTTTTATCTTTCTAATTCTATTTTAACTTTTGAAAAATTTTAAATCATCATTTTCACCAGTAAAGATTACATTTGAATTTAAAAAATGTTAGTTACTTAGTAAACATTTATTATCTCCTTTGTAGTTTATTTCATAATTTAGAGTTTAAGTTTGTGTGATATATTTAGATATGTGAATTCAAATAATACTTTTTACATATAAATTACAAGTTTATTGTGATTTGTAACTGACCATTTTTGTAATTAATAAATTTAAATATATATTTTAAATATATCTAATATATGTAATTAAGTATATTTAAAAACCACAATAAATAGTATTTTCAAAAAAAATTGGTGGCTTTTTGGATTTCATATTTTAAAATATATTAAAAGTGAAAAATTCTATTTATTTAATATTATTATTATATAAATTTATTATTATTAATTATATATCATTTGTACCCCATATAAATTAATTTTTTGGATCCGCCACTAATATATAACACGTCTAACTATAAAATATAGACTTTTATTGTCATTGGTTACATATATAATCAACCACGATAAGACCAAACCAAATAGATCAAATACACACAATTGGAAATACAAAAAGGATAAAAACACAACACAACCAATATACTTCGGTGTATTATCAAATCAAATCAAACCAAGCCAATATACTTCGGGTTGCTGACAGAAAAACGTTTTACTATTCAAAAAAAAATTCTTATTTGCTTGTGAAGCAAGTAAGATGGTTCTTCCTGAATAACCTTCTACGACTCCTCCATGTGCTTCTCCTCCGTCAATGGAGATCCGTTAATTTTTCTGTGTCATCTTCCACCGTCATCTTCTTGGTGGTGCTTTCCCTCCCTTCTTTGTGCCACGTCTTGCTGCAGGTCTTCTTCGGACAAGCTAAGCCGCCGCATAATTGTAAGCATGTGCAGCCATCTCCGCTGTCGGAAACGTTCCAAGCCATCTTCTTACTTTCAAACTCGGATCCCATATCTCCGCCGACCATGTACCTGATGGCTTATATATGAAAGTACATAAACTGCTAGAACATGCTCAAGATAACGTAATATTGGAACATAATTTACCTGATTGCTTATGAAAATACATAAATTCAAAGCTGTTGAAACATAGAATATAGTTTACCTGATGGCTTTTTCCTCACTCCTTTGTACTTCTTCTCCTTCTTTATGATCTCTTCGTGTCGTGGGAACACGCAACCATAGCAACCGGTAATACTACAGAGAGGACAAGGACCAGCGTTCAAAGGTGGAAGACGAGATTCGCATGTTGAAGTGTCACCTCCGAAGTTGGATATCACTTATCGCAAAGCAGAGACCATGATCACATGCTCTTGATCTCTTGTCAAATAAGGAATGAAATTGTTGTTTTGATCGTACGAGGGAACATTTTTTGAATCCATTTTTCGTGGATCGAACTGAAAATAATAAAGTGTTGTGAAGATTTGAAAACAAAGGGATTTATATACTAGGAAGATATGTGGTCCAATGTGAATTTATATAAATCCTTAGACACGCGGCACCAAGTGTTGTTACATCATTAGATATTTAGTTTTGTAATAAACGCGATTTCTAGAAGAAAAACGCCATTGTTAACTTTCAACCCAGTATTACTTATTAGAGTGTTGACTACTATCGTTTTCAGGTCAGCTTATAAACTGATGTAATCAATGCAACGTAACGAGTAAACCAATACATTTCTTAGTTAACAATGTCACATCGAGCGATTGTAGTATATGCTAGGGACGTTTAGCGATCAGTATTTTTGTTTAAATAACAAAATAATAATTGAAGTGTTTTCTTTATACGTATACCAAATAAATCAGCGTAATTTGTAATTTGAACTAAAAAATGTACACATGTTTTAAATGTTTAAAGTAGTATTTCATTCGTAACAAAATTGGATTGTGTACTTTCATTATGTTAAAAAAAAATCTTTTATATTTGTAACTTTTAAAATGGAAATAGATGTATCAGTGTCAGTCCTTGGATTAGTTTTTTCCAGTGACGTAATAGATCTATCTATAATTATATTGTCAAAAAGAAAATGTATAATTATATTGTCTTATTCTTTTATTTTTGTTAAAAGGGCTTATATTGTCCTATTCTTGGTCTGTTTTATGTACGAAACGGAACGATATGTTTATGAGCTTTCTGACAAAGAAAAAAATCGATTTTTTTTGGTTGCTGGTCTATTAAAATATACTCATTAAATTACAGTGCAGTTCTTTCGTTTTTTGTACAGAGTTACACAATCAGTCATTAATGAAATATTCAAATTTCCGAGCTTTAATCATAAACCAAGTACTGTTAAGAGAGTCTCCTTTTTCTTTTTCTTTTTTTTTGTTTTCTATGAATGTAATATTTCATAAAAAAAATTAAAATGCTTAGGTTTTATAACAATCTTGTATAATTTATGGATTTGGTCCTATGACAATTTTTTTTTAGAAAAAACAGAAGCAAAGAGATTGACGAATGAAGCTTATAGCCTCCCTTTTCGTTGGCGGTCACTTTCACATTTTGTATATTGCTTTTGATTTGATTTAATTTTTTTGTCCATTAAAAATTTGATCAAATAGAATTCGCCTTTTCAGTCTTCGTATAGGCTTTCATGAAGGAGAAATTTTTTTGGTACTCTCATCTAGTTCTTCTTGATGAGTAGTAAGAGTTGGAGCTCTTAGATTAGATGTGGTTATTTTTGTCTAATTGTGTTCTTTTTGATTTGGCTATGTTTGTTTCATTGTTAGAAGCAAGAACTTGTAATTAAGGTTTCTACTAGGATATATCCCGTGGTATAGCACGGACAAATTACAATTATTAAAAATATCCGAAATTATAAAACCAGGATATTAGAAAATTGTAATTCTTCCAAAACTTTACGAAAATTATAATATCAGTTTTTATAATATCGAATCTTTGTAATATCCGCATAAACATTTTATAATCAGAATTATAAAACCAATCTTTATACTCGAGATTAAATTAAATATATGATTATTGTCTTTTTTTTTAAAACTTTTTTTTGTCAATTGTACTATTTTAATTTTCAATCATTTTACTTAATTTTGTTTCTGTTTTTGTTTTTTTTTTTCAACTGAAAGTTTTATTAATTATAGATATTAATAAATATTTGTAAATATAGTTAACTAAGCATTTAAAATAAATTTTAGGTATTAATGAATATTTGTTTTTTATCAACAGGAAGTTTTATTAATTTTACACCATGTTAAACTAAGTCATATATGAATTAACATTTTTAAATCTACTAAAAATCTATTAATAGATTCGATATTATAAAGAGGAACTAACATTAATATTCCAAAAAAAAAATTGTAATCTACATCAAATCTTTTATTTTTGAAAAATTAAATCAACATTTATTTTAATTTAATTAATGTGTTTAATTAAATCAAAAAAATCTTCACAAAATCTATTTTTAACTATTTTTCAAAAAATTTAAAATAAACAAATAAATTAAAACGAAAACTATAATCTATAAAGAACCCAAAAAAAATCGAAAATCTAAATAAATTTTTATTTAAAATTTTTCAAAAAATTCTCAATCTACATAAAATCTTTTATTTTGGAAAATTAAATAAACATTTAATTTAATTTAATTAGTGTGTTTAATTAAATTAATAAAATCTTCATAAAATCTATTTTAACTACTTTTAAAAAAAAATTTAAATAAATTAATTAATTAAAACAAAAATTATAATTAATTAATTAATTAAATGATCACATAATAACTAATGACTAAAATATCCTTAATGAGAGATTAAAATTTGTTTTTTGAAATAATGACAATTTGATATAAATATTAACACTTTCTAATTTTTAATATAAATATATTTCCCAAATACAATATAGGGTAGAGAACGTCGAAGTTGAGAGCGAAACTTTTTTCGCACATATGAAACCATATAGGGGATGTAACCGTAAACTTTCACCTTTGGGTTTAATATAATTCAAGTTGACTAAAAAAAAAGAATTCACCAGTTAATTACTTTTTTAATTTATTTACATATTCGAAAGTTAATTACTTTCAATTTCATGTTTGACTCAATCAAAAACCACATATTACCTGGAATTAAAGAATTAAATAATTTAAAACCACATAAAAGCATTTTGGAAGCGGAAGACTTTTTCTTGTGACACATATAATAATCATAAGCTAGTGTATATTATCGGGCGGTGATTTTGCATCCGCCTATCATCAATTTAATTTTGACATAACAATTTAAAATTGGTTAGTTTAATTTAAATAATAGTGATTCAAATTTTATTTTTTTTCTCTAATAAATGGTGGAACCATTTTAAGACAAACAAACAGTTCAATCCTTTTCATTTGTGTATTTCTTAGCCGAATAATGTTGTGCTTCTAGCCAATCTCTATCAAAGATACGCATTTGTTTTCAAACCATGCGACTTGTGGAGTTGACAGGTTACTTGATGAAAAGATAGAACATGCAAATTTAAAATACCAGCTCGATCATATAAAAATAGAACATGGGATTTTGTGTAACTTTAAGTTGATTTGTCCTTTATTTTATCGCATGGTATAAAACGTCTAACAATAAAATATAAACTTTTATTGTCATTGCTTACATGAACCACAATAGACCCAAACCAAATAGATAAAGAGAAAAGACATACAATTGGGAAAATAAAGATGCAATACACACAATTGGGGGAATAAAAAACAGAGGATAAAATACACACAATCACACAAAACCACCTTACTAAAGTGTACCGAATCAAACCAAAGTTGATAAGTCTCTAACTTTAGCAAGTGTTATTTTATTTTTATATTATTATCAAATCAAATTAAACCAAACCAAACCCAAATGCTCCGGTTTGTTGGCAAAAAACGTTTTATTACTCGAGTTTTTTATCTTTATTTTCGCAAGTAAGATGCTGCATCCTGAATAACCTTCCACGCCTCCTTCACGTGCTTCTCCTCCGTCAGTGGCGCTCCTATGGCGCAACGTAGTACGATTTTTCCCGACAAAGCCTGTTTCCCACCCAAAGCAAATACATATATATTGATTAACAACATTATCCAGTAAGAACAAGAACAAGAAAGACAAGTCACTTACAGTGTGAGAAATGAAGAGTTTCCCTGAAGAGTTGACTGCATCTAGGAGTTCGCGGTTACGTTTATTACACTTCTTTTCATCGTTTTCAGCAGGCACAAGGCGGAAACAGACAAGAGAAAAGATCCGAGGAGTGACAATCTGCAAACGAGAATAATCACTTATTCACCTTCTTACAAGAATCTTGTTCCAGAAAGATTTGAGATTTTTACAGTTACCTCAAAGTTAGAATCTTGAGAGACAAGTTGTTCGAAATCTTTAGCCAGTTTGATATGGTTTCTTATATAGCTCTTCAAGGTCTCAGATCCATAGAGCCGTAAAACCATCCATAGTTTCAATGATCTGTCAATAAACAAAACAAAAATCAGATTGTATGTATGTATGCAAATGTAAGGCAGATCTAGTCTTACGAAACTTCAAATTTGATTTTCTGCAAGCAAAGAACCTAAATCTTCGTCCGAGAGGGATTTGCCAATCTTTGTAATCAACAACCAAGTTTGCCTGAGAAGCCTGACCAAAAATAAAAAAGTGGATATTAAGTCAAGTAACTAACAGATTCAAAGAAGAAAGATTGCAGTTTTTTTGTGAAGAATCAAATCTTTCTTACCTTGTTTTTGAGATACTCTGGATTTGTTGAAAGAGCTTCAGTGAGAGAATCTTGATCCTGTTTTCCAAATATTAATCCTTTTCTTATATACACGAAGAGAGAAAGAAAGGAGAAGGTGAGATTAAAAGGGCTACTATACCTTTACCCAAAGTAGTGAACAATCAAAATTAGTGAGGAACCATTTGTGAGCATTCATGTTAAAAGAATCTGCAGTTTCTACACCGTCAATGTATTGTCGGTACTCTGGACATATACAAGCACTTCCAGCATACGCTGCATCCACGTGAAACCATATCTCATTGCTCTGAGAAATGTAGCAAGAGAAATAGCATCAGTTTCTATGCCTTAAAGTTTCTATGAAGCTTTTCGGAAATGTGAAATAACTAACGTTAGCGATCTTCCCCAGTGCAGCTAATGGATCAACTGCGGTTGAAGAAGTGGTTCCAACCTGGAAATAACAAATGAACTTTTCAGAGGACGTGCTTCAAGAGGGTAAGTAATTATTAATCAATAGGCTAGTTCTAACATTAGCACATAAGAAGAATGGAATCAATCCAGCTTCAAGATCCCGAGAAACAGCTTCTTGAAGCAATTCTGGACGCAGAGCGTAATTTGTAGAGTCATCGGTTTCCAGCACCCTGCAATTCTCTGGATGGATTCCAGCAATCTGTCAACAATAAACCAGCAGAAAATTAGCTTCCTTTTTACAGAAATTCAAATATGCAAAATATTCACCTGGCAAGCCTTCTGTAAAGCTGAGTGAGTCTGGTCAGAGGAGTAGACAACGAGCTTCTCAAGGGCGTTTTTGCCAATGCTTCTTAAAACCTTATCGCGGGCAGCAATCAGAACAACAAGAACAGCTTCACTAGCTGACCCTTGTATCACTCCCCCTCCATTTCCTACAATACAACTCAAGACACACTTAGGTCTTGAGCAAACATGATTTATGTTTTATAGTTATTACCTTTGGAAATAAACTGCTGGGGTAGATTGAGCAATTTGGCAAGCCAATCAAGAACGATCATCTCGAGCTCGGTGGCAGCTGGAGAAGTAACCCAACTAAAACCAACAATTCCAAGACCAGCACTCAACATCTCACCCAAGAACCCAGCAACACTGCTGTTAGAAGGGTAATAAGCAAAGAAACTTGGGCTTTGCCAATGCGTTACTCCAGGCAATATCTTCGCTCGAACATCTGCAAAAACAAACTCACATCATATCGTGTTTATATTTGCATAAACAGATTTAGTATCTATGTTCATCAGAAATGCTCCAAAACTAGACATATGTATTCACCATCAAGAACTTGGTCCAGCGTTTCAGGGTGGTCTGGTACAGAATCAGGCAAAAGTTTATGAAGATAACCAGGCTGCAATCAAACAAGTAAAATTTCAACATTGTGAATAAACCAGAGATTAAGTAACAAGCCCAAAGACCAATGTGAAGATTGAGCTACTAGAAATGTCAATTGGTTAAAACCTAGAAGTAGAAATATAGCAAAATTTCACAGAAATTAGCTCTCTCACAACATCTAGCAGCTAAAATTTCGAAACTTTTACAAGCCCAACCCTCACAATCCGAGTTCTATGTAACGGATTGAAAAACCTTATAAACCCACACGGCCACACCAAATTGATTGTTTCAGGATAAGTGGAAACAAAAGAAATGACCTGAACTTGGCTAAGAACAGGGAAACTTTCGATGGTTTTGTAATAATCGGCAATGAAATCAACCATTCGATATCCGTATTCTCTCAGTTGCTCTGAATCCATCGGCTTCAACACGTTCCTACTTCCGTTCTCCCTGTTCCATAAGCAGATATACAAAAACCCCAACACAAGTTTCGTCTGAAATTAAGACAAAAATATGATTACAAATTCTACAATGACTTACATTTTCTTGTTTTGAATTCGAGTTTATGTCTCAGGGAGCTTTCTGAATTGGTTTGGGTTTTAGTTGAGTGTTGATATCTCTTATTTATAAGTGTTGACTTTTTTATTTAAAATATATTTTTTTCAAATACTTTCACGTATTTATGGTATCCACTCAATTCGTTATCAATAATGAGAAATATACTCAATTCGTATTTGTGTGTCAGACGCAATAATGAGACTTGAGAGAGAAATTGCTCATCTTTTTCTCATGTTTCTAAACTTTATATCATTAACTATGAGTCGGTCTTGTATCACATTTAAGAGCTTTGGAATGAATCACCAACTATATTCTGAGTTAATTTGTTAGATAGTGCTAGGGTAATTTCGACTATCAATTTAACCATGACGCTACTTATCCCCAGAATTGTCTAACTAAAAATAATTACTCCCTCTGTTTCAAAATATAGGGAATTTATAAAAAAAACACGCATATTAAAAAAAATTTATTTTTACAATTTGTTTTAATTATAAAAGCATAATTTATTACAAGAATACTAATAGTCACTTTAACTTTTAGTTAAAATTATTTTTCTCTCCATCAAGTTTTTTGAGAAAGATCACTATTATGCACAACATTTATTACGTATTGAAAGTTGAGAAATCCTTATATTTTGAAACAAAAATAAATCTCTAAAACCCTCTATATTTTGAAACAGAAGGAGTAGTATAATTAGGTTTATAATTATAACTATGGATATTTAAGTTATTATAAATCTAAATATAATTAATATTTTGGATATTTTCTAGTATCTATTCGGTTTTTCGAATTAGGTCATTTGAATATCTATGTTAGTTCCAGTACTTCCCTGTTCAAATATGTTTGGTTCTTCGAATCCAAATATTTTGTCTATACCTATTTTGAAACTTAGTTAGATATTTTTCAAAATGGTCCTTAACTAAATTATCTATTTTTTTGATAATTTGTTTTGTCATTTCTCCTAGTTTCTCTTATGTTTTTCTTTTATAATGATAAATTTTATATTATAAATATTTACTGAACTAAACGAAAATAAAATAATTATTTTATTCAAAGAGAACTAGCAATATAAAGCCCATTAATGACATACATGTAATTTTGTTTTTTTTCGTTAATTAAGGAGTTATGGACCAAAATGCATATCTTTTTATCTGGGATTACAATAACTCGTTTTAAGAGAATCAAACTAAAAAATTTAAGAAACATAAAATTTCTAGAAAGTCTTAGAAAACGCGACTAGCCCAAAATTCATTTGGTAATACTGAAACAGTTAATAACTTAATAGTAGTTGATAAATTGGAAGACGTTCTAAAATTTTTTGAACGTGGATTAAAAGACAGCAATTTCAATTATTTTTCTTTGTCGATAAACGTCTGAAATAGGACCCTATAATTCACGTGACAGATTGTTCGTAAACATAATTTTCAAATGTGACGTTGTCTATCCTCTATATATTATTTAGAGAATACATGTATAAATAAACATTGAAAAATTATAAATATTTACATCACATTACCATTACATCAAATAACAAATTTTAATCTCTCATTAAAAGTATTTTAGTCATTATTTATTATGTGATCATTTAATTAAATCATGACCATCGATTTTTCTTTTACTAATCATGGTCATCGATTCTATATATACTAATCATCTAATATATCCTCTATATATTATTTGGAGAGTGCACTTATAAATAAACATTAAAAAAATATAAATATTTACATCACATTGCCACTAAATCAAATAACAAATTTTAATCTCTCATTAAGAGTATTTTAGTCATTAGTTATGATATGATCATTTAATTAAATCATGACCACCGATTTTTCTTTCACTAGTCATGGCCATCGATTCTTTATATACTTTTTGTTATTTTTTATTGCCTTTTGTAAACAAATCAAGAATTAAACGTTATTTCCTTACTTTACTAAACAAGAATTTTGATAAAAGAGTTATTTTATATATTATGGGTATATATATAAAAATATATATACTACTGGTTGAGGTTTAACATATATAAAAATATCATTATATACTATGGTTAAAAATATATTTACTTATATAAAAATTAAATTCTGTATATGCTATCAATTTATATTTTATAACTTAAATCTAATCGAGATTTTAGAAAAATTTAATAATCTCATTACTTATTTACCTAAACCACTAACTGGATCTTCTATAATTATTATCAAAATTTTAAGAAAAAATTACTTCTAATAAATAACAAATTTCAAAATAACATGTAGTGCATAAATTTTTAAATATCTTTCTGTTTTTTTGTTTTTAAAATTAATCAAAATCTTTCTACAAAAAAATATATTATAATCGATAATGTCAATAAACATGTAAATATTCTCAAAAATTTTATTTTGCAAAACCTAAAACCTACATTACATGTTTATCTTAAAAAAAAAAACCAAAATAAAATCTAAAACCCGCGATTTTAAATTCTAACCAAAATAAAATCTAAAACACGTGATTTTAAATTCTAACTACTAATTTAGAAAACTAGATTACGATTTTAGGAAAAATCTATTAATCTCATTACTTATTTACCTAAACCACTAACTGAATCTTCTATAATTATTGTGGAGATTTTAGGGAAAAAATTACTTCTAATAAATAACAAATTTCAAAATAACATATAGTGCATAAATTTTTTAATATCTTTCTGTCTTTTGTTTTAAAAATTAATCAAAATCATTCTACAAAAAAAGATATTATAATCGATTATGTCAATAAACATGAAAATATTCTCAAAGATTTTATTTTGGAAAACCTAAAACCTACACTACATGTTTATCTTTTTTAAAAAATAAAAAATAAAACCAAAATAAAACCTAAAACACACGATTTTAAATTCTAACCACTAATGAGGAAAACTAGATTATGATTTTGTTCATTTATTGATTTATAGATCACGAGTATATACGTTATATGTCATCAGTATTCTTTATACTCTATATTACAATTATGTAATCTCAACAAAAGAATATATTCTCTCATTATAATAAAATCTTAACGAAAACTCATCTTAGCGTGTTTAAGATTTCAGAATAAATATAAATATAAATTTATAATTCTGAATTTTAAAATATACATTAATCCGTGCTGTAGCACGTGACTAATTTTTATTTTTATTTTAATGATGCAATAAATCATGGAGTACTTTAACAAAAAAAAAAACAAATCATGGAGTATCGAAACCACGTATGTTTAAGAAACCAATCCAATTATATATACATTTCCTTGATAAATACTTAAATAGGTACATGTATATAAATGAAATATACTTTCCTAATATGCACAATCTCAGAATATATGCTAGTAACGAAATGAGATATTAGTAATTTGATTCCTAAACACATACGTAATCTTGATACTCTTTGATTTGCTCCATTACATAATGGAAAAACTAGGTATTAACCCGTGGTATAGTGTAGTGATTTTTTTTAATAACATTAATTAATTAATAAAAAGCTACGAGTTAAAGTATCATATTTGGTAATAAAAATTTGTATATATGTTTATTTTCAAAATTAAAATTTGGTTGGCTAATTTTGATGTATGAGACTATGTTGTTAATGTTACAGTTAGATTACTTTTGTTGTATAATTTGACTATCAGTGTAAATATGAGTTAGTCTATATTTGTAGAGTTTAATATTTTAGTTTTAAATCTAAATTGAAATCATTGTGGATGTGAAGACGTATATAGAAACTATAATAGAAGAAAATTATATAATGTTCTTATTGTTTTCTTAAACAATATATTTATATTATTATCTATTTTACATGTGAGAATCTAATATTTTTATTTAATTTCATAAGCCTACAATACTTATAATTTATGTATTTTTATTTTTATTAAACAATACAGAAAAAATCAATTACTAACCCAATTTTGAAAAAACATAATTTGTTTACAATCATCAAATAAAGCCCAGAATAAGCTAACTAAACCTATGCGTCAAGAGATTTGGAAATATACCTAAACTAAAATTTAATCATAATGAGAATTGAAACTATCCCATAACTTAAAATAGATAAAAAAGGAAAAAGAAAACACTTGCTTTAACGAACACATTTAAGCTCATGACGCGATCGTGTACACGCTTGAAGTTATGCTGGTCAGTCATACTGTTACGATGGTAAGTACGAATTTCAATCCAACATTTAAATATCGAGAAGTTGAAAAGAATAATTAAATATAGATATTGAGAGGATACCCAAAAAAAAAGAAAAACCCAAAATATAAAAAGTATAAGAAACTTATCTAAGTTACAAACAACAAATTTTATAAAGTACAAATCCATACACAAAGTAAAGTCTATCTGATGAATGCTCTCCTAAATGCACAACAAAGCAGATCTCCTAAATGTAAAAACGCACAAACAAGTGATTCTCTTTTTTCTCATACAAATTAAGATCCCGTCAAGAAGAAAAAGAGATCACGATCCAATATATCTAATCTTTTATTTAAAACTAGGTGATGACCTGCACTACATGCGGATTGTTTGCATATTTTAAATTTGCGTTATATGTATTTAAATATATAGATTTCAACATATAGATTATTACTTAAAAATATTTTAAATAGATATTAGTTAAATAAATAGTTGATAATAAAGACTGAATTCAAGAAAATATAAAGATAATGTGAACTTCTAATATATATATATATATAGATAAATAAAAATAATTAAAATGTAATTAAGTTTATATTTTAACTCAGCTGCATTAGTTGTATTTGTTGAAAATATGTTGTATATATGATCCACAATACTCGTTTTGATATCCAAAATGTCGAAATGCGAATGCATACATGTTTGTACTCCAATTTTCTCGAGTCAAAAAAATTTAGAAATGGGCCTAATATAAACCCAATAAAGTATATCTCAAAAGTTTTTCGGGCTTACAGATTGCTAAGTCAGAGCATGATTTTACCCAAACGTAAACTATACTAATATAGAATACAACTCAACGATAAATTATTTTCTTTGCCTTCATTTTATTTTTATAATTTCCCGATTTTTTCGCAACTGTATTTTGAATTAGTATATAGGTATCTAAATATATAGACTTCAACATTTAGATTAGTAGTTTAAAATATTTAAAAATATATTAGTTAAATAAACAGTTGAAAATAAAAACTGAATTGAAGAAAATATAAAGACAATGTTTATATTCATTTTTGGTCAATTTCGTTTTTAAAAACAATTAAAATTGTGTACAATAATTAGTTCTGAAAAATTCTTTCTAATAACTCATTAAAAAAATTGTATACAATAAAAATAAATGTACAATCTAAATAGTAAGAACTAATAAACAAATGTAATACGTTGTCCACAAAAGACGCTGAAAAAAAAAGAGAAGAAGAAACAGTGAAGAAAGAAGGAGTCATATTCATATTCTCTCCATCGTTTTTGCCGACCGGACAAAATATCTACTTCCTTCTTCTTCATTTCACCAGGAATTTCATTTGATTGATTCGGTTGGATTTAGCCATGGTGAGTTATCTTTCTCCACTCGTTTCTGTTTTAAGTTCTTCGATTAGAAGCTTTCTTCTTGAATGTCGATTGTTTGCTAGTCGATTCGAGTACAAATCCGACAGCACGGTTTGAAATCGGTTGGATTTAGCAATGGTGAGCTCTGTTGCCTCTCGTTTCTGTTTTAAATTCTTCTATTCATAGCTTTTTTCTTTAATCTCGTTTGTTTGATAGTCGATTTGAGTTCAAATCCGACAGCATGGATCAGAATCTATACTTATGTCTGGTTTTGGTTTTGAAAATTTGTTGATATGTTCATGTAATTGCAATAATGGGTTGTTAATTCGAGTTCTACTTACTCACATAGTTCATTTTATTGTTAATTCGATCTTCCTCGTAACAAACAGTTCATAGAAGTTAGAAGATTTGGTCCATTTTTCTCCAAGAGAAGCTTCTTTTAGATTACATGTCACTTTTGTATCTTTTTAATTATTTGGGGACAATACTCGATGGATAAGACTTGTTCCATTTTTTCTCCAGGAGAAGCTTCTTTTAGATTACTTGTCACTATTGTTTTTTTTTTTTTATTATGATCATTTTACTTCTCAGTGGTTGTTATTGTTCTGTAAGTTCCTACTTTCTTTTTTTACTGTTTGTTTCATTGGCAGGAAGGAAATTGGCTAACAACAAAGTCTAAGAAAAGCTTGCAGCGTCTGTGAACATTGTGCTAGGTACTTTCATTTTCTTGTGTTAGCCTTGCAGAAAATTTGTCCCACAAATACACACAAACTATTTCACCGCTGTTTGGTAAGAGTTTGTTAGAGGTTTTTATAATTGTAGATACAAGTGAGATATATATAAAATAAATAAATCTTACTCTTCCATCTTCACATGTAAGAACACCATGTCCTTTGATCTACCGCTCTCTTTTGATCTACCGAGCGTATGGAGTGTGTGCTGGTGTGGAATTGTTGTCTTTTTTATGAGGTATATGTGACCGATGATATCTACAATACGAAATATATATATATATATATATAAGTTTTGTGTACGTGTTTTGTTTGATTTCACGAGATTTTTACCAAAAAGCTCGCCGTTTCGGTTAACTATTGGTGCCAAATCTTGCACAGTGCGAAACCTAAATTGTTGGGTGTCTATTTTCTGGAAGCTTTCATTTGTTTCAACCAAAGATGTCTGGTCAGTGAATAAAATGTCGAATTTGTGAGCAGCGACTTTGAACATTTTTCTGGCAGGGTTGAACATAAATTTTTTTTAACTTGTATATCGAGTTTGGCTTCAAAGTCTTTTTATAAGGGTATAGTTGGTTGGCCGATATAAATTCATGCATCGTTATTGACTACAAAGAATTGTTTAGATATCCGTTATAGATCATAATATGCATATTTTTATTTAGTAAATTCAATGCATATCTTGGTGTCGATAAAAAGCAGCTCCATTCCCATGAGTACATTACTATTTTTAAAATTGCGAGCTTCCCAAAAATGAATTAGTCTTACCAGAATTTCATCATTGCAGAAATATATATATATATATATATATATATAATTGACAACTCGTGGCAATACGGAACTGATAAGAATAAGAAATTAAATGCTTATTAGAATTTAAATGTCAGTAAATAGAGAGACTAATGTAAAAATTAGAGAAGTTAGAAGAAAGTAGAAGAAAAGTAGATTAGGCATGAATTTAAAGCCACTACAAGGCTCACACGTTTTAAAAGAGGGCCCACGTTTGGAACACAATGTTCTATTTTAATAAGGCTTAACCACGTATCATTACCTTTTAAAAAGATGTTACCAACAAATAAAAATAAGCATTTAAATAAAATAATAACTAACATGACATTACTCCTCTCATAAATTACTTTTTAAAAGACATTACCAAAAAAGAAAAATATGCATTAAAATAAATTTTAGTGTCGTAGTCAGATTATTTAAGTGATCTTTAGTGGGTATTTTGAATGGGTTTAGTTCTTTAAAAAATTGTTGATGTACTTAAACAAAATAAACGTTTGATAAGTTTTTTTTTGGTTTATTGGTTGGTTAATTAAATATTAATTGAGGGCTAGTGTTGTAAAAATGATTATGACAGAATTATTCAAAAGTTCAAAACGTTCAAAGCAATTTTAGAACTCCACACCAATCTTCACTTAATAATATAAGACTAATTTATATTTTATTATTATTTATTTTGTAGGAAGGTGAAGAGAATTATAAGTAAAACCTAATAATGAGATATGAATATATATATACGAGAAATTGTCCCATCCTACAACACGGATTAATGTATCTTTTAAGATTCAAAATTATAAATTAATAAGATAAGTGATAAATATTTATATAAGCTTTATATAAATTGAAATGAGAGGAAAGAAACACTTTATATAGAAATATAAATATAAATATTAATCGGTTTTGATTTCGGATTTACTCTTATTTTTATTTTAAAATCATACGATGTAGGAGTTTAAGGAAAGATGGTGAATCGGTTTTGATTTTAGAATAGATGCAATATTAAAGATATTGTTTATAAAAGTGGTTAGTTTCTTTTTTAGTAGGATTACAACTGATTAATCTATAGGAATATGCTCGGATCAATGATAACTTTTTTAGGAAATATACTTTAATTTTTAATCGATTTTGATTTCGGAATAAATTTTATTTTTATTTTAAAATCATACGATGTAGGAGTTTAAGGAAAGATGGTGAATGGGTTATGATTTTAGAATAGATGGAATATTAAAGATATTGTTTATAAAAGTGGTTAGTTTTCTTTTAAGTAGGATTTCAACTGAATAATCTATAGGAATATGCTCCTAACAATCTGTTTAGAATATTAGAAGAATATAGTATTTATTTTTATTATGTAAAGTTGGTTATCTACTGATGGTAGTTGCCTAAAATATCCATTGTTTTTTTTTATTGGAAGTTACTCTTATTAACCGATTAAAATCATTATTGAAGCTAGTTTTGGATATATCATTAACTAATTTTATTTTCTTATGCAGGTAAATGATTTTTCAAGATTTTTCACTTTATGTTTTGACAAAACGTCTTTTTACGTTTTTTTTAGTCTTTAATTTTTTAAAAGGCTATGGCATTTATAAACCATTTCCTTAAAATCGACAAAAACCTAACTGATCTAATTTTGTTTTTAAGTTTTATTCAAATTAATATTTTAATAAAAGATTGTTTTTTAGTTTTGAACATATTTTTTAATTTATATATTTATAGAATGGAATCAGAAAGAATTTAAATAATATTATTCAATAAATATGTGGCATATCAGTTCATTATACAATGTGATTTTTGTGAATTGGAATTTGAGCAAATTCCAATTAAATAGTGTAAAGCATCTTTACAACATTTAAAATGGTGAATTGGAAAAGCTTGAACACTGTCTTCTATAAAAATGGAACAAAGTTGATTTCTTGATAGCTTAAAAAAGTCGAAACATCAAAAAAAAAACAATACAAATCTACATAAGTTTTAAATATCAACAATATCACGCGACGATCGTCACAAATCATCGTAAAACAAATAAAAATAATTACACTTAATGATCAAGCGGAGATAATAACAGCGAAGAAGATGAGAGCTTTAGTAATACAACGTAAAATATACTTTTAAGTACACAAATTTATGATTTTTCAGCTATCCAGTGGAAAACTGCAATATTGAAAGCTCTGTTTAACCTTTAAGAAAAAATTAGTTACATTTTTGACAAAACTAATTGATATATTACGGTTTTAGTAGTTTTTAATCATCATATTAGTAGATTTTTGTGTGTTTTCCTTGAATTTTAGAGTCTTAACAGGTTGGAACATGTCTAAAAAGCATGAAGAGGTCGAATCGGGAGCAAAGGATCGTATTAGGACGTTTTGAATCCTCCGATCGATCGATCAGATAATACGATCGATCGATCGTACTTCCACAATTCCAGCGTCACGCTCATCAATCGACAAGAAAGCAATGCTTGCTCGATCAACAATACAATCGATCGATCGTCAACGTATAATCGATCGATCATGATGCGAGAATTCCGCCGTATCAACATATGATCGACTGCAGGACAGACGATCGATCGATCACCGAACCATCCGATCGATCGGTCGTATCCCGATCGATCGATCAAGAAGCATTGACCTGAGACTCTAGATTGAACGATCGATCGATCGTACCACTGATCGATCGATCACGCCTGCCGACATGTTTTAGATATTTGTTTTAGACTCGTTTTGAGACATATAAAATCATAGTTTTCGACTTTTGTAAAGGAGAGACTCATTCTATAGCTTATTTTCTCTCTAGAAAGGGTGAAGAGACTTGTAAAAAACTTTTGTTCTTGATTTTGCTTCTTCTTTAAGATTTCTTTGATGAAACTTTGTTGAATCTTGATTATCTTAAGGATGAATACCTTTCTCTTATTCTCATCTGTTTTCTTTGTTTCTATGGCTATATGTGAGTAGTTTTCTAGGTTGACTATGGCTAGGTTGATGGCTTAGGTTGATGGTTAGGAGTTGTGTTTATGGTTTGATCTTTGTAGATCTTTCACTCTTAGTTGTACTCTATGCTAGATTAGGCTTAGAAGAGTAGAATCTAGATTTTAAGAATTTCACACAGGTGTGATGAAATTCTATAACCAAGCTATTTGTGAGCTTTGTGATCCTAACCTACGGAAGTAGTTGTTTAGGTAGCTTAGTGGTAAGTTGAGATGATTTTGAATGCTCACTAAGTTCCAAAATTGCAAACGGAAGTTTGTTCAATTTGTTCTATTGTAGGATTTATAGATGGAAATGGTAAGTCTACTTGTGATCTCAAGGCCTAGTTAAGTTTGCATAAGTCCTTTGAGACACAATGACTAAGCTAGAGTTTAAGCCATCAATTGTCTAGTCATAGTAAATCGTTTTTAGTATAAGAATCAATATCGTTTTCAGTTTTTACGTATTGCATAACACTTGTTAATTGAATCTTTGAATTGCTTTAACTTATTAAGTTTTCTTCATAGCTTATTGTGTTTGCCAGCTTCCTTGTGGTTCGACCCTTACACTTGCACCTTGCACTTGGGGTAGATAAAGGAATTTTAAAGCTAGYTAAGAAACCTCTTATCAAGTTTTTGGCGCCGTTGGCGGGGAAGCTACTAGCCAATAGGTTTTAGAAATCGTTTAAGATTAAAGCTTTGTTTTACTTTTGTTACATACTTTCTCTTGAGTTTTTCGTTTTGTAGGTGCATGCATCTACGAAGGAAAGAAAACTTCTAAGACAAACCTGACGAAGTAGAAGCGTTTGGGTAGAGCGAGCAAGACAAAAGAGAAAGAGAACGAGTTCARCATTTATTAAGRTTAGGCATGGATCAACAAGAAGAGCCTAATGTTGGTCAAGCGCATGGACGAATTCAACCTCCACCACCTGAGGGTGCATCCTAATGTCAGCTAGAAGAATAGGAGCATTTGATGAACCGGGAACAAGAACTTCCAGCTTTGGTATTCAACCTCCTACTATCGTACAAAATGATTTTGAGATCAAGTCGGGCCTCATCAATATGGTACAAAACTCCAAGTTCTATGGGTTGCCGAGTGAGAACCCATTGGATCATCTTGATCAATTTGATAGGCTTTGTAGAATGGTGAAGATTAATGGAGTTTCTCAAGATGCCATCAAGATGATATTATTCCCATTCTCACTTGGAGACAAGGCTAGTCAATGGGAAAAAGATATCCCAACAGAATTTGTGGGCACATGGGATCTTTGTAAGAAGGAATTCCTCACCAAATTCTTTCCAAAGCAAAAGACGGCAAAGATAAGGAATGATATCACAACCTTCAAGCAAGGGCACAATGAGTCATTCTACGAAGCTTGGGAACGTCTTAAGAGTTACATTAGAGCTTGCCCACATCATGGAGTTGAACAAGAAGCTCTTTTGGGAATTTTTCACCGAGGATGCTTGGAAAAATATCGGACTGCTTTAGATACCGCCAGCAATGGAAGCTTCGCAAATTTAGATGTGGTACAAGGTGAAACTCTAATTGAGAACTTGGCGCAAAGTGATCAATGCTACAGAGGCGATTATGATAGATCAGTCAAGGATACAAGATTTGAAGATCAACGTCTCAAGGAGATAAATAAAGCTGACGGTTAACAATCAATGCATATCCAACAAAGAGCTGTAAACTTTGTGGATATGAATGATGGTTGTAACCAAATGCAAGATGGGGCCATGCCTAATGAAGGTGATGATAATGATTGCGAAGAGGTGAATTATGTTGGAAACCAAGGTGGATATCAATACAAGTTTCCAAATCCAAACCTTTCATACCAAAACACAAATGTGGAAAATCCTCAAGACCAAGTCTATCCAAACGTGCCAAATGCCCAAGGTTTACAACCAAGGGCCTTCCAACAACAACAACTATATTCCCAGACCACAATTCAACAACTTTAGACAAGGAGGTAATTCTAATCAGTCTTCTCAAGATGATGACGTAAAGAGTATGTTGAAGCAAATCTTGGAAAGACAAGGGAGTGAAAAGAATGAGATACGAGATCTCAACTCTAAATTTGAGGGTTTGACAACACATGTGAAGGGATTGGAGAATCAAATTGCCCAAGTAGCTTCTACTTCTAGGAACAATGGGAAGGGTATTTTACCGGGTAATCCCGAGCCAAATCCCAAAGAATATTGCAATGCAATCACATTGAGAAGTGGAAAAGAGCTCCTACAGAGTTCCTAAATCAGTAGAAGAAGTGGTAAATGATGCTAAGAGTTGGATTTAGCCGAGGAAAGTGGAGATWTCAACAACAATGAAGATGTAGTTGTGAATGAAGAAGAGAAGCCACAAGAGGTAAAGGGAAATGTTTCAATAAAAAAGGATATGTTTGTTTCACCTCCTTATGAACCTAAACTTCCTTTTCCCGGAAGATTCAAGAAAGAGATCTTGGAGAAACAATTTCAAAAATTCAAAGCTATTATGGGAAAGGTACAAGTGACTATACCATTCATGGATCTTATACTTGATTGTCCCATCTACAACAAGTTTCTTAAAGACATCATGACCAAGAGGAGGATTTTTGAAGAATCAATGGTGATGGTGAATCATGAGTGTAGTGCTATCATTCAAAACATCTTACCTAAAAAGCTTCAAGATCCAGGAAGTTTTACCATTCCCTGTGTGATGGGTCCAATGTTCTTTGAGAATTGTTTGGTTGATTTGGGAGCAAGTGTGAGTCTCATGCCTTTGACGGTTTGCAAGAAGCTTGGATTAACAAATTTCAAGAAGACCCGCATTTCTTTGGTGTTAGCGGATAGATCGGTAAGGTATCCAATTGGTGTTATTGAAGACTTACCATTGAAGGTTGGTGAGTGCATTATACCTACAGATTTTATTGTGCTTGAAATGGATGAGGAGCCTAGAGATCCTATTATTTTGGGAAGACCATTCTTAGCCACCGCTGGGGCTATTATTGATGTGAAAAGGGGGATGATTACCCTACATTTAGACTCATTAACCATAAAGTTTGATATAATGGAGTCTATGAAAAAACCCACCATTGAAGAAAAGGTCTTCTACATTGAGACATTAGAAGATATGGTGGATGAGTACTTGGAGGAGCTGAACATGGAGGAAGATTCTTTACAGGATTGAACAAAAGGGAATGAGGATCGTTTGATGGAAAATGAGGAAGCAAATAACTATGAGAAAGCCTTAGACTCTCATAAAAGCTTGAAAGGCGAAATTTGCATGTTTGAGAAGATAGAAGAAATAACAGTTTCGGATTGGAAGAAGCTAGCAATGGTAAGACAGATAGATGAGGATTGGAGTGAGCTTAAGGCACCACATGTGGAACTCAAACCTCTTCCCAAGGGGCTAAGGTATGCATTCTTAGGACCAAACACCACTTATCCGGTCATTGTTAATGATGCTTTGAATGATGATGAGATGGAATTGCTGTTGCATGAACTAAAAAAATATAGAAAGGCTTTAGGTTATTCATTGGATGATATTAGAGGTCTTTCACCATCATTATGCATGCACCGAATCTATTTAGAAGACGAGTCTAAATCTTCAATTGAGCATCAACGAAGACTAAATCCAAACTTGAAAGAAGTGGTAAAAAAGGAAATCTTGAAACTACTTGATGCTGGGGTCATTTATTCTATCTCTGATAGCACTTGGATTTCCCCAGTTCATGTAGTTCCCAAAAAAGGAGGAGTAACGGTAATTAAAAACGATAAAGATGAATTGATCCCAACAAGAACAATTACGGGTCATAGAATGTGCATTGATTACCGAAAACTTAATGCATCAACTAGGAAAGATCATTTTCCTCTTCCTTTTATTGATCAAATGCTTGAAAGATTGGCCAATCACTCCTATTATTGCTTTCTTGATGGATATTCGGGGTTCTTTCAAATCCCGATTCATCCTCAAGAAGAAGACGACATTTACATATTCTTATGGTACCTTCCTATCGAAGAATGCCATTTGGATTATGTAATGCACCAGCAACATTTCAAAGGTGCATGATGTCGATCTTCTCARATTTAACTGAAAATATAATGGAAGTGTTCATGGATGATTTTTCCGTATATGGTGCCTCGTTTTCTTTGTGTCTTTCTAATTTGTGCAGAGTATTAAAACGATGCGAAGACACAAGCTTGGTTCTAAATTGGGAAAAATGTCATTTCATGGTCAAGGAGGGGATCGTATTGGGACACAAGATTTCTAAGGAAGGGATTGAGGTTGATAAGGCGAAGATTGATGTGATGGTGCACTTGCCTCCTCCAAACTCGGTTAAAGGGATTAGAAGCTGGGTCATGGTTTTTACCGAAGATTCATTGATTTCTCCAGCATTGCTAGGCCTTTGACACGCCTCTTATGCAAGGATGTCAAATTTGTCTTTGATGAAGCTTGCTATGAATCATTCTGCTGAAGGAAGCATTAGAAGTGCTCCCATTGTCYAACCACCAAATTGGAACTTACCGTTTGAAGTTATGTGCGATGCAAGCGATTATGCCGTTGGAGCTGTTTTGGGGCAAAGAAATGAAAAGAAACTTCATGTCGTCTACTATGCAAGTAGAACAATGGACGATGCTCAAGTAAAATATGCAACAACGGAGAAGGAACTTCTTGCCATTGTCTATGCCTTTGAGAAGTTCAGATCTTATTTGGTGGGATCCAAGGTCATAGTACACACGGATCATGCTGCCTTGAGACATTTGCTAGCCAAGAAAGACGCTAAGCCAAGATTGCTTAGATGGATCCTTTTGCTTCAAGAATTTGATCTAGAGATAAAGGACAAGAAGGGGATTGAAAACGGAGTTGCGGATCATCTTTCAAGGTTGAGGGTTGATGAAGATCTGGCTATTAATGACTCTTTGCCTGAAGAGTGCATCTACAATGTCGAAACGGTTCACAAGGCTACAATTGAGCTAGATGAGGTTGTGGAGGAACAACTTTTCGTTGAGAAGGAACTTCATAACCGTCTCCCTTGGTATGCCGATTTGGTCAACTATTTAGCATGTGGAAGGGAGCCTCCCAATTTAAAAGGCTATGAGAAGAAAAAGTTCTACAAAGATGTCAATCACTACTTTTGGGATCAACCGTATCTCTATAGGCGTTGCAAAGATGGCCTTTTTCGAAAATGTGTCGCCGAAGAAGAAGCATGCGGGATTTTATTCCACTGCCATGGTTCGAGTTATGGAGGTCATTTGGCTACTTTTAATACGGTGCAAAAGGCCATGCAAGCTGGTTTTTGGTGGCCGACAATGTTCAAAGATGCTCGAGAATTCATCTCAAGGTGTGATCCTTGTCAAAGAAAAGGGAACATAAGCAAAAGGAATGAGATGCCTCAAAATTTTATTCTAGAAGTTGAGATCTTTGACGTTTGGGGGATTGACTTCATGGGACCTTTCCCTTCATCTTATGGCAATCAATATATATTGGTAGCGGTGGATTATGTGTCAAAATGGGTAGAAGCCCTAGCTAGTCCTACTAATGATGCTAAGGTGGTGTTGAAGATGTTCAAAACGATAATATTCCCAAGGTTCGGAATACCAAGAATTGTGATAAGTGACGGAGGATCTCACTTCATCAACAAGGTATTTGCAAGCTTGCTAAAAAAGCATGGAGTGAAACATAAGGTAGCCACACCTTACCATCCACAAACTTCTGGCCAAGTTGAAGTCTCTAACCGGCAAATCAAGGCCATTCTCGAGAAAACGGTTGGGAGATCAAGGAAAGATTGGGCAGCAAAGCTTGACGATGCTTTATGGGCATATAGAACCGCTTACAAGACACCCATAGGTACAACTCCTTTCAACTTACTTTATGGGAAGTCATCATCCGTGGAACAGTACAAAGCGCTTTGGGCCATCAAATTGTTGAACTTCGACTTGAAGACGGCTTCGGAGAAGCGTTTGATACAACTAGAAGAACTTGAGGAGTTGAGGCAAAATTCTTATGAAAACGCAAAAATCTATAAGGAAAGAACAAAAGCGTTTCATGACAAGAAGATCCTAAAGCGGGAATTCAAAGAAGGGGATCAAGTCTTGCTTTTCAACTCTCGTTTGCGATTATTCCCGGGAAAGCTTAAGTCAAGATGGGCGGGTCCTTTCGTCATTAAGGAAGTTAAACCATATGGGGCTATCATTTTATGGAACAAGACTGGAGGTGAATTCTCGGTTAACGGACAGAGATGCAAGCCTTATATGGCCGATGCGAGAAAGGAATACAACAACCTTTCGACGAACCTCCCGGCCTAAAGATTCTCAACAACGCCAAGCTATTGACGTTAAACAAGCGCTTAGTGGGAGGCAACCCACTGGTAAGTATATGTATATATAGTATATTTTCTTAATTTTTTTGAGTTTTACGATTGATAATGGAGAACCGATCGATCGATCGCAGTGATGATCGATCGATCAAAAGCAGAACAACAAAAACAGAGTATACTGATCGATCGATCGTAGTTATGATCGATCGATCAGGATACAGGTAAGAACGGCTTTAAAATAAACAATCGACCGACCGATCGATCATTATCCCCCAAAATCGAAAATCTCATAAAAATTTCCAAAAACCCTAACTTCTTCAATTCTCAACGGATTTGAGTGATTTTTGGGTCCATCTTGATCGGATTTTCGTCCTCTTTTCGATTCTAGTACTCGTTCAATCGATCTACAAAGGTATGACCTTCGATTTTCAATTTTTCGATTCGATGTTCTTGAGGAAAAATGAGAAATTTGGGTTTATTTTGATAGATTCTTGCTGTGCTTTCGATTATTTGTGATTCCTGGGCTAATTCTGAGCATCTACATAACTTATTTTGTCGATTTCGTGTTGAATTTCCGTTTAGGGATTTTTGAGAAATTGTTAGATTAGTGTTTTTTGTGATTGTTTTTGGATTGTTTGTTGATTTCTGCAGATTATTAGGTTGATTTCGAGCCTAGCAATGCCTTCAATTGACGATTTTATGATAGATTTAGAAATGGAAATTGTTTGAGAAATCGAACGAGAACGTTCGCGATTTCTGGGTTTATGATCGATCGATCATCGTTCCTTCTCAAACCAGATTTTGCAAGCTGTGATCGATCGGTCGTAGTTATGATCGATCGATCGATCATATGTCAAATTTTCTGAATTTTTGTTTGTTTTGGATAATCATCAATATTTGGCAAATTTCGTTTTATTTTTATCTTTCGGAAATGGTTAAAACAGTACTTCCTGACTAAAAAGAAGGTACCTCCGCAGCAGGAAAAGCCATCACATCCCATGCGAACCTAGAGCACCTTGGCCTAGCCGATGACTGATGATGGGCCAAACGCTCGACGATACGCGCATGACCGTAGCAAATTTACGTAGATTACCGGGATACACAACGGCCTGAGCAGAGACGCAAGCCACTGGAGCGAGCCGCTGAGCGAGCATCGCTCAGATTAGGGTTATTTTTATAACCTCTGATTTTTCTTTTTCCCTTTTATTTACTTATGTTGTATCTTTCTACATATTTATTCTCACACCGAGACGGTGTGAAGTAAGTCTGGGGGAGGGTACTTATTGGAACTAATGGTTTATTTGTGTTGTTTTTGTTTTGTTTGAATATTGTGAGAAGTTTGATGTACTCTTTTTCCCTGAAAAGGTTTTTAGTGAGGCATCAATTGAACTTGTTATTGATTAATGTGCTAATCTTTGAATGACTATTGGAATTGTATGAGATTACAACAGGAAAATTGGAAAACCCATCAGTGGATCAACAAACCTGAACAGAACCACTCATTCGGAAATCCAGACAATTCAGAACTGACTCTTCACCTTAATGAAAATGATCCTTTCGATTTGGATCTTGAGATTCATCGAACATGACACCTCCATAGAGAATCTGCAAGACATGTCTGTGTGGTACAATTCCCTTTTTCTTATCTTTCTCTTAAAAAAAAAATAAAAATAAAAATAAAAATAATAATAATAATAAATAAATGATTTAGTTAGAAAGAAGCGAACCGGGCATTGATGGTTACACCCTTCAATTCTCGCGTCTCGTGGAAATCTATATGCGAGTGATAAATCGATAGACAATCGATAGAAAAAAATAAAATGATACCCTAGAAAAGTAGGGAAAAATCGATTGTTTTAAGTAAGAAAAGAAAGAGGAAAGGGATTGTAAAGACGTCTTGAACTTACGAATTCACAAGGAGTAAGTGTCACGTTCTTTGATTGATAATCCCAAATTGAGTAACTAAATGAAGAAGAGTCAGCAATGAAAAGTTTGGACTTGATGTTGGAAGTGGCTTCAGAGTAAGGTACATTGATATGCTTATGGTGAAGTACATGTAGTACAGTTTKAATTAATTCATTTCCATGTGGTTAAGATTGTTGACAATGCTATTGCTGGGAACAAGTTCATTCTCCTTAAACTTAGGATTTCGTCACTAGCTTAGCTTTTGTTTGCTTGAGGACAAGCAAAAGATAAGGGAGGATATATGTTTTAGTAGTTTTTAATCATCATATTAGTAGATTTTTGTGTGTTTTCCTTGAATTTTAGAGTCTTAACAGGTTGGAACATGTCAAAAAGCATGAAGAGGTCGAATCGGGAGCAAAGGATCGATTAGACGTTTTGAATCCTCCGATCGATCGATCAGATAATACGATCGATCGATCGTACTTCCACAATTCCAGCGTCACGCTCATCAATCGACAAGAAAGCAATGCTTGCTCGATCAACAATACAATCGATCGATCGTCAACGTATAATCGATCGATCATGATGCGAGAATTCCGCCGTATCAACATATGATCGACTGCAGGACAGACGATCGATCGATCACCGAACCATCCGATCGATCGGTCGTATCCCGATCGATCGATCAAGAAGCATTGACCTGAGACTCTAGATTGACGATCGATCGATCGTAACGATCGATCAATCACGCTAATGTTTTTTGATATTTGTTTGACAGACATATAAAATCATAGTTTTCGACTTTTGTAAAGGAGAGACTCATTCTATAGCTTATTTTCTCTCTAGAAAGGGTGAAGAGACTTGTAAAAAACTTTTGTTCTTGATTTTTCTTCTTCTTTAAGATTTCTTTGATGAAACTTTGTTGAATCTTGATTATCTTAAGGATGAATACCTTTCTCTTATTCTCATCTGTTTTCTTTGTTTCTATGGCTATATGTGAGTAGTTTTCTAGGTTGACTATGGCTAGGTTGATGGCTTAGGTTGATGGTTAGGAGTTGTGTTTATGGTTTGATCTTTGTAGATCCTTCACTCTTAGTTGTACTCATGCTGACAGCTTGGAAGAGTAGAATCTATATTTTAAGAATCACACCGGAAGGTGTTGATGAAATTCTATAACCAAGCTATTTGTGAGCTTTGTGATCCTAACTCTACGGAAGTAGTTGTTTAGGAGCTTAGTGGTAAGTTGAGATGATTTTGAATGCTCACTAAGTTCCAAAATTAAACGGAAGTTTGTTCAATTTGTTCTTATTGTAGGGATTTATAGCATGGAAATGTGTAAGTCTACTTGTGATCTCAAGGCCAGGTTAAGTTTGCATAAGTCCTTTTAACAATGACTAAGCTAGAGTTTAAGCCATCAATTGTCTAGTCATAGTTAATCGTTTTTAGTATAAGAATCAATATCGTTTTCAGTTTTTACGTATTGCATAACACTTGTTAGAATTGAATCTTTGAATTGCTTTAACTTATTAAGTTTTCTTCATAGCTTATTGTGTTTGCCAGCTTCCTTGTGGTTCGACCCTTAGTTTACTACACTTGCACCTTGCACTTGGGGTAGATAAAGGAATTTTAAATCTAGCTAAGAAACCTCTTATCACTAATGAATAAACGAATTGATGTAGTTTGTTAACAATTTGTAAGGGGAATTGATGTAGTTTGTTAAATGAATTGATGTAGATAATTTAATTGTAGAAAACTAAAGAAAAAGAAATATTAAAATATTTAATTAATGACTAAACTACTTTTAATGAGAAATTATAATTTGTTCTTTCTTGTAATGTCAATGTGACGTAAATATCTTGTAAAATTAATTGTATAAGTGTACTCTCCAAATAATATATAAGGAATATATATATATATGATTAATTATTTTATTAATTTGATTCATGATTAATTTTATTATTTTGTTTTGTAATTATTTTATCAATCTTAGAAGCTCTCACTTTTGCTGATGTGGATGCTCTCTTGAGCCTCTAAACTTTCTTTTTATTAGTATAGATTTACTTGTAAACCAAAATATCTAAAATAATACAAATAGTACTATCAACTTACCAATTTCTTCTCTTAGTTGATATTTAATATCTCTGTACCTTTTGTCTGCGTGCCTAAAAATCAGTTTTAAAAATTGATGTAATGTAAGAAAGTCGCGGCAAACTTCACATAGTACATACCGATAACCAAAATTTGCTTAAAAGCAAAACTACATTCAGTACATACCAATATAACCAAAATTTGCTTATATAGCAAAACTACAATGTAAAATGGCAGGAACATGTTAACACCCTCTCCTATGGTTGGTTAGATTGGCAGACAAAGGATCTGATAGCATCCACTCAAGTTTTTGAGTATATGACCTAATTAAATTTCGGCCGTTCATGTTTTTTGAGTATATGACCTAAAGGTTTTACAGGTGTTTAAGCTAATTAAGTTTTGCAGAGATAGGCTCTTTAGGATAAGGAATACTAGCGGGCAAGTGGTAAGAAGATCCCCGAAACGTTGCCACATACACATGCAAATTACTATCCATCGTCCAAGTTAGAGAATAAGGACTAAGCTACGCTTCAATTTTAATACATTTACTGACCCACTGTTCATTATAATTGTTAGTGTTTCATGTGCGAGAAAGATATAAGATTGACCCAAGTTTTTCAAAAAAACAAAAACATAGAACACATGAAGCTCATACAAACTCTTGCAAATAACCACATCTATAAAAACCTGTGAGCCTCGAGATTTACATTTGGATAGCTGGCATACGCGACAACAAGGTGGATTGCTATACTCAAACTCTCCACAATCAAACTCCTGATCCAGTATACGAGCTATGACTTGATAAATTCTGTAAAAGTTTATAATTCCCCTCACTTCAACAAGATCAGTTGCTTTCAAAATATTACACAGTGTCCCTTGTTACTTTGAAAAATCACATCTCACTAATTTACAGCGAAATTTTACTTAAAAAATTGAATAAATCGCGAACAATTTTTTCTACTCAAGTGTAATGTGAATCCATTTTTTTTCTATCATTAGTGTTTTTTCGTGTTTCCACCAAATCTCTTGATTAAAATATTAATTTCAAAATCGTAAAACTTTAGAAAAAATAACACCGGTGTTTCCGAAAACCACAAATCTCCTATATATTAATTGAGAATCATTTTAACAAAATATCTTTATGTTTACGTGGAATATTACAACACAATCATGCTGACGTGTCGTCGCCAGAATAATTTTCAGGGAATATATTTTTTACGACATTAATTACTAGACTAATTACATAATATGTCATTAGATCAATCATATATAATAAACTGTCTTTATTTTATCTTACCAAAATTAGATTTATTTATTTATGAAAAATCAAGTAAGTAAATATTTCATACAATTATAGCTAATTTTATTGTTTCCTAGATTATAGATTTCAATTATTTATACAATAATATACTATTAAAATATTTAGATATGTTTATTTAATTTATTATTTTTAAAAAATATTATAAATATCTTATTCCGCGTATAACGCGGAAATTACCTAGTTTTATCTTTTATTTCTCTTGGCAGCCTTTAGTAGACGAGCCATTCAAGACGGACCCAATAAATTTGTTTAAACGGGAAATTTTAGTTGGAACGGGAAAAATGTCATAAAAAGTCTCAACTTTACGATTTCGTTGAAAAGAAACTTGTACTTTGCATGCGATGACATATATAGCCAACTTCCATTGACTCCTCCATTAAATCGTAAACTTCTGTTGACTTCGCCAATTTAGTCAAATTGTTAAGTCGTGAAACGGAATAAACAAAGTTATGTTTCCGTTAATGAGCAAAACGACGTCGTATCATAAACACCGCAAAATCCCCAAATCGATTTCTATTTCCCTAGAATTCCCAAATCAAACCCTAGATATACTTCTATCTTCTTCTTCTTCTTCGATTTCTCTTCGAAATTGTGAACTAAAATGCGTCGAAAGAAGCTTGCAATGCGTCGTACCAAACGAAAGAGGAAAGAGAATGCTAGCTAAGAGATTGCTGTCGAATCGATATTGTCGGAAGGAATGTTGTTGTAGTGTATGCTGGTGGAGAGATTGATCTAAAACGTGAGGTTGTGAGTGGAGATGACTGTGAGGTTGTTGGCGATGAAGATTGTGATAAGATTCAGTATGAAGATGTTGACGAGGAAGACGGAAACCAGGAAGATGTGAACCTTGAAAAAGTTTGTGAAAGAGGAAGATGGGGAGTGTTTGAAATTACCTAATTCAAAGCCTAACCAAAAGCGTACTGAGGAAAACGCTCCCAGACACGATGACCGAGGAGGCTTTAGTGGCAACAATCTCTGACGTCGGTGAAGCCATGGCTCGCCGGTGTAGGGAAACATCCATCTCACTTCTCTCTGCCTTCGCTCGTTGATAAGTCCCAAATTATGGTTTATCAATGTTGATCAAACTTAAACAAGAACACAATACTTTTTCAGGCAAATTTCTCTCTTTTTTCTTTTTGGCTTTTTCATTTATATAGAAGCAAATACGGAACGATCATGTCCCTTACGACTGGAAATTAGGAAAACAAGTAGGAACACTTCTCACACGTTGAGTTGTGATTCCTGCTGAAACAACAAATGGCCAAGTCAATTGACTTGTTCTGCTTATTAAAAATCTAAACAAAACCAAAACAAGACCAAACCGGTGTCTGATTCAATCTGCGTACCTTGGATTTGGAATTCTTCTCCTAACCGGTCTTGTGCTGCCAACACTCTCATCAACACTCCCCCCGTGAAGACTAACCTTGTCCTCAAGGTTCTTGGTAGCTGCTGGAAACTGGTCTGTAGCTGATGAAAATTCTCCCAAGTAGCATTCTCCCATGCCACTAAACCAACATTTCCTTAATCGCTTTTGAACCCCGAGTGACACAACGAACCCTCAAAGCCTTCTCTGGCGTAAGTATTAGATTGCCATTCTCCCTTAATGGGGGCAAATTTCCTGCAACTGGATCACCCTAACCAACACGTCTTCGAAGTAAAGAAACATGGAAAACAGGATGGATTTTAGTGTCTTGTGGTAACTCCAGCCGATACGCCACGCTGCCCACTCTGGACATAACCTTGAAAGGCCTGTAAAACTTGTGTGACAGCTTCTGTGAACTTCAGCGTAACACGAACTGTTGTCGGTACGTTTGCAGGCGCAAAAATACCAAATCACCCTCATCGAACTGAACGTCCCGGCGATGTGAATCAGCATGTTGTTTCATCATGTTATTGGCGCGGGTTAAATGGTCTTTCAACTCTGCTATCAGCCATCCATGTTCCGAAATTGCTCATCAATCTCATCATTAATCGAAGAACCCATTTCATAAGATGGAATTGTTGGCGGTGGCCGTCCATAAAGTGCTTCGAAAGGCGATGTGTTGATGGACACATGAAATGTCAAATTGTACCATAACTCAGCCCAGGGTAAGAGACCACTCCATTGCTTAGGCCGATTCGCTACAAAACACCGTAAATACTGCTCCATACACCGATTAACAACCTCCGTCTGTCCATCGGATTGTGGACGATACGCAGTGGACATACTAAGAGTAGTACCTGCAATCTTCCAAAATTCACGCCAAAAGAGACTGATAAATATCGGATCTCTGTCGCTAACAATTGATCTTGGTATCCCATGTAGGTTTATCACGTTAGCTACAAATAATTCTGCCACCTTCCGAGCCGTATACGGATGTGCTATAGCCACAAAATGAGCAGATTTGCTAAGTCTATCCACAATGACTAAAATCGATGTATTACCTTCAGATTTAGGAAGTCCTTCGACGAAATCCATTTAAATATCCTTCCAAACACGAGAAGGAATGGGCAAAGGTTGAAGTAACCCGCTAGGAACCAATGAATCATACTTCGCCCGTTGACAAGTATCGCAAGTCGCCATAAATTCACGTACCATCTTATGCATTGAGGGCCAGTAAAACTGTGACGCCAAACGTCTGTAAGTTCGAAGTACACCAGAATGTCCTCCCATGGGTGTACTATGGTGCTCATGGAGAAGCTTTTGGATCAAAGGCGTAGATGGTGGAACAATAACCCAATTATGGTAACACAGCAAATCATGTCTCCATTCATATGGTTTCTCAGGATTTGTGTTCACCATCTCTCCTGCCTTAAGCATATAGTTGTCAGTCTTGCTAGCCTCCCGTATCTCATCCCACAAAGTTGAAGTTGGCACAAAAATATCATTGAGATGTGGACTATCGTGAACTCTTGAAAGTGCATCAGCTGCTGAATTAGTACGGCCCGGTTTGTACTGAATATCGTAGTCGTAACCAACAAGTTTACCCATCCATTTTTGCTGTCCCGGTGTTAGAATTCGCTGCTCAAGCAGATGGCGTAGACTCTTCTGATCGGTTTGAATGGTGAAGTGTCTCCCAAGGATGTAAGGTCGCCATAAACGTACAACAACAACAATGGCCAACATCTCCCTCGCATATGTTTACTAAGACTGTTTAGAAACCCCCAAAGATTTACTCATGAACGCAATTGGCTTCCCGTTCTGTGACAAAACATCTCCTATGCCCTCCTATGACGCGTCGGTTTCGATGACAAACGGTATATTGAAGTCGGGTAAAGCTAAAGTTGGTGTCGTGGTCAATGCATTCATGAGCTGCCCAAACGCCTTTGTCGCCGTTTCAGTCCACTCGAATTTCCCCTTTTTCAACAGATTCGTAATCGGTCTAGCGATGAGACCGTAATTTTGGACAAATTTTCGGTAATAACCGGTTAAGCCAAGGAAGCCTCGCACCTCTGTTATCGTCGTTGGAAGTGGCCAATCTACCATGGCTTGTATCTTTGTTGGATCTACCTGAACTCCACCCGACATGATAATGTGGCCAAGATACTCAACAAACTCCTTTCCAAACTCACACTTTTTGAATTTAACTGCCAGCTCATTGGAACGCAAAATGTCAAAAGCTTCACGTACATGTGCCAAGTGAGCTTTCCAAGCCTTACTGTAGATGAGTATATCATCAAAAAACACCAAGACTTACTTTCGGAGGACTGGACGAAAGATGGTGTTCATCAAATCTTGGAACGTAGATGGTGTGTTGCATAAGCCAAACAGCATGACCAAGTATTCGTAATGGCCATTATGTGTGCGAAATGCGGTCTTCGGATGTCATCTTCACACATTCGAACCTGATGATATCCAGCGGTTAAATCCAGCTTGGTGAAAAACTTAGATCCATGTAACTCATCCACCATATCATCCACGGTCGGAATTGGAAATCGATCTTTAATGGTGACACCGTTAAGAGCACGGTAATCTGTACAAAATCGCTAAGAGTTATCTTTTTTCTTCACTAGAAGGATTGGTGAAGAGAATGGTGATGAGCTGGGCCATATGATACCAGCAGTAAGCATATCCTCCACTTGCCTCTCTATCTCTTCTTTCTGAAAATAAGTATAACGGTAGGGACGAACAGTGACTGGATTAACACCTTCGACCAATGTAAACCTATGCTCAATATCACGTTTAGGAGGTAGTGTTGTAGGAGTATGGAAGAGATCGTCATACTGTCTGATCAGCTCCTGTCAATCCTTGGAAATGGCTGACGTCACTAGTTCAGTTGGTGATGTGCAAATGACAAAAATGTCATCCCCATTACGAGCCATTTTGGAGAGTTCATCCACTCCCACCCGCTAAGACGTAGCGTTCGTTATACCCTGTAATGTAACCTCCGTTCCAGCCCATTTGAGTGCTAGAGTCTTATTCCTCCAATTATATAACATTGGTCCATGCTCCTCGAGCCACTGAACGCCTAGGACAACATCCAATCCTCTCAATGGCAAGGCGAAGAAGGTGACGTGGAAGATTACTCCGGCCACTTAAAATGGAACAGCATCGTACTTGGCGGTACACCAGAGTGGTTCGCCACGAACCGTGAATGGCTTAGTTGGTGTCAACGCAAGTCGTAGTCCACTCGCTGCTCGCTCACTAATAAAGTTATGTGTAGACCCACTGTCCACCAATGCCACCAGATCGTGCCCTTGAATTGCTCCTAAAAGTCGAATGGTAGTGGGTGTATCCCACCCTGTGAGAGCATGTAGCGATATCTCTGGTTCCTCCTCTGTGAATTCAGGCATATCATTCAGCTCAACCTCGTCTTCTAACCTTTCCATACTGAATAGCTGAGCCTTGGCGCACTTGTGACCTGGTGTATAGCATTCGTCACAGCTGAAACATAGGTCGAGACTCCGTTTCTTTTTAAGCTCATCCCAACTAAGTTTCTTAGGCGTGGTGGTGTTCATTGGTGGTGGTGGCCGTGTTTGCTGCTATGAGAACGTCGGGTTGGTGTATATGGTGCGATGGGTGGCTGTGGTTGTCTGATTGTTGCGAACAGTCTGAGTGCTCAGCTTCCTCTGTTTCTGCAATTGTTCATTTTTTATCCTTGCAAGATTAAGAGCTTCTGCCAACGTTCGGGGTCAAAACATACGTACACCATCTGCGATTGCATCGACTAACCCGCCCATAAAAGTACCAAGCAAAGCTTTCTCCGACCAACCCTCGACTTTGATAAGTCCCAGATTATGGTTTATCAATGTTGATCAAACTTAAACAAGAACACAATACTTTTTCACGCAAATTTCTCTCCTTTTTCTTTTTGGCTTTTTCATTTATATAGAAGCAAATACAGAAGCAAATATGGAACGATCAAGTCCCTTACGACTGGAAATTAGGAAAACAAGTAGGAACATTTCTCACACGTTGAGTTGTGATTCCTATTATTGTGCAACTGCTGAAACAACAAATGACCAAGTTAATTGACTTGTTCTGCTTATTAGAAATCTAAACAAAACCAAAACAAGACCAAACCGGTGTCTAATTCAATCTGCGTATCTTGGATTTGGAATTCTTCTCCTAACCGGTCTTATGCTGCCAACACTCTCATCACTCGTGTCCTATCATGCTTCGTTTTTCACTTCTGTTTTCAAATTTCAACCAAGGAGAAGAAAAAGAAATGTCGCTGACAGTTTCTATCGGCGGTGGCTTGCCTCATCCCGGACGGATGTTCTCACCTGTCAAGTCCACTGATGCACCCGTAATCTCCCTTGAGTTAGACACCTTCTCGGTTTCAAAATGAGGAACATCTCCCCTTCCCTAAGCCTTTCCTCCATCTCTCAGATCCCACCACCACGTCTCACCCCGTCGGGACTTTAGACGACCCCACACCCCTTCAGCCAGTTCGGCTCTCCTGGTCGTCAATGAGCAATCTACCGCCACTCCTCATACTTTCTCCTTCACCGTATGTGACTCGTGATCTGAGACAAATAGACTCATTAGTAAATCGAGTACAATCCTAGAAGATGAAGACATCCGCTGCTTGGAGATCTTTTTCGGCATCGCCAACTCCTATTAGCCGCCGCCACTCACCTCGTTTATGCTGCAGATCTAGGTTAGAATTGCAACACCTTTATTTTGGGCCTAACATGTCATTGTTTTGTTCAATATTGGGCCTTGCAGCAAAGAAGTAATACATGCTGGGCTTGGTCCACTAGAGATTCATTATTAGGCATATTCCAAAATTCAAATCTTTTAAGGCCTCCAACCGTAGATCGTATTCCGATCAACTCTTTCTCTTTGGGAAGGAATATTTTTCCCATTAAGAGAGAGAACTTTACCATCATTGTATCTTTACCTTGGAAATAATCTCATCTTTGAGAGAACCTTCCAAACTTCCTCCTCGGCACATGAGAGATCACTTCCGTAAATCTTTTCTCGCGCAGAGAAATTGTTCAAACGCTCAGCCTATATGGCATTAAGATATATCAATTTGGTTCACTTGCATGTTATTTATAATGAAGCCTCTTTCAAGTCGACTCCCATGTGGACTCGCTAACCTTCGGTGCTATCCGCACTTTCTATCACTTTAAGTTATGTATTTCAATTATAAGTTTTATGTTGAACTTTTGGGATGAAGACTCCTTAAAATGTTCAGTTGTTATGATGTAATTGTTATTATGAATGAAAGAAGTTGTTGACTAACAAAAAAAAAGAGGAAGTTTCTTCAAGCAAATTAAGTACCAAAACACATTACAAAACAAAATATTCTTAAAGCAAACTAGATCAACCAAAAAAGATGCACTACATTGACAATCCTTACACTAATAAGGAAGAACAAATTTCGTTTCCTTTGCTTTACCAACAATTAGGTAAGCTAAAACAGAGCCACACAAAACACACTTTCAAGCGCATTTTCCACTCGCAGATTTTCATTTTGCTCCACATTGCATCTTCCTTCAGTTCTTGTATAGCAACATTTAACTCATTTGCCTCGGACTTGGCTTTGGTAATCTCATTTTTAATGATTCCTAATGCATCTTCAACCTCCTCATACATGACATCATCGACCCACTTAAACAAATAACCCTATTGCATAAATAAACAAAATTAGCTTAGTGACTATACACATAAACAACATAAACAAACAACTCTACTTACATCTCTCTTGCTTGTCCACGAGCTTACATCTTTTTTGCTTATACAACGGAAGAACGATAGTCCTGGATTCTCTTGACCCTTGGATGTAAAGATCTTTTTGACGACACTCCACAGTCTCCGACGACAACCTATGTCTCGAAACTAAAACTCATCGGAATAGGAAGAACAAATCGAGAGAATGACAAGAAGACATCTCAAGAAAACGAGAGGAAATCAATTTTGATTTCTAGAGTTATGAAAAATTGAGTAGTCAAAATCAATTGGGGATTTTGTTCAGTTTTGATACGATGTCGTTTTGATTTAACGGAAGCCCTCAACGGAAACATAACCCCATGTGTTTGTTCCGTTTCACGACTTAACGATGTGCCTAAATTGGTGAAGTCAACAAAATTTTACGACTTAATGGAGAAGTCAACATAACTTTTTTCAACGAATCGTAAAATTTTGACTTTTTTGATATTTTTGTCATAAGATAAACCTAGTAAAAATTTCTAGATATTTTTTCTCCTATAGAGGTTTTGCTGTTTGCTCGAAAGAATTGACCAAAACCACTCTTTGCACCCACCAAAGTATAGTTAGAATGCCTATGTTTTATTGATGTAAATTTTAGGTTTTATTTCCTATATAGTATATTTGTCCACCTCCATATTATATTATTAAGTTTTGTTTCCTTTTTTTAATAAATTCCTTTTGATTCTTACTTTTAAGTAATTGTTTCCATTTTTTTTTCCAAAAAAATTATTAAACCATCAAAGTTGTTTATTGGATTTGAGATGATTATATTATGACCCCGTAAAAAGAAAATTCTAAGTGATGTTTTTCCCACAACAATTATTGTTTGTGTTTTTTGGTGAGAGTAAAATGGGTATAAATGGGCCTTTATATTGAGGCTCAATTTATATTTATGGTTTATAAGAAGAAGCCTTTATTATTAGGCCTTATATGTATAAGCCCAACATGGTTATGTTTATTGTTTATTGACTTAATCGCCACCATCTTATGTCGCCGGTACATCAACGGGAATATCCATGGCGGCGACGTCACCGGTCGTTATATAGTACGATCCCAAGTTGACGAGAGCACGAAGAAGAAGAAGAAGAGATAAGCGATGGAGGATGAATTAGAAGGTCTACGAGCTCATTTTCCCCTTTCGTTCGGTAAGACATCGAATGTTTCGGCGCCAATCGAAGCTATCCACAGCGCAACTCGCCGCACTGATATAGCCACCACCGAAGCCGGAGTTTCGTCGGATTTTGCAACGAAGAAATCTAATTCCGGTAAATCTGAATCCGGATTCCCTTCTCTGTCTTCCTCCTCTGAATCCTGGCTCCGAAGTGTACGCGGTCCAAAACGTAACCCTAATAGCTCCAGTCTAGCTCCTTCGGATGATGGTGTAGCCATAGGTCCGTCACCTCCTCCGTCTAAACCGACGCAAGAGGAAGATGAGGAGGATGACGGAGTTATGATGGGACCACCGCCGCCACCAAAAGGACTCGGGAACAGGAATGATTCTGATGATGAAGAAGATATGATCGGTCCTCCGCCGCCGCCTCCGGCTGCTATAGATTCGGATGAAGATTCAGATGACGATGATGCTTATGACAACGAGGAGAATCGTTACCAGATTCCACTGAGCAACGAGATTCAACTCAAGGGACATACAAAGGTATACTAAAGAAGAATCCCGAAACTCTTGTTCGAAAACTTTCATGGAGAATTTGAATTCGGAATTGAATAAAAAATTTGTTTCGTGGAATCAGATTGTTTCATCTCTAGCTGTTGATAGTGCTGGAGCTAGAGTTCTTTCGGGAAGCTATGACTACACTGTGCGTATGTACGACTTCCAAGGGATGAATTCTAGACTTCAGTCTTTTAGGCAGATCGAACCATCTGAGGGTCACCAAGTTCGCAGCTTGAGCTGGAGTCCCACTTCTGGTCAATTTCTATGTGTTACTGGTTCAGCACAAGCTAAGGTATATGTGCTTCATCAAAACGTTTCTCTTGACTCTCTACTACAATTCTTTATCATCTATGAATTGCTCACTCTCGTTTCTTCTTTTGAATTTCAGATTTATGATCGAGATGGTCTTACTCTTGGTGAGTTCATGAAGGGTGATATGTATATTCGTGATCTGAAGAACACTAAGGGACATATTTGTGGGTTGACTTGCGGAGAATGGCATCCAAGGAATAAGGAAACGGTTCTGACTTCGTCTGAAGACGGGTCTTTGCGTATATGGGATGTTAATAACTTCCTAAGCCAAACGCAGGTACTTTTTTACCTGTCTATATTCACATTTATAGTTGCTGATTTGCAATTCTTCTCAATGAAAATGGTGGTTTGATTTTAGCATGCAAGTGGTATCATTTTACTGTTTATTGGAACAGGTTATTAAGCCGAAGCTTGCTAGACCAGGGAGGGTTCCAGTTACAACCTGTGCTTGGGACCGTGACGGAAAACGTATCGCCGGTGGCGTAGGAGATGGATCTATACAGGTAATGATTGGAAAGGCTTGTTCTGATTTCCTGATTACATTGTGTCTGGGAAAGTTTGTGTTTTATATAGTCTAACACGGTTAGAATACAATGTAATTTGGCTAGATTAATGGTCTTATATCTTTCTTGTTTTTGGATCCAGATTTGGAGTCTCAAACCGGGATGGGGAAGCCGGCCAGATATATACGTAGGGAAGGCCCACACTGATGATATAACCTCTGTAAAGTTCTCTAGCGATGGGAGAATCCTGTTGTCAAGGAGTTTTGATGGTTCTCTAAAGGTATACCTCAAATCATATCCTGTTTTTGACCAGTTTGACAGCAATAGAAACTGAACTCTTTTTTGAATCTTGATCAGGTTTGGGACTTGCGGCAGATGAAAGAAGCTCTAAAAGCTTTCGAGGGTCTCCCTAATAATTATCCCCAAACCAACGTGGCCTTTAGTCCAGACGAACAAATCATTCTGACTGGAACATCCGTTGAGAAAGACAGCACAACAGGAGGCTTGCTCTGCTTTTACGATCGCACCAAACTGGAGATTGTTCAAAAAGTCGGAATCTCTCCAACTTGCAGTGTGGTACAATGTGCTTGGCACCCAAGGTTGAATCAGGTAAACATCAACAACAATAAAAGCACTGTTCCCTTCCTCTAAATTTGATTCTCAACTTCACATCTGAATTCCTCTATTGCTGTAGATATTTGCAACATCCGGAGACAAAAGCCAAGGAGGAACTCACATCCTTTACGATCCAACCCAGAGCGAGAGAGGCGCATGCGTCTGTGTTGCACGTGCACCAAGGAAGAAATCTGTAGACGATTACCAACCAGAACCAGTAATACACAATCCTCATGCATTACCATTGTTCAGAGACGCCCCAAGCCGTAAACGACAAAGAGAAAAAGCATTGAAGGATCCTATTAAAGCCCACAAGCCTGAGATTCCCATGACAGGGCCTGGTCATGGTGGAAGAGTTGGGACTACTGGTAGTAGCTTATTAACACAATATCTTCTCAAGGTAAGGAGCCAGGAGCCTCAGTATCTTCTTTGATTTTGCGATTCGGGTTATCTGTGTATTGAAATATTGTTATTGTGTGTGTGTTTGCAGCAAGGTGGGATGATAAAAGAGACGTGGATGGAGGAAGATCCAAGAGAAGCCATATTGAAATACGCAGAGGTTGCTGTTAAAGATCCGAAGTTTATTGCACCTGCTTACTCTCAGACCCAGCCTAAGACCATCTTCGCTAAATCTGACGACGAAGAAGAAAAAGGAGGTGACACCAAAAAATAATTAGTGTTTCCAAAATACTGTACTTCAGTTTTCTCAATGACTGTTTCCATGTATCATGTATAATGATCATTATCACGGCACTTAGAGTAACAGAAAGAACACACTTACCGCCATTTTTAGCGTTACATTTGCAGATTTGTATTTTTGCATAAAAATTGTGGAACAGCGTTTTGGTCAATGAATCGCATCTGGAACTGCAGATTGGGGTTGAAATATTGTTTTTTTTTTTTTCACCTGAAACATATACTTTCATTGATAATAATTAAGTTCCAATGCATGCTCGATCACTTTCCACCGGTTGAACAAGCCAAACTGGTGGGATTACATGCAAATAATTAAGCAGAATACAAGGGGAAGCTACTAATGTCTTTGGCAAGGGCATCGGCACATTTGTTGGCTTGTCGAGAAGCATGAGTGAAAGTGAAGTTCCTCCCCGTGCTCTTCCCAATGATATCTTGAGTATAGTTGCACCACCTTAACCTATTAGTAGCATCCTGAACTGCTTTGATCGTATTTAAACAATCAGATTCAAAAAACCACGCCATTGTAGCCCAATTGAGACACACATGAGACAGACCATGCTAAGGCTGTTGCCTCAGCATCAAGAGGTGATCTCAGCAGAGGATATCTTTTTGCTCCAAAATGTCTTTGAAATATTGTTTTTGTTCATAGATTTTTACCTTATATATCAGATTAAGTAAATCTGATTTGGAAAAAATGCGATTCTATACTGAAGAGTAAAGCATAATATGATTTCTTCTGAGAGCTATTGTGAAACATCAAATCAAGCACTTGAATTAAGCAAAAAGGGTTTTCAAGTGTTCTGTACAACTTTAACAAACAAAAGCTTCTATTGGGAGGTGATTAATTTACAAGAGCAGGAAAGAAGTATTCAAACAAGTTTGGTAATGATAAAAGAAAGGATCAGAGATCCGGACACGATAAGCATGTCTCTGTTTTCTCGTTTTCTTACTGCAGCAAAATCTGAGTTAACATTTGTATTCATCACCTGTTAAGTCCTCTCCCTGCGTATAAAGGGTAGTAAAGTTACCCTCTTTTGCTTCTTGTTTTTTGTATGATTTGACTTTGGATGGTTTCTTCAGTTTGTATTGTATAAGTTGATGACAAAATGAGCTTCAGCGACTCCCATTCTCAAAGCTCGATAATCGTGAGTCTGATAAAACACTAAATAGTTGTGTGTCTACAAATAACTGCAAAACCCAGAATAATAAAAAAAATAGAGCTTGTAAGTCTCTGGATTCCAGTGAGAATATCGAAGACTGAAGCCAAGATCAGGGTTAGGATTTTCTACCTTAATGAAGGGTCTGTCTCTACCAGGAAATGAATCAATAAAACTGTCCTTTAGGAGTAGAGAAACCTGAGAAAGAAAGATTCAGATAGTTAGTTAGAGATAGACAGAAAGTAGTTCTTGTTACGCTTTGAGGAGAGTCACTATATAAGTAAGTACCCTGTCGCTATTGGATTGAACACTTGTTATGGTGTGAGAGTGTAAATCTGAGCAAAGAGACTCCATGTAATCTCTCATTACTCTCAAGAATTTAGTCGCGGCTTCTGCCTGAGATTCAGTCGGTCATATGAAATCGGGTTAAGTAATTTAAGTTTTGGTACAATTTTAGGCCATGCATTGGTAACTACTTACTTGCACCTCATTGCATTTATAAACCGGGTGTCTTCTAGCGGTCGAGCTCTGATGAGCCAGTGTGGCATGGATTGGAGCCAGCTGAGCCATAAGTTCTCTACGCTGAGGCAATGCTGGCATGTTACATATTTTCACCTGAAGAAACATAGTAAACGTTACATGCATTGGGAATCTTAGACTTTATCGGGTACTGAACAGAACGAAAGAAATAAGAGACTTTCATCATGATAAGGCCACCAAACCTGATTATTGAGGATGTTAACTAGAATAAGATTAGACGTCTTGACCTTCCAATCAATAGGTTTACTGTGTATACCGACCTGCCAGGTGGCGCAAACGCAGACCATGTGAGCAACAAGAAACATACATTGTTTATGATTTACGATGCAACATCAACTAAATTCGGGATTTTTATAGTTTATTATAGACTGATGAACATTCAACTCCACAGAATAAGTAATCATCTAGCTTTTAAAGACATCGCAAAAGTTACTTCATATGGAATATAAACTTACAAGGAAGGGAACTGGTGCCTCGAGGAAATCAAACATCCTTCCAGGCAGAACCTGAAGACACAGAGAGAAGTTACAACAAGAAAACTACAATTTGATTGGTCAATTGTTTTTCTAGTGATGTCATGCTTACCGGAAGCAGTAAACTCTGCCACTGAAATGGCCGAATCATTGGCACAAGAGACAGTACTATTGCTGACAAAACACCCTGCAATTGTTGTCAGTCAGTTCAAGTGAACATTTCCATTTGAATAACGATCAGAGGATAGATTTAACTAACCAGATTTGGGCAGATTACAACAATTTGCTTCTCTAATAATACTCCAGCAAGCAGTGACATAATCTGGAAGGAAGAAAATACTTTTTAACTTCAAATATTTGTTACCTGTGAAAACACTAACTCAAGGCACAAAGAAGAGATGGACATCCAACGCAAAAAGGTAGGATTTTATAGATAGGTTGTTCTAAAACCGACCCTGAACCACCAAAAGAAAAAGGAAGCATGCTAAGAAGAGGTCGTACAGTTTCAAGAGAGAGAATACGACAAACTGTTGCCGTTGTCCACATTGAGAGACACATGGCCTCCTCAGCAGCTGCCAACCTAGCATTTATCTTTGGCAAAAGAAGAAGAAAAGTGGTTGAGATGAGATTATAAAGTACAGACAAGACTACAGAAGGATAATTTCCGATATCAAATATACCTCGGAAGAATTAGAAGAGCAAATATATTCTTTGGACAATCCTAGAGCTGAAACTGGAAGACGGGTATACGCGATGGATTGTAAATGTTCCAGTGGGTGGAAAACTACTACACTTCCACGGGAAGGAATTGCCAATGAATGGTAGCCGCAAACTAACTGTAACGAATCATTGTTGTGTTCCTATCAAGGTGAGATACCATATAACAGTACATGAGAACAATGAAGAAGAGATGATAGAGCAACTAAATGGTGAAGCTATTAGTGATCTCCTAACCTTAGCCCATTCCAGTATTAAATCATCTCCGAAATCATTTTCGCTATTTGATAAATCATCAATCTCATCTGACAACACACTCCTAGCTGAGCTGCCATATATAAAAATGTAAATCTGAAATTATACTGGCAATAAACTGAATTATAACATTAATTGAAAAAAAGACAACCACATTACTTGACAAAATTTCCGGAGATAAGGATTGGGTATATCAATTTTTGATGAACTGTGTTAACTTACCTGAACACGGAATCACAGCTTTCATTACGCTCTATCTGTTGGGTCCTAGAATCAGCACATGTAACCTCTGGAGAAGTGTGGCCATTCTCATAGCTTTGGGACGTTCTTTCGGGGGTATCCAAGTGGTTCTCAAGTACTTCAGAAGAATTATCATTGTAACAATGGAAAACTTTTCTCCCGTCTCTTTCTATTTCCTTGATCTGGCTTACATCTGAAGTATCACTGGTGACAACACTATCTGGAGATTGAGGTTCTGCAAAGTTCGCAAGGTCACTATCAGATATCAATCCTGCAGCAGCGGCCGTGAGTGCCATGACTCCATCAACAGGTATTGCAGAAGCCATCCAATCATCAGGGTTGCTACGAGGTGAAGAAACACGGCCATCGATTTGATCATTCATCCTGGAAATTGATGGACGATAGCATGCAGCAGCAAGAGACATCTCACTAACAAATTCGGTTATCCGTTTTAGACGCTCCTGTGCAATCATACTGCATCAACATGTGAATGACCTTCAGCATAAGTTTTTCGGTCTCTGTTTAATGCAAGGAAAAGCCACTATCAAGAGTAAGGGCATCTTATGTACCTGTTTAACATCTCAAAGTGTAGTTCAAAAAAAGGAACTCTGGTCAGTAAGCAATAGCATCGAGGTGCAGAAACCAAAAAACGACTGCCTCCTCCAGATGAATGCAAGGGTGACGCAGTGCTTAATACACCAGGGGGTCTTTGAACAATTTCGGAGACATGTAAGCAAACACCATACAATGTCGCATCATCTGCTACCTGACAGAGAATTTTGATTGCCTCATGTTAGTTTTTACATGATATCTGACACTAAAAACGTTTAAAGGGGCATAAAGAAAAGATAGATTACCTTGAACGAAAATATGAACGATGAATCATCTGTGCCTAAATGTTCCTGCAGAGAACTCAAAAGTATGCTATGTAAACCTATATAACTAACATAGATGAACTACAGAAGCAAATAGAAATATTTTCAGACCTGTCCATACACAAGCTCATTTAGATCACTGAGAGATGGGGTCCTCTCCAAAAGTCGTGCCTGTTAAGAAAATAACGTTTTAAGAGTCTTAGTTGCTGCTTATATCACAGAATAACCTAATGATGCCAACTAACATGATGCATATTATAACCAGTAGTACGAATCAATTCTAGATAAATTCTCTAATTAATTGAGATGGCTCATAACTAATAATATACCAATGGACATTGACGGTCATTCAAAAATTACAAAGAGCGACACACCATACATATCATACCTTGACACCACCAGGAAAGCAGAAAGTTGCTAGATCCTTTGGACGCATTGCCACCTTCTTTCCAGGAGGGTATTTAAAAAGAATCTGTGCATAGAATAAAAGTTGATAAAGAGAAGAAAGAAAACAACTAAATCTGCCATCAAGCAGAACAGACGCATATTAACTATTAGAAACGGCAAGCAAGAATGTACTAAAAAGAAATAAAAGAGTGGAAAACAAAATAGACAACAAGACAAAAAAACGACAAATAAACAGAATACCGAATACGTGTCTCACGACTCACGTTACATCTCTAAGCATGCCCAAGATTATGTGAACTCAAAGAAAAAACCAAGGTAGCACAAACCTGTGGCTCCAATATTGGAAACTGAGGCCCACGGTGACGGAGTATTCTGTAGTCTGCCACTTCATACCTTGACATCTCCATCTCCCATTTCTTTCTTCTACGGAAAGCCTCTTCCACTGGCTTTAAATTCGTTTCCGGATGAAGCCCCACAATGATAAAATGTTCAAATAGTGAAGTTGGCTCCATTAATTTTGTTTGATCCTAGAGTATTTATCAAAATGGAAAACATTAGTTAGCTAATATGCTACGCAAGACCAGAAGTATTAGATGATTAAGGGGAAGAACTACGTAGCCAAAAACGTGTAGGTTTGACAGGACACCCTAGAGAGATTGAATACCAGAGCTTTTGAAGAGTGAAGCTGGTACCACTGTCTTTTTTGGTTTGCCAAGACCTCAGGATTGAAAGTGGGCCGGTTATCCTCACGTAGATTGCTGACCCCACGCCAAGCCTTTTGCATCTGTGTTTTCAATCTCTGGAAACTGTTTGTGCGTCTGTGTCCAGGTGTCCCTATCTCACTTTGGGTGCGCCTATGTCCTTGTGTAGGTGACTGCGGTAAGACTGGTCCATTGAAGTATACGTTTTGATATGTCTCTCCAGCTACTTTAACAGAATCCGCAGAACATGGCGAAGAGTCTTGCTCTCCTGTAACTTCTCTCATTTCCATCTTTCTAATACTTGTGTCATTAACTTGTGTTTTGCATCTTAGACTCTGCGGTTCATCATCATTTTCCCTCAGCATCAAACTCAAATTATCTTCACCGTTCTTTTCCAACAATCTGTTCTCATCCCTATTTTCACATCTATTACATGTTCCTGTAGCTTCTTCGGTTTCACCCACCTTCAGATGAAGGAGTTCATCTGCTTTAGCTTGACCATTTGCCACTTCTGTATCCAGTTCTTTAATCTCTCTACGAAGAGTATTGTCATCCCTCTCTGGTGAACCTGAACCAGATTCTTCATTATCCCTTGATTCCAAACCGCGTACCTTTTCATCTCTCTCCACCACAGCTTGTTCATTATCCCTATTTGCTCTTTCCAAAGGCTCATACTGCTTAAAAGGCTCATGTCCGTCTTCATTCTCAACGCTCTCAGATGAGCACCACTCAACTTCTTTTTCACTGCTAGGTTTCAAACTATCATTTTTCCTAGATGTAATTTGCTCATCCTCTGTTACACACTTGCTCAACAGATCTCTTTCATCTTGTCTCTCCCGTAAGTTCCATTCATCATTTTCTCCATCTCTTTCACTCGTTACAGGACTCCCCTCATCATCTCTTTCCTCCATAACCTGTCTTTCACTCCTCCGGGTACCCACTTCTTCTCTACTTATCGATACCCTCTCCACGCAAGATGTATTCACTTCCTCATCTTTCAACAACCTACCTTCTTTAACCATGTCCAACGTGTTCTGCTCATCCCTACTCAATGTTCTCCACCCATCTTCATCTCCATCCCTAAAATCTTCCACATCCGTTTTCTTCGGGTATCCTAAAATTTCATCTCTATTTCTATCTCCCCGATGAACTGCCAACACGTCTCCCTGCATATCCGTATCGAAGCTCGGCTTCATACAGCACTTCTCCCTCCCTCACACAACATCAGCAAAATCCAATAACTACCATATACCCCAAAATTTCTCCTAAAACATCAACAAACTAAATCAGAAGATAAACTTACAAAACAAAACAATAAAAGATGAATCGTAATTTCTTAAAATTTCTGTAACAACCTATTGAAACTTGAAGAATCTTAAGATCTCATAAACCGCCTGATCCAATCACCAATCCTAATTTATAATGAAACCCTAATTTTCCAGAAGAGTTGAAACCATAAGAAAAAAAAAAAAAACATGAATTCAAGTTGCCAGCTAAACACCAGCCTATACGAATTAAAAAGCTATAAAACCTCGAATCAAAGAAGATGATCACAAAATTAAGAACACAAGATACCTCCAAATCCTCCAGCAAAATCAAACCTCCTGGGGAATTTTTATTTTTATATTTTTTTGAGAATTCAAACAAGAAAAATCCAAAAAAAAAAAAAAAAAACGAGAGCTTGTAACGGAAGCTTGGATTATGGAGGGAACGAAATGAATGCGCGGTGAGAAGATTAGGGAGAGATTACAACAATTGAACAACAAAAGTGGAATTGTAATCTTTTTTTTTTTTCTCTCTTTTCGTTGGGGACGAAAAAGACAGATAAATAAAGTTTGTACTAAAAATAGAAATTTACGAAAAAGGGGAGGTTATACTTGAGACCAGGAGAAGAACAGCTCAGTTGCTAAATCTTTTCTTTTTTACTTTATTTGTCTTTTTACCCCCCTCACGTTTTCTTTCCTTTAACTCTACTAAACGTGGCCTTCATGTTATGAGCAGACAACCCAAATTTGTTGATTTATTTAACTTGTTTTTGTCTAATTTAAACTTAATACTAAGTAATAACTCTAATACTCACACAATTACATAAGAGGAATATCCAATCTAGTATTCTTATCCATTCTAGTATTTCTTATGTACAACATATGTTACTATTTTCTCCATTATATGTTTACTTTTGAATGTTATGTTGAATGTCTTTTAACATACATATTTTCAATACGCGGAAGTATTTTAAAAATGTGATAACATTCACAACCTAATATCTAAATAAAGAAACAATTCTATTTTTTTTTGTCGAGAATATTGATTTAAGCAAATAATTGTGATACAGAACGATAATAACTTAAATAATTTATTAAGCTATAGATATTGGTCTATATTTTATCTCTTGTTCATAGTAATTTATGTCAATACAATTTTTTTTATCATATATATAAACAAATCTACATATATTTTGGTCAGTTATCTATTATCTAAATCTATAATCATGATTTTGAAGAACAGTGAATTCTGAAATTGACAATATAAAGAAATGCTTTATTAGGTACCATTTAATAATAATAATAAAATCATCTAAGAAATGCTTTTTACTTTTTTAGCCTTGTTTCCAGTTCAAAAAATTAAAGTGAAATTACATCTTTCGAATTATAGTATTCATATTTTTATTAGGTTTTATTGAAAGACCATCCAAAGAAAGGGAATAATATACAACGACAAAAAAAAAAAATTACTTTTAACACTTATAATCTCTAGATTGAGAATATCATTGACCTAAGATATGGAGTTCTTGTTTAAAAAGAGAGCATTTATATCACGATTTACCTTAATAATATTTTGATTGCACAATACACACTTTGAGTAATTAATAATTTGTTATGGATCAGGTATTTCAAATTGTAGAAACCATTCTGCTAAAATAAAAAGAAAATTAACTATATCTTAGGTAATTATTAAGAGGATTCTTCTAAAATATATGGAAGTCAAAGATATTATAATTACGAAAATAATAACAGGTCTAGCATATTATGCGAGGCGTGATTCTTTGATGCTGAAAAAGTTTTGGACAAAAATAAAAGAAATTGAAAAGTTTGGTCACCAATATGGCAATATATGGAAAAAAAACTAAAAGTTAGAGGTTGAAAATTTGGAATTGACTTTGAACGTGCGGTAGCGCTTTACCGAACCCAACGGTTGAATAGAGATCAGAGAGAGATATATTGGTTTAGATGTCTCCCTCACGGCCTACATCTTTCCTTCCATATCAGCCGTTGGATTTGACTGTTACGAGATGATCCCTTTGACTTCAATAAACATTGTCATGATCATGAACGTTGATTTTTGTTCTTAAATGCAATACATTAATCATATGAAATAGGGGGCTTGACTCGTTCAAACGCACCAAATACAAATACGGTGCAATAATTTGTGGAAACGAGTGGCTATGGTTTAAAAACGTTATTGAGCAAGTTATATTATTGCTATAAACAAGTTGGAAACATGTATATTTCTTGCCGACAAACAAAAAAAAAACATGTACATTTCCAGATTTTTGTTGAATGATTAACAGTAATTGCTATAGCAGATTAACATACAACCTATTAAAATATATACAATATATATTTTATATAAAAATTCAAAACCATATTATTATTATAAATTTTAAAATTACAATTTTAAGTAAATCATAGAATAACGAATGAAAAATATTGATTTTAAGAAGTTTGGAACATTTGTTTATATAAACCAAATCTTTCTATAGTTACAAATATTTTTTACTTTAGTTTGATAGAATAGAATGAAAATTTGTTTTTGATATTTTTTTATGTTTTATAAATTTTTTATCAGTATATATAATATGCAAATATATATATTTTTTTTAATCAACCGCAACTACTCACCACTGCAAATGCTGAAACAAAATAGAGTTTTTGATTTAAGACGGTTATAGCATGTACAAACACAGTTCCCATAATTGTTGTCAAATAGACAAATACTAATAATGATAACTCCTTACAAACACTAGCTTTTAGTAGCAGGAGAACCAAAATGAAAAATTTAACTAAACTTTTCACTGTTGCATCTTCATGTAAAATATGCAGTTTTGAAGGTTTTGTTTAGCCCTGGCATTCGGGTTTCGGATCTTCGGTTTTTCGGTTTTTCGATTTTTCGGATAGAGACATATAAAATCCGATTAGGACCCGAAGCTATTTCGGGTCGAATTCGGGTTTTTAGATTTTCAAATAGAAACATATAAAATCCAATTAAAATCCGAACCTATTTCGAATCGGATCCAGGTCAGGTTTTTGGATCTGGATTTTTTGCCCGGGCTAGTTATGTTAGAACGTGCACATAACACGCTAAACGATGGATATTATAAGGAGATGCGGAAGCTGAGACATTTCTGCCGTGAAGGAGGCCTATGTCGCACATGCTCTGTGCCCACTACTTTTGGTCTTGGGAATTGTATTTCTTACGTAAATATTTCATCCGCTTTTTACTCCTTACTAGTACAAATTACTCATTTTCCTAATAATTTATTTCCTAATAATTGTCTTTTCAATACAAAATAGAATTAAATTTGCACCAAAGAATTACATAGAAAAAGAATATGAATACATAAAAAAGAGTTTTGTTGTTAGTGGTGTCAAATGTCAATAGCTAGAAACAGCGGTCAAAGACATTGACCAATATTACGTTTTTCTAACAACAGTCGCTGGTTCAAATACATGCGATAAGTTTTGGTGATCAGTGACTAAGATTTATTTATTTATTTTTTCACCTAAAACATCCTTCCATTATATGTAACTTAAAAATTCAGTACATCATCAAGAAAAGCATGCATAGTAAGATTTTGGATTTCAAATGTTGAAACATTTAAAGTTTTGATTTTGGATTTCGAGCAAAAGAAATTTGTAGAGTTTGAAACTTTCATGTTTGTTTTTTTTTTGTTCAACAAAACTTTCATGTTATTACGTAAATTGTGATCATTTTGAAGGAAACAAAAAAGCATGGATCGGTTGCACAATCTAGAGAGAGCAAAAAATGTGGATCTTTGGAATCTTTAGTCACTCTTCACCAAACATAACTTTAAAATTTAAGATTTTTACATAAAAGGTTAAGAAGAATTTGATCATCAAACCAAAAAAATCTATGAAAAAACATATAAATCCATCAATTTTCATCACCAGTCCAATTTCTCTTGAGTTTAGGCCCACTAGGCCCATCTTCATCACAGACGAGCAAAACTCGTCGTCACCACCAGCGCACACACAACATCTGTTTTTGTCCAAACCAAACCCTAATTTCTTTGCTCGAAGTTTCCATTTCAGTGCTTCTTATTACCTCGAATTTTCCCGGGCAGTAAGAAAATCAAGTCTTTTTTTTTTATTTTTTTTTGAATTATTCTTAAAATTCGGTCAATTTTCTGAATTCTGGTGTCCTTACATACCTTCTGATCCTGTGTTCTACTTCGAAATCGCTTCGAGTTTCGCATCAATTTGAAGAAATCTTGTGATCCGGTTTCGAAAAATCGTCAATGGGTTCGGGAAATCATGTTATTGTTGTCGATGTTAGCTCAGACGAGGAGGAGATCAATACAGGAGTAGACAAAGAGTACTTCAATTGGCTAAACGATGTTATGGATTCCGTCGATGATAAATCGGACAGTACCGATGTAGTCGAGGTGCTTTCTGAGGTGAAAGGTGGCGTAGATTCTCAGTATCGGAAGCCTAATTCATCGAGTCAAGCTCTGGAGGATGATGACGATTGTGTGATTTTGGATGGTGATCCCGACAAGTCGACGAAGACTGCTTCAGTTGACGAGGATGATGATAAATTAGCGAAGAATGATGATGATGATGATGATGATGTTCTTGTAATGGGTCAAAAGGGTGAGGTATATTCCACTTGACCCTTCTCATTTCTAACTTGTCTTTCGTTTTTTTGTATGCGTTGGTATTCTTTAGCTATGAGGCTTGGTAGATTCATGACAATGATCTCTAATCTGGGAACTGTTTTAGGAAGGATAGTTATTGAACTGTTTTATGTAATTGTATACTAATCAGTGTATCACTGGTGAACTCTTTTTCTTTGATGTGTTCCATCTTTATGCAGGTGTTGTTCACTTAAGTTTCCCTAATATCAAAAAGCAAAAATATTTGTTTTGTAGATAGCGTGTAGAGATTTCCCTCATCCTCGACATTCCTGTGCTAAGTATGCGTTCAACACAACATCACACGAGAAGTACTGTGACATGGTAACCATCTAAAGATTCTCTAATTCTGCAATGAGCTTTAAGTGTTCCTTTTCCTGGCTAATCCTTTTTGTTTATTTTCCTTTGGCTTTGCTTTCAAGTGTCACTGTTATGTGTGTGACATCCGTGCTCCATGTCCATACTGGTGTATCGGTGTCTCCACCATAGATCATTGTCATGCTAATGATAAAGAGAAAATATGGAAGAATCAACGCGAATACTTCAGGACGGGATACATGCCTACCCCACCATCTTCGAAACCTACTCCAAGTATCTTACAGGTATCCCAAAACACTTTGCTTCGGAACCAGGTTGGGATCCGGCCCTGTTCATCATCTACCCGTGTTGCTAATCCCTCAAACGTCAAAGCCAGGCATAGAATCAGGCAATTGATTCCTCACAATCAAGGGTGTCAGAATCGACCGGCGCAGTCATTGAGCAGTGTTCGCAACAGCGAGATCCAAAAGGATAGAAGTTCTTATAGGTTTAGCCTACGATCCCGAGTAGCCTCTTCTGCAGGGAATGGTAACAGCATCCGATATAGCAATGCTCAATTTTCACAATCCAGCCATCATAGCTCTTCCATAGTGGCACCGACAATAAACCCGGAAATGTACACTCAACAACACAATTATCAGCCCAATGTTAGTGATCATTGCACAGCGCTACCTGGTTCTCAGACCAACGTGTACACTCGACATTCAGACCAGAACATACGTGGTAGTGGAAATCGTCAGTTTCAGACAAATGTGGATCTGTTTGCTCCGTCTGAGGCTCCTCTTACTGCTGCAGATTCGCAAACAGCGACGGTACAACAGCAACCAGGGACTAATGAAAACGTCTTGGAGACCAAACTATCGGAATTTGAGAACTGGCTAATGGACAATTCTATCCAAACCGCTCCGGTTAGTCCTTTGCTTGAATCGGTATGTCAAGACTATGTTGGTACGTTGTCATTTGATTTCGAAACCGTCTTGAATGATTGAAACATAATAGTTGTTTGTATCTTCGTCAGTCAGTTAACATTTTGTAGAGTGAGTAGATGCTTTCGCTATAATTACGATTGTGTGTATCATTAATTAGCTGCTACTAGTACGTCAGAAAATTTAAAAGTACCTTTTTGTCAATTGACATAAATAATGTTTGTTGGCGAAAAAAATGGTTAGAAATCATAGCTCTTAATTTAGGTTTTAGTTTTTCTTAGGTCAAAAATCTTAATTCTAAATAATGTACGAAATCACAATATCATGTAATATAACAAAGTTGCTATCGGAAGAACATAGCCACACAATCAGCAAAGGTTTTCAACAAATCCAAAAGGGATAGATATATAGTGTGAAACTGCTAATTTGGATCAGAGCAGCAGAGAACGAGTCTTATTACTTCCATTTCTCTAGCTATTAACAAAAGATTGAGGGAGGATTTACGTTTGTTTGAAAATTGGGTTATGCTGAAAAAAATCATTAAGTAAAGGACATTCCAAAAAATATCACTTTTTTGTTTTTTCAATACTTAGAAAATTTTCTTAAATCCGTTGTAACTTTTATGGAAGGTTCCTAAAAAACATTGTAATATTTTGGGTCAAAAATACTCCAACCTAAATTTTAGAAAGACTTCCTACAACTGAAATCAAATAACTGATGAAGACCTTAAAAATATACGAGAATTCCTAAATATATATATAGTAGTAATTTTGGGAAAAAAACATGAAAATGTAACAATCTTGAGAATTACTCATTTCGTTTGTGGCATTATTTATATTAGTTCTATACTTACATATATAAAATATTTCGAAAATATGCTTAAGCAAAAGTAAAATCCCAAACTATGCTTAGATTTGTCAACAAGAAAAAAAAAAAAGGTTTGTTTTGATTGGGTTCGTATAGTTAGATTTGGTTTCCAAGTTTATAGAACCAAAACCTTTAGTAGGTAGTAAGGCCCGGCCCAATAAGGCAACTAACGCCCAAAAAAGAAACGGTTTTGACGATGTGACGGTAGCAAACGGCCACCAGTTTTGTCGTTTCAGGAGCGTGAACAGCACGCGCATATGAAAGCGTTTACTAATTAGCTATCATAATCGCCTTTTTTTTTTTTTTTTTGCCTTTCTCTGAAAGCAGTCTCACTACGGCAACACACTACCCTACGCTCCATTGCCACCATCAGCATTAAATTCTCTCTCTCTTCTCTCTCTACGCTTCTTCTGGTTCGAATTCACTTTACTCTCTTCTCTTCTCTTCTCTTCTCTTCTCTCTACCACTCTGATACCTTCGCCGGAGAAGCTCTCGTTCTCTGTATCACCGGAGAAGCTCGACTCTGCTTCCTGCTCTGTACAGATCTCGAGCCGCATTTCGTGGATCTGTGAAAATCGCGTTAAAACCTACTCGCTATTGTGTAACCCTAGGGTTTTTGATTTTTTTTTAATTTTGGGAGGAGGGAGAAATCAATGTCTGGGGAGCTTTGAGGAAGTTATGGTTAAACGTTTGGTTATGGTTAGGCTTCGTTTTGACCGGCGGAGAGTATCCGGCGAGGCCGTGAGGGTTTGGTGTCTCTGTTGCTGACTAATGGTGGTTTTTGAGTTGAGATAAGATGCGTAACTTTGCGATGCTTCTGCTGTTATTTCTTCTTCTTCACTCTCTCGGCTCGTTTCCTATCTGCTTTGGTATGAACTAGTTAACAGATTCTTTTCCCCTTTGATGTGTTTTGCTTGATGAACAAATTTAGGAAGCGATTGAGATAGGAGAAATTTACTTAGCTTAAGTTTTTTTTTGTGCTCTTACATTGACAGCTCAAGATTAGTTGGTGGTCTATATTTAGAATTGTTTATTGGATATATTTAGAAGCCAACTTTATTATGTACAAAGTAAGCAAAATGGTTTAGCTGTACGATTTAGATTTATTAAGTTTGGAATCTGTGATTGTGAAGCGTAAGAGTGACGATGAAGTCCCACGTTTTGTGCCTTATTTGGCACCCAACTTTAAATATTTCGTATGCACATAGAGCTTACATTCTCTTTTCTTAGTATCTTGAGGAAGTATTGATTTCGTGTGACATTCTCTTGGCCAAAATGTGTTCTTTAATGTAGGCATGGTACTTTCATACCCAAGAGAGGTTGGAGTATGTATACTTTTAGAAATATTCTAATTTTCGGAAGTATTCACAACTATGAATATTCAACATGTATAAAGAAATTGTCTGTGGATGACTTATCAGCTTGGTCTATCATTTTGCAGCTCGGCTATTTCCAATGAGCTTGCCATTTACCCGATCAAAATCACATCAAATGCATTTTTTTCATCCTCATCTTAATCCATTAGTTGCTCCTGCACCTTCACCAGGTCAGCAAGGGAATCCTTTTTGTCACATACTCATAGTGTAATTATGTTTCTGTCTAGGAGTATTCATTGGTCATTTTTCTTTCCATTTTCAGCTTTTTCCCCCAACCCAAGCCGCATTCCACCACCAAGACACAGGGGTCATCACCATCATCGTCGCTGGCATTTAAGACGCAATGCGACTGCAGTTTCACCTTCGTCACATGGTAATTCTTTTGCTTGTTGATTATCCCGCGCCCTATGCTAGTGGCAAGAATAATCTTTTAGATACATACTTTTTTCTTCAGACTTCAGTTGATAGATCAAGCGTAGTAACTACTTTTTCCTGTGTGTTTCCGACTTTCCTTTTTGATAGACTGTCAGCAGACGTGTGTGGAGCCTCTCACTTCAACTCCCTTTGGTTCACCTTGTGGTTGTGTCTTCCCCATGAAAGTTCAGCTTCTACTAAGTGTCGCGCCTTTTTCTATTTTCCCCGTGACCAACGAGTTAGAAATTGAGGTTGCTGCTGGAACATACTTGGAACAAAGCCAAGTGAAAATAATGGGTGCCAGTGCCGACAGTGAAAATCAAGGGAAAACAGTGGTGGATATTAACCTTGTTCCACTTGGGGAAAAGTTCGACAACACTACAGCAACACTTATTTATCAGAGGTTCCGGCACAAGAAAGTACCTCTAAATGAGACTGTTTTTGGTGATTACGAGGTTACACACATAAGTTACCCAGGTAAACTGATTTCTTTCCGATGCAAGTTTCGACCTTCTGTTTTTTCATTTCATTGTTTGAATTTTTTTAACTTCACTTCAGGAATTCCTTCTTCGCCAAATGGAGATTTTACGGGAGATGCTCCAAGTGCAAGTACTGGAGGGCTTCCAATTACTGCAAACCCTGCCAACAAAAGCCAGGGAATAGGTTTTAGAACGATTGCAATCATTGCCTTGTCAGGTTTTGTGCTCATTCTGGTTTTGGTTGGAGCTATATCTATAATTGTGAAATGGAAGCAAATTGGGAAGTCATCCAATGCTGTTGGCCCAGCATTGGCTCCATCGATTAACAAAAGGCCTGGTAATTTTCGCCCTCTGATTTTGTAACAGATACTCGCTTCTGTAGCTCTAATAGAATCTGTTTCTGAATATTTATACGTCTTGCAGGTGCTGGATCTATGTTTTCCAGTAGCGCCAGAAGCTCGGGATCTGATTCTTTGATGTCTTCCATGGCTACATGTGCTTTATCCGTTAAGACCTTCACACTCTCTGAGCTCGAGAAGGCAACTGATAAATTCAGTGCCAAGAGGGTTTTGGGCGAGGGCGGATTTGGTCGTGTATATCAGGGGAGCATGGAAGATGGAACGGAGGTTGCAGTGAAACTGCTAACTAGGGACAATCAGAATCGAGACCGTGAATTTATTGCTGAAGTTGAGATGCTAAGCCGGTTGCACCACCGCAATCTTGTGAAACTGATTGGAATATGCATTGAAGGCCGTACACGTTGCTTGATTTATGAGCTCGTCCACAATGGGAGTGTTGAGTCCCACTTGCACGGTGACATATTCTATACTCTGCACTTTTAATAACAGTATATCCCAGTTATATCCATCACTTCTCGTTGCATCACCATCTAAAACCTGGTTTTCTGGGTGTTGACAAAACAGAAGGAACGCTTGATTGGGATGCACGGTTGAAGATTGCACTCGGAGCAGCGAGAGGACTGGCTTATCTCCATGAAGATTCAAATCCCCGAGTAATTCACCGTGATTTCAAGGCTAGCAATGTTCTTCTAGAAGATGACTTTACCCCAAAAGTCTCAGACTTTGGACTGGCGAGAGAAGCAACCGAAGGAAGTCAACATATTTCAACTCGAGTCATGGGGACCTTTGGGTAGAATTTCTTACTAGTCTTATTTTGTAAAAGCAATCTCATGCTACTATGATGAATATAGACACTCCGGTTAGATGGCGGACTTACAGTGACAACCCTGGAAAAATTGCAGGTATGTGGCTCCTGAATATGCAATGACGGGGCATCTCCTTGTTAAAAGCGATGTCTATAGTTACGGTGTAGTTCTACTCGAGCTTCTCACTGGGAGAAGACCGGTAGACATGTCTCAACCTTCGGGAGAAGAAAACCTTGTGACATGGGCGAGACCCTTACTAGCCAACAGAGAGGGCCTGGAGCAACTGGTAGACCCTGCATTGGCTGGAACGTATGACTTTGATGACATGGCGAAAGTGGCTGCTATTGCTTCCATGTGCGTCCACCAAGAGGTCTCACACAGACCGTTCATGGGTGAAGTTGTGCAGGCACTGAAACTTATATACAACGATGCAGATGAGACCTGTGGTGACTATTGCAGCCAAAAGGACTCATCAGTACCAGACTCTGCAGACTTCAAAGGCGATCTGGCTCCCTCAGATAGCAGCTGGTGGAATTTGACACCTCGGTTAAGGTATGGTCAAGCTTCTTCGTTCATAACCATGGAATATAGCTCAGGACCGCTAGAGGACATTGAGAACCGGCCTCACTCTGCCTCTAGCATTCCAAGAGAAGGAGGCCTTTTTCTACCAAACAGATCGGGTCCATTACGACCAATGCGTAGTAGAAGAAACTTCTTTAGACTGAGAGGAAGCATGAGCGAACACGGTGGACCGTCATCGTCTAGACATCTCTGGTCCGGCGGCAATGGCGACTGGCTCTGAGAAACCAGGAAATGTACAGTGAAGAAAAGGGAAAAAGGAAAAGGCTCACAACTCTTGAGCTGCATGGTTAGGTTCTGTATAATCCGGTTTGGTTTGGTTCATCTGGGTAAAGACTTTCCGGTTTATTTCTTTTAGGAGCTTTTGTTTTGTTATCCTCAATAGATGAATTGTTTGTTTTTGCGAGGATGCAAAAGCACAGGGGAGGGTTGTATTTTAAAGGACGTCTGTATTTAGTTCTCTCTTTTCTTTGTCTCCCCACAAAAACATTTTTATTTTTTTATTTTAGTGAAGTTAGTAATGTTACTGAGGAAAGATAATATTTTTATCTCTCATATCTCCATCTTACAAAATATATTTCATTTTTCTAAAGAAGAAGATGAATTTATTTGACGTGACAATCTCATGTCAAATTAATAAAAAGAAAATCGACAATAGAGATATTATATGCCCTTCTCTTATTATTAACTTGTCCCTCTTTACAAAGGAAGGAACTAGGTGACTGCCCCGCGCCTTGCACATGCATTAAACATCGTTAAACAGATAATTACATATAATTGATGGATAAAAAAATCAAAATCCAGTTAATTTTCTAAACATCTAAAACTTTTTAAGTTTCTGGTAAACGAAGGAAGTTAGAACAATATATATATAAAAGATGCATGAATATCAAAAACAATAATCCAAAAACACAACAACATTAAACCAAACAGTAGTAGCATATTGTTTTTTTAATAGACAGATTAACATACTAATTACTAAGCATACTATTTTTTAAAAGTTTATTCTATTTTCTGTGCTTCCTCTTGATAATTCTTGTAAAATCCATCAGCGAATTCACATCTGCAATAAATAGGAAAATATACCTTATAGTGTTGTTAATAAATTAGAAAATACGAAATAATTATTAAAAAAACTAAAGTTACATTTTTTTAAACTCTGGAAAATTAGAATAAATTCTCGAACATCCAATTCCAGTAATAAGATATGATTTACCTACAATAGATAAACCTTAAAATGTTACAATAAGAAATATATATATATATATATATATATACATATATACTATTCAGTTCCTAACGTTATGAGTACTATCACGTACTTAAACTAAGGATGTGAAATGTTTGTAGATGGAATTGTAGAACGTGTTTGTTGAACTCAAGTATGAAGTATTACATCAAGTAGCCTTTCTTCCACCTTGTGACTTTAAGCTGGGTAGGGTATTAAGTTCTCTACACAGGTTTTAGTGCAGCTACATCTTTAACTTCAGGTATGTCCGCGTTGCTAAGTGCAGCCCTCGATGAAGCTTTTTCCATCGTGTATTAGATGATTGTTTTGTAGGGTTTTGTTTTTGTTTTTTCTTCTTCTCATTGGTTGAAATAAAATGTGTGTTGGGATGGAACCAATTAAGAACAGAGTGTAAAAGCCATGTCCATGTTGTGATGTTTACTACTTTCGTTTCTCGATCATAAGACTCCAGATTTTGGAGCTCCTGATATCTCTGTAAACTTCATCTACTGAATTGTTGGAATCAACTCTAGCCGAGACATAGGAGTAATCACATCGATTGATCTAAACTCCTCTTAAGCCACATATACATGGTTCACTTGTCATCAACCCGAATGCAAACACAAAAAAGTATCAAGTCATTTAGCAAAAAAAAAAAAAAGTTCTCTACAAAAAAAATTAACATAGTCCGTATTGGAAAGCCGTTCAAATGATGTAAATATTAAAGACTAATAAACGAACTTATATGGACTATGTTATTTTAAACAAGTCAAGTTATTTAAAATTTTTCATTTTCGTCAAAAAAAAAAAAGAAAAACAAAATTCAAATTTAAGAGCAAAACGAAAAAAAAAAAAGACAAAAAGAAGGAGACTCACATAAATTTCGTTTATATAATATCTTGATTTTAAATATTGTAGGACTCCTAGTTCATATAAATTTCGTCTATATAATATCTTAATATTTCATTCACCCTCATAAAATAATTGTTTGCCACCCTTGACAGACAATTAGAAACCAGTTAACCGTGGTTAATGACGTTGGTTCTAATGTTAACCGTGGTTGACCTCGCCGAAAAATTCTAAAAAAATATTTTGCAACTCAAAATCTAGTCATAATTGTAATACTTATATCACATTTTAAACCTTTTACGATAGAATTTTCTTGTGAAAACTTCTGAAACCACAAAACCGTAAAAATCACAAAATCACACCGTGAATTTAACGGTTAACAACGAGATCTTATGTAATTTTTGGAGATTTCTGGAAGAAAATAAATATTTCGATATCCATAAACCGGATAACAAATATCATATTATTTTAAATAAATTCAGTGGTCGACTACTAAATTTTTAATTCAAGTTGGTTCGTGTTGATTCTGTTAAAATCAAATATTTAATTTATATGTTTTCGTTAATCAAATATATTATTTTCCTACTTGTTTTTAAATATAAAAACGTGAACATCGTTGGTTTTCCTCCTAGTGGGAAACCAATTTTTGTTTGGTTAAAGAAGAACCAAACTTGGGTTAATTATTAAGTTAGGGTAAATAAGAGATATATATATATATATATATATATATCTTACCCTAATTGTACAATAACAGAAAAAAAAAAGTGAGAAAAGTGGCTGATTTTCGTTTTGGAGAAGAGAGAACACAGAATCGCCGTTTTCGTTTCAGAGCACGATCGGACACTCAAACGAACTCTGATCTTGCTGATTTTTGGTGAGTAGTTTCGTGACTCAGTGGTCTTCAGATTCAACGGTGGGATTAAGTTTTCAACGGTTGGTTTGGGAGATATCGGAGTTTTACCGAAGCTGTTTGTGACTGTTAAGCTGCAGAGTATTCAGCAGCATCTATTGGAGTGTTTGAGAAATCCGACGGTGAGTTCTTCTCTGATTGAGCTGAAATTTTGCAGAGGTGTTCTTGACTCGTTTATCTTGGATTTTTACGGTGGAGATCTTATTTGGTGGCCGGAATCCTAGTGAACGTAGAGTCGTTTGTGATTGCAATTTCTAGGCTCTTGTTGTGCTGTCTTTTGTTGTCTCTCTTGTGTTGGAGATTAGTTCTTTGGAGCTTGAGTCTCTGGATTTGTTCTGTGAGAACAGAGAGGATGTGGTTGTAACTCAAAACATTTGATACAGTGGATTTTGAGTGGACTACGGTCCCGTGGTTTTACATATTGTGAGGAATATATGTGTAGTGGACTACGGTATTATTTATATTATCGCATTGAGTTCTTACTGTCATTACACATATATTCCTCACAGGTTTACACAAGTGCGGGGAAGATTATTCCGCTGCTCCGCTGTGCGTTTTTTTTTTTTCCCCAACAAACATATCTCTCATTTTTTTTTTCCAGTCTGATTTAAGATTCCAAAAACAAAGTTGTTGGCATAACCAACAACAGCAACGCATCTCTCATTTAATTTTTAAAAGTATTAGTAATTCTTAGAACTATAATTCTAAAATTATCTATTTCTTAATTATACGTTCAAAAGTACATACTTTGTTAATTTTTCTTTAAAATATCCGTCCTATTCCCTTTACTTCTCTTAACTACTTGTATATCTTGAAAGTGAAACTCGGAAAAATAAACGTTTTAAGACAAAAACAAAATTGGCTAATTGTGTGGACCCCCATCAGTGATTAGACGAGCCTAATGACAGCGAGCGAGTTGTGTTCGGGCAGGTGAAACCGTTAATAAGCATCGTTATGTGCTGATTTAAGAGAAGTGTCCAATTGTCAATACGGACACGTGACGTTCTTTTATAGGTTGATAAGAAAATTTACAACAATAATTATCTATTAATGGTTATAGTTAGCAAATTTACAACTTACAAAGAGTAGCAACAACACTTTTTTTTTTCTTCAGTCCTCGAATTAGAGGATTTTTACAAATTTCCTCGAGCTCTGCTCACGGGAAGAAAAGGCCAAAATTTTCACATGACCACAAAAATAAGTATTATTAGCAGTTGTTGTAATAAGTTTCCTAATTTCGTGCACATATTATAAAAATAAAACGTGGAAGGTTATGTAGGCAAAGTGGTTTAAGTTAAACCACCTTAACCAGACACTTTGGCACCTGATGTTCAATCTTCTTCTGTTCTATAATGGAATCAAATGTATGGGTTCCTAACTTTCTAAGTAGGTGTAGAAAAAAATATTTAAAATCAAACTATGAAATAAAACACTTATTTATGAATATTGGAAATGAATAGACAAACTTTCTAAAGAAATTGTTAGTCAATAAATTTAAGTCAGATAAATACAAAATAAAATATTTGCACATAGTTTTTTTTTAAGTAAAGAAAATTTTAACACAATTTAACGTTAATAAAGTAGAAAATCAACAAAAATTAACAACCACCTTATTACCATTAATTGTTTGTTAACTTTATCTGAAACTTAATTATTTTTCACCATTATTAACATATATTTTAAAATAATTTGAGTGTTTTTGCTTTTATTTAAATCATGAATAGATTAGAATAAATTCTTAAAAAATAAATTATATAAATTAAGTAATTTAAATAAAAGTTTTCATTATAATAATGTATTTTATTTATAACCAACATTATCTAATTATATAACATTTCCTTAAAATTAAGTCACATGTTATCATTTAACTGGTCCATTGAGATTTTTTACTAAAATATTTATTTAAACATTTATGCTAATTAAGCATTTAGAAATATCTAATTTGTTTAATCAAATATGATAGTACAATTATGTGAATATGACGTTACACATAGAGTTTATACTCTATAGACAATAACTTGATAAGTTAGAGTGTAAAAGGGAACAGTTAGTAACTTTAAGTAAAAGAAGAAAAAGAGGGAGAAAAAAACAAAAGAATTTGATATTTTCTGCTTTGTTAAATTTGGATTTTCCTATTTTATTTCTAGAAAAAAACAAAAAAGATTAGAAGCAAAATAGGGTATTTTCGGAATTTACTGTTAATTAACGCTAAAATTACCCTTGATTAATTTACTCTGAAAGACTAATTAATTCACAGAAGTAGAAAGAGAGAAGAAAATAAAAGAAAACAGAAAAAATAGGTGAAAAAAAGATAAAAGAGGAAGATTTATGATTTCTTCATTAGCAATATTTTTTTTTCTCCAAATTTGCTCAAAGGTTTTTAATATAAAAGCTTTCACACATATCCCACTCTATAAGATACAATCTCTTCTCTGAGAATCTCTTCTTTGCATTCACACTCTGAGTCATACAGAACTCGTCTCCAGCTCAAGCAAGTGAATGATTCTTTGCTGCTGGAGGAATCTATTGGGTTTCTGATTTGATTCATCTCCGCTAAGAATGGTACTTCTAATTTCTGGGTTTATCACCCGTTTTAATTCACTTTGAGCGTTTCTTTCGTTTTGTTTTACTCAAAGTTTTGATTTTTTTTTTTTTTTGTTCAAACGGCAAATGTATAACATTTGTTGGTGCAAATTGAATGATCTGCTTTTGATATATTCTTCCAGTTTTGTGTGTTTTGCTTCTTCTGGGCTTCATTTAATTATGCTCTGTTGTTTATACAGAGATGAACATGGTGTTTAAGGTTTTATAATTTGTTGCTTTCATGGTTATTATTAAATTCATTTTATTCTGAAACCAAATTTTGTGGGGTATAGTTCTTGCACAATAAGCCTCTCAACTAGACTATTGAATGCTGTTTGTGTCCTCCCCTTTTCGTAAAATATATGTTTTTGTAACGATTACGGGTTGTCTTTTCAATCTTGTGTTATTGTATATATGGGTTGTCACATAGTTTGCAGTTTTTGTATTCCTAAATGATATGTATTCGATTTGTTGGTTGTTCTTCAGGCTTGTTCTACAGTTAAAGTTGGCTCGATTGTTTGGGTGCAAGATCTGGAGGATGCATGGATAGATGGTGAAGTTGTCGAGGTTAATGGAGAAGATATAAAGGTCCAATGTACATCAGGGAAGACGGTATGTGTTACCGACTTTAGATACACTTTGACTATGTTTAAGGATGGAAACTGTATATGTTTGTCCTGACAATTTAATGAGTTGGTTCTCATACTTCTGTTGAATTTTTTTTCAGGTTGTTGTCAAAGTTTCAGACACATATCCAAAAGATATGGAAGTTCCACCTTCTGGAGTGGACGATATGACAACGCTAGCATATTTACATGAACCAGGAGTCCTACAAAATTTGAAATCAAGATATTATATAGACGAAATTTATGTGAGCTTCCTTCTGTTTGCCCTTTTTCTTTTTGTTCTGTAAAATTGGCCTAAAACCTGTTTTTTTTTTTTGCTTACTAGACATACACAGGAAATATTTTGATTGCGGTAAACCCATTTAAACAACTACCGGATCTTTACAATGACCATATGATGGCACAATATAAAGGAGCCACCTTGGGAGAATTGAGTCCCCATCCGTTTGCAGTTGCAGATGCAGCTTACAGGTGCTTGCCATTCAACTTTGAATTTTTTTTTTCTCTTGTAACATTCATCATTGGTTGTTTCCTGTTTGACATTTTTGTTTTGTTTCTATTGGGTGTAGACAAATGATTAATGAGGGAATTAGTCAATCAATCTTGGTAAGTGGTGAAAGTGGGGCAGGGAAGACTGAGACTGCTAAATTGCTTATGAAATATCTAGCGAAAATTGGAGGTCGAGCTGTTTCTGACAGAAGGACTGTCGAAGATCAAGTTTTGGAGGTAACTAATGGCAAAGATTTTATTATAGACCTTGTGGATTGTCAAAGACAGGAGTTGTAGAATTTAGTAAAAGATCATTTTTGTCATGAATGGTTTATGTTTTCTCTGTGTGCAGTCCAATCCTGTTCTAGAAGCATTTGGAAATGCAAAAACCGTAAAGAACAACAATTCAAGGTGAATGTTACACACACACACACACACACATACGCACACAAACTCACACTTTTTCATCACTTTTTTTACTGAACATCCATTGACCAAATTTTCATCACTTTTTCATCTGTACAATCATTATCATGTTCCAGTCGATTTGGTAAATTCGTGGAGATTCAGTTTGATCAAAGGGGAAGGATATCAGGAGCTGCTATCAGGACTTATTTGCTAGAGAGATCACGGGTTTGTCAAGTGTCAGATCCCGAGAGAAATTATCACTGTTTTTACATGCTTTGTGCTGCACCGCCAGAGGTACATATGGCTTTTCTTTCTTTTCAAACATGCCAGATTTGTTAAAAATTCTTCTATCTGGAGGCTTCGATATTTGATATATCCATCAATCAGGATACACTATCCACGACCAACTATTTTGATAAAAAGTAAAAGTTTCCAGTTATCTTCGCTCTCTTGTATCCCTTGTTCCCATTTACTGAAAGTTTGAAACTGCATTGAAATTTTGCAGTGTTTTCTAAGCCCAAATCTCTGAAACTATTATCCTGATGCTTCTCATTTTCCTTTTATTATTTGACAGGACATAAGAAAACTAAAATTAAAGGATCCAACAGAATTCCGTTATCTGAATCAATCTCAATGTATTAAGTTAGAGGGGGTGGATGATTCGAAAGAGTATACTAAAACCCGAGAAGCAATGGGCATTGTTGGGATAAGTTTAGAGGAACAGGTAGTTTTTTACCGTTCTAGTAAAAATGGTGATATCGGCATATGAGTGTATTTAATGTCACTTTCTTCTCAGGAAGCAATATTTCGAGTTGTGGCAGCTATTCTTCATCTAGGTAATATAGAATTTGCAATAGGAGAAGAACCAGACTCGTCAGTTCCAAAAGACAAGACACACCTGAAGATTGCGGCTGAGCTTTTCATGTGTGTAACTAATTAAGTTGATGATTTTCAATGTGAAAATTACCCTTTCTGAAACATGGTTTATCGAATATGTGATGATGTGAAAAAGAACTCATTCCTGACTCCTTGAATTTCGGCAGGTGTGATGAGCAGGCACTGGAAGATTCTCTTTGTAAACGTGTAATGGTGACACCTGAAGAAACAATTTCTAGATGTCTGGATCCAAATTCTGCAGCACTCAGCAGAGATGCCTTGGCAAAATTTGTATACTCAAGATTGTTTGATTGGTATGTATAGTATTACGAGCACATGATTTCTTGCAGCTGGATGATTCTCTTTCTTGTTTCCGAAAGTTACTTTCATTACTGTTAGCTAACTTTCCCTATTGCTCTTGTAGGATCGTAAACAAGATCAATAATTCAATTGGGCAAGATCCTGTGTCAAAAAACATGATCGGAGTGCTGGATATATATGGATTTGAGAGTTTCAAGACAAACAGGTGCTTAAGCGGTATGCCTTATTTTATTAATGCAAGGAAACCGGTTTAGTGAAAATACTATGGAACAAAGGCTCACATGAAACATCAGACACATGACATGAATCTCTAGTTTTGGAATGGGGTATTAAAATTCACTATCGTCGTTGATATTACTGTATATCAAGAAAATGGAGAACAGGAGACTTTTAACTTTGTGGAATCTTTATTCATAAGACAGTGTTTGCTTTTGTTGAGAATATTTACATTCTGATATGGAAGAAAGGTGAAATTTTTCAAGTGTATGCTGCTTTTGATGCTTTACTAATGCATGGTTTTTTCAGTTTCGAGCAATTTTGCATCAATTTGACAAATGAGAAACTTCAGCAACATTTTACTCAGGTTTGTCTGAGGTCTGCTCCTTCTTCTGATAGTCTATTTTTATTCAGCTTTACTCCTTTCTTATCCATGATACTTTTTCTGGGCAGCACGTCTTGAAAATGGAACAAGACGAGTACAAGAAAGAAGAAATTGAGTGGAGCCACATTACTTTCCCAGACAATCAATATGTTTTGGAACTTATTGAGAAGGTAACTAGTTTCACTACGTTTTACCTGCGAGCTCTTAGTGAATAATTTTAACTCAAACTCGCATGTTCATCATTGTCTTCTAATGTTTCAGAAACGTGGTGGTATTATTGCTCTTCTGGACGAGGCTTGGTAAGCCTAAGAGCTTCAATTGCTATTATAGCGCATTTATTGTCTCTCCTTTGCTTTGAAGTTGTATACCTGTATCTTGCAGCATTTTGCCAAGATCAACACATGAAACATTTTCTCAAAAGCTGTACGTAACATTGAAAGAGAACAAGTACTTTAGCAAGCCAAAATTAGCTCAAAGTGACTTCACAATTTGCCACTATGCTGGTGATGTGAGTACAAACCTGTTTTAGCATTCTGAATTTATAAAATGCAATCATGTGCTGAAATACTAGTTGTTTATATCCTAAAAAAATTGAGTTATCTTTCCAGGTCACTTATCAGACCGAGCAGTTTCTGGAAAAGAACAAAGATCATGTTGCTGCTGAGCATCAGGCTCTGCTAGGTGCTTCTAGGTGCACTTTTATTGCAGGTCTATTTCCTCCTCTAATGGATGATGCTAACAAACAGTCAAAGTTCTCTTCTATAGCTTCACAATTTAAGGTGCAGTAAAAGGAGATAGTTTTTATGTAAAAAATAGTTCGGTTCACAGGATTACTAAAATTCACTGTCTTACTTTATGCAGCAACAATTGGCATCATTGATTGAAGGTCTTAATACTACTGAGCCTCACTATATTCGTTGCGTGAAGCCCAATAATCTCCTGAAGCCTTCTATCTTTGAGAACCAAAATAGTCTGCAACAGCTACGTTGTGGGGTGAGATTTACATACATTTTTGGTTTGTCTGTACATATTTGCGTGTTATTATTCTGTGCGAGTTTAAAATTCTGTATAAGCATATTTTTAGGGTGTGATGGAGACAATCAGGGTTTGCCGTGCTGGATATCCTACACGAAAACATTTTGATGAATTCCTGGACAGATTTGGTATCCTAGCTTCTGCTACTTTGGAGAAGAGGTTTGCCTCTCTCAATTCAGAGGTTGAAAGCTTACCCAGATATTGATAAAATTTCTAACTTTTGGCTTGTTCCTATTAGTTCTGATGAGAAAGCAGCGTGCAAGAAACTTCTGGAGATAGTTGGACTCAAAGAATACCAGGTACTTATATTGTGCATATCATGTTGAATACTTTTCTGGGCAGCCGAGCTTGGGAATTTGATGAATCCTTATTTGATTTATCCTGATTTTATGTGGAGCTTAATATGTTCTTGTTTTCACAGATTGGAAAGACGAAGGTTTTCCTCAAGGCTGGGCAGATGGCTGAGTTAGATGATCGGAGGACTGAGGTATTAGGAAGAGCAGCCTGCATTATCCAGTGGAAATTCCGCTCCTACCTGACCCGTAAAAGCTTTAATATGCTCCGCAACGCTGCAATATATATACAGGCTGTGTACAGAGGTATCTTAAAATTGTAAAGAATATAAGTTAACTTAACCATTCAGACAGTTAGCGAATAAATGTGACTGTTACATTTATTATCTGCTTTGTTATCCATTATTTACAGGTCAAGTTGCTCGATATAGATTTGAGGACTTGCGCAGAGAAGCTGCTGCTTTGAAGATCCAGAGAGCTTTGCGGATCCACCTTGATAGGAAGAGGTCTTACATAGAAGCTGTTGTTACAGTTCAGTCAGGTTTGCGCGGTATGGCTGCTCGTGACGTACTACGAAGGAAGACCAAGGCCACAACTTTGATTCAGGTGTAGATCTTTTTTTTTTTGTGGAAAAATTGATGGAAGAAAACATGTCTCTTCCTTTTTCTTTTCATCTTTGAGCTTTGCAGGTTTTTCTCATTCGTCAAATTATTTCTAAACTCTGATTTTTTATTTTTCATTGCATATACTAGAGCCATTGCCGTAGACTCCTGTCCGAGTTGCACTACAAGAAGCTGAAGAAAGCAGCAATTACAACACAAAGTGCATGGAGAGCAAGGCTAGCCCGTAAAGAACTGCGAAAGCTTAAGATGGTGTGCTTTTCTACCTCTCGCTTCTGTTTGTATCTATTTATTTTTTTACGTTACAGTCTAAGCATATCACATGAAAATTGTAACACCTCAGATAATGTTTGGTCTTTTGATGAGCTTAAACAATGGGATTAGATGAGTTTACATGATGGAACTAGCAGCTGGAAATTGCCCTTTCCATTTGATTGTCTTGAACACAGAGACGGAACATGCTCGCTTTTTCCTAAAATGAAAAACTGCAGCAATGATGCCTTCATATTTCCTGCAGGCTGCAAGGGAAACTGGAGCCCTTCAAGCTGCGAAGAGTAAGCTTGAGAAGCAAGTGGAAGAACTCACATGGAGACTGCAGCTAGAGAAACGCATGAGGGTCAGATAACACAGCTCTTAATCTTTTTCGGTTTTTCACTCATCCTCAAAAGTTTTCTTTTCTAGAAGCCTTTCTCTGGATCCTGATTCAACACATCCTTCACATGTTTTGTGGCTTTTACGTTGTAGGTGGACGTGGAAGAAAGTAAAACTCAAGAAAACGCAAAACTGCAATTAGCATTGGAAGAAATACAACTCCAGTTCAAGGAAACCACAGTGTCACTCTTAAAGGAAGTGGAAGATGCGAAAAAGACTGCAGAAATTGTTCCTGTAGTAAAGGAAGTTCCTGTTGTTGACACCGAGCTAATGGAGAAACTCACAAGCGAAAACGAAAAACTCAAGGTAGGGAATTTGCACAAGTATTCGTACTAAGGATTTCAAAGCTATGGAAAACAAAGAAATATTTTGGAATTTCATTTCTCTTTCATATGCAGTCCCTGGTAAGTTCACTGGAGCAGAAGATCGATGAAACAGAGAAAAAATTTGAGGAGACAAAGAAAATTAGTGAGGAGAGGCTGAAGAAGGCTTTAGATGCTGAAAACAAAATTGATAATTTGAAGACCGCCGTGCACAAGTATTCACTATTGGTCTTTTGGCTATTGAATTTCCACAGAGATATTAAGGTTTTCATTACCCACTGACAGTCAACATATGCACTTTTTCTTCGTTTGCAGACTCGAAGAGAAATTAAAGGAGGTTAAATTTGAGAATAACTTTTTGAAGGAATCTGTCTTAACCTCTCCTGTTAAGACAGCTTCAGGACGTTTCCTTTCTACTCCAGTAAAGGTAAACATGCCAGAGAAATATTGGAATCTACATCTGACTCTCTCAATCATCCTAATTACAATATTGCTCTTCTTTGTGCAGAACTTGCAAAATGGCTTTCATAGTAGCGAAGAAAGTCAACTCAATGTAAATTATGTCTTTCCTTTTCTGTCTAGTTTTATCTGAAGTTCTGCTCCATTTGTTTGTATATCTTTAAAAGCCGTCTTTGCAGGGAGCGGAGTTTACAACACCGCCAAGGATACAAGAATCAGGATCTGACACTAAGTCAAGGGGATCCCATATTGATCCTCAACATGTATGTTGTTTAGTTAAATTACTCTTTTATGTGCTTCTCATCTTTAATATATCCCCTCTTTGGTTGATGAGAGATTTGTTTTTCTTGGAAAAGGAGGATGTCGATGCCCTTATCAACTGTGTCACAAAAAATGTTGGATTCAGCCAGGGGAAGCCTGTAATGGCATTTACCATCTACAAATGTCTTCTTCATTGGAAATCATTTGAAGCAGAAAAAACCAATGTGTTTGATCGTCTCGTTCAAATGATTGGTTCTGCTATTAAGGTATGAAAATGGGATGCTGTCTTGTCTACGTCTGTAAAAATTTAGTTTTTATCGGAGTTGAATGATTAGTGATTCTTATTATCAGGATGAAGATAACGACGCTAATTTGGCATATTGGTTATCCAATACATCAACCTTATTATTCATGCTCCAACAAAGTCTGAAATCTGGAGGAACAGGGGCCACTCCACTTCGAAAGTCACCTTCCTTAGTCCGATGGATGACCAAGGTAAACATACTCATCCTCTGTTTGTTTTTTTTTTTTTTGGCCTCCAAAAACTAAACAATCCTGACCTTCTATTTACCAGGGTTTCCGTTCTCCAGCGGCTGAAGCTATTCGACCAGTTGATGCCAAGGATCCAACTTTGCATTTCAAGCAGCAACTTGAAGCATATGTTGAAAAGATTATTGGAATAATTTGGGATAACCTGAAAAAGGAGTTGAACGCTTTCCTTACTCTCTGCATCCAGGTACTATGATCCACAATGCTTCTCTACTTTCATCTTTCCTTCGTATGTGTGTTGTAGCTGACATGAGGAATCTTTCTAGGCACCAAAAACATTTAAGGGGAATGCGCTAATATCTATTACCACTGCTAAATACTGGCAAGAGATTATTGAAGGCCTAGATGCACTGCTAAGCACACTAAAAGAGAGCTTTGTATGTGAAACTCGTTTCCACTCACTGCTCTTATATCTCTAAATGTCAAGAAATTCTTATAGCTTATTATTGTTACAGGTTCCTCCGGTTCTTATCCAAAAGATATTCTCTCAGGCTTTCTCACTCATCAATGTCCAATTATGTAACAGGTGAAATTTTTTTATTCTCTATTATGGAATAAGCAGACTTTAATCGACTTCTTCTTTCTGATCTGCAGCCTTGTCACGCGACCAGATAACTGTTCATTTATCAATGGAGAATATCTAAAATCCGGTTTAGAAAAGTTAGAGAAATGGTGCTCCGAAACAAAAGAAGAGGTATTCCCAAGTACAGTTTCCTTTCTCTTCTTTTGTTGCCGTCAGTTGGGTTATACATAACAAAATATCTCTTCTGATAGTATGCTGGCTCATCCTGGGACGAACTCAAACATACCAGACAAGCTGTTGGATTCTTGGTATGTTTTAAACCTGTTTTGAATTTAATAAATGTCGTTTAAGCAAATTAACTTGAGTTTAACTATGAGTTTGCATTTCTCATATATGTCCCATTTGAATTCGCATCTACAACAGCTCATCCATAAGAAATACAACATCTCATACGATGAGATTGCAAATGATCTGTGTCCAGTAAGTCTCTCTATCAACCAACTCTTTTACCAATAACTGATGAACTTTGAAATTGTGATAACAACACTCACACCATTTTTCCTTCACTCAGAACCTTCAAATACAGCAGCATTTCAAACTATGTACTCTGTACAAGGATGAAATCTACAACACAAAGAGTGTTTCCCAAGATGTAAGCTTTCTGAGGAAAAAGTTCTCTTTTCTTGACATATATGCTCTTTAAGATCCGCTGCTCTAGTAGTTCAATGCTCGCTCATCGATCAACAGGTAATTGCAAGCATGACAGGAGTTATGACAGACAGCAGCGACTTCTTGTTAAAAGAGGATTCTAGGTAAGTGTGGCTTTGCATCTATCTTTTGCTTCTATGCTTCAAAGTCATGTCGTTTTTCTTTCTAGAAACTAAAAAAACCGTTCCTTGGCCATGCGCAGCAACATCATTTCCTTCTCGATCGATGACTTATCTAGTTCAATGCAAGATAAGGACTTTGCCCAAGTGAAACCTGCTGAGGAACTTCTGGAAAATCCAGCTTTCGTTTTCTTACAATAGTAATGCAGAGAAACCAAAACTGCCTCCTTCATGAACACCATTCCAAAAACAGGAGGAAGAATCTCAGAGAAAATTGCTGCGAAGAATTTTTTTTAGATTCGCCGATTCGTTTATTTGTTCCTCATTGTAACTCTCTAATCATCCCAGAGATTTTATAAGAGTATATGTTGTTTTGCTGGGATTAAACAAAAAGAGACAAGCTTGGCTAATGGTTTGTTCTTGACTTCTTGTTGGTGTTGTGCAGTCTCTCTTTCTTTCTTTTTTTTTCCTAATTTAAATATAATTTTATTTATTTTGGTAGTTTAAAAGTCTTTTTGCGGTGAAATACCGAAATGCTCGAGTCTGAGTCTGAGTTCTCTCAACCTATTGTATAAAATTGACATTCTTTTATATGTGTTTATTTGTTCTCATTTTCCCTATTGGATTATTTGAAGAACAAGAATGTTGTTCCTTCTTCTGATTGTAATTTTCTATTACAGTATCACATTCACAAAGTACACTGTATGTTCAGAAGTATGTTCCTAAGGGATGGGCCTTAAATGGAACATTAAAGTGGGCTTTGAGAAAGGCCCACTAATATAAAACAAGCCCAAAAATGGTAAAAGCTAGTGTGTTTGTGGAGTAGACAAATGGTTTAACTAATATCAGGCAAATGTTGTATCTTTGTCTCATCTCTACTTTTCTCATATCTCGATCGGTAAATACTCATTAGGGTCTCTCTGCTTCTGTCTGAATCTCCGCCGTTTTGGTTCCATACAGATTCTGGGGATTTTTTTTTTTATTTGGTTTTCGTTTCACTCAGAACCTTAGAAACCCTAATTTTGATACATTAGCTTTAGAGAACCTTCCATCGATCCGTGTACATTAAAAAGTTTGTGTTCTTTTCATTTTGGATTGATTTAACGCGTTTGAAGATGCCTCCAAAGCAACAACCAAAGGCCGATTTGGCGAAGAAGCAGAAACAAGTGGAAGACAAAACTTTTGGGTTGAAAAATAAGAACAAGAGCAAGAATGTTCAGAAGTATGTTCAGAGTCTCAAGCAATCTGTGCAGCCTAAACCCGATGCGTCTAAAGCTGCAGCCAAGGTACACACTTGAATCCTGAGATGGGTTTTGAGTTTTCTTGATGGATTGAAGTTAGTTCGATTGTGGAGTAGATGTTTTGAATATGTCTAATGAGTGAGAGAGAGAGATAAATCTTTTTGAACAATTAAAACTGTTTATTCGGTTAGATTCTTACCAAAAAAAATGGTTCTTTTGAGGACAGAAAAAGAAAGAGGAAGAGAAAGCGAGAGAACAGGAATTGAATGAGTTGTTCAAGGTAGCGATTAGTCAGCCGAAAGTTCCTGTAGGTATGTTTTTTTTCATGAAATTCCCCTAAATGAAAACTTCTGCCTTGTTGTTGTTATTGTTTCTTTAGTTAGTTCACTCTGGTTTCGATTTATTTATAGAATATGGTGGTGGTTTTTGGTGATGTTTCTTGGCAGGTGTGGATCCAAAGTCTATACTGTGTGAGTTTTTCAAGGCAGGGCAGTGTCAAAAGGGTTTCAAGTGCAAATTCTCTCATGATCTGAACATTCAAAGGAAGGGTGAGAAGATCGATATTTACAGCGATACGCGTGATGAAGGTAAAAGTGTAGCACAAAGTGCATTATATTTCCATCCCTTCGGTCCTTTGAATGATGCTCTTATTTTACTTTTATTTATATTGTTTTAGATGGAGATATGGAGGAATGGGATCAAGAGACCCTTGAAAAAGTTGTGGAATCAAAGAATAAAGAATATAATAAGAATAAGCCAACAGATATTGTAAGTTGTTTCTCTTATTTCTGTGTATCTCAGACTTTTTATTGTATGCTTGTTGGGACATGTTGCTTGATGGCTTCCTGTCTTGTAACACGCACTTATCAGTAGCTTTTCTCTTGTTAATGCACTGTGCAAAAGTCTGAACTGGTTTGTGTTCATATACAGCCTTCGTGGATTATGTGAAGTGATGCATTAGTTTCGGTTGCATTTACTTGTTTTACTGTGATTAAGCTTTAGCTGATAAGGATTCACCTTATGATCTGCTGCCTTTAGCTCATAGCAAGGTTCACCTTGGGAGCCATTTGGGTCTTTGACGTCCTTTTGCCTCCCGCTGTTCCTTGTTACTCTCTGCTTATTTGGGTCATGCCTGCCAAGAACTCATACTTTTGGTGATGGTAGTGTTAATCATAATTTTGATGTGATTGTTTCTTAACAATATAGCTAGCTAATTCTATGCTAAGAGAAGTAATAACCCTGCATGTTATCTCAATGAATCATCTGCATACAACTATCCTAAACACATGAGTTGTTGATTGTCTCGCCGAGTTCATTGAGTTTTAATTGTTTTTGTGTTTACCGATAAATAATAGGTTTGCAAGTATTTTCTGGATGCGGTGGAAAAGAAACAGTATGGGTGGTTCTGGGAATGCCCCAATGGTGGCAGAGAGTGCCATTACAGACACGCGCTTCCTCCTGGATATATCCTTAAATCTCAAATGAAAGCCCTCTTGGAAGAGGAGTCATCAAAGAAGATGGCAGTTGAGGACGAAATTGAAAATGAGGTTTAATACTCTTCCAGTTTTCCCATTCTGCTCATAGCTGCTAGGACCCTGAACTTGATTTGTGAGACCCATGTTTTATTGTTCTATGTTTCAGCGTGCAAAACTGCAAACCGCAACACAAATGACTCCTGCTCTATTTATGGAATGGAAGAGGAAGAAAATAGCTGAGAGAGATGCGGGTTTGGCTGCATCTCAAGCGGAGAGAGCTAAGAACGACCGTATGAGGTAATCCCGTTCATCATCCTGTTGCATATCCATTTCCAGTGTGACTCTGTTTTGTCCTCATAAGCTACTGACTCATTGTGTGGATATGTAATCTCAGTGGTCGGGAGCTGTTTCTGTCCAATGCAAGCTTGTTTGTGGATGATGCTGAGGCTTGTGAAGAATACGAGAGGGAAAGAGAGCAGGAAGAAGCTGAACAGAAGGTGAGCTCTCTATCTCTCTCTCTCTCTCTCATTTAAACCAACGAAGTCATGTTAATGGAATCTTGAGTTTTTGCTTTTCAGGCAAAGAACAAAGAAACAGAGGCAGGGACAAGCAAGAGTAGTGGTGATGCTGAACAGAGTTCAAAAGAAGTCGATGAAGAAGAAGATGATGATGATGATGACGATTTAGACATGGATGAGCTGGATGAATTGGAAGCAAGCTTGTCGAAAACATCAATCCAGATTCGTGAGCCGAACAATGAAGGGTCATCTTGAGATGTAAGCACATGCTTAAAGGAAGAGGTGGAGGAGAGAAAGCACATGTTTTGTTTTGTGTACTTTCAATAGATTGGATTTTGCAGACACAATACAATCCTATTTGGGGTGTTGAATAATCTCTGTTACTGTCTTAAATGTCTCATCAAGGACTAGTAGTCTCTTTTTGTCATATCCTTTCTTTATGTTGTTATCATATTATTTACATGTAGTGTCTTTACAGATGTGTGAAAAAGTCCTAAACATAAAAACTTATTAGTGGAAAATACAAAGTTCTAAAGAATAAAATCTACAATATGATTTTTAAGAAACAAATATTGCAATTTATTCTTACTAATATTGAGTTTTACTGTATTACTGATATCTAAAAAGGCAAAAATATCGGCGGTGTGCCTGATATAAAGAAGTCTTTAGAATCTGAGGACGAAAAAAGAAACCAACCGGAGGAAGAAATCGCCATGGTAGCCGCATCAGTCAACCTCGCAAACATGACATGGACGTCTCTAAATTCAAATCCAGCACTCTCTTTCTCCACGTTAAGCGGAATCAAAAACTTCGGCATAGTACCCTTCAGGAGATGTTTAAAGCCGACAGTTATCGGAATCGCGTCGTGGCCACCACAACGTTGTTCTTCTTTTAGGGCCATGTCGTCATCGTCTTCTTCTTCTCCATCTTCATTCGGATCGACATTGGAGGAATCTGTTAAAACGACTGTGGCAGAGAACCCTGTCGTTGTTTACTCCAAAACCTGGTGCTCGTAGGTTCACTCTTCTTTATAAATCACAATGCTTTTTGTTCAATTAGAGGAATGGTTTTTGTTTATAGATGACCTAGTTTGATTTCCCGATATCAATATTGATACCTTTGCTTAAATTTGAAATGGGTTTGTTCTTGTGGTGAAGATACTCGTCTGAAGTGAAGTCGTTGTTCAAGAGTCTTCAAGTTGAGCCATTGGTTGTTGAACTGGATGAACTTGGTATGCTTACATCACTGGATTGTATATTTATTCCTTACATTGGTCTGATTTGTTTGCTGTATTGGTTCTGATTATGTGTGATATTGTTTAGATCGATGCAGGAAGAGCTTGTTAGAAGTGCCTATTGTTTCAGCATTTAGACTAGATGAAGTTCATACTTTTCCAATTAGATATGGTTTTTGTTCGTCTTCTGGTTGATTTTGGTTGCTTAATTGAAATGGTTGGTAATGTTTGTGGATAAGATTGTGATGAAGGATTGACGGTTAAGGGGGTTTCTAAAGGCCCGAGATACCTTTACATTTTGGAGTTTCTGTAGTAATATTACTTCGACTGTAGTTTTACTTGGGCAAAAGATTGGCTTGTTGATGAACAATCAACGATTAGGGTATTTGTAATGGCTTAAACCTTACACATTGAAGATTCTTGCCTGCCTTTGGATCTTAGACAGTATGCTTCTATTTCTTACAAACTGTTATCCAATTGCTATCTTTTTAGTAATCTTATCTCGTGACAAAATTTGGTGATTTTCCAAAAACATTTGTTCGTTGTTGTCTTGTTTAGTTTTTTTGGGTAAACCATCTCTGCCTCATGGTATTGGTCTTAAACATTTACAAACGTTTTGGTGGTTTTTGACATTTCCAGGTTCAGAGGGGTCGCAGCTGCAGAATGTGTTGGAGAAACTTACTGGACAATACACTGTTCCCAATGTTTTCATCGGTTAGTTATTTCTTCATTTACATCAGTTACTACACTCTGATATTTTTCTTGATTCTCTTCCTGAAAACAGAATGTTCGCAAACACGAAACTGCAATGAAATCTTAGTCACTGCATTTAAGATGACCATCACCTTAACAAATCTGATTTTGATATAATGTTTTTGTTCATGACCAGGAGGCAAGCACATTGGTGGCTGCTCAGGTACACTCTCTCATCCTTTCTTTCCTCAACACTGATGTATTTTACTCTCAGAATGATTTTGTGTGTATTGGCGACCAAGATAGTACTCAATGTCTTGTGGTTTTTCTGATAACTTGATCTGCATATCATTATTGTTGAACAGATACATTGCAGCTGTACAATAAAGGAGAGCTGGAGGCAATTTTAGCTGAAGCCAATGGAAAAACAGGTCAGACCTAGAGAGATTTAGAGATGGAACTGTTTGGAGATTTCTTCATGTTTCCGTTTTGTTTGGTCAGAACCTCTGAATAAATGATTGAAGTCAAGATGATTTGGTGTTTGAATTTATTGTCTATATAGAGATTTCCAATAAGAATCTATTGTGTTTCTTTCCATGTAATTCAAATCCTAGTAAATAAATAAACAGTCAGGCCGGGTGTTGTTACTAAACCGGAGTTGCGGAGTTTGATCTAAGTCACTACTTGGAATTTGCAACCAATTTCGGGTCGCTAAAATGCATATGGGAAATCGATCTTGAGATTGTAAAAGATAAAAGATGAATTGTTGGTAAACTTTTTGGTACATACGGTTTGGTTCAAAGATTACAAACAGACGAACCGGTTTAGAGATAAACCAAATCTCTCATTTGACTTCTTCGACCTCGTCCAATGCGTAGTTGTTGGTTGATATGTTCGCGTAATTCACCTTCGAGAACCGAACCACAACCGGATATCGGGTCTTTGGGTCCTGTCAATTTAAACCGGATTATAAGATGAAACGAAATCGAACCGTTAGATCGTAACTTCAAAAGTAGTTGCATTACCTGATCAACGGCGACAACTGATCCAACGTTCTTGTACCAGTAGGATTCTTTCCTTAGAATCTTAACCTGTATAAGTTACCAAAATTTCACATTAGCACCATAACTCTTAAGATGCTCCAAATAGATCCAGAACTTATTGATGATGATACATAATTTAGCTAAAATATTAGTGCAATCTTCTCTAGTAAACTTTAATTTTCCTGTGTACCACTACAGGTCCCAAAATTTCATATAAGTTTCACATTGACCCCATAACTGTAAAACTATTCTAAATAGACCAGAAACTTCATTGTAGATACATTCATAATTCAGCTCAAATATAGTCCAAACTTTGTCTATCAATAAGCTCAAAATTTCGAAGTAGAAACATGCATCATAGATTATGTATGAATAGGGTGAAGAAGATGTGACCTTGGATCCTCTCTTGGGGCCAATAGGAGGAGGTTTAGCTTTGGCGGCCGGAGCTTCCGCCGGAGCAGAAGCATCGGCGGTGGTGGTGGAAGAGCCCTCCGACGAGGGGGTTGCCGGAGATGCTTCATCCGCCGCTCTGACTACTAGCCTCGAACCGAAGCTTCTCGTTGGCAAGAAAGACAGAACGGTGGCGCTCTTTGAAGAACCGCCGCCTACAGCCGCCGTGACCTTGGCCGTCAGAATAAATCCGGTAGCTGCTGACGTCATCGCCATCTGTGGTGTGATTGTTTGTTGTGTGATCCGAAAAGGCTCTAAGCCACAAACAACAAAAAAAAAAGAGAAAAAATGAGGACAAAGCTTGAGATTGTTTTGGGGTTAAAACGAAATCATTTTCACCACTTGTGATATGACACGTGTGATTACATATCAGTATCTTCTGGATAATGTGATGACGTGGCAACCTTAATATATATATTTTTAAAAAAATTGGAGCAAAGCATCTGTAATTAGGGTTGCTTTTGCCGCCAAAATTCATTTTCTCTTCTTTCTCCGATTTCAAATTCTTATGAATCCCCATGGACGCGTGATGTGAAATCTCACCTTCATCTTTCATCTCCTTCGTGAATTAGCAGCGTTTGAAATAAAATTCGGCATAACGATATTGGTTAATCAGTGATGAGAAGAAGGAATCACCGAACGAAAGCTGACGAAACCCTAAAGAAGACCGATCCACAAAAATTTGGGTTCAAGTTTACTGATCCGTCGAGCTCTCGAGAAAATTCAGGTATTTTACTACATAAATTTCGTTTTCTTGAGTGTATTTGTGTGTTCGAATTTTTCATTCCTTTTGGTTTAGATTTGAAACGTAGGAGAAGGGTGAGTTTCGACGATGTTGATCATCGGAGTCCCTTAAACGAAGCTCAGGCCGGAGGATGTGAGTGTTCGCGTCTAGCCTTAGATTCACCTATAAGTTCTGAATAAGATCAGATTTTAGAATGTTGAATTTGATTGTAAATCTTCTAGTATTTTGTCATTTTCATTGCAGCGATTGATGCCAAGACCTCGGAGTTTGCGTTCTTTAAGAAGTTAAAGTCTGATTTTGGTCACTGCTCTGTATCTTCTGACTCTAATAAATCATCAAATAAAGTCAAGCAAAATCCGAAAACTTTTGAATCCAGAGTCAAACCAGGAGGTAAAAAAAACCGCAATGGGTTTTGAGGTTTATCATCTTTTCTCTTGTGATGATGATAATGTCTGCTTGGATTTTCATCTCTACTGTTTTAAAATCAGAATATGCAGGAATGGACCGCGAAGCTAATGATAGATCCAAGAGCTATAGCTTCTCCACACCCATTCGTAGTACCAGATGTGTCTCTGCCATATTACCCGTCAACTTCACTCAAAGGGATATTATAGGTTGTTAGCGGAACTGTTACTTCTATTTCTTGGTGTATGTTGTTTACACATCTCTCACAGGTATTTTTGGGAAGTAGTGATCCGTGAAAATTCTTCTGGTTTTTGTTGTTTATAGAAAAATATTCTGGGAAATCTTCTTCATCATTCAGTAGAGATAAGGACATATTTCCAAGTGGTAACAACCTGAGATCTGGAAGTGGAGGTAGACTTTGGATTTCCTAGTTCTTAGACTGGTCTTACATTTCGAAGAAGCAAAACTAACTAGTCAATAATTAAGAAACATGATTTTGTAGTTTTGAATTATCAGGAATCAGTGATGAGAAAAGAGACATATTCTCTGTGAAGAGAAAGAAACTGCATCAGTGGGTCAAAGATACATGGTTTTCTGAAATCCCTGAGATTACCTCAAACGGGTACACAATAGTTGTTAATTTATTTCAATTTCAGTACTTGTTTCTATAATGCACTCAGAAGAAAAACATTTTTCAGGCACGATTTTGTTTCTTTTCTCTTAACTCGGCTGTTCCCTGGTACGGAGGAGACACATGTAAGCTTGATAGAATCCCTGAATACATGTCAATTGCTTATCTTGATCAATCCTCAGCACTTTTTGTTTGCTCTCAGCCTTCTAGGTTTTCCAAGGAGAGGACGGATAGAGTCAAAAGAAGCACGTTTGTCGATTCTCCTTGCTCAAAATTTCTCAAGAGGTCTCATGAAAGCTATACAGAAGTTGACCACAGTCTGCAAATGGAAAGGGAAAGATTGATCTCTTGGCAGGGATGGCTGGAAAATGACATTACCCCGAGGCTGCAGTATCAAACAGGTCATGCTCAGAGCAGTTTCATCCCAAGCGATCCCGAAGAGATTAGCTTTCCCATCTTATATCCTAAGGAATCGTTTTATCGACCTCCACTGTTAAAACAGACGGCGTGCCTGTCATTTTCTGGTGAAGAAAATTTGGACTGTTCTCCCATATCTAGCCTTCATTTCAGAAACTACAAGCCTATTTCACTGAATTATCATAGAGAAGATAGTGGATACAGTTCAGAGGACTTATCACATGAACATAGAGAGCCTTCATCTGCATTACTTCTCGAGTGGAATACTGAAACCGCAAGCACCAGAAAGACAGATGATTTTCCACTTAGTTATCACACAAGACTCATCACGTATCCAAATGCATCATCCTCATTTTTTACTGATAATCCATGGAGCTCTGACTATTCTTCATCCCATGATTTGGTTACAAGGGAGATCTACCCTTTACCTCTGCTCTCTCATTACACTTCAGGCAGTTTCTTCTTACAAACAACGAACCAAACCAGCCATTTTGAGCGTGAACTCGAGAGACATATTATTGATGACGAAGATGCGGTTGCTGCAAACCAGAATCTCCAGACATCTCATCGCAAAAATAGCTCAGATTGTTTAGCCAGAGACTACACATACTATCGTAATATTTCAAACTCTCCAGTGGATCAATTCCCTTTTAAGGTCCCTGGATGTGAAATAGTATCCTTTCCATTTTCCAGCATCAGCAATTCAAATTTGTTGGAAGCATCAAGTCCTACACAGAGTGATCGTTTTAAGTCTCATGATTGGATACCCTTTCAGTTTCAGTCACCTCAAGCTTGGATTGATTCATAGAATGGCTACGAGCTTAAAGCAGCAACTGAAGAACTACTCGAATCGAGTTTGGTTGCCATAGGTCAGCATCTCTCTGACTTTTGAAGATTTTGTGTCATGTCATTGTTCTGCATTCGTTTAAATAACACATTTAAGTCAGAAGACATAGGAATTGATGATTTTAGATCTTGTCCGAACTACATTACTGATGAATTGATTGAAGGAGATGTAGATGAACGATATGATTCGATTCGACATAGACTGATATATGGTTGAGATGTTAAAAGATCTTTAAATAAAAGTTATTCATGGGGACATTAGTAATTGGTCACCATTCTTGACGATTTCTTTTTGTTTATGTCCTCTTTTTTGATGAATCTCTTAGACCCTTCTCAACTACCAAAGTAGTTGGAACTCATTTTCTTAAAAAAATTCACTAACCAGATTGAGAAAGGTGGAATTTAAAAAAAAAAAGAAATAATAGAAGGAATGTAATATGCAAATGCAAATATATATGTATATGGTTGGTTATTTGATAATTGCTTCCTCCCTATTCAATTTGATGGTATTTCCTTTCACATCAATTATCATTACTCTCCCCAATAAATGTTGTAGTTATGAATTCTTTGTGTATATGATTTGTAACCTTCAAATTTGTGTCCAGATATTTAGAATGGACTAATTAATAGAGTTATCAGACAATATTACTTGGCTAACAAAATTTGGTTCGACAAAAATTCGTTTAGTCTTTGTTTTTGTTTTTTTCTTAATAAGATGATCACAATGCATATACACCAACAAGTTGCGTCAGATCTTAAACTAAAAATATCTAAAGCCTCTGCAAAAAAAGTTCTCGAATTTCAAATGTTTTCTTGCTTTTGCAAAACTGATCCAAGACACTTTAAACTTTGTCACAACAATCTTTAATATTCAAAATAAGAGAAGAATAATAACGCATTATAACAAAAAAAAAAAAGAAGGGAAATTATGTCAAATGACCATATATTGACAAAAACATAATATATGCAACCGTATAAGGCATTTTTAATATCCTCTCTATATTATTTGGAGAGTATACTTATAAATAAATTTTAAAAAATGTTAATAATTACATCACATTGCCATTACATCTAAAAACAAATTAAAATCTCTCATTAATAGTATTTTAGTCAATTAATTATTATGTGATCATTTAATTAAATATTAAATTAATTATTTCTAATTTTCGTTATAAATAATTTTTTTTTTTAAAAAAAATTTTAAATAGATATTGTGAAGATTTTGTTGATTTAACTAAACACACTAACTAAATTAAATTAAATGTTGATTTAATTTTTCAAAAATAAAAGATTTGATATAGATCGCAATTTTTTGGAAGATTTTAAGAAAGAATTAAAACTGATTTAATTCTATTTTTAGGTGCTAATAAATATTCGATATTATAAAAATTGATATTATAATTATCATAAAGTTTGGAAGAATTACAATTTTCTAATATCCTGATTTTATAATTTTTGGATATTTTTCTATAATTGCAATTTGTCCGTACTATAGCACGGGATATATCCTAGTTGTTATTATTATATAAATTCAGTTTTAGGATTTAAAATTTTGTTTCTTTTTTGGAATAAGGTTTAGGATTTATTTTTAGGTTTAAATTTTTTTTAATTTATATTTAATATTTAAAAAAAAATCTATATATATACATAATTTATTTTATTTATAACCCATAATTTACACACTCATATTCTTAAGTTTAAATTCCTAGTATAATCTTGTAAGCGCATCTACAAATATTGATATTAGTTATAGTTTTATTGTAAATATTATTAGCACGTGTAAGCGCATCTGCAAATGTCAGGAAATATATTTATATAGGCACGGGAGCAAACACCGCCTTCAAACTTCGGCCTGCCTCCAAATACCTTCTTACAACCATCGGCGTATAATTGTATAACAACGATTAGACCATCAGCATTAGTGAAACTCATAAGATTCTCATAAGATTTTTTTAATAATAAAAATAATGATATTTTATTGTTTGAGACTCAATTAGAAACTCTGCAAATTTTTTTGTGCAATGGTGAGACCGAGGTGGGTTTCAAAAAAATTAAATATTTTTAAAAAAAAAAATTGAAAGAAAATCAAATTAGTAGATATAAATATTGAAATCAGAGGAAGCCATGGACGATGATGATGATGTTGCGAAGGATTTCAGAGAAAAAAGGAAGACATTGGAGAAGAGAAAAAAGAAAGAATAAGAATAAGAAAAGGAAAGACAAAGAAGGGAAGAAGAATAAAAAGTTACGGTGAGACATCTTACAGATATCATTCTTTTGAGTCGTCTTATGGATTTTACAATTTTTTTTTTTCGTTTTTTTTAATTCTTCTTATAAGACGAGACGCGTTTTTTAACACCGTTGCAGATGCTCTTAGACTCCACTACACCTGTTATAGCATTTAAATCAGAAAATCTTAGTTATTATATTTTACATAGAAAAATAAATAATATCAGTATTTAGGGGAGAAAAAATTAAAATGTTTATCTATGTTGCACGGAGGACATGAATTGCAATGGAAATATGTTTCTACAATTTTTATCATAATAACTTTTCATATTGCATTAAGATAATATATTATCATCATAAACTAGGGAATTAAAACAAATAAGTGACAAATGTACTTGTTGGGATCAGTTTCCAATTGAATTCAGTTTTCTAAGTCTCGTATGGATTTGACATAAGGGACTTATACTCTGATACTACATAATTTTATAGCGAACAATAATTCTGACACATATTATATATAAACATAGTTTTTATAGAATTAATGTGGTGTTCGTAATTATTTTCTATGAACAATTATATGTAGTATAATAAGACAATTTATTTGTAAATACAAACCTATCACAAAAGTAATGAAGATGATCAAAATTGTGAAGGAAAGTTGAAAGAATTTCTTCACCTAGATGATGTGAATTAATGGTATATTAAAAATTAAAAGAAACGAACAAAGTGTATTATTTTTTTTTCTTTTTGGTTGAACTTAAATTTACTATATATTTATATAAGAAGTTATATTTATCCCACATTCAAACATTAAAACATATCTAATTTAAGCTATCTCCTTCCTAATTTTATCAGTCCGAAGTCCGAACTTGTGAAGGAGAATTCCTTTTAAAATAAATGAATTCCACTATTTAGGGTAACTCAGTTCAGATAAACAAAAATTGGATTCGGTTAACTATTTTTACAACACTGATATATGGTTGAAATGGTCACCATTCTTTGTATTTGTACTATTTTTCTGATGAATCTCATAGACCCGTCTCAATTACCAAAGGAGTTGGAACTCATTGTCTTAAGAAAATCACTAACCAGATTGAGAAAGGTGGAATTTAAAAAATGAAAAATAGAAGGAATGTAATATGTAAATGCAGATGTATATATGGTTGGTTCTTTGATAATTGCTTCTCCTCCCATTCAATTTGATAGTACTTTATTTCACATCAGTTATCATTACTCTCCCCAGTAAATATTGTAATAATTCTTTTGTGTGTATTGGTAAGCTGAAAATTTGTAATCTTCAAACTTCAAAGTTGTGTCACGTGGAAATCGAATTTTGAAATGGAGTGATTAATAGCCTTATCAGACAATATTACTTAGCCAATTCTTTTATTTTTGTTTGTATTAAGATGATCGATCACAATGCATATTCACCAACAAGAAGGTTCAGATTCTTAAACTAACACTTCTAAAGCCTCTGCAAAAGAAATTCGAGTTTTATATGTTTCTTGCTTTTGCAGAAACTGATCTAAGACACTTAAAAGCATCTCTAATGTTTATAATTTTTGTCACAACAATCTTTAATATTCAAACTAAAGAGAAGAATAGTAACGCATTATAAGGAAAAAAGGAAATATTTAGAAATTGCAGGTACAACAAAAACAGCTAGTTTCTTAACCCAACTTCGTGTGAATCTCTGCCACATCATTAACACCTTCTCTTTGCTGACATCTTCCTGACCCAATCAGTTAATTTTATATTTATTTCTTATAGTTAATACTCTTAATTTCCATAAATACAAACACCTATAACCAAAACTAACGGTTAGTTTGACCAGAGGCACATAAAATTGGTCAAAAAGTTAGCTCGTACTTAATGCAATGGAACCGAAATTCTACAAACCGGTTGAATAGTTGAAAGTTTGATGGCCCCTTTGGTTATAAAAGCCGGTTCATGATGTGAAGTGAAGAGTGGAGATGTGTCCACGTTGTCTACACTCTACATTGCTATAGAAAGGTTTTAGTGTAATAGTTTGGGATAGGTTATGGTTTTTATCTCGCATGTATAAGCAATATTTGTGTGTTAACATGTTTAGACTACTATTATAAATATTACTAGAAAGTCTCCGCGTTATATATTTATAATAATTTTTAAAAAAATTAATAAATTAAAAACTACTTCTAAATATTTTAATAGTATATTATTGTATAAATAATTAAAATCTATAATTTAGGAAACAAGAATATCAGCTATGATTTTATGAAATATTTACTTACTTAATTTTCCATAAATAAATAAATCTAATTTAGGTAAGATTATAATCTTTAAAATAAATACAGTTTATTATATATGATTGATCTAATTGCATATTATGTAATTAGTATAGTAATTAATATCCTATAAAATATATTCCCTGAAATCATTCTGGCGACGATACGTCAACATGACAGTATTGTAATATTCCACGTAAGCATAAAATTATTTTGTTAAAATGATTCTCAATTAATATATAGGGGATTATGAACCTATATTTGTTTGTAGAGTACACTAGCCCAACGAGTCCACAATGTCATTTTCTAAAAAACAGAATATTTAATCCGTTAACCCATTAACATAGTCAATCATACATTCTTTCTTTTGGAAGAAAAATATTTTTATAAACGGAATATAACATGTAATAAATGGAAATGACATCCAACAAAACCATCTATAAACGGAGTCTAGCATATCACTTATAGGGAATGAGATGAGATCGATGTGTTTACAAACATATAGTACTGATAATTAGAATGACGTGCTATCATTATATATGGATGTGATTAGGTAAATTAAAGGAGTAAAATCATTCAAAATGTTTAAAAATCACTCTTGTTCACTTGAATAAAAAATGCGTGGTTTTTCTAAATTTTTTCATTTGATGCAATTACTCTAAAACTTGTAGAAATGCTTGGTCACTAATATTCAAAAACAATATAAATATATTGTATCTCAATGTGGTTTTTTTTTTTTGGGTTACATTTGGACAAGAAAAAAAGACATTAACAGAATAAGTTGGTTGGTCCATTTAAGATATTCCTGGTCCCAATTATATTGGGTATATGAAATACATATTAGAGTAGATTATCATTATTCTTTTATATTTGCTTGCATATATATGATAAACATATAACATGCTATTGTTTTATCGATTCTTGGATCATTTATTAGCAACTGCGATATTTCATATAATGACATATTTCTTCTCAATTTATTTTTCGCTTGCGAGGGAAAAGAAAATATTGTTAATTTCCTTATTTTCATTTATGGTTTGAACCAACTACACAAGTTTCACATCATTAGTACATTAAAATTACAAATAATATGGAGACATTTTTTAAGTTACCATTTTATGTTTATTTATAATGTTACTTCATCAGTTTTGAAGTTAGATTTCCAGAAAATGCAAATTTTGCAGTTGTCAAATAGTAAGTTCACAAAAAAAACTCTAGTAGTAGTAGAGTCGTTTGTCATGGTTCCATATGTTAAGAGTAGAGATATCCATCGTGAATGTAGTGTATGTACAACCATTTTTTTTTTGTGAACTTTATGGTATGGGTAGAACTAATTGTCCAAGAGTTGTAGAGAAATTAATTGACTCGGTAGAATAGTAAAATCATGTTTTATAATACGATAAGTAGTAATGTCCGTTGCACACCAAAACAAAATACAGATAGTAGTGTCTTTAGAAACGACACTTCAAAAAATCGTATTAGAAATTTAAACAAATTCTACTTTTATATACAAATAAATAACCAACTTAATCGTTTTAGTTGCCAAAAAAGGGTTAATCCATTAATAGAATGGTTGAGAAAAGAAACTAAAGAAGATAAGAAGAGTGACCAATTATAGTAATAAAAATTAGAATACGTAACAAAAAAAGGTTATGTGATCATATCAAAATTTTATTAATGCATCCACTTCCTAATTTCATCTATATATTAGTTGAGACAAACCATGATGCATCCATGCCAACAAGCATAGTAATGTTCTTCAACCATAATTGGAAATTACTTATAATAAGATTGTCAACTATCAAGTCTGTCATCACTACTAGTTAATTGTGTCAATGTTTTGCCATTTCAGTCATGCTATAGTCTGCCACTACGTATATGAACTAACTCTGCCACAACAACATCTTAAACGTCCTCAGAAACGTAAACTACCGAGTCGTAAATTAAGTTTCTCATCACTATATGATTTCTCTTTAGTCAGTAATTTTTTAAATTAACGCTGCCGCTTCGTAAAATATATCTATCGATCGATACAACTTTGCCGTCACTAAATAAAAGTTTACCGTCACTAAATATAAGTCTGTCACAAAAATCTACTGCAAACTACATAAATTTGTTGCTAAGTATAACAAATTTGTCCAGTTAATCTATCAGTCTCACTATGTCTGCCACACGTAACATTTTCTCTATCACCATAGTGAGAAAATCTACCACACCAAATATATCTATCATTCATCAATATATCTACCACTATTGAATATAAATATGTTAATTAAATCTATCTTCCTATATTAATTTACCATAAAAAAAATTATATTTATCATCACTAAAAATAACTCTGCTTATTATTTTAATCTGCGAACCAATATTAATCTACTAATTAAATCTACCATCTTTACAACCCTACCAATTAAGTCTACCATTTCAACAAGTCTACCACCATTTGAACGATAGACTTTTCTTTAGGATTATATCTTTCCGCCTAAAACGCACGAAAACTCTTTTTTTTTCCATCTATCCTTCATCTACGTGACACATTTTAGTAATGGCACAAAATATAATTTGATTTTTGGTTTCAAAGAGTCTGGAGGGTATTATGAATGTAAAATTCATTATAGTAATATTCAATTTTTCTATTCCTCTTTCGTCATTATTCTTCCTTTCATGTGATATTATTATAGTAACCCACCCTATTAAATTTTATAGATCATACGTACGTGATTATTTATTAAAACATTACAAACTTTAATTAGAAAAAACTGTATTAAATAATATATATATATTTAAATTACAGAAGGAAGCCATGGAAAAAAAAAAAAGTCATTTCCCTCTAATAAAAAGCCCTTTTTGGTAACCCAGAGACGTCATCCAATAAAAGCTGTACCTGTTCGATTCACATAAATCTTCTCCGGCGACGTCTACACCGGCGGAGCTTGACAATGTCTCTAAATCTAGCTACCTACTAACAGGTCCTTCTCTCTCTTTTCTCACTGAGTAAATCAGAAAATGTCTTAGTTAAAGCTCCGATCTCACTTTCTTATGCTTCCTCGTTGCCGAGTTCTTACTCTTAATTGAATCTGATCTCTGTTCTGTTTCTTCCGCTTCTGATTTGTTTGAGTTGATTTTACTTCTTTGTTTCTCAATTTGCTTCGTTACGATCTCGCGTTTTCACGAATTTGATTTGTATACCTTGCGTTTTCACGAGCTCTCGTTGTTCCCACTGGTTTTCTCAGTTTTCATGATTTCCGAAATCTGGTAAATGCAGATTCAGTGAGGCCTAAGGATTCGAAGAGTCGATCTGATGTTATTAAGGAGAGGTCATACTGAAGCTGAGTTGAGAAGCTTTCACTCATGTTATGCCTGATTTGAGGACAAGTAGTTTCAGAAAAGCCAAGGAGACAACTACTGAATCTATGAAAAAACTCATTGCTCGAGAAATGTCGAAAGAGCTTGTTGAAGATAGGCAGAGTTCTAATAATGTAGTTACTAAATTAATGGGTCTAGAGACTGCTGCACCACGGAGTAGATCCAGATGCTCTTCACGCTCTTCGTTGACTTGTGTGGGTAGTAACGAAGCTGGAAAGTTTCATAAGCATCATAGAGAAGATGAAATCTGGGATCAGAAGGCGAACCTTTCAAGAAAAGGAATGTGTGATGGAAGTATGAGTGATAAACAGATGGATCTTGTTCGTCGAAAGTTCATGGAAGCGAAACACTTGGTAACAGATGACAAGAAGCTTCACAGGTCCAAGGAGTTCCAAGAAGCACTCCAACTTTTAAGTTCCAACAAAGATTTATTCGTTAAGTTTCTCCAGGAATCAAATTCGCTGTTTTCTCAGCATCTTTCTGACTTTCAGCCAGTTCCTCCTCATCCTGAGGCTAAGCGCATTACAGTATTGAGACCTTCAAAGGCTGTTGGTGCTCAGAAATGTTTGGTTCAAGATACTAAGAAATCGGCTTCTTTGAATCAGGAAACTGGATGGATCGATGATGCGCAGCCAACTCGAATAGTTGTCTTGAAGCCTAGTCCTGGGAAGGCTCTAGATATAAAGTCTATTGCTTCACCACATCCTTATTTTGATGAGGCTGGAGATGCTGAGACTAGAGAAGTGGCAAAGGAAATTACACGTCGAATACGCGAAACTTTTGGGGGTCACTGCAGGAACGAGACTCTTTCTTCTTCTTCTTCTTCTGTCTTGTCCAATGGCTATATCGGTGATGATTGTTCGTTACAGAGGTCAAATAACGAATATCCAGTGGGAAGCATTAGCATCTCTGAGATCATGTCACCATCCTCTAGGCATTCATGGGACTGTGCAAACAGGTTTGAGAGTCCTTTCTCTTCCTCTTCATTCAGCCGAGTCTCGTTTTCTCCAGACTCATCTGTCTACAGAGAGGCAAAGAAACGGCTTTCTGAGAGATGGGCAATGATGTCACTAAACGGAGACACACAGGAACAACAAAACCTACCAAAGGCCTCAAAGGCCTTAGGCGAAATGCTTGCACTTTCAGAGACGAAAATACCTATCGGATCCAGTGAAGAGACCAACAAAGTGAAACAAGAAACAAGACGATCAATTTCATGCATAGGCAGTGGTTTAGATCAAGTAGAAAGCACAAGTGATTCTCTGAATACCCTTGAAAGGTCAAAATCAGTCCCTGAAATTAGGCGCAATGGTGAAACTTCAAAAGCACAAGCTCACCGAGAGCTTACTGACTCAAGAAGCTTAAAGTCATCATGGAAAGTTTCAAGCTTCTTCTTCTTCCGGAATAAGAAATCAAACAAGGAGAAGACAGATGCACCATCTCAGTTGGCTATACACCGTGATGCATTTCAACAACAACGTATTTTTACAAACGAGGTAAATCACTATCTAAAACTAGTTGTGAATTTAAGAACATGCTCGGAAATCTTGTTTAAATCATCCGCCATTGATTTGTTTGCAGGGAGAAGTGGCAAATGAAAACCAGGACCAGCCGAGTCCAGTTTCGGTTTTACAGCTCGATTTCGGAGAGGAATGTTCTGGATCAGCAAAGCCATGGACCACTGAAGGTTAGTTTTAGCTCTCTCGTGTTAAACTTTACAAGAGTTTATCAATTGTAACACTTGTACTGTCACATTTCACAGGAGAAGAAATGTCTCTGAAATCTAATCTGATTGACAAATCACCTCCAATCGGATCAATTGCTCGGGTTCTCTCATGGGAGGATGAGTCATACACAGACACAACTAAACCCGCAATGGGAATCGAGGAAGATGAAGACTGGTATGGCTTCATCAAAACGCTCTTAACAGCGTCTGGTTTCAGCGGTAGTGACTCGCTTATGGCCCGGTGGCACTCACCAGATAGCCCCTTAGACCCATCATTAAGAGACAAATTTGCCAACAAGGAACTCATCAAACGCAGGAAACAACGATCAAACCACAAACTCGTTTTTGACTGCGTTAATGCCATCATAACAGAGACAACATCAACAGTTGCACGCACCGGCTTGACCAAGGGATTTGACATGGTGGAGCATGTTTGGACAGCGTTACAGGACTGGGCGGTGAGCAAGGAGGTTGTCGGAGAAATGTGGAGTTATAGTCTACAAGTCGAAATGAACAACTTGGGGATTGAAATTGAAGCGATATTGCTGCAAGAGCTTGTTGAAGAGGCTGTCTTCGATCTTACTCGATGAAACAACGTATATATACATTGATATAAGCTTTTGTAATAATGAAACATATAGATGATATAATTTAAGAAAAAGTTTTAACCTATATATACATTTACATTAATCTGTTTCTGATGTCCAATTCAAATTTTAGTTTTGCTTTTTCATTGTTTTTTTATAATTTTTAAATATATGGAATCAAAACTAGCAAAAAAAAATAGTAAAAACTTTTAGTGGTAAATGCTAATTTCAAACTGTTCATTAGATTGTTTGTACACGCAAACACACAAATAAAGATGCTTATGCCGTCTGTTTAAACCACAAATACGGTACCAATTTGAGCAAATATTTATGCACACTCGGAGAAGTTGCAAAGTGCAAAACATAGAGAAAGAGAGCTTCACAGAGACCTATATGGACACATGCAGTTTCAGAAACATGTTTACATGGCTTCATCAGCCTTTCGGGTTCACCGGCTGACTCTGGTTCAAACCATACTGCCAAAAGAAAAATTTCGCAAAGAAACCGGTTTTAATTAACAACAGATTCACAAAGCCTTATCCGATCTGTAAAGTAGCAAGAAACTACAAAAAGAAATTATCGCTATTACCTTTTCTCTGATTCGGGAGCTCCAGTTTTCAATCTTGCTTGACCCAGCAGACGCTTGGTTTCCTTGCGGACCAAGAAGTGGGTCCCTAGCTCTATTCCTCGGGTTCTCATAATCTTCCTCTTCATCAAGCTCGGGTTTCGGGGTGGAAACCATAACTCTAAGAACCATGGCTAGCAGCAATGACAGTAGCTGAAAAAACACAAGAAAGATTCATGTTTTGTCCTTAAACTCTCTAAAAACAATATACATCATGAAAATGCTCAAAGTTAAAAAGGACTGATTTGAGTTACCTGGACGGCTACCACAGCAATCCCGACCCATTTGCATATATCGATGTTTTCTTCAATGAAGGCCCTAAGACTACTGAGTTCTCCAGTTGGATCATAAGGAAGATCCTACAATACTAAACAGTTAGAAACAAGTCAAGGACACAAGAAACAAGATTAGAACATAAGAAAGATCTCACCTTTTCCCAGTGACGGTCAATAGCGATGTATGCAACAAGTGCAGCTTCGAGTAGAATGAGCAGAGTTTTGAGAATAGAGTACTTTAAAACTGTCAAGGACAAAACCGCAACAAACCCATTTCCAATAACTGTCATGAAGGTTAATAAACACGATCTATTAATAGAGATAGACAAAAAGTGAAGTAAGTTCTCTGTATAAGGATACAAAACACAAGCAACAGCCATTGATTGCTTCAGCTGCTATGAAACCAATAAAGGTAACAATGCAGACCAAAATACCAACCGCCAAGAAGGAGTAGATGAACCTGTATAAAAAAGCATGACAGAAACCGAATCAGCAATCCCGAATTAGCTGAAGACACAGACAAGAGTTTTGGTTTAACTGCAAGAAGACAAACCAAACATAATAAATCAAGCAAAAGTTCCTTCAGCATCAAACTGTAGCTGAGCTAAAACCAGTCATCTTCAAGCATTTAAAGCTTGCCCTTTTGTTTATCTACTTCATTCGTAATGGAGAAGAAGTAAAAGTCCAAGCTTGAGCTGAAACTATGAAATTAACGAACTACAAGTCCACAGCAAGATCAAGCTGAAGTGACACGAATCTGATTAAAATCCTGAAATTTGGAAACTTTGAGTAAAACCCTAAAATTGGAAACTAAAGTGAAATCCTAAAATTGAAAAAGGAATACTGAAAACAACAGTACCATGGAGCAGGAAGATCCAACGAGCGTAGGTTAAACCCATGATCACCACCATTAGACCCAAGAACGATATTAGCCATGAAATCAATAGGATTCTTCAAGGGCTCAGAAACCTTAGCGATCTCCATTCCGGATCTCGATGAAGCTACCGGAGGTGACGGTGGCGGGTCCACGGGTAGGTGACGATTGTATTCATGGAGCATCCATATGGAGTAGATAATGATCGATACACCGATGAAAGCTTGAACAAAATTGAGGATCTTGAGAGTAGAAGCAAACGAAACATGGCAGCAATTACGCCGCATTTTGCACAGAATTTCAAGGGAAAGTTTGAATTTTTCGGGATAAGGAGAGAATCGGAGAAACTGTTTCAATGGTGGTCGTCTTGTCTGTAAAGGCGTTACCTTTGTTGTTAATTATTGTTTTTGTTTTCTTATAAAATATTCATTTTTTTTGTCATTAGTCGTCGCTTCGACAGTTGTGCTTCAATTTTTTGTGATTTGGATAATATTGTTTTGTCTTTTATTTTTTCTCTACACTTATGTTTTTGGCTGCATGTGTGTGTCATGATTTATATGATCGAGATATCTGCGAATGCTCTTTATGCACATAACTAATTTCTTCGATTTTGGATTAGAAATAAATTTATCATTTATTTTAGATGACAATGCTCAAAATAACTTTTATGTTTTAAAAACAACATTTTAAATTCCATTAATAAAATTATTGATGTGTAACATCCATCAAATCCTTTAACATAAAAAAAGATAAAAAAAACATCCATCAAATTATGAAAACTATTTTGTGGTATCCAATGACTACTTCCAACGAACTTTCTAGCTACTTAAACAAATAAAATTTCTCATATAATTTTTTTTAACTCGTCTAAATTATTATTGTTCATTAAATTTTTTTAAAATTCCATTTTTCTGTTAAAAAAAATTACAATACTCATGAAGATATGTTTTTTACAAAAGTTTAATTATTTTTCTGGTCACCAAAAGATTAATTATCTATGCATAACTATGAATTGGGCCATAATCGGCCCATTATGAAAAAGACTTGATAACGAATAATTACTCGAAGAAACAGCGAGAGAGCAGCTGCAGCGGGAAGATTTGGTTGGGTTGCGCACTCTCTTCTCTTGTTAGGATGACGAAAGCTCCATCTCTTGCGTTTCTCTGCATCAAATCCCTCAAACTTCAGCTCCTACAAAGTAATTTGAAGATATACACATTCCACAAAATCTCAGTTTTTTTCTTGCGCCAATTCGGTTCAAAATGTGCTGATTTGAGTTGGGTTTTGTGTGTTCCAGGCGATAATCCAATTCCAGATTTATACGAGCTTCCATCTGAGTTGCTTGATGGTGTTTTCGCTTACTTGCCTGCACTTGCGTTGCAGAATTTTCAAACCCACATGTCAGTACTAAGACTCTTTGGTTTAATTTAAGATTAGCTTTGCCTAGAAATTGAAGGTTTAGGGTTACAATTTGGATAGATGAAGGTGATACAGTTCATATCTGATTTACATTTTTTCCGGAGAATTGGTATAGGCCGTTCAATTGCTTGGATAATTATGAATCTGGAGATGATTGCTTGATTAATGGGAGAAAACGCGCAAGGTTTGATGAATTCTTCTTTTGATTTCCGTTTATTAATTCGAATTTAGAAGACAGACTGAGAGAAAGATTAAACTTAAATTCATCTGCAGAAATGATGTACTTGGTAACTCTTGGAAGGTCTTGTATAAGTTGCGTTGGCCTGAGTTCATTGACCGTGTGGAATTACCAGCTGATTGGCAACAGCTTTACTGGGAAAAGCATCTGCAAAAGTATGCCAATTTAATGAAATGATCGATGATTTGTTGTTCACGTTTTCTTTTTATTTCACTTCTTTTTTGAGTTTTATGTTAATCCGAGTAACAGTTGTGTTGATGAAGCAGCTGAGGTAGCTCTGCGCCCGACATTTAGTGGTCGGATATGTTCCATTAATATATCAGGTAAGTGTTCTGATGAAATTCGAAGGGTTAATCTGTCATTTGTGTAAGAATCACTATTCAGTTTTATTGTATTTTCTGTTGCAGATAACATATTGAGATACATTTGCCATGAAGAGCACATGAGTTGTCAAAAATGTGTCTGCAAAGAACTATCTTTTCATTTCCAGACTTTTGGACCGTATCTTAGGTTGAGTAACTTTTCATGTTTGTCTGATTATTAATCGTTTCATAGCCTCGCATGTTCCTTGTATTTACAGACACACTGTATTACTTTCAGCTTGCCTAGGTTTTATATCGCTCATGACTGGTTGTGCGTGAGATATCTGGTTTGGACTGATTTAACACTCCATCATACTTATGCTTCTTTGCGTTTGTTCTTACCTGTTGCAGGTGTCTGAGGCTTCTGAATGTGCTCTGCGTTGCAGAAACTTCTGTAAGTAATTAAACTATGCTCTACGTTTTGAAGTGTTTCTGTGTTTGTAAAAAGAGTCATTTTTGTTTTATTTTTGTTTCAGTATCACTGATCACGGTGCTATTTTCTTTGCTTTCGATGTTTACCATTCTCTTAGAACTTCAAATTTGTATCTTTTTGTAGATGAATCAATCATTCAACCTATAGAGGAAGGACAGAAATAATGTTTAGGCTTTCTTTCTGTAGGAGTTATTGAGGACAAGTAAATTGCAACGTTTGGTTCTACGTTGGATCAGATCCGAGAAACATGTAAGGCACTTTCACTATTTAGTCTCATAGGTTTAGTTAGCTGGAATTTTATTGCTGATGATCCATGATACTCCAGGTTGAGCCCTTGTGCAAGCTCTTGATCCAGAGCCGAGAAACATTAACCTCGCTTGAATTTATTCACTGTAAGCTTTCTTCAAATTCCATCAATGCAATCTGCGCTTCTCTTCATGAAAAGGGTATCCACACAACTGGGATGCAACGTTTCTGTACAAAGACATCTAGCATTGAGATAGATCCACTTACTGCGCCTTCTGCTTTCCTTTCATTCCTGATGTCGGTGAGGTATATCTATGAACTGATGCCAAAGCGTTTCTTCGTGAAATGTTTGCTCATTTGGCTATCAAAGTCTCTTCATAAACATTGTAATATCATTATGCACTTTTTTTTTTTTCCTGATTTCTTTTAGTGAGCATCCTTTTTTCTTTCAGGACCTTACATTCCTTACATTTTTGCGATAGCAATCTCGATAGACATATCGCGAGGATGGTTTTCTCTACACTTCTTGATTCTTCTTCAAACCTTTCGTCCCTTGATCTCTCTGAAAACAATGTGGGTACCACCGTGGTTCTTTTTGTTCATATTGATATATGCCTTGCTTCTCATGGCTGACCTACATACGGTATATAGATTTCAGGATGGCTTTCTACTTTTAGCTGGAGATCTGTTGTTTGTTCTCCGTCATCTGGAAAGTCTTTACAGTCCCTGTGCAAGCTCAACTTAAGGTAATTTTTAGTAAAGAGACAATTCTTCCAGTTCTAAGCCTGGAATCCTTGTGATACGGTTAGAAATGTGTTTCTAGGGGAAATGAACTCGACAAATACGATGCAGAGAATCTTGCACATGCTCTTCTTCATATGCCCGGCTTAGAATCTCTTGACCTGAGCGGGAACCCCATTGAAGACAGTGGGATCAGGTGTGTCCTCTAGTCCCTGCATTTGCAATCTTGGAGAAGATCAACAGAGTTGCATTTCTCTTACATGCTTTTTTTGGGTGGTACAGAAGCTTAATATCTTACTTCACAAAGATTCCGAATTCTCGTTTAGCCGATTTGGATTTGGAAAACTGTGAGCTATCATGTTGTGGAGTTATTGAGTTTCTTGATACCCTCTCGATGCTGGAGAAACCTTTAAAGTTCCTATCTGTTGCAGATAATGCCCTCGGAAGGTATTCATAAAGTTACAAACTCTTTATCACTGTATCACATTATACCGGTATAAGTTTGTCTGTTTTCTTATTATTCTTGTTCTTCAGCGAGGTTGCGGAGGCTATAGTAAACTCGTTCACAGTCTCCATCGAGTCTCTCAATATCTCGGGTGTAGGACTAGGTCCTCTCGGGTTTCTTGCATTAGGCAGAAAACTTGAAAAAGGGTCGAAGAAGCTGCTGAGTATGAATATTAGGTCCAAAGCAAAATCCAAATCCTCTATTTTTTTTGCATACATTTCACTTTGCCTTCAGTGTCCTCACATTCGTTTTGCGGTTTCCCGCTATAGCAAAAACCGCGGAGGACTAGAGACCGCTAGATTCCTATCAAAGCTCATACCCTTGGCACCAAGACTCATCTCAGTCGACGCATCCTACAATCTTATGCCACCTGAATCCTTGCTCATGCTATGCGATTCTATGAGAACTGCAAAAGGTAATAACATTCTGGAATCGGTTTGATCAGCTAGATTGTTGGGCCATTTGCTGATTTTTTGTGTAACTATATGTATGATGATTGTGTTCAGGTGACCTCAAACGTCTTGACATGACTGGGAATAGCTGCATCAGCCACAAAGCTGACCATTCTTCTCTACTCTGTGAATTTCAACACAACGGAGAACCCATCTTCGTTTTACCTTCATCCTTGGCTTCACACGTTCCTTACGATGATGACCCGTAGATAATTCTTCTATACCGGTCAATTTTTGCTGTTTATCCTTATGTCTGGTACGGTTTATTCATTGGTTTGGTATGTGCATTAGGTTGGTTCAATGTTCTCATGAAATAGCTAGTGATTTAAATCTTTAAATATGTAGGGAATGAGGAGCAAAAGTTTCTATCTAAATCACTATTTCATTTCTATAATCAATCAACTTATGAACCAACGTCTTGTACTATATATTATCACATGGGCGGTGTATTGAAATTAGTTTTACAATAATCAACAGATTAGAACTTAGAAGTATCTAATAACATATCTCATTCTTTTTTTTTGGTCAACTGGTAGATCATTTGATCGAAGAAGGAAATTACAAACAAGGGAAACTAAAGCCAGAAGACGAAGTAAAAATCTCCGGAAGCAAAAACTAACGAAAACTAAATTTTCTTAATCTAAACCAAAAGAAAGGGCATACATATCTCATTCTTTATAGTCTTTTAAAAATTAATGATTAGAAATTAATCATGCATAATTTGGATTTTTCAACATTTTATTTCGACATATATAGTTTAATCTTTTGAAGAAATTAAATATTTCAAAGTAGAAATCACATATGGGCCTCATGGGGCGGACAAGGGTGGACGCAAATACATTCTCCAGCTCCACCAGTGCTCCTGTCACAGAAGCCATTAGCCTCATCTCCAAATGTAACTCTGCATTTGGCACTACAGCTTTTACCCACTTCGCACTGTCCCATACTTGCTGTGCATCCCATATTTTGCTCAACTATATCCAACAAAACCATTCAACTACAACATTTAGAGGATATGACAATGGATAGAGCGAAATTAAAGGTTTTTTTAAAAAAGGAGCATAGAACTTTATTAATAAACATGAAGATAAATGTATACTTGAGGCAAACATAACAAGGAGGATGATTGGGAGAACAAGTGTAGAAGCTGCCTTGGCCATATGTTTGCTTTCTTCTCTTAGTATTATTACTAACAAACAAACAAACAAACAAAATTACTAATACGATTTTGATTGATTGACAGACCTAAAAAATTGGGTGACTACTGAAGATATATATAGAATTGCGAGGTGACCAATTTCAGAAGTATAATTTTCTTTGTGTGATTTTCAGAAATAGAATTATTTACCATTATATGTTTGAACACAAATTGTTTGACTGTAACTTATAAATATGGATTATGGAAGTTTATTCATGTTATGTTGAATATAGTAGTTTGGTATGTTATTAAACTGTATAAACTTTTTTTTTTTATTGTCCAGTATTATTTTGTTTATTAAGCATTAAATCATAGAAAATTTCGCAGAGATTCAATCGTCTCGTCTGATTCAGTTTATTGGTAATCCGGTTTGGTATTTGATTTGTTTGGTCGATTTACTGCACTTAATTTAGATACAATGGGCATATACCTGTACGGATTTATGTTATGGTAGATCCTCTGGTTTAGTTCGGTTTGCTAGTTAATTCATCGGTTTATAATATGAGATTCTTCTGATGAGTTCGGTTAAAAATTTGTATATATGAGTCATGTTACTTGTCTAGCTACCAAAGTCACTGATCACCTAAACTTTTTTTTTTGAGAAAATAATCACCTAAACTTTATCTTTGTCTATCGTTTAAAATTTAATCTGTTGAGTTTTTTTTTTTGGTAATAAGAGTAATCCGGATTTTTACCACCCGATTAATCTCTCGGGTAGATCGAATAGCCGACAATCTCGATCCACCATTTAAACAACATGGTCCAATTGTTGGTTCATGTTCAAATGAGGTGAAATTGTTTCAAGTGAGACTCGAATCCAAGAGTACCGTTGTTGCGGATTCCCAAACCAAATACCACTAGACCACCATCATTTGGACTAATCTGTTAGAGTTGTAATTTTTTAAATTTTCATAATTTATTGTATTGTCTAATCCAATTGTAAGTTTTTAATTAGCATAAAAGTAAATGATAGTTTTGGGAGGTGATAAACAAAGATATTTACATTGGAACTCCCCAAAGGATAAAATAAAACAGAAAAGGTGGGAAAGTTTTAAGCATTATTACTTGTCAATTACGTTCCGCCTCTTTGGCCCGCACCAGCTCCCAGCTGTTTAAGAGCGCCGGCGTAACAACAATTGGCCACGTGTGTGTGTGAGAGATTTATTATCTAAAGTTTACTTTATTCAAAAATTTGAACTTGAAATAGTTTATAGTTTTATACGAACGACTGGGGATGAATGAATATATATATTAGGATATATTCCGTGGTATAGCACAGACAAATTGTAATTATAAAAAAATATCCAAAAATTATAAAATCCAAAAATTAAAAAATTGTAATTTTTTCAAAATTTTACGAAAATTATAATATCAGTTTTTATAATACCAAATCTTTGTAATATCCGTATAAATATTTTGTAATCAGAAATATAAAACCAATCTTTCATGCTCGACGATATTGGAAAGTTTAACTATTTTTCAAAAAATTTAAAATAAATCAATTAATTAAAAGAAAAATTATAGTCTAGAAAAAAGAGGTAAAAAAAATCTATGTTTAACTACTTTAAAAAAATTAAAATTAATTAATTAATTAAAACAAACATTATAATCTAGAAAAAGAAAAAAAAATCGACAATCTACATAATTTTTTCCTTAAAATTTTCAAGAAAAAATCAGAATCTACATAAAATCTCATTTTTGAAAAATTAAATCAACATTTAAGTTAATTTAATTAAATCAACAAAATATTCGTAAAATCTATTTTAACTACTTTTCAAAAATTTAAAATAAATTAATTAATTAAATTAAAATTTATTTATTAAATAATTTAATTAAATGATCACATAATAACTAATGACTAAAATACCCTTAAGGAGAGATTAAAATTTGTTCTTTGAAGTAATGGTAATGTGATGTAAATATTAGCACTTTTTAATGTTTATTTATAAATGTAATTCCTAATTAATATATAGGGGATATAAATCAAATCAGATAAGTGTACAAAAAGAAAATATATCATAACTAAAACATATTAAACATAACAAAAGAAAATTAGTTTGATTAAAATCCGATCTAACACGTAAGTAACTCTTCTATATCACCCATTTCATATCATATGTTATTTATGATAGTCTTTTAAAATTCTAGTCATATCTTATTTATGATAGTCTTTTAAATTTCCGATGACTAGAATTTGATTATACATAATTTGGATTTATTCCAGCTTTGTTAGGTTGGTGATAGTGATAGACATGCAAATAGATATATATTTTTTTAAAAGTTATTTAATAAATAAACATTCTCTAAATTTAATGCGAAGCAATTTATTTGCATTCTCTTTTTCTAAAGAACTTACCAACAACCATTGAGTAGAGGCATTTTATCCTAAGTTTTGTCCGGATTTGCTGTTACATAATTGATCCAACTTTTAATCAAATACGTATATGATTGGAGCAACTTTTAGTTTATCTTCGGTGAACAGTTTTAATAAGACTAAAATTCAGTTTATTTTTGTTATTATGTGGTGTAGTTCAATTGCACCAACCCGATTTATCCAAATTAAACACATATTTTTTTGTCAAACATATTTAATATTTTGGTCGACAATGATTTGTTATATTCGATAGTTAATACCTCATATTTTCTTTTAATTTGAAAAGAATATTTTGACTTTTTTTTTCTTTCTCATACATAGTTCCACAAGCAATTGACAATTACATAATTTTATCTTAATTATTTTCAAAAAATAATAGTTAAAAATTCTGTAATTACTCAATTCTCTTCAGACTAAACTAACCGGATTAAAGTTCAGACCATAACATAATAGTGGCATGTAACAGTAATTATTAAAAAAAGAAGGGTAAATACAAAATTAGCAGCCAACTACATGCCTTCGTTTATCTTCTTCAAAATGAGTTTAGTCTTTTACCAGTCGCCTTTACTCTTTTCTTAGTACTAAACATTAAACGACACTTCTCCTCTAAATCCCTTTTTTTTTTCTCTCTCTAAACTCAATCGCATTACAGAGATACACACAACACACTCTCTCTCTCTACGATTCTCTCTCACTGTTCATCGAATCATCCTTGAATCGATTCGATTTGGTGTGTTTGCTGTAGTTCTGATTGGAGATTTCAGCAGATCTGAACGGAGGAGAGTCAGATCGGAATCGTCGGTGGTTGGTAATGGAGGAAGCTTTAGAAATGGCGAGAGCCAAGGATACAAAGGAGCGCATGGCGGCTGTGGAACGGCTACATCAACTTCTCGAAGCTTCTAGGAAGAGTTTGAGTCCTGCGGAAGTGACGTCACTTGTTGATTGTTGTTTGGATCTCCTTAAGGATAGTAATTTTAGAGTTTCTCAAGGTGCGCTTCAAGCGCTTGCTTCTGCTGCTGTGCTTGCTGGTGAGCATTTAAAGCTTCATTTGAATGCGCTTCTTCCTGCTGTTGTGGAGCGGCTTGGTGATAGTAAGCAACCAGTTAGGGATGCTGCGAGGCGGTTGTTGACGACTCTCATGGAGGTGATAATTTTACTAAATTTGAATGTTATTTCAGGGAATTTCAATTGGTTTGTGTTGCCCACAAGTGTCTAAGGTATAGTTTCTTTTTTTTTTTAGGTTTCATCTCCGACGATTATAGTTGAAAGAGCGGGTTCGTATGCTTGGATGCATAAGAGTTGGAGAGTTAGGGAAGAGTTTGCGCGTACTGTTACATCAGCTATTGCTCTTTTTGCATCTACGGAGCTTCCTCTTCAGCGTGTTATACTTGCTCCGGTATCTATCTTCCTTTGAAAGCTAGTTGGCTAGAATGAATCATGTTTTTGTTGTATTGAATTGAATTTATCGGGGTTTTTTTTTTTATTTCTCAGATACTTCAGATGTTAAATGACCCTAATCAAGCAGTTAGGGAAGCTGCAATTTTGTGCATTGAGGTAAAGTTTGTACCATCCTTTATGTAACTCGTTTTCAACTACTAAAGTGATGATTTCTTCTTTACAGCTTAACTGTTAAAAGCCGTTCTGTTTAATTAATCATTAAGGCAGACTCTCACACCTAATTATGACTGAGATAGTAGTGAATCCATTCAATGTTGAGGGCAGTTTGAGTAGAGAATTTCACTTCCTCCGTGGAGATATGTCTATTTGTTTTAGCGAATCCATAGAATTCAGGATCCAGATGCTCTATTTCGTGTTTGATGTTAATAACGTAATTCTGTTTTTCTCAGGAGATGTATATGCTGGGTGGGTCTCAATTTCGAGAAGAGCTTCAGCGCCACCATCTCCCATCATATATGGTAAATCTCAGATTAATATTAATCCATATGCAAGAATGCATAATGCATATTACTAGTTTCCATCTGCCTCATAACTTAGTGTACTTAGATAAAGAATAATATTATTTCAGTCTTGGGGGTGCTCTTTGCTTGAACTCTCTCTCTGTTTTTAATCAGGTGAAGGACATTAATGCTAGACTAGAACGTATTGAGCCTCAACAGCGTTCTACAGATGGCCGTAGTGGTCACCATGTTGTTAATGAGGTTAAGGCATCAAGTGTCAATCCCAAAAAGAGCAGCCCCAGGGCAAAGGCTCCCACGAGAGAGAACTCTTTATTTGGGGGTGAAAATCTTTCTCTCAAGTATTAAAGTCTAAAAATTGGTGTTGTGATATTACCATCTCGGCTGACTGGGTTTGTATCTTTTTATTTCAGGAGATGCCGACATCACTGAAAAACCCATTGATCCCATCAAAGTGTACTCAGAGAAGGAGTTGATACGAGAATTTGAGAAAATTGCTGCAACACTCGTCCCAGATAAAGACTGGTCAGTGCGTATTTCAGCTATGCGGAGGGTTGAAGGACTTGTTGCAGGAGGTACTACGTCAATACTTTTTGTTTGTTTATCTTTGAAACTAAGTTTTATTTGCTTTGATTGCTATCCATGATATTTTCTGCCAGCAGCGGAGGAATTTTCTTGTATTTCATCTCATGGAATCTTTTTCTGTTGAAGGTGCGACTGATTACTCTTGCTTTCGAGGTCTCCTGAAGCAACTTGTTGGTCCCTTAAGTACTCAATTAGCTGACCGGAGATCTACCATTGTTAAGCAGGTTAGCTAAATTTTCGATTTGATATTTTCATTATTAGGATTTAGAATGTATTTGTGATTCTTCTGTTCCTTGTAATGGAGACAAATTGATGAGTTGGCAACTCGGTGAGGTATTTCATTGTCATCAAGTACTTAATTTATAGGAAGTTCATCTTTTTCTATGCCAACACCCTTCATCTTAGTAAAACTTATATTCATTTGAGCCAGAAAACACATTTTGCTAGGAGATACAATTCCAATAGGCCAATAGGGGTGAACAGTATATTAGATTAATGCATCCTATCTTATGTAGTTTTGATAACAATTTTTGCCATTGCCTTTCCTTCATATGCTGTTTCTCGTGTTCGTAGGCCTGTCATCTCTTGTGTCTCTTATCAAAAGAGCTACTGGGAGATTTTGAAGCATGCGCTGAGATGTTTATTCCAGTAAGCTTAACCTCCTGTTGTTTACTGCTATAACATTCAACACTTCTTGTTAATATTAGTATATGGTAATCAGGTGCTTTTCAAGCTGGTTGTGATCACTGTGCTTGTAATTGCAGAATCTGCTGATAACTGCATAAAAACGGTAAATTATTAGCTCGCTTATTTTGGTTTCTAGAACATGGCCTGCTCGTCTAAGTTTTGCGCTTACACAGATGGTTTCTTGCTATTCCAGATGCTGCGTAACTGCAAAGCTGCCCGTGTACTTCCTCGGATAGCTGAATCAGCAAAACATGACCGTAATGCAATTCTGCGAGCAAGGTAAACTGGAGCTTCTGTATCAAACATAAAATTTGTGATGTTCTGGAAATTGATCCCTTTTTTTTTTTTAATACAGATGTTGTGAATATGCATTGTTAACACTCGAACATTGGCCTGACGCTCCAGAAATTCAGCGATCAGTTGATTTATATGAAGATCTGATTAGATGCTGTGTTGCAGATGCTATGAGTGAGGTAGGTCTGTGGTACTATTTTCCATAATACTAGATGTTATGCTGGAGATGCTATGAAGTAGGTTTACGGTTCCTTGTTTATCTCTGTGGTAAGGCAGTGATTAGGATTCGATGCAACTTTTAATGGGATGTATGTTTTGCATCAATAGTATCAAATGATTTGTATTTGTTGTATTACCCATCTATCTCTCTCCCATGTGCCATTGAAAGCTGTTAACATATTGAATAACAGGTACGGGCAACTGCTAGAATGTGCTACAGAATGTTTGCAAAAACTTGGCCGGATCGTTCTCGCCGTTTGTTTTCCTCCTTTGACCCTGTCATTCAAAGGGTAAGGCTTCTCAACTCTCTATATTCTGCTTATTAGCATCAATGACGCTGATAAGGCATTCCATATGTTCTCAGCTAATAAATGAAGAAGATGGTGGAATTCATAGGAGACACGCCTCACCATCTGTCCGTGAGAGACATTCCCAGCCTTCATTTTCTCAGACGTCTGCTCCATCTAATCTACCTGGCTATGGAACATCAGCTATAGTCGCTATGGATAGAAGTGCAAATTTATCAACTGGAGGATCTCTTTCTTCTGGGTTACTCCTTTCGCAATCAAAAGATGTCAATAAAGGTTCTGAACGTAGTCTGGAAAGTGTGTTACAGTCAAGCAAGCAGAAGGTCAGTGCAATTGAAAGTATGCTCCGAGGACTGCATATATCTGATAGACAGAATCCTGCAGCCCTTCGTTCAAGTAGTTTGGATCTAGGTATTGAGTTTCTTTCCTTACAAGAGTATAGTTTGTTTTTTGAAACGTCCTTTAACATGAGCTAAGATATCCTTGCGCAGCTAAATTGTCTTCTTTTTCCCCTAGTGCAGGAGTTGACCCTCCATCGTCTCGTGATCCTCCTTTCCATGCTGCTGTTCCAGCATCCAATAGTCACACAAGTAGCGCAACTGCTGAACCAACGCATAGCATCAACAAAGGCAGTAATCGTAATGGTGGCCTTGGTTTGTCAGATATCATCACCCAAATTCAAGCTTCAAAGGACTCAGGAAGATCATCATACCGTGGCAATCTGTTGTCCGAGTCTCATCCTACCTTTTCATCCTTGACGGCAAAACGGGTCTCAGAGAGAAATGAGAGAAGTTCTTTTGAGGAAAACAACGATGCCAGAGAGGCGAGGCGGTTTATGGCAGGTCATTTTGACCGACAGCAGATGGATACCGCTTATAGAGATTTGACTTTCAGGGAATCAAACGCTAGCCATGTTCCCAATTTCCAGAGGCCACTTTTGAGGAAGAATGTTGGGGGAAGAATGTCCGCAGGCAGGAGGAGGAGTTTTGATGATAGCCAACTGCAACTTGGTGACATGTCAAATTATGTTGATGGTCCAGCTTCCCTGAACGAGGCCCTTAACGATGGACTGAACTCAAGTTCTGATTGGTGTGCCAGAGTTGCAGCTTTTAATTTTCTCCAAACTCTGCTGCAACAAGGCCCAAAAGGTGCTCAAGAAGTAATTCAAAGTTTTGAGAAAGTAATGAAACTATTTCTCCGGCATTTAGATGATCCTCACCACAAGGTAGCGCAAGCAGCACTGTCGACACTTGCAGATCTTATACCATCTTGCCGAAAGCCTTTTGAGAGCTACATGGAAAGAGTCCTACCCCATGTGTTTTCACGGCTAATCGATCCTAAAGAGGTAGTTAGACAACCTTGCTCCTCAACCTTGGAAATTGTCAGCAAAACCTACAGTGTGGATTCCCTTTTACCTGCATTGCTTCGGTCACTGGATGAGCAGAGATCACCAAAGGCTAAATTAGCTGTGATTGAATTTGCCATCAACTCCTTCAACAGGTACGCTGGTAACCCTGAAATTTCGGGTAATAGTGGCATCTTAAAATTGTGGCTGGCAAAGTTGACGCCATTAACCCGCGACAAAAATACCAAGTTGAAAGAAGCTTCCATTACTTGCATCATATCTGTTTACAATCATTATGATTCTGCGGGACTGCTAAATTACATTCTTAGTTTGTCGGTTGAGGAGCAAAACTCTCTGAGAAGAGCACTAAAACAATATACTCCCCGCATCGAGGTGGACCTATTAAACTATATGCAGAGTAAAAAGGAAAAACAGAGAATAAAGTCTTATGACACATCTGATGCCATTGGGACATCATCTGAGGAAGGATATGCTGGTGCCTCCAAGAAGAATATATTCCTTGGCCGGTATTCTGGGGGTTCGGTTGATAGTGATAGTGGCAGGAAGTGGAGTTCTTCCCAGGAGCCAACAATGATCACTGGTGGTGTTGGTCAAAGTGTTTCCAGTGGAACCCAGGAAAAGCTGTATCAGAACCTCAGAACTGGGATCAGTTCTGCTAGTGATCTGTTGAACCCCAAGGATTCTGATTACACATTTGCTTCAGCTGGCCAGAATTTGATATCAAGAACTAGCCCTAATGGAAGCTCAGACAACATCGAAAACTTGGATGACTTATCTCCACCACATTTGGAGAAAAATGGTCTGAATCTGACAAGCGCTGATTCCTTGGAAGGAAGACATGAAAATGAGGTCTCCCGCGAATTAGATTTAGGTCACTACATGCTCGCATCTATTAAGGTCAGCCCAACGCCGGAATCTGGACCTAGCATTCCTCAGATTCTACATATGGTAAGTAACTATTGTCATATCTGCTAAATGTCGTTATCTTTTTTCCTCTGGTACTAAAAAGCGTATCTGATGATTATGCTTTCACAGATCAACGGGACTGATGGAAGTCCTTCTTCGAGCAAGAAATCTGGACTCCAGCAATTAATTGAAGCCTCTGTAGCTAACGAGGAATCAGTTTGGACCAAGGTATACCTAATGAACCCTGGTTCCACTAGTTGGAGTAATTGGTCCAGACATTTATATCTTATATATTACAGTTCTACTGTTAAGATTGTAAGTCCATGAAACTTACAAGGCTAAATAAGATTGGGTAGGACAAGAAAAATGTTTTGGTGGGCTAAATTTCACAATTATGAATGGAACTTTAACTTCTAAGTGTTACGACTAAAAACTTAGCATGCCAAACCATGAATTCACTGGTTGTGGTTTTTGTAGGTGATTCTCATTCGTTTTGTTGTTCTGAGTCAGAAGTAGTCTATTGTTCATAGTTGCTTTTGCCATGTACACTTGCCTATCAATCCTAATGGATATTCCTCCTACTTTTCTATTCCCAGTACTTCAATCAAATTTTGACGGTTGTTCTTGAAGTGCTCGATGAAGAAGATTTTTCAATCAGAGAGCTTGCTCTTTCGCTGATTTCTGAAATGCTAAAGAGCCAGGTTTGTTCCTTACTTAACCTCGTCAATCAATCATCTCTAACACGTTAAGGGTGGCTCTGTGATATTACAAACACCTTTTCTTACTTGTATATCTTGCCTGTTAATTTTAGAAAGATGCCATGGAAGATTCTGTTGAAATAGTGATTGAAAAGCTGCTTCATGTCTCAAAGGACACTGTTCCAAAAGTAACAATTGCACGCTCAAACCTTATTCTTGTGGATCAACCCCTTTCTATATGTCTCCAGATCTCATATGATAATACCTTTTCAGGTTTCCACTGAAGCTGAGCAATGTCTGACCACGGTCTTGTCCCAATACGATCCTTTCAGATGCTTAAGTGTATGTACTTAGAGAGTTGCCCTCTTTTCATGGCTTCATTTGGTTTTATGCCTTTGTTTCTTCTAGTTGATTTAATCTAAGCAATACGTCTTTGCTTCAGGTTATTGTCCCATTATTGGTGACAGAAGATGAGAAAACTCTCGTCGCTTGCATAAATTGTTTAACGAAGGTAAATTCTTGTTTTCCGAGATTGTTAATACAGAGTCGCATATAGATATAATCATCAGGTCTCACCGAAACAGTTTCACTGGTTCTTGTGTACAGCTTGTGGGTAGGCTCTCGCAAGAGGAACTAATGGATCAACTGTCGTCTTTTTTGCCTGCGGTTTTTGAAGCATTTGGGAACCAAAGCGCAGATGTCCGCAAGGTAAATGAATTGAGAAAAAAAAAAAAAACTTGAGTATTTTACTCATACCAGTAACTTGAGACTTGAGAAATCGGACAAGATATATAACTATCTCTGAGCACTTTTGGGATTTGTGTTTGTTGCAGACAGTGGTGTTCTGTCTGGTAGACATATATATAATGCTTGGGAAAGCATTTTTGCCGTATTTGGAAGGTCTAAACAGCACGCAGGTTCGTCTAGTGACCATCTACGCGAACCGGATCTCGCAGGCTAGAACCGGTGCCCCTATCGACGCAAACACCTGACGAGCTGCTTGTACTCGCATCGTTCATTGGGTTTCTCTTGTGTCTTGGGGTCATATTCATTATTGTTTATTTTGTATATGGGTGTGTTTCTTGTGTTTCATTTTTTTGGGTGTAATTTTGCAAATTGGGTTTTCCATTTTGTTACAGTGTGTGGTCTATTTTGCTTTGTTTTGGGGAAATGTATTTATTGCTTTCCTCTACGTAGGACAAAAAAATGTATCTTCCAAATTTTATAAAACTTCGCATCTGATGATTAAATACCTTTTATTAGTGAACAAAACAAAAATCATATTACTAAAACTTCCCATCTGGTCGTAAATTAAGATTGATCTGAAATTGATGATACTTAAAAAATTCAATCAAGTTCTAACATATCATATTTAATTAAATTTTAATTAAAACAAAGCTAGTTTGATATATCAGAAATTGTAAAATATAAAATTTTATAACTAACATATTGAGGACGTTTAAAAAAAGTTATATATGCACATATATACACTTATATTTTGAAAATTACCCCAAAAATACTATAAAAACGCTTTAGTTCAAAATATAAAACTACTTCGTTAATGGGACGAACAAGATGAACGCTTGGATGAGACCCTTATCTAAAGTTATCCGCAACCGCATCGTCTCTTTTCGCTGCTAGGACGCAAACAATTTTGGTGATCTTTTCATGGAGCACATTTAATTTAATTTATTTCCGCACTGTTTTAGACCAATGTTTTCTATTCATTTTTTTTTTTTGGTTTCTTTTTGGGACATTCGATTAAAAAAAAAAAACTTTTTTTGTTGAGCAATTAAATTTACCTTTCAACAAAAAAAAAAAACTACTTTAGAAACGTTCCAAAAATACCACAAAATTTAAGTTTGATAAAAGTTTAATAAGGTTAATTGATTTAAAAATTCTTCCTAAACTATTAGTAACATCTTCTAAATTAATTTTGTCGTGTTTTTTTTTTTAAATTTTAAGATTTTGATGGTAGTTTTGAGAAAGAAAAATATATACATATAGTATTTTTTTTAAATAATTTTCCTAAAATAATTTACGTTAAAATGGTCAGATATTTAAGGCTAATATATTATTAAAATATATAATACAATAAAAGAGAAATTATTGCGTTGGATTGGGATCTCCAATTATTACCCTCTCGTGAAGGAACATAGCACGATGAGACAGCGAGCAGCTTGTCTTCCCATCGATATGTTTTTTCAATTCATCGATTGCTAAATTATTTTATTTACAAAAGTATTTCACAACTAATCATTTATCTTTATTTTTAATTTTTCACATAAAAAATCTGTTGCTTTCTTTGCTTTTATGCTTCAAATCATGTGCTCAATTTGAAATTGTACTAACAACAGTTTTTCATTTTTGGCTAATTAATACTTGATACTTGTTAAATCTGATATTAGTATAGATAAATAGATAGGTTAATTGATATAAATAAAATGGTATGAAATAGAAGGTGTGGGCAAATGATTCCCCAACTACCGCCGAAATAGTTTGCAATTTTCCTAAATAAGAATATTATAAAGTCAGATCCAAGATATTTATGCATTTAATAATTAGTATAATATTTGGGTCCACCTTATCTTATACGATTACTATATTCGTATTGAAAAATGAAAATAGTATTATTGTATTTCTTATTTCTTATTAATAAAAATATAGCCATGTCGCCATCAAACATTATTTTCGTCATCATGTTTTTTAAATCAACCAATTTCGTCACCATTTCTACCTGTAAAATTTTGTTCTCAATCATTTCAACATATGTTGCATGTTGAAATTGTCATAGACTTATGCAAATAGTGTGAAGTGAATTCGAGTATTCATTTAAAAAATTTCAAATCTTCATGTTGTCTTAAAACATAAACTATATGATGATCAGATCTTATAACCTACTGGTTTGTACTTGTACAGTTGTACTAATTCTAGATACGAAAATATGAGCGCACAAGCAATTTCATGAAGTTTGGCTACGTGCATAATCCTCAATAATTTTCAATAAAAATTATTTAGATAATCTTACACCAATCTTTGCCTAAATAGAATTACTCGATGCTAAGACACTTCTTAGTTCGACACCAACAAATTCCTAGTGAATCTGAGACACTGAGATTAACACCTACTCTAAGAATCACTCTCTTTCACTCAAGAGCAAACGCTCAAACCTCTCTGGTTTTTCTCTCCTTGACAGCTATCTTGTCCAAAACGTGATGTCTCTCTCTTTTTCTTAAGAGATCACGTTATATGCCAAATTAAATGTAAAACATCCTACTTTCTTAAACTAATGAATATTCATTTCTGATGATATTTCCAAATCTCTTTGGTTTGATTTGCAGCTATCTCCACATGTGTAAAAGACAAATTTCACGCTCCAATAGAGTTATGCCACGTCATCTTCATTTCTTTCTTGAATTCTCGTGTCTAGTGTTACACAGTTCCTTGCAAAATAATCTACCATACTCTCCTATGATCTGTATAGTCTTCGTACTCTTCATATTTTATGAAAACCCAAAAATACTCTTCATCATAATTAATCAAATATTTTCAGATTTCGTATAGATACACTTAATTGTACCCAGTTATACTAGCGCAACAGTACAACTAGTGCCTAGTTGTATCCAGTTATACTAGCATACGGTACACCTAGTACCTAGTTATACTAGCACACGGTACAACTAGTATCTAGTTATACCCAGTTATACCTCTGTAGTTGTACTTTGTACCAGTTATACCGTTATACCAGTTATACCGCCAAAATGGGATTCGAACTCCGAACGCGCGGAACGAGTTTAAACCATCTGAGCTACCGTATTTTTGTTGGAATTACTTACATTTAAAACTATATAACCTTATTTCATGGTCATTTCCGATTTCATTAAGCGTAAAATCGTAATTTTATCATTATCTTAATTAAAAAAAATCAGGAAGAACATTTTCGCACTCGTTTTTAGAATTTAGAGTATTAGGGAATTTGATCCTGCTTCCCTGTTACACGAACGCAATTACTTCTTGTTACACGTTATACTTTCACTAATGACGTCAGTGTATTATTATCCCAATTTAATTATGCATATTGCATGGCAAACAAAAACAAACGATATGCTATAATCACTATTTATTTATTTTTGAAACTTCAAATGTATTCCATATATATTATTTAGAAAGTACATTTATAAAATAAACATTATAAAATGTATATATTTACATCACTTTGCCATTATATCAAAGAACAAATTTTAATTTCTCATTAAAAGTACTTTAATCATTAGTTATTGTGATCATTTAATTATTATATAAAAATAGGTAATTAGTATATTAAAAAATCAGTTGTTAGTTTTAAAAATCGGAACTAACTTTACAAAAATATTTACGTGGAACTAAGTTTAAAAATATTAACTTTAAAATATAATAAAATTTTAATATTTAAGTTATATTTATCTTTAAAATATAACTTAAAAAAATCGGAACTAAAAAAATCAGTAATTATTATGTTAACTTAATAACAAATAATAATAATATTTACGAGATAGTTTACTTGATAATAATATTTGATTCAAATATGGAAATTATTTACGAGATAATTTACTTGATAATTATTGTTTCTTTAAACAAAAACAAAAATAAATATTTTCCAATATATTCCAAAAATAAGAATTCCCTTATTTTAATTAAATCATAAATACAAAAAATTCAGTAACCATAAAGTTACATAATTTGTTAATATTACATAATTTTTGGATGTCTTAATCGGTATATGATTTCATATTTGTTATTATTCCATAAACTATTTGTTATTATTCCAAAAACAAATTCTTATTATTCAAAAAATATGAATTCCTTTTTTTAATATTAATCATAAATGCACAAAATTTGGTAACCATAAAGTTGAAGAATTGGTTAATATACCATAATTTTAGGGATACCATAGATTATCCAATAAAAATACATAAAATAATTTTTTTTGTAAAATTAGTTTTGGAAGGTTACCGAATGCTGATAATATCTTAATATTTAACATATCCAAAATTTTTGACAATTATTCTTATATCCAAAAATTTTGGTTACCATAAAGTTGAAGAATTTGTTAATATTCTATAATTTTTGTATGTGTTAATCGGTATTTTATTTTATATTTGTTACCTATTCTGATAACTATTCATTATTATTTTTTATTATTCCAAAATCTATTTATTATTATTCCAAAAAAATGAAATGGTATTATCCGGAATGGAATTTAGTTTGTAGCTTTAACACTATTCCAATTTGAATTGATAATTATTGTTTCTTTAAACAAAAAATAAAAAAAATATTATCCACTCTTTCCGTAATTCTATTCTTTTTCCAAAATACCTCAACAATATAATAATATTTATAAAGCTATAAACCTAACATAACTTCAAAATCGGGATAGATTTTAGTCATTAATTATTTTCTTATAGTAATTATAAATTATATTAATATTAATTATGTTTTTTCGATTTTACAAAAAAAATAGGTTTGTTAATATTCCAAAAAAAAATTGGATTTGTTAATCGGATATTGTGTTTAATAAAAAAATCAGATTTGTTAATATTCCAAAAAGAATTTGTTTATATTCTAAAAAGATTTGTTAATATTCAAAAAAAAAAATCAGATTTGTTAATATTTCAAAAAAAAATTTGTTATTATTCCAAAAATTTTGGATTTGTTAATCTCATTTGTAGATAATCGGATATTGTGGTTGACAAAAAATTGAATTTATTAATATTCCCAAAAAATCGGATTTTGGAATGGAATATTCCAAATTTATATCCACCACCTAATATGAAATCCTAAATCGCTTTATTGTAAATTCCTATAAATATTAGATTAAGTTTTGCAGAGCTGAGAAATAACAATCTCTTATTGTCCACATCTTCGTCATGGTGTCTAATTTATATTTGTATTTGAATGTTCGTCTTTTTTCTGGTGCATCAATCCGAATTTATATATATTTTTAATGTTTTTAAATTTAGTTTTATTGTTTTAAACATTATTTACACCTTTATAACCGTGCATATTATTAAACACAAATTATTAAGTTGTTATTTTTTTTTCAGCGAAGATGAAAAAGTGTGGAAAAGATCGATGTCTTAAACAAGGTGGTTTGTTTAATTTTTTTATATGTTTTGATTTTTCTATTTAATGATTTATGGATATTTCATGGGTGATTGTTTTTACTTTTTTGTTTTTGGGGTAGTATAGATGATTTTAAGACTATCAAGCAAAGATTCGATTTTCCCTTTAAAAATATCGTATATATATTTTTAATATTTTAAAATTTGGTTTTTATTCTATTAAACATTATTTTCACTTTTATAAGTGTCGATTTTGCAAGAGGTAGCTCGAGTAAAATCAATATATTTTTTAAATCATAAATGTTTTAGATATATGAATTTTAATTGAATTATTTATTTATATCGTTTATTCTTTGGTTTTTTTTAAAAAAAAATTGCAACAGATATCTTCTTATTATTATTTGGGGGGTACATTTATAAAAAATTGCAACGATCTTGCTTTCCATGTAACCATGATATAAAAAGGAAAAATAATTCCGGTTAATTATTTTAAGAAAACATCAATCCGTGCTATTGCAGGGGACAAATTCTAGTATACTATTAATATACATATCGGGAGACTGTTTGTAGTTAATTAGCACTGCAGAAAATAATATATTGCGTTTACGGTACGCGCGTGCGACCTAATAAAGTATCATTAGCGTGTGATTACCTGAAAACAACATTGTCTTATGGTTATCGTTTCCTTAAACCCAACACGCTAATTTAATATTTAAAACTAACGATATTAACTAGTATATTAATCTGATTGACAAAAGGTTATTGTATTTGTTGACCAAAAAAAAAAAGGGTTATTGTATTAATCTAAAGCAGACCTTTTTAATGTTTTATTCCAAAGCTACCAAAGCTGGTAAAGATAATCAAGTAGACAATGACTTTCAAAAACAAATATTATATTGTTATCGATAAATAACAATTTAAATATTCAAATGATAACTTTAGCCTCGATGTTTTAGTTCCTACGTCCTACAAGATCATAATTTGGTATAGAAAAGAAAGCTATATATTTGCATGAGCGAGCACATAGAGTAAAAAAGACCAGATATATATGATAATTTCGGAATATCATTAGCATTTTGTTTAAATATAACCACAATCAGGCTTTAACTTAATTTATTTCTTGTCATTTGTATCTAACATAAAATATTATATTTGCACTCTAAGAAATGACAAAAAACGTTATTTAATCAAATATTTATCTTATGACTTTTAATCGGAAGATAAGATATTGTTTCTGTATTGCGTTTTGTTTACGATTCATGTATGATGTAACTTTGATAGTAAATCAAAATATTGATTTTGATGTGTACAAAACATTTTAGCGTACACAACCGCAAACGTAGTGTCTTTTGCGTTTGAAAAATTTGAGGTTTATATATTGTGTCCACATCTTAATAAAGAAAATAAATAATTAAGTTTGATAGATCATGAAAGAGGGTGGTTTAGCAACAAATATAAACATTATTACCCTGTCTCATAAATCATTGAGGTTTCCAATAGAAACCAAATGTCTGTCTTAGTATTGTCCCCACCAATGCAAGTCCATATCTTATCCTCTGTTTCTTTCTTCCCTACTTGGAGTTATATATATATGTTAGTTGAAATTAACACTTGATATAATTTGCGTGTTGGGTAACTTGGGTTTAAGGAAATTGATAGATATAATAAAATGCTCTTTATCAAAAATATAATGATAAAATGTTTACATTGATAGATATGATATGAACAGGGAGAAGCAAAACAGAAAATCAGGATTAAGAGATAAAAATTCAGAACATAAGTTCGAATTAGTTATCTACGTGTTTATCTCTGAACCTGATCTGCAAAAGATTTATTTAATTTGATTTTTTTATAGCTAAGATTGAATCAAAGTAACTTTAGTTTAGTATTTTAATTTGTTAGTTGAAATTAACACTTGATTCACTAGTTTGACTACTATAAATGGTTATCAAGTCGTGATAATTATGTCGCATTCGAATTCAAGTTGTTTTTATAGAAAAGGCACTCACTTAAGCTAAAACCTACTTTAATATCATGTCTGCAAGATATATAGTTTGAAAACCCATATGTATAAAAAGTATGGCCTATATGACACTCAAATGGCTTACATTTGGGCAAATAACAGAAACATTTTTTTATTTTACAAAACAATGACTATTAAAAAAAAAACTTTCCAAAGCGCTATTTTTTACAATTTTACCTTTCATCTCTAAAAATGTAAATCAATCATATGAAGTTAAAAATTAGGCATAATATAACCCTTATATATATCTTCTAAAAAGTTTTACGATCACATATATTAGATTTTCAAAATTATAAAGGTGGGATTTAGATTCTTCATTTCGAAAACTTCAATTTAATATATTATTTATCTAAATTTTACAAACTTGACGGTCATGACGAAATGTTATATTACGTATTACTTATATTTTTTAAAAGATGGATAATAAAATTGTAAAAAATAGCGACTTTGATGATTATTTTGCAAAAAATTCTTAATGAAACATGTCAGTTTAACACCACGGTATATCAACACTTTTATGGTAATGGAAAAACATTTTTGATAGTTCAACTTCAACACAATATTATGTCATTAACATGTTTGTTACATACTACTTGAGTACTCTTTTAGGTTATTTCACCAATCAACCCTAAAAGCATCCTCTATATATTATTTGGGGAGTACATTTATAAAATAAACTTTACAAAATGCTAATATTTACATCACATTGCCATTACAACAAAGAACAAATTATAATCTCTCATTAAAGGTAATTTAGTCATTAATTATTATACGATTTTGAGATTTTCTTTTAAAAAACAGATATATCTAGATTACGGTTTAAATACTTTCTTAAAATCTTCCAAACAAAATCGCAATCTACATCAAATCTCTTATTTTTAGAAAATTAAATCAACATTTAATTTAATTTAATTAGTTTGTTTAATTAAATCAACAAAATCTTCACAAAATATACTTTTAAATTCTTTTCAAAAAATTTAAAATAAATAAATTTATTAAAACGAAAATTATAATATAGAAATAAGTAAATATGTTAACTATTATTAACTAAATTATAATTTCAAAAATAAGAAAAAAAACTATTTTTAATTTACATACTTAAAATCATTTCATCAAAAGTATATTTTCATATTTTACTAAAAATAAAATTGATATACATATACTAAACTAAAAATTTTACTAGAATAATATTATAATTTAATAAATTATTTAAATAAAATTATTTAATGTTTATATATTTGAATGTTTTTTGTTAAATATCCTCTTAATAATATTACGGAAATACTTTTTAGAATCTAACTTTAAAGTTTTTAAAAATTATATAATAATATTATTGGAATAAATTATTTAAAGAACAAAATTAATTGTTTTGTTAAGAGTATTATTGTAATTTTCAATGGGTAAAAATAACAAAATATCTTAATAAAACATATTTATCAAATTTTAAATTTTTATTTAACATCAACTAAAATATACATAATTTCGATATAACTAATCTAAAATATTAAACTTAATTAAATACATATTTTTATTGATAAATTATCTTTTTTTATATATTTAGCATTATCTTATTAATTTATAATCTATAGGTAAAAAGTTTATAATATAGAATCTTAAAAGAGATATCAATCCGTGGTATAGCACGGGATAAATTCTAGTATTCTATGATAATTGCAAACACTACCTCTAATTTAAACTTGGGTCGTATATATCAGTTTATAGATGTCAAAATGGCGATAAATCTTATATCTTATATCTTACTACTGTCCTTATATTTAAAATTGAAAGAAAAAAACTAAGAAAATTAAGATAAAAACAAAAATTTCAGTGAGGAAAAAAACTCTAAATTATATTATATCCATTAAGACTGGATAATAGCACTTATAGTACGGAAGAAGAAGAAGGAGGCTGATTATTTTATATCCTGTCATCTACAATGATCTCACACATTTTGTTTCTATTGTTCAAATTCAGAGGTTTAAAAAAATCGGCACAAGTTTCAATTCACACACACATAATAAATGAAATATTTCCACTAGAGAAGAGATTGTTTTACTGTCAAAGTTAATTGATAGAGTGTAGTAAATGGCTAAATGCGATACAGACTAGAGTCACGAAGATGCAAAAACAAACTCCAGGAGAGACATTTAGCAAAAAGACAAAAACCTTAGCTTATCCCCAGACATAAAGGCCGTAACTCTTCCTTATATAGATCCCCAGAAATAAAGGCCGTAACTTTATTTTGATTTTAGAAGCCTCTAGGTTATAGATATAATCTGGGTACTACTCTTTTGGATCTTTCTGGGTTTTTGTGAATACATAAATAAAGAAGAAGATAACTGTTTTTTTTTTTTTTTTTTTGAAAGTAGACTACGTACTAACATCATCATCTTTGTAGATATGCATCATTTCGTCCCTGACTTCGATACAGATGATGATTATCTCAACAACCCTAATTCTTCTTCATCTTTGAATCTTCCTAAAAAATCCATTACTATGTAAGTTTTGTTCTCAAAGTTTACAAAAGTTTCGATTTTTTTTTTTATTTTTTTTTATTTTTATTTTTAAATTCAAGATCTGAAGAATTTTTGTATAGGGGTGAAAATGATGATGACGATGAACTTATGGAGCTTTTATGGCAGAACGGTCAAGTTATTGTTCAAAACCAGAGACTTAACAGCAAGAAACCTTCTTCTTATTCTCCACCAAAGCTGCTTCATCAACCTCAGCCATCATCTCCTCCTATGCATCAGCATCATCATCATCATCATCAACCGTCAGATCAAAATCTTTTTATTCAAGAAGATGAAATGACGTCATGGCTTCATTATCCTCTCCGTGACGATGACTTCTGCTCAGATCTTCTCTTCTCCGGTGTCTCAACCGCCGCACCAACTCCTACGTGTACGACGGCTGAGAGACAGATACCGAGACCGCCGGTGAGGAATTTTATGAATTTCTCGAGGCTGAGAGGGGATTTTAACAACGGTAGAGGTGAATCTGGACCGTCGATTTCCAAGGCGATTGTGAGAGAATCTATGCAGGTAAATCCTAGCGGCGGCGCCGCAACAACACCGTCGTCGGCGGTTAGTGAATCTGGTTTAACACGGCGGACGGATGGTACTGAAAGCTCCGCCGTAGCTGAAGGCGGACTTAATCGGAAGGGAAAAGCAGTGGCGACGATTGAGATTCCCGGTACATCGTCTTCTGTAGTGTGGAAGAGCGAAATCGAACCGGAGACGACGGAGAAGACGAACGTCGATGAGAGGAAACGAAAAGAGAGAGAACCCCCCACTGAGTGCCGTAGCGAGGTGAGTACCACTTTAACTATCATGCGCAGACACTATGATTCGGTGCATTTTAGTCTGGCGCATTTTAAAATTAACGTTTTGTTTGGTGTTTACTTGAGGTGCAGGAAACTAAACAAGCACGTGGATCAACATCTACCAAGAGATCTCGTGCTGCTGAAGTTCATAATCTCTCTGAAAGGGTATTATGTTTTTTTTTTTTTGTCTTCTCCTTGATTAATTAATTTCACATAGATCGAATCTGAGGAATTTGGTAACAGAAACGGAGAGATAGGATCAACGAGAGGATGAAAGCTCTGCAAGAACTCATTCCTCGCTGCAATAAGGTCTTTCATCTTTTCACTTTCTCTTCTTCAAGTTATTTCAACATTAATATGTTGCTGATTCAGAAACTCTTCTTTGATTCTCAGTCAGACAAAGCTTCGATGCTTGATGAAGCTATTGAGTACATGAAATCGCTACAGCTTCAAATACAGGTCTTTGTAGACTTCATCTCTTTGGAAGGAGTATGAAGTTTAGGAACCAATAGATGATTGTACTCATGAAGCCTTTTTGTTAACTCTTTCTGTGTCTCTTGTGTTTTAAGTCCATGAAAATTTAATTATATACCTTCCCATGAAAACTTCAGTTTTATGACTGAGATTAATGCATGCAGATGATGTCAATGGGATGTGGTATGATGCCAACGATGTATCCGGGTATGCAACAATACATGCCTCGCATGGCCATGGGGATTGGTATGAACCAGCGTCTTCCTCCTCCTTCCTTCATGCCATTCCCCAATATGTTGGCTGCTCAAAGACCTTTGCCTACACAATCCCCTATGGGAGGCTCAGTATTCTCAGCACCGCAATACCCTGTTCATCCTTCTGACCCATCAAGACTCTATGTACAGAACCAGCATTGTGATCCAACATCAAGCCAGCCTCAGTATCCGGGTTACATGGATCCATATCAGCAGTTCCGTAGTGTCCACCCGAGTCAACCACCTCAGTTTCAGGTACTTTACCTCCATCTGTTTCAAAAATGACACTTCCTCTGCTCACACAAGTCACAAGATCTTATATCTTTATTCTTTTAGAATCAAGCAACATCGTACCCAAGTTCAAGCAAGGTAAGTAGTAGCAAGGAATCTACTGATCAGGGAAACCACAAAACAGGTTAAAGCCTGGAGCAGCCAGAGTATCTGTTTTCACAAGCAAAACACAATTTTGAGAAATTGACAGAGAGACCTAACATGTAAATCGCCATCTCAAGATAACGTATCTCTCCTGTTTTTTTCTTCTTTTTTTTTTTTTTGTTGTTGTTGTTGTTCTCTCTTCCGAGTTGTAAAATTAGAGAATTATAAATGTCAAGATCCAGAAATCTAGGAATCAATACATAGAGGTTGCAGAGGCTTAGTGAAGAGAATAGATGGAAAGTTAGGTTTACATACAAACCCGATCATTATTCTTTCTTGTCTTCTATTACTTTTGACAAAAACAAGTCTTAATATGCACAAAGATTCCACTCCAATGGACTTAAAGATACAAAGCACAAACAAATCCAGCAACAATTAGTCCTTGGCTTTCATTTTCGCTAAAGTATGAGGAAAAAGGTTTGCATTTTAATGAAAAGAAGAGCTCACTAGTAAAGGGTCAGAAGAGCTATCGACACTGCATATTAGTTTGGGTTGACTTTCTAAACACCCCCCAACATAGGTCCGAACAACCAGATACCTCCCAACTCTAGACCGTTTCATAATTTCACCTCATCTACCGTCAAACTCACCTAATCCCCCGAATTTAAACAACGTTTTCTAATTACACATTAGCTACCCATAATCCGGTTTAATTAAGTCGAATCACGGATATTATCACTGTAAACGTGATTTCACAAACGCTGACCCGTTTTTAGACCCGACTCTAATATCATAAACGCTTAACCCGATAATAACCCTAATCCCCAAATCTTTCAGATAGCTAACCCGACTAATTCCAGCCCCAAACTCTTACGAACCCTAATCCCCAATGTACCTGAAATCCCTAATCTCTGTCAAATTTGTCGACGAAATGGTGAAGAAACGGGATGAGTCGGAATCGTTACGGTTACGGGATGAGTCAAAAGAGTCAGAATCCGCAAGGAAGCACGCGATGAGTCCGAAGAATCAGAATCCGCGAATGAACAGTCAGAACCTGAGAAGAGATTCGTCTTCGTTGAAGAAACAGAAGCAGAGAAGGAAGAAAGATTTCAATTCGAGGTTGAGGAATCTGTAGCTGAGTTCGAAGATGAGATTGGGATTGGAAGACATGAAATTCAGAAAGTTCTGATGACGAAGAAACAGATGAATTGGCTTTGAGGGATCGTAGAATCAGAAAAAGACGCATTGGAGACTCGAAACTCTTGTTACGAACAACATTCCTCACGGGTTTAGGGTTCAAAGAGGCAATTGTGGACTATGTATTGCAAACCAGTTTCAACATCGTGCAAGATAGATGGGACAGAGACAAATTATCATTCAAGTGTAGCATGAGAGGTAAGTGTGAATGGCGTGTGTATTGCTCATACGACAAGCCGAGAAGGATGTGGATTGTGAAGACGACGAATTTGGAACACAGCTGCACTTCCAATGGAAAGTGTAAGGTTTTTAAAAGTCCGGTAATTGCTACAGTATTCCTGGATAAGCTGCGTGTAGAGCCCAATTTCATGCTAGAGAAGATTCAGGAGTATATCAAAACGCATTACAAGATAGTGAGTACGAGGAGTCAATGTCAAAGAGGAAGACTCGAGGCACTCAAGCTTATCAAGCAAGAGTATGAAAATCAGTTTATCCATCTACGAGGGTATGTGAGGGAGGTACTGATTTCGAACCCTGGGTTAACTTGCTTTGTTGAAACTGTAAACAATGCTGCGGGTGAGGATGTGTTTCAAAGGTTTTATGTGTGTTTTGACATTATACGTTTATCACGAAGAGGTTATTGTCGTCCTGTCATTGGTGTTGATGGTACATTCTTGAAGACGGCAGTGAAAGAAGTACTCTTGAGTGCAATTGGGCATGATGCCAATAATCAAATTTACCCTATAGCATGGGCTGTTGCACAATCAGAGAATACAGATACTTGGGTGTGGTTTCTGAATCAACTCTTCCATCACTAAGGCAAGAACTAAAGCTTTGGTACCAATGCTTGAGACAATTAGAAGGCAAGCCATGGTGAGGATTAATGACATATGTGTTTATTGCCTTCTGTTTAAATGAATTATGTGTTTAATGACTGCTCTATTAATGACTTAGGTGAGGATTAGCAAAAGGAAAAAGAAGTCAACTAACCATAAAGCATGGAGCTCTTTGTATGTTAGGGATGTATTAGCGCTGGAGAGAGAAAAAACAGAGAAGTGTCATACCTACAAAACACGCATGGACTATATGAGGTTGACCTATATGACACCAAAAACAAGGTGTCTTTACCGGCTCATACTTGCACGTGTAACAAGTGGCAAGTTTCAGGAATCCCTTGTGAGCATGCTTACGGAGCAATCATTGATGAGGGATTGGATGTGGATGACTATGTCTCTGATATTTTTAGTACTAGTTTGTGGCAACAATTGTATGACACTTCAATCATACCACTTAGAGGTCCGGATGTATGGATGCACACTAGAGAAGGTGTTATCAAGGCACCTCCGAAACCTCCAATGTCTGACAGAAAGAAGGGAGATAAGAAGAATAAGAAAAGGGAGAAGAAGTATGCTAGAATCAAGGGTAAGTTTGAATCACCAAAGAAGAGAGGTAATACCCTAATGCTAAGAAGACATGGACGCATAATGCATTGCAAGTTATGCAAGCAAGCTGATCACAACTCAGCTGGATGCAGCCTGAATCCAAAGAAGAAGAAGGGCGATGAGGGACAATCACAGGAGGTGATAACTCAAGAATAAGGGAGACTGTGTTTTGTGTTTTGTTTCGGATTGTTTTTGTCTCGGCTTTGTTTAATGACTTCCCATGACTTTATGTGGATTGTTTTTCTGGCTTTGTTTAATGACTTTGTGTCGGATTGTTTAGTGAAATAAAACATCATTTGGCCTTTTGTGTATTGTGTTTTGTGTTTGGTTTTTAGTGTTTGTTTAATGTTTAGTATTTCTTATCTTTTCTGTTTAGTCTTTAGTGTCCATTGACCACAAAATAATCATATAACATAACAAAGAAGGTTTCATACATACCAAATAACTGATTTCATACATAAAACTAGGAAAACAATTTGCCATAAACACACCCAATGGTCACAATCATCACAACCACAACACCAAATGTCATAACAGATGTAGAATCCAAATTGGTGTTTTCTAAATTCTCGATTCTTTTTACCAAATCTTCCTTCGTCTTTTTCAGCTCTTCATTCGTCTTCCTCATCTCTTCATTCGTCCTCTTAAGATCATCTTCAACCTTCCTTATTTCGTCCAGTAGACCCTCGTCGACCCACTTGAAGTGGTGTTCCTCGTTTTTCTGACATTGTTAATCTCTTAAGCTCAATTACCAACGAATCCAAAGAGCAATTACAAATTACCAGTCAAAATCAAAAACATAAAATCAAACCTTTCTCCATTGCGAGCATCTGTAGAACCTTCGACATGGGTTCTCTTTCGTTGTTGATTGTAGACTACGACAGTCTCTCCACACCAACAAGTCTGAGGAATCCCGTAAAAGGATCTAGAAGAAGAAGAACCAGTCGATAAATAACTCATTTCCAGAGGATGTGGAGCTCCTAAACACCAAATTTAACACTAATGGAAGAAGAGAGAAGAAGGAATCAGATAAAATTGAAGAAGGATCGATAAGCCCTAAAGTTGAAGAAGCTTCGAGTTTAAAAGAAGAAGTGTCGGGTTGAAATTAAGATTAAACGGGTTGAAAAATCGGTTTAAAAACGAATAACCGGTTTGTCGTTCAAAAATCGCGTTTCGAATTCAAAATTTGAAATTAAGTGTAATTAGAAAGCGTTGTTTAAATTCGGGGGATTAGGTGAGTTTGACGGTAGATGAGATGAAATTATGAAACGGTTTAGAGTTTGGGGGTATCTGGTTGTTCGGACCTATCGGAGGGTTTAGAAAGTCAGCCCTATTAGTTTTTGAAGGGTTACTTTACTTTCTTTCGTGCTTCGCGGATTTCACTTGATCAGAAGCCGGAAAGTTTCCACCTTTACAATTAACGGATATCTAGTTATTGATTAATTAGTGCTAAATAACATGAGCTTGTCGATTCGAATTTTTTTCCTCTTCGATATCAATTTAAGATACAGCGGTTTTGTAAATTAGAAATCCCCTCTATAACCAAAGTTACGGTGTTTACTGAGTAGATTAAGTCAAAAACCATTTTAAAAAATAAAAATGATAGTGATGGAAATAGACATATAATTGTTTCTTTATCTATATTTATAAGTTGTGATTACATTGGAATATAATAGTGAAATAGCTGCTAACGTCGGGACGGTGATCTTTTGGTCATTGATTCCTGAGCTACGAATGTGATAATTTTTTTATACAAAATCTAAAGAACAAGAGGCCGAGTATTATTGAAAGATTTTTTTACATTAAAAACTATGGTATAAAATGGATTACAAAATTATCGTTTTAGAAAAATTAATTCAAAAAGTTAAAAGACCATGATTCAATTTTTTCCAGTACAATTTAAATTATGGTTGGACACCATAAATGTATTAAATGGAAAGAATATATCGTTCGTGAGGTTAAAAAAACACTAAAAATATATATACACATATTCACATATATAAAACAAATCAAACATTTGTAAAAAATTATACACATATCTTAAACATAAAAAGAACAAATTAATACAAACATTTGTGAAAAGGAAAATGCAATTCATCGTCTCAAAGAAAGGATATATGAAACAGAAAATTGAAAAAGTTAGACTCAGACAAACTATCAAGAACAAAAACTTCAAAGAACAATAATTTCAAATGGGATTTACAACTAAGCTCACATTGTGATACAAAATTTTGTCAAGTTGTAAATAGTCTAAACCTGATATAAACTAAAAGAACATGACAAATTAATGTTGTAATTGGCCAAGTATGGCCTATTTTGTATTCTCTTTCATAGGAATTCTTCATCTCATAATAAAGTGATGTCAACTAATATGATATCTCCATGACCAGAATATCCAAAAATAAAGCTAAAACCAAAAGCAAACAAACTTCTCAGATCCCCAAGAATCAAACTCTTCATTTACCTTCTTCTAAGCAAATGACAAAAAGTGTGTTTTTATGAAAAATATAGCACTAGTCCAAAATAGATGTAAGAACCAGTAATTAATAATCTTACCTTAGAGCATACAATTGTCGTGATATTACCTTATCAAATATATAACTTCTTAACAATGTCAGTATTTAGAGCACAACAAATCCCATGGAATTTGTTTCAGACTAAATCTGACTCTCATGGCCTAATTGTCAAACTATGCTCTAGGAAACCCGATTACTAAAAGGAACTATCAAAATATTTTTTTTCACAAGAGGTATAAAAAGAAACACATGAGTTCTGCAATATCGATGTTTCCATTGCATCAATTGGTATCAAAACCATGCTTAATTCTCCTAAGGATTGACAAAAATTAGCGTGGCTTTGATCACCAATCGACGTGATGGAAACCAGGCGGTGGAACTATTAAACTTACAACATTGAACAAAGCCTAATCAACATATATCCTTGTATAAAGTTTTAGAGGAGGTCGAGCAAACCCTAACCTTAACATAGCAGATTTTTTTCGGTGCTATTTGGTCCCGTAGTCTCTTTTCGGTATAGACCAGTCTCTTATCCGTCATGAAAGAGTCGACGCCTCTCCTAAACAGGATTCAAACTAGAGGACCTAAGTAATGCCATTACACTACTATACACTTTGTCTAACAGAGCAACTTTAACATATAAAACTGGGTAAAATCAAATTAATAATTAAAAAATAAAATAGTTTATTGTCTTATTGGACTTTTACATTCAATATACTGTTTTTGCAATACTTGTTTTTGATATTTTTAAGACACCTAGTCATAAGCGTTAAACCAAAATACATATTGTAGTTTGGTTTAGTGGTGAAACTGCTTAGGAATTGATCGAGAATCCGAACAGAGATCATGAGAAAAACAATATACAAACTAAACATAAATCAACCAAATGTCACCGTTTTAAGTGATTTTCTAAATTGATTTTTCTAAACTTTCGCATGGTAAAACATATTATTCTCTATAAACTTCTTTCAATTCTCTAAATGGCCTAACTCATTAACTTCTCTATGAAATGTTTCTTTTATATAGAAGGACAATCAAAGTTACATAAAAAATCACCCCCAACAATAACAATACTTGATAAAAATGATAAAAAAAAACATTTTTTTAAAAAGAGATTCCAAACCTGAAATATTCATTAGTTTGACATAAGATACATGCTGACATGCATATAAATCAAATCACCTATCAAATCATTCTTATATCCGCAAAATAAAGAAGATGAAAAAGAAGTTTAACATTTGATTTTAACACAAAAAAAAACAGAAGATATACTTAAATGAATAAAAATCTTGAAGTTTGTTAACTAACTGTGCATCCTCCTGGCCCTCCATAGTAGATAGCACTAGACCAATATTCACCAACCCCTGGTTTTGTTTCAACTTTATAACAAATTGGACTGTTTGCGAATAATACTAAATCTGAAGCTGGTGGACTGTTTGCGAATAACACTGTATTTGAAGCTGGTGGATTCGTATTTTTTTCTGAAACACGATCAATCACTTTAAGACAATTCACAAAAGCTGCTTTTTTGTAACCCTCTTGTGGGAAATGTCCACTTCCCATGATTGGACTTGTCCTCTGTCTTACTGCACTGAAAACTTCTCCTCCCTAAAACACTCGACTTGCTCCATTAGCTATACCTTCACCATGGAACAATGATCTTGGCCAATACCCAATTGGCTTGCCCCTTAGCAAAAACCACCAATTTCCTATATTATTATCCTGATTAAACCAAAAGCAATACTTTTTTAAGAGATAGGTGATTCGGATTATAGTTTGGTTTTGTTTATTTATTTGTTGGTTTTATGGAAATTGAAGCCAAATGAAAACATTTGTAGTTCTTTTTTTTTTGGTTCGATTTAATGCAATTTTGGTCATGAAACTTAATTAAAACCAAAATTCATGAATTTTTGTTCATTCTCTATTTGATTACACTAAACTAATTTTGGCTTGGTTCCCATATGTTGGGTTTTACGAAAACAATACTCATCGTCCTATAAACAAATTTGGTTTGGGTTTGGTTTAACTATTGCAGTATGGGTTGGTCGATATTTCAATTATATTTTTCTTGGTGAATATACTTAACTGTTATGTAACTTCGACTTTTCCATATGTGAGGAATTAGAGAAAATTGGTGCTATACAGCTATATACCTGAAAAATGATGACTTCTAGGATGTATTGTTCACCATCATAAGTGGAAACTGGTTTGGCAAGAGTTCCAAGTGCGAACTTGCTACTCATTTGTACAAACCCAGGACATAATGTATTGTAGCAACCTGTATTGTTATCCCCATCTGCCTGTTTCCAATCATAAATTAAGACTTTAACCGGTGTAGCTAGCTGGACCATATAATGAATTACCAAACTTTAAATATGTCTGAAGAACTTACGGTCCAGTACGTAAACAAGCCACTATGATTGTAGTTTAGTTTTGGGGACACCTGTGGGATTTTTTTTTCTTGCAATTTTATAGTTTTTTTTTTTTTTCAATTGTTATGAAATTTTGAGGTAACATGGTTTTTGACTTACCATCCATCCAGCTGAAATGCTCTGTAACCTGTCTCTAAGGCCGTTCTCAATAAATATACTTGCAAGACTAAATTGATCAGGTTAGGCGGATCCCATATATTAATCCCATTGCTCCATAATTTTTTTTATAATACTCAGCTATCGCAAACTAAGGTAATCAAAAGAAGTAAAAACAAAAATTATAAGCACATGTTAGGGTGTTAGGGGATCAACTATGTGAACAAATGTGTTTCTTACATGACGACCAGTCATATCAAGGAAGTTTTTGTCTTTTGGATACTTGAACCCTAAGGGTTTCAAACGTTGAATCTGTATAAGATCTTCAAGTGTAGTTCTTTTAATAATCACTGTCCCAAGTGGACAACTTATGTTGTCATCTTGTTGAGATGGTAGAGAGCTTGATTTTTGAAAAGTGTTGTTAACTCTTGTCCATTTAGGTATAGATGTAGGCTTCAACTACAAGTGATATTTTAATCCATTAGGAAAAAAAAAAAGAATTTTGAATAGCTTTTACTTGTAGAATAAAACCTGAATAGAATGGTTCTTTAGCAAAGGATGATCAAAGGCTAGCTGCTTTTGAATGTCGATGCAGTCCAATATATAACCATGTTTGGTCTGTCGAAATACAAGGTAAAAAATAATATATTGATGTGCTCTGAAAGAAAAGAAATGCAACTTTAATTGTTGCACACATAGAAACAAGGTCGGTCCTAACATTACTGAGACCCAAAGTGAGGTTAAAAGTTTTGGTCATTCAATTTTTTCTTATCCAAAATGAAAATTGCCTCAAAACAATTACTAATATAGCTTTATTAAAGAGTTTACAACATCAAAATTGGTTTAGATAAAACAAAAATGAAATAGTACTGTTGGAAATATGATTTTGTTTTTAAAAAAAAATTCTTTCCTACAATGTGATAATAATTGAGCTAATTCATTTAATCTCCTATCACATATAAACTCCCTTTATTTTTATTTTTTTTATTTCCTAATCCTAAAAATCTGCTTTTAAACAATGTTTGTAAACGGTGGCTTGTATCACATACCGAGTTTGTAGAAAGACATCATAAATTTCAACGTTAACAATTTCTTTCTTTCATTTTAATTATATATTAAAAAATTCGTTTTAATAATAAAAAAAAAATCTTTTGTTTCTTTTTATTAAAAAAAATATCGAAAGTTTTAGAAAATAAAGACTAAATTTACTTTGAAACTTATTATTGCTGGTTTATTGATATGGTTGAGTAGTTTCTCGAGCTCTTTTTTTTTTTTTTGTCACTCAGTTTCTCGAACTCTTTTTTTTCTCTTTTTTCAATGATATTGTTCTTCGACTCTCTGTAACTAAAATGAGAGTTATTGTAGACAAAATCAGCAGGATAAGGTTAGTGCAGGACCTCATGGAAAATCAAAGATTCTAAACTATTTTTTACAAAAGATAAATGAAGTATAGCAACTATATATGGTGTCACGTTGATATGAAATTATTAATAAAATTAAATTAAAAAATCTGAAACAATTAATGAAATAAAAATAAAAATATGAAACCATTAATAAAGCAAAATATAATTTGAAACCATTGAAACTAACAAAGAACCTATAAACGGTGATTGAAAGACAAATGGTGGATGATGGACTTTTAAAATTGTAGGGGTCATTAGCTTTTTTTTTTTTTAAAAGAAGTTTTTAAAAACATATTTACCAATCACACTTTAAATGTTTTTTTAATAATAAAACCCTTCTTTAAATTAAAAAAAATCTGACAACCATTTTTTTCTTGTTCTTGTTATACCTTTTTTAAAGCCAATTATTTATGACCTATTTTAGTTTAAATTCAAAAGCCTTAGTTATTTAAAGTCAAAATTTTAAATTAAGATCCTGTAAGTTTAAGTGGCAACCAATCAACCCCAAACTTTCAATAACAAGAGTTCCAGTTTAGGTTTGCATCATTCACATACTAGATACTACAAGATAAATTTGAGTTCGATCATGGATTCTAACTCATTTTCATTAATAACAAACAATAAAACTGTAATAATGTAACACAAATAGAAGGCAACAAAATCAAGCAAATCCGTGTGACTTTCTTTGTCTAAAGTACACTCTCTCCAACCTATATATCACATTATCGATCACTTTAAGATAATTCACATGAACTGCTTTCTTGAAACCCTCTTGTGGATAATGTCCACTTCCCATGCATACGGGTATACAACAGACAGTACATGCCTCACATGGCGATGGGTATGGGTATGAAGCCATGCACCAGCCTTCCCCCCCCCTTCCTTCATGCCAGTCCCCAACATGTTAGCCGCTCAAAGAACTTTGCCTACACAAAACCCTATATATGGGAGGCTCAGTGTTCTGAGCACAGCACTACCCTGACCCGTCAAGAGTCTATGTACCGAACCAGCAGTATGATCCAACCTCAAGCCAGCCTCAGTATTCAGGTTACATGGATCCATATCAGCAGTTCCGCAGTCTCCACCCGACCCAACCGCCTAAGTTTTAGGTACTTAACCTTCATCCGTTTCACAATAGCCTAGTTCCCTTGCTCACAAGTCACAAGATCTTATCTTTCTTCTTGTACAATCAAGCAACATCGCACCCAAGTTCGAGCGGTATAACAAGCAAGGAATCTGACGATCGGAGAACCACACAACAGGTTAATGCCTGGAGCAGCCAGAAGATATCTGTTTTCACAAGCAAAACACAATTTTGAGAATTTGACAAGGAGACCTTACATGTAAATCACCATCTCAGATCACGAATCTCGCTTTTCTTGTTTTTTCTTGTCCTCTCACAGGTTGTATACTTAGAGAGCTGTACATGTCACGATCCAGAAGTCAATATATAGAGGTTGTAGACTTGTAGAGGCCGCTTAGTTAAGAGAATATATGGGAAAGTTAGGTTCATATACAAACTCGATCATTATTCTTTCCATCTCCTAATAAATTTTGATGAAAGCAAGTCTTGATAAAAACGGGTTCAATAAAAAATAATTTTTAACATTATAAAAGCTTGGCACAAAAAAAAAAATCATCCGCCATAACTTCTTAATTCATCATATAAATCGAACGAGATCTTAAAGATTTTGATTAATTAATGCTAAACATAAGCTTGGCTAACTTTTTTGGCTGATATCAATTTAAGGTATTGCGGTTTTGTAAATTATAAGTCCGCTCTATTACCAAAATTATGATTTTAATTGAGTAGATTAAGTACAAAAAAAAACCATGTTTAAAAAAAAAAGTGATGGAAATAGACAAATATTTGTGTGTTTTATTTACATCCTCTTATTAATATTTGGGGAATACCCATTTAAAAATAACATTTAAATTATAAAAAATTACATACAATGCCATTAATCTTAAGAATTAACAAAAAAAAATTATTAAAGGTAAAACTGTCTTAACAATTATCATTTTAACTAAAAATAGACATATTTAAAAACATAATCTTCACCAAATCTTTTTAACTTAATTAAATTTTTTTAAAAAATTAATTAATTAAAACAAAATTATAATCTAGAAAGAACTAAATATATTAACTATTATTAATTAAATTATAATTTCAAAAATAAGAAAAATACAAAACTATTTTTAGTTTACATACTAAATCATTTCATCTAAAGTATATTATCATATTTACTAATAAATAAAATTGATTGATATATATTAAACTAAAATTTTTACGTAAATAACATTATAATTTAATAAATTATTTAGATAAAATTATTTAATGTTTATATATTTAATGTTTTTACAAAATTATCCTCTTAATAATATTACGGAAATACTTTTTAAATCTAACCATAAAGTTTTTTAAAATTATTGGGGTAAATTATTTAAAGAACAAAATTAATTGATTCATTAAGAGTATTATTGTCATTTCTATTGGGTAAAAACAACTGAAACTTTTTAAAAATATATATTTATCAAAATTTAAAATTTTATTTAACATCAACTAAAATATACTTAATTTTGATATAACTAATCTAAAATATAAAACTTAATTGAATACATATTTTTGTTGATAAATTATATATATATATATATATATATTTAACACTTACCTTATTAATTTATAATCTATAAATAGAAATTTATAATCTCGTATCTTAAAAAAAACATCAATCCGTGCTGTAGCACGTGAAATAATTTAGTTGAGATAATATATAAATAAAATCCCTCATCCTTTTTTTTCTTTTGTCAAAAAAAAAAATCATGAACATCGCAAAATCTACTATGTGTTAAAAGTGATGATTTCTTATAAAAAAAACTAATCTTAATTATGTATTTAGTTACATGATTTGAAAATTTTGTAACTATCACTTATCTCTGTTACTTAAAGAGTTTTTCAATAGTAATATTACACACATGATCTATTACGAATGGGCAGGAGAGACATCAAGATATTTTTGAGGAGCAATTTGAAAAAGAGCGATGTAATATAGGGTTTATGCCGATGTATTCATACTTTTTATTCGATTATCTTTTGGATTTGTATGAACCCACCAATTCGGTTCATTCGCTTTCCTATTCGATGTCTGGGAATGATTTTTAGATCAGATGTTTTTCTCTTGTATTTATATATGCAATTTTAGGGTTACATTGTTGACTGGGATAATTTGGACTTCAACTTCCCTACGGTCAAATTCGAATGGGCAGAATCTCTATCAGTTTGACGTAGCAATATAAGGGGTTACTCCATCTACTTATACAGACGACCCACTACAAGAAAAACTAAAAAATGCGACGGTCAAAACCGTCGGTAAATAGTCGAAACATGGTTATTTCAACGGTTTATCGACCGTTTTGAAGCTGAAACGGAGCTATAACAAATTTAGAGTCTAATCTTTTTATGAAACTGAAACAGAATTATAACAAATTCTTTACTTACCGAAATTGGTTTCAATACTTTCATACAAAATGCAAAAAAAACAGTGTAAGTAGATTAATCCACCATTAAACAGAATGTCTTAGTTAGATGGTTTGTAGATTCTGAAAGCTTCAAGATAAAAAAAGCTTTGATTTCAATCTTCTATTACTTCTTCTTCTTCATTTCAAACGGATAATCTTTTTTCACTGGAATCTTTAATTGGACGAACATAGAAGTTTGGATTTTCTTCATGTTCCGGTAAACAAAAGCATATCCATTTACTCCTCATCGTTCTCCCCAGCTATTCTGTATAATCTAGTATGCGCCGCGATGATCGCTGTCATATCCCACACTGAGAACAGCATGAGTTCCTGATGTTATTAAGTTTGTCGGTTGATTTGGTCCGCTATGAATCTCTTGTAATTTTAAAAAAGAAAACTCAGTAGATATATTTGCAGAATTATATTCATATAGTGAAATGAATGTACAATGTAAGTAAGAAAAAACAAATATGTATCTTCTTCCTATTGTCTTTATCATTGTTTTTATCTTTTCTTCCTCCAATGTCCATGTTTTTCAAATCCTATCAAAGAAAAAGAAAAAACAGATTCTAATATCTTTTGTCAGCACCAAAAAATGAAAAAGTTATTATATTAAAATAGAATTGAAAAATTTTCTGTTTCTAAAACACATACATTCTCAGTATATTTAAAAAAAAATTGAATTTTAACAATTGACAGGAAAAGTAGTTAATGATAATATTTTTTTTTGGAAAAAAATAGACAAACTTTACACAACTAAAACAAGAATGAAACGGAAAATAGATACAATAATCTTATAAAATAGTCATACACATCAAAACGAAACTAATGGATATAGGTTTTGTATGGGTTTTGGGTAATTGTCTCAAAGCCCAAACAATATTAAATTAGTTAAATGATAGCGTGCAAGTTAAGTGCCTAAATACCTAAAGAAACTCTTGCATTTTTTTCCTTTTTCAATCAAAGCATAGTTGAATGTCAGTGAATTTTTTTTCCTAATGTATGAACAAGACAACGTACTTTTAACCTTTTAATGAAATACCCAGATGCTATTTTCCTTTGAAAAAAATGGAACATAAAATTTTGAGGAAACCATGTTATGTGGTTTAGCTAAGCAATGGAAAATTTTATGTTTCTAAAACACATACATTCTTAGTTTATTAAAAAAATTTGAATTTATCAATTGACATAAAAATTAGTTAATGATGATATTTTTTGTTTATAAATAAATTGTGATTATGTTGGACTATAATGGTCCACTAGCGTTTTTTTTTTCTGCTAATGTCGAGACGATAATCTTTTTTTTTTTTTGGTCGGCAAACTTTTTCTCTTTCTTTAATACTCAGTTTTCATTACATATATCCAATTGCAGGGAATAAGGTGAGCAATCAATAACAGGTAAAAGCAAGGCTGGTTTTGCTAACGAATCGGCTTCTCTATTCTCATATCTTGGGATGTAGATGAAATCGATTGCTGAGAAATCCTTAGTCAAGCTTATTATATCTGCCAAAACTCCATAAATCGTTCGGATCTCCTCTTTTGCATTAATCGCAGCGATTAGAGATTGGGAATCGGAGAGAACTTGGATCGTTGTAATTCCTTTCCGCGAAGCAACTTGTAACCCAGTTCGTATGGCGATTGCTTCCGCCATCAGTGGATTATCGACGAAGCAACTTGTAATCCAGTTCGTAAGATGATAGTCTTTTCAGTCAACGGCTTTTGAACTACGAAAGTGATCGAATTTATTTTACAAAACCTAAGGAACAAGAGACAGAATATAACTACAAGATTTTGTTTTAACATTAAAAACTATGGTATAAAATGAATTACGAAATTATCGTTTCACTAATTTATGGTGATCTAATGGTTAAAAATTCAGTTTGAAAAGCTAGGATTGAAGTGACTCTGTTTAGCATTGGATTCATAAAAGTTAAACGCAGCAATCAACTCGAAAGACCAAATCATAGAGCTCTATGGTATCCTGTATGATATCAAACATCCAAGAAAATATCCTTCGCCGGAGATGTAAAAACAAACACGGAATCATGGAAAGGTGTTTTAATGCATCAACTGGTATCAAAGCTGTGCTTATTTCTCCTAAGGATTGACAAGAACTAGCGTGGTTTTGACACCAATCCACGTGATGGAAACCAAACGGTGGAACTATTACACTAGCGACATCAAACTAACCCCAATCAACATATAGCTTTGTACATAGTGCTAGAGGAGGTCGAGGAAACCCCAACTTTAACATATAATTTTTTTTTATTCCGGTGCTATATGGGCCCCTAATCTCTTTTGGCTAGGGACCGGCATGTTATCCATCTTGAAAAGAGATGACGCCTCTCCTAAACCAGATTCAAACTAGGGGACCTAATTAGTGCCATTAGACTCCCAACACATTTGGTCTAACAGAGCAACCTTAATATATAAAACCTGTTAAAATCAAATTAACAAATTAAAAAGAACTTAATAGTTTATAATATCTTATTAGACTTTTATATCAAGTATACTATTTTTTTTTTCCGACACGGCTTTTGTATATTTTAAGACTTTTAATGCATAAGCATTAAACCAATATACATATTGTAGTTCAGTTTAGTGGTAAGACTGCTTAGGAATTGGTTGGCAATCCGAGCAGAGATCATGATTCATGGCAAAAAAAAACTTACAAACTAAACATAAATCAACCAAATGTCACCGTTTTAAGTGATTTTTCGAATTGATATTTCTAAATTATCTCTTTGTAAAACATTTTGTTCTCTATATATTCTTTCAATTCTCTACATTGCCCATCTTATTAACTTCTCTATGAAATGTTTCTTTTATATGGAAGAACAATATAAATTACATAAAAAATACCCCCCCCCCAAAACAATTATAATACTTGATAAAAATGATAATTTTGTTGAAACAGGTTTCTAACCTTAAATATTCATTAGTTTGACATAAGATTTGAGAAACATGCATATTAATCAAATCACAGGTCAAATCATTTTTATATTCGCTAAATAAAGAAATGAAAAAAAAAAGAAGTTTAACATAATGGTATTTGAAAACATCCGTTTTACTCTTTCCTTAATACATAAAAACAGAAGATATAGTTAAATGTATAAAGATCTTTAAGATTTGTTAACTAATTGTGCATCCTCCTGGTCCTCCAAAGAAGATAGCACTAGACCAATATTCACCAACCCCAGCTTTCGCTTCGATGTTATAACAAGTTGGACTGTTTGCAAATAATACTAAAGCTGAAGCTGGGGGACTCGCAACTTCTTTTGAAACACGATCGATCACTTTAAGACCATTCACATAAGCTGCTTTTTTAAAGCCCTCTTGTGGGAAATGTCCACTTCCCATGATTGGGCTTTTTCTCTTTTTCACTGAACTATAAACTTCTCCTCCCCAAAATACCCGACTTGCTCCATTAGCTAAACCTTCAAAATGGAACAATGATCTTGGCCAGTACCCAATTGGCTCGTCCCTTAGCATAAACCACCAATCTCCTCTATTATAATCCTGATTTAACCAAAACAATAACTTTTTTAGAAGTGACTATTCATACTATAGTTTTGTTTTGTTTTATTTTCTTTTTTGGTTTATAGAAACAGAAACCAAATGAAAACATTTGTAGTTCTTTTGGTTTTGGTTTGATGTATTGCAATTTCAGTTTATGGAGCCAAATCAAAACAAAAACTCATGAATTTTGGTTTATTCTCGATTCAGTTAGATTTTGATTTGTTGGGTTTTAAGAAGATAATACTCGTCGATCTATAAAAAAGTTGGGGTTTGGTTTAGGGTTGGTCGATAATTTTATTACATTTTTTTTGGTGAATATACATTACTGTTATGTAACTTCAATTTTTCGATATGAGAGTAATTTGAGAAAATTGGTGCTATATACCTGATGTATGCTGACTTCTAACTGATATTGTTGACCATCATAAATGGAGACAGGTTCGGCAAGAGCTCCAAGTGCGAACAGGCTGCTCACTTGTACAAACCCAGGACATAATGTATTGTAGCAACCTGTCTTGTTATATCCATTTGCCTATTTTAAATAAAAACAATTAAGACAGTTTTAGCCAGTATAACTAAACCATATAAAGAATTACCAAAATTTTAAATATTTTTGAGGAACTTACAGTCCAATATGTAAATAAGCCACTATGATTCTGGTTCAATTTTGGGGATACCTGGGGAATTTTAATGTTTTCAGTTATATAGATATTTTGAATTATTATGAAATTATAAACTATTGGATTTTGACTTACTATCCATCCAGCTGAGATGCTTTGTAACGTGTCTTTAAGACCGCTCTCGATAGATATACTTGCTAAACTAAGTTGATCATGTTTCATAGGCGGATCCCATATATTAATGTTTCCCATTGCTCCATAATTGTCTTTATAGTATTGAGCCATCGCAAACTAAGACAATCATAAGGAGAATAAAACAAATTAATTATAAGCACATGTTAGGGTAATAGGGTCTCAACTATATAGTTCAAGAAGTGTTTCTTACATGACGACGGGTCATACCGAGGAAGTTCTTTTCTTCGGATGTTGGATTGAACCCTAAGGATTTCAAATGTTGAATTTGTATAAGATCTTCAAGTGTAGTTCTTTTAATAATCACTGTCCCAAGTGGACAACTTATGTCGTCGTCTTGTCGAAATGGCAGAGAAGTTGATTTTTGAGAAGTGTTGTTATCTCTTGTCCATTTAGGTATAGCTGTAGGCTTCAACTGCATATGATATTTAATTCAATCTATTAGAAAAAATTATATTCTTTAACAGCTTTAAGTTTATTTGTGTTTCGTACGATAAAACCTGAAGAGGATGGTTCTTGAGCAAAGGATGATCAAAGGCTAGCTGCTTTTTAATGTCGATGCAGTCCAATATATAACCATGTTTCGTCTGTAAAAATACAAAAGCAAAAAATAAATTGATGTGGTCTGAAAAATGTTACTTTGATTGTTGCACTCTAAAAGAGGCACGATCAGTCCAAAAATAACATACATTCCAAAATGCAAATATATCTTTGGTTCTAAATAATTAGTATAGTTTTACAACATCAAATTTGTTTAGATAAAACAAAAATGAAAGAGTACTATTGAAATATGAGTTTTTAAGTTCTTTCCTACAATGTCATAATAACTGAGCTAATTTATTTAATTTCTTACTACATATAAATTTCCTAGAATTTTTTTTTTTATCACTCATCCTGAAAATATGCTTTTAAACAGTAATCGTATACGATGGCTTGTATCACAGACCAACCATATCAATAGAAAGATAATATAAATTTCAATGTTCAACAATTTCTTGGTTTAAGAATAACATCAAAAATTTAAAAAGTTTAAAAAGTTAAATTTACTTGGAAACTTTTTACTGCAGGCTTATTAATATGGTTGAATAGTTTCTGTAGCTCGTTTTTCTCCACTTTTGATGGTATTGTTCTTCGGCTCTCAGTAACCAAAATGAGAGTTAGTGTTGACAAAGTGAACAAGATAAGCTTGGTGGAGGACCTCATAGAAAATTAAGGATCTTAAACTATTATTACCAAAGATGATTGAAACATAACTATATATATGGTCTCACATTAATATGAAATAATTAATAAAATAGAAGACCAAATCTGAAAATATTAATTAAAAAAAAATATGAAAACATTAGATATAAAGTAAAATAAAATCTGAAACCATTGAAATTTGAAACCAACAAAGAACCTATAAATAGTGACTGAAATACACAAGAGTGGATTATGGACTTTAAAATTTTTAGGTGCTTTAACGTTTAAAATAAAATGTTTTTAAAATCATATTTTTCCAATCACGCTTTTTTTTTTTTTTTAAATCATAAAAACCTTTTTGAAAAATTCTCAAAGCCATTTTTTCCTTGTTCTTGTTATGCTTTTTTCTTTCTAAATCCAATTATGACTTTAACTTACTTTAAAATCAAAAGCCTTAATTATTTTAAAGTCAAAATTCAAAATTAAGAACCTGTAGTATGTGAACAAAAAAAAAGGAAAAAGAAAAAAGAACCTGTAGTAATGTAGTATGAGAAGATAAGTCTCAACCAATCAACCCCAAACTTTCAATATCAAGAATTCCAATTTTGGTTTGCTTCATTAACACATACTAGATACTATAAGATAAGAATTAATCTGAGTTCAATCATGGATTTTTACTGATTTTCATTACAAAAAATAAAGCAATTGCATATTGTAACGCAAATAGGAAAGTATCAAAGTCCAAAGTCAAGCAAATTCATGTGACTTTCTGCTTCTATAAGTACACTTTCTGCAACATATCAATGTAAACTTGAGTATTTTGAGGATTAGGCTCACAAGAACAACAATGAGAAGCTCAATATCTTGTTCTCCGATGAAAGCATTACGGAGAATTGCAAAACTTGTATTCGACTAATTTGGAAGAACAATACCAATAACCTCTAGTTGGATCCTTTTTACAACTTCACTTACTTCCTCAAAATGTCTTGGTCTTTGCAGAATAGGTCACGTCAACCAAACCTAAAAAAGAACACACAACAATAATACTTAAATCATACTATCTAAAAATACGGCCTAAACCGTCTACTGTTGTTTGGTTATACAATAAATAAAGGTTGACTATTTTCAAATTCTTATTTGTTGTTGTTGTTGTTGTAATTATATACGTCAGAAGATATTAATTCAAATTCTTATTTTTATCACATACTGAGAATGATTTTTATTCAGGTATATGTTTTAGTTGAAGTCCGTCCAATCATATTATTATTGTCATTCAAAAACTCCAAGCTTCAGAAATAAGTTCAAACAATGGTCCAATAACCCACAGAAGCTTAGAATTGCAAATTGGACTATATTAGTAACCACTAAGTAAAAATAATGGAAATTTCAAATGAATATATCTATGAGGTGGTTCGGAAGAGTGCAAACTAATAAATAGCTAATTTGGACGCCGATTAATAAAGCATACAATCTTCATGGTGGAAAAGTAACTTGGAGAGAGATAGAGCAAACTCAAAAAACAGAGACTGAAATAGTTGTTAAGAATTTCACATGTAAAGACCTTCAGGAACTCCTTCTTTCTTCTTGAACATTACCTTCTCCTTTGCCTTCTTGAAGTCCACATGCGTCACCTAAGCCATACAACCAAAAAAGGTAAAACAATATTATTACAAAGTTTGCGTATATGAATTAACAGGTGAGAATCAGAGAATCTTTACTTTCATTCGACGCTCTCTAAGCGCAAGCAGACCAGCTTCTGTGCATATCGCCTTAATATCAGCTCCTGAGAACTCATCTTTCGTCATTACAAACTCTTCTAAGTTTACATCTTCAGCCAAAGTCATCTTTGATGTGTGTATCTAATAATGGAATGCAATTAAAAACCCATCAGATCTTTCTACAAAATTCAAAAAAAGAAATAAAAGGTCAGGATCAACAATTGTGGTACCTGGAAGATACGTCTCCTTGTTTTGATATCTGGAAGAGGGAACTCGATTTTCCTGTCGATCCGGCCTGGTCTAAGAAGTGCCGGGTCAAGACTTTCAATTCTGTTTGTCGCGAGGATGACCTTAACATCTCCTCTTGAATCAAACCCATCAAGCTGGTTCAGTAGTTCCAACATGGTTCTTTGGATTTCACGTTCACCACCTGAGTTTGCATCATACCTATTTCAACCACCATTTTATATCACAGATTAGATACCATCTCTGAAGCAAAGTCCAGAACATTGTTATCAATGGGTCATGTTGTGTTGTATTTAGGCATACCGCTTGGTGCCAACAGCATCAATCTCGTCTATGAAAACAATAGAAGGTGAAAGGTCATCAGCAACCCTGAAAAGCTCCCTCACAAGCTTGGGACCATCTCCCAAATACTTCTGAATCAGTTCACTACCGACAACACGCAAGAAAGTAGCTGATGTAGAATTCGCCACTGCCTGAAAGAATAACAAGAAATAATACTTGCTCATCCCCCACAGTTCTGAATTTAACAAGCATAAGACACATTAAAAAGAGACCACACTGCAACAATCCATGCTTGCAACGTAGACAAAACAGAAAATGAAGACATTAGATCAATCCTAGTGACTCTGAAAATCTTCCTCCATCTGCACAAGTAATATGATCTAATATCTCAATTCTAGGTGATCAAACCAGAGAAGCCACTTTCCTGACTAAATTATCTTTCTAGGGACAAAGAACTACAGCCTTGCTTAGTGAAGATTGATAAAAGACTGAATTGAGCAATTAACAACTAGGAAGCTTTTAATACTTGGTACACTATAGGCTTAAAGACGAACCTTCGCAAGCAATGTCTTCCCAGTGCCTGGCTCACCATACAAGATCACACCTTTTGGTGGCTTAATCCCGATATCTTCATACAACTCGGGATGAGTTAAAGGTAGCTCAACAGCTTCCTTGATCTCCTGAATCTGAGCTTCTAAACCTCCAATGTCAGCATATGACTCCAGAGGAGCTTTCTCCACTTTCATCACAGACACCATTGGATCCACTTCATCTTGAAGAATCCCAACAACAGAGAGTACCTACAACAAAACAAAACAAATGTCACATAGAAGAATTGGTTAAACGTTGCCATGGAAGAGCGTTGTCAAATTAGCTACTCTTCCGACTAATTCCTAATTCCCCAAAAAATGAAGCCCTAAAAACAATACCTTGTTATGCATCAAAATTGAGCAGCCAGGTTCAAGCTGATCCTTATCAACGAAAGACAAAATCCCAACGTAATACTCAGGACCAACAGAAGAAGAAACAATCGCATGATTCTCATCAATAAGCTCTTCAAGATTGCCAACACTCATAGGTGTACCACGAAGATCATCAACTTTAGATCTATCTTCCTCAGCTTTCTCCTCCTGAGGTTTCAACCTCTCCTGATTCGCTACAAACTCTTCTTCCATAAGCAAATAGTCCTTGATTCGCTCCAGTTTAAGCAATCGAAGCTTACATTTAGTAGAAGGAGTCACCGCCGGCAATCTCGCCGCCGCTTCAGGTCCTTTCTGCTTCCGTTGCTTCCTCCCTACACGAGCAGGTGGTGCGGCTGGTTCGAACTTCTTCTCTTTCTTGTCTCCACCATCTGGTTTCCGATCTCCTTGTCGATTCAATCCGCCGGATGGTCCTTGACCCATCGGAGTTTCTTCTTTCTCTCTTGCTTCGTCTCTCTCTCTCTCTCTCTGAGGTTTCTTGCTCTCGGAGAAACAAATCTTCAAATCACATCGCGGAGGAGAGAATATAAGTGGGCTTATTATTTTGGGCTTTTGTTTTTAACGCTGTGAGAAACTTAATGGGCCTATTGATTCAACTTAAGCCTATAAACGTATCTGTTATCTCCGTATAATACAAATTTTTGCGTTCTGAAAAATTCTCTAGCATCAGCCAAAAAAAAAAAAATGGATAGTAACACAATAATCTATGTTCTAAATACCATGGTGGTGGTAGATACATGAAGCTTCTTTCAAGTCTTTTAGACTTGGGGTTTTAGGTGAGCCTCTTCAATTGGTTTAGATATTTTTTGTTCTAATTGGTTTAGATATATATATAACCCACTTTAGCTACCCAAAGTTCATTATATATGGAAACATGTAACTCTATGAATTTGATAAGCTGGAATAATATAGTGTAAAGTTAGTTTTTTTTTTTTTTTTGGTTTTAGTAAAGTTAGTTATTAAAAGATAAGAGAGTGCAATATGGCCAGATAGAAAAAAACAAAAAACACAAAAGTGTAGGTTAAAGGCTCTTAATTAAAGAATTATACGTTACTTGGGTTAAAATGGATGCATCCACACAATAGTGTTTCCATTAGCTTTTGTTGAATGGATACACAAAAGACGTTTCACAAATCTCAAAAAAAAAAAAGAGAGAAAAACTGTCGAGAAGTGTAATTTCTCTTAAGTTTATTAAATAAAACTTTCAGATAGTTAAGCTAGGAAAATTATTTGCATAAACTTGTTTTCTTTTAGTTCTTTTTTTCTTTCTAAAAAGATCTTATATGATTAAATAAGTTTTTTTCTCTTATATGATTTCAATTTGTATCCGCTTCCATGTGTCCTGTTTACATTAATGTAGCATTGACTATATCAAAAAGATAATCAAAGATAATCCCACCCTAATAATATCACAAGACAAATGGCAATATCGATTATAATTAGGGAATAGTATAAATTGTTTGGCTATATATACTTGAGGAGACAAATTACACTGAGGCATTGTTGACTAAGGAAAATTAAAATGGTCTCTTCACACAAATGCTTCTTTTTTACATTTCTTTTTCTTGCTCTTCTTTTTAATCCAGGTATGTTTCTTCCTTTTCTTTTCAACATGTTGTTACTAATCAATTATAGTTTTTGCGTTCTAGTGTTTTTTTTTTTTGTTATCAGTTCATAAGAAATTAATTATCTTTCAATTTTTCTTTGTTATTTAAGGTCTTGCGACAAGAGATATATTTTCTACAAAAGACAAGACTTTGTTTGTGATGAAGGATAATGATTCAGCCGATCCATGTGGAGAGATAACAAACTGCAACAAAAAATGTATCGACCAAAATTTCCCTAAAGGAGGATTGTGCTTAGCACCTAATGATGAATCTGCATTTCTCTGCCTTTGTAAACTTTAAATTAATTTAGAACTTTATCTCGTATAGTATCCAATCCCAGAACTTTATAGTTGTGCTTTCAAGCTTTATAATTATAATAAAACTTGAGTTATAAGAAAATTATTTTCCATATCAGATTTCATATTGGATACAATCTTATTCAATATCAGAGTCGAGGCAAAAAACCATAAAAAGACAAGAATTAAAATTATGAACCCATATATACGATTTACAGATATTTTAAACCGTTGAATTTGCTTTTTAAAACAGGGTCAAATATTTGATATTAGCTGTAAATAATTAGATAAATGATTCGTCCATTTTGGGTATGAACCTTGCAAGGGCTCATTGCGACGTCCGTGAATGTTCAATATTTCAATCATCCAAAATAAATATACAATCTTTTATTGTCTACGTGGATATGATAAAATTGTTTTGCTGTTGCTGAAAAAACAAATTTTCATTGTTAAAGAGTGTAAGTACTCTAGACAATAAACTCTTTTTTTTTTTTTTGACACAAACATACTTCATTCATTTTTTAAACAAATATATGATTTATATACATAAATCAATAAAACAAAATTAAAAATATTGTTGAAGAAAAAACAATAGTTTTTAGTATTTTTTTCTAGCAATTCCGTCTTAATAATAAATAATAGTAATATGATTTCAGTTAGATCAAATATATTTGTGTATTTATTCACAACGATTTATTAATCCTTTCATATTTTGAAAAGTTAAAAGTATTAGTGAAAAAAAAAATCGTGTTTTAGTATTTTTTGCTAGCAATTCTGTTTTGACGTTGTTATCTCAGATTCAATATATAAGTGTGAAATTCAGAAACTAATAAGTAGAGCTTATAAAACTTTTTTTTAACAGGTATTTGATTTTAATTTGATCAAATATATTTGATGTAATTATTCAAAACGATTTACTAATCCTTTCATCTTTTGAAAATAATTTGTTTACACTAATCTGAATATTTTTTTAAAACAAAAATTAATCATGTGATAATTAAGAAAAGGATAAAGAAAAGAAGACAAATATAAAAAGAAAAAATCGAAAAACGACAGGGAGCTTCAAAGTTGGAGTTAGCTAAGCTTGCTTAGCCACTTTTTATTGTGCTCAGAAGAACAGTCGCCGGCAAAAGTCTCAACCTTTTTGGGGATTTTTCCTCTCCGCCGTTCACAGTTCACCGGCATTTCTCTCTTCTCCGACTAGATTTCCGTATCGCCTGAGTTTCTCGGCGATGGGAGACGAGAAGCCGGCGATTGTGATGGCCAATCGTGAAAGAGATCGAGAGCTTCTGATTCCCGTCGCTGATTCCGGCGACAAAGACGATGGTTCTTCTTCGAAGCCTTCTTCTTCTTCCTCTTCTTCTTCTTCTTCTTCTTCTTCGCATCAATCCAGCCACGAGGTCTAAGTTTTTTTTCACCTGATCTAGAATCTTGTTCTTCGTTTTCTCATTTCAAGATTCATTCGAAATTAACAGTAGAATTGGATTGATATTAACCTCTTAGTTCCTTTCAAGATTTATTCTTCAGAGATTTGGCCGGTTCTGTTTCCCCTTAGTTCAAAATCTTGGAACTAGATTCAATCTATCACCATAACACTTCCTTATATAAGTTTGGTAGTGTGTGAACTAGCCAAACATTGATCTTAATTCTGCAGATGCTTATAAAGATTTGACCTTTCCTGGTTGAGTAAAGTATGAATTTGCATTCCAAGTGTTTTTTGTTAGGATCTGTCGATTCTTGAGTCTTTATGTTATGGTAATTCATGTTGTGAAGCATATGTAACACATAGAGAATTGTAGTCTGATGCTTTAGCTATTTTCTGCAGACTTTAAGCTTGTTCATTAGGGGTTGGGCGTCGAAGAAGTTCATGACAGGCTGGTAAGCAAGAGTCGAAAATTTGGCATTTGATTGTAGTTGTCACAGATTCAAAAATTGTGCTGATAGTTTTAAATCTCAATTGCTTTTTGTTTTAAATCTCAATTGCTTTTTGCAGTGTTATCCTACTTCCTATTGCAATTACTTTCTATATAACATGGTGGTTTATTCACTTTGTGGATGGATTCTTCTCTCCAATATATGCACAACTTGGAATCAACGTATTTGGTAAGCATTTGAATGGCCCCTCTTTATCGAATCAACAACTTGATATCAGTTTCTCACATGAGTTTGATTTTGGTTTTGTAGGTTTCGGTTTTTTGACTTCCATTGCATTCATCTTCTTGGTCGGGGTGTTCATGTCTTCGTGGTTGGGGGCATCAGTTCTGAACATAGGAGAGTGGTTTATCAAGCGGATGCCATTTGTTCGTCACATCTACAATGCCTCCAAGCAAATCAGCACTGCCATATCCCCTGGTCTCGCTTAAAAAAATCTTATTTTACCTTTCAACATTATAAGTTAATCCAAATTTTCCATTCTCAACTTGTTCATATCCATTTTTTCTTTCTCCGTTCAGATCAAAATACACAAGCTTTCAAGGAAGTTGCAATCATTAGGCATCCCCGAATAGGCGAATATGCATTTGGCTTCATTACATCGACTGTTGTTCTCCAGGTGAGTGAAAATGCTTGGTTCAAGGATTTAGTTATTGTTTCCAGAACTTCTCTTTTAGGATACAAAGGGCAGCCACAATTTCTTCTAAGCATGGTTTATTATAATTAGATCCTTTCTATACCAAAATGTAATAATGCTCTGTCATTGCAGAATTACCCAACCGAAGAGGAACTTTGCTGTGTATATGTTCCCACAAACCACCTTTACATCGGAGATATACTACTTGTCAACAGTAATGATGTTATCAGGCCGAATCTCTCTGTCCGGGAAGGAATAGGTGAGATTTCAGAATCTAAACTCTGCCATTGTGAAATACCCCTACTTATTGTCTGTCCTAGATGTGTTGTTATATACTATATAGCATTCAAGTTTATTTGTGGAAAGCTACTGAACTATTTATACTCGTTCTTCATCTGCAGAGATTGTTGTTTCGGGTGGAATGTCAATGCCACAGATTCTATCGACTCTTGATAAACCTTCGGCCTCAATTGACAGAGCTACAAGTTTATAGTTTCATGCAGAAGACTTTCTCTTTTTGTTGGGTGATGATGAGTGTGTGTCTCTGGAGTCTCTTCAATATTGTTGTAATATTTTGTTTGTGTTTACAAAAGTGTATAATGTAAGGTAGGTCTCTTCTTAGATATGAATCTTTCTCCTGAAAATATTATTTTTCTTGAAAAAGCATTGAGAATTTTCTGTTATGACAAGAATTGACTTAAATCCTCTTAAAGAAACCCAAAATTTGATTTATTTTATTTATTCTTCAAATCTCAAGCAGAAGTAACATCAGATCTTCTATAGTTCCTAAAACATATCAAAATCAGACAAAAGCATGTATGTTACACAGTAAACATCACTGTGATTGCCAATGGTAAATAGCAATGTACACATAGTGACAACAATTTGTAAAGAAACAGCTCTTATGAATCAAAGAGAAGAATTTGGAGGAAAGAAAAGAAGAAGAATGCCTAACACAATCAAAATTGTGTGAATAGTTATATAATAATACTCTCTAAGCACCTGCTAATGCGCTGAAGCTGCGACCTCTCCTCTGTTTTAGATTATGTAAGAGGAAGAAAAAGGAGTGGATGCAGCTGCATTTCTGTAAAGTTATTTTTTTCCTAAAGGAGTAAATATTAATTCAGAGGTCTTTCTTCTCAGACAAAGCTGGAGTTTTATGAAGATGAATTTGTGAGGATGTGTTTGGTGTTGTTGTTGTTGTTGTGGTTAGCTGGGAAGGTTGCTTTGTGGTTTGAGAAACTCCATTTGCAACTGGTCCTTGTTGAACCACTGGCTGGATTTTGACAGCACTGTGTACAGGTGTATCTAGATCCATTCTTGACAAAGAACAATTTGATTCTGCAACAAACAAACAAACAAAAAAACTAGGTTTTAAAACGTGAATCTTATGTTTAGGCATATACTCCATTTTCTTGATGATATAAGAATTGTCTTACCTTTTAATTCTCCGTAGGAAATAATTCGGTTAAGGCAGTCACGGAACTTAGTTAATACTACTTTCTCCTGCTCTGCATAAACCTGGTCTTGCCCGTTTGGTAGCTGTGAGGTAGGCTCCACCGAACAATTAGGTGAAGCTGCAACCATTAACATAGTGTCCCGTTCGTCACACATCAATGCCAAAGTTTCTGGAGATAGTGACCTCCCTTTGGAGCCATCTGAATTGGAATCCTCTGGACCAGATTTCTCAGCTTGATTTCCACTCGCAGCTTTCTCAACCTTGGTACCTTTATTATTGCCTTGTCCTTGATCTTGCACAGAAGAAGATACGGAAGTTTCTTTCTGATCTGCTAACTGTTTTTCTGTTAATGCCTTTGCAGCTTCCCCAGCTACAGCAACCAGAACTGAACAGAGTGCTTTCACATCCTCCGGTTGAATTATGTCTGCCAAAAGAGACCTTCAAAAGAAAACATATTTGTAACTCAGTTTCTGCAATCCCAGAGAAAAGATTTAGCTTTGTCAACACATCAGAAATTTACCTATATACAACTTTGGATGGGCCTAACGACGCGTTGCCTCCAGCACGAGAACCAGTTTTCGAAGATGTGGTTCTTCCACTATTTGCCTGATACCAATAATTATACTATAAGATCTATCATTTCCCTAACCAAGGAGGACAGATAAGGAAAGCATATAGTATATTAACCAGACAAAGCAAATAAACTTGAGGTTTTTTGTGTAACTGATTTACCTGGCTAAGCCTATTAGTTGATGAATCTTTGGTTCCTTGGTTGAAGAAAATCTCCTGACCTTTCTTTCTCTTAGGAGCTGGAGCAGATGCAAAGCCAGAGGAACCAATAGCTCCAGTTATGGCAGCATTTGCGTGTTGGAGATAAGCCACGTTGTGGGAATGTTCACCGTGAAAGAGCGATTGTCTATCTTCACTTCCTTCAAAGTTTTTGCAATCCAAGCATTTGCAGTTCTCAGAACAAAGAATGTTTGCCTGAAAGCACTCACAATACTTCTTAAGACATCCTGATTTCTTGCAGTGACAGCCTTTGTTGTGTTTCCCTAACATCACAACTTCACCAACCTCCTCCTGCAAAATCGAGTTAAAATTTAGAACTTATCTAAGAACCTTAAGAACAACAGTTTAAAGAGCATCACACCATAAGTAAACCGCATACCCTGTTATCTCGTCCGCCGTGTGGACTGCTAGCAATCTTAGGCCTGAATGCATTTGGATTCCGTTCCAGAGTTGATTCAACAGCTTCTCGTCTCGCGGGTTCATTTTCAACATTGTTGAAACAATTTACACAGTTGCAACCATCACAGTAAGTACCGGATGCAAAGCATTCACAATACCTGACCAAAGGACATTGCACAGTGCTCAATTTATATGAAGAAGTCACAAACTAAATACCACTAAGTAAGAAGACATAAAAGAAATCCGAAACAAACATAACAAAGAGTTGCTCATCAATGGTTAGATGGAGACTTACAGCTTCAAGCACCGTGAGTGTTTACAGTTACACTGTTTTTTCTTCTGAGGGGTTCCATCTCTAGTTTCCCCCACAGGCCTTGGTTTGGATTTCGGAGATTCGGGCTTCCTGCGATAAAAAGAGAAGAAAACAAGTGTCAATAATCTTTCAAACATAGAACAGTAACCATTCAACTAAATCACAAATCTCTTTTAAGGATCGACGCTTCAATCCCCAAATCTGACTTCAATAACACAGAAACACATCTCTCTAACTTGTCAAAAGTTCAAATTTTTGAATAAGACAGAAACTTACGGATGTCTAATTGGGACGTGAAGAAGCCCCAGAGATTGTGGCGGCGCTGGAATCGCAGTCACCACCGATCGTACCTGACTGGTAACTGGCCGCGTAGGCGTCACAGCCGGTGAAGGGATTGATGCAGCAGCCGTCGAAGAAGATACGACCGGAGCTTGATTGGACTGTGAATGCTCCACATCGGAACCACCAGTAAAGTCGAGTTGCCTCGCCGACTTCTTCGACTCCTGTGTAACCTCCTCCTTTTTTGGCGGGAATTTGTCTCCTGCTTCACCTTCTCCCATCTCCAAAAATTTCGAATTTCTCTGAAAAAAAAACCCAGAATTTTTCCCTATTTTTGCACCCACGAAATAAAAACCCAAAATTTATAATATAATCACCAATTCAATACAAATCAGCTTGAGAAAACACGAAAATTTCAAGATCTGAATCCACCCTTAATCCCGTTTCAACGCGAAAACAAAATCCCCAGGAGCCGAATCGGCGTCTACTAAAACTTCAAAAAAAAACGGGATTTTGAAATTCGAAATTTTGATCTAGACTTAAAAGAAATTAGGGTTTTGAAAGGTTTGAGCATCTGAAGAAGAAGAAGAGAGATTTGGCAAACACAGCGGAGAAAAGTAATATAGCAAAAAAAAAAAAACAGAGAATTTGGGGTTTATTCTTCTTCTTCGTCTTCGCGAGAGCTTTTTTTTTTGTTTTAACTCTCTTCTCCTCCCTCTCTTATACATGTTTTGAAATTTCAATTTTCTGGATTATATTAGACGGACAGATTTGTTAGACAATTTGATCGTACGGTTGTCATTAAATACGTTGATCCGACGATTACTATTCATATAAGGTTTGAAGTGGAGTTGTTCTTCCACCGTCCGATCGTCACGATGGTCACTCGTGACTACACAAGAGAGAAGTAATGCTTTTGAATAACAGCTTTGGCCCTAAGTTTTCTTTTATTCACGAAAATGTCCCAATAGTTTTCAATATTCGAAATATATAGCAAAAAAATTGTCATCACAATGAAAAAGAGGAATTGGAACTGACGATTTGTTGATGTTGCATGATGAAAAGGAATCGATTTGCGTATCTATGTTCTTCCTCAAAATCAGGATTTGTTTGGGGATTTATAGAAACTGAAAATGATTTATAATCTTTTGATTAAGGTTTTTTTTTTTTTCATTTTTTTTTGGTCATCTCAAACTTTATTGATCAGACTAAAAAGTCTAGTAAAATATATAATTTAGGTTTAGTTAACGGTTTAATTATCTTATGACAAATAATAATAAAATTAGGACGTTTAGTTAATTATAGAGCATAGTTAAAGTTGACTAATTTCGGGTCTAATTTTGCGTAGTCAACAAAAACTTTGATAATCATTTTGCTATAAAGTTGGAAATTTTTTTTACGCAATTACCAAAAGTTAAAAGATTGTTTTAAATATTTTCTCCCTTAAATGGCTACCGAATTTTAGAAGAGTATTTGATTTTTTTGTTATTTAATCCCGCAAATAAAAACAATTGTGACTTAAAAGCCAACAACAAAAACTGAAAAATCAAATACCTATAACCGTAAAAACTTTAAAACAGTTAATCAAATTCCTAGTCAAAAGAAAATTCCAGTCTTCGTTAATATAATTGTACCTTACCTCAGAAATTATTTAGCCTAAATTCTTTGGTAATGCATAGTTTATGTATCTAATTTTCCACTATTTTAAAACATTTCAACCTTAGAAGAGTTGTTTTTTATGGCTTTGACGACTCTAGCTTTAGCTCCACGCTAAACTCGGGTTTAGAATGCCTTTCCTATGGGCTTCTCTTTTTAATTGGTTCAATTTTTAGGCTTTGTTCACTATGTATAATGTATTAGGCTAAGCTAAGCCCTACATTTCATTTTAGATCTCCAAGACTCAATCCAAGGGTTTTAGTCTTTTAAACAATGACTCTTGATAAGCATAGGAATATTGTAGTGGGTAAAAAATTTCAGCCCGACCCGAATCTGAAATGAGGTCGTTCACCGTAAGTCCGAATTTGAAAAACTCTCTGTTGGGTTTCGAATCAGCGGGTAAACCCGAAAACAAATTCTGATGGATTCCGGTCAACATGTGGATACTCCGAGTTGTTTTTTTTTATTTTTCTTGCTTTGAATTTATGCTTAAATACCAGTATACAATATAATATGTATTTATATTTTATACTCCTACTCTTTTCATATTCATATAAATCTTGCTATATATTCAACTAAATTCAATTTGTATTTTATAAAAATTGATTGATATTATTTTGATGTAAACTACCTAAAATTTGCTAACAATTAAGAGTTTTTATGCCATTGCTCAAATTGGGTTGGATGGATTCTGTTAGATATTGGTTACAATTATTAACTATAATAAATCGAAATACCAAAAGCCAAACACAAATTGATCAAGTTATCACCGTTAATCCAAATTATCACCGTTACTCCAAATTCAAAATACTTAAGAGTTAAGACATAAGACATAAGTTCCCAAGAAGACTCTTCAGAACTCTTATTAGTCTTTTTGAAACAAATTAACAAAAAGTAGCAATCCAAGAGCTTTGGGATATTCAATAATTGAATTTAGAAGAATTGAATGGAATAAAAAAAAAAGTAATAGAATTTAAAGATATTAAATTAATTATATCCAGATGAGAACATAAAAGGTGGTAATTGGTTCTTCACGTTTTTTTTTTTTGTTTTTTTATTAATTTTTTTTTCAATTGACAATATAATCAAAACCATCCTAATATTGAATAACACTAACATTTAATAGAATTTAAAAATCAATCAATTGAATAACACTAAAATTTAATAGAATCTATAAAATACAAAATTGAATAACACTAGAATTTAACATTCTATTATTTTCTCTTTCATCATTTAACAATGACTGTTGATAAGTAGCAATGTAACATTTGATGAACTCCACAAGGCATCACCAAAATGTACAATATATGAGCTTTGCAATCTTGATACGTAATAACTTTTTCTGCACCCACACCACCGTCAGCAAATGCAGTCTTTATGAAGCACGAACTCAGAAAATTTCCACTCAGTTAATGTCTCAACGATAATAATTAACAGTACTAAGCCACCAAAAGTTCTTCACTTTGAAATTTTCATATATATTGATCGACATGCAGTGAAAAGTATCATAGTAAAGTCTACATGAGCCTGTAGGATTGATCCAAAGTCGATAAACACAATTATAGTGCTGGAGCAAAAGGCCTAAAAGAAACGCACCAATTGATACCAATTTTTGTATCGGGTGAGATGCCGTAGGTGATTAAAGAATTATTGGGAACCGAAGACGAAACTAACACTCCAAGCATACTTTAGAACAATTTATAGAAGAAATCATCAGTCTCTAACCAACTACGGGTTCATCCATTGTCCTCGTTTCTCCATTTTTCTCCATATATGTAGAATTTTGGATAACATGCTAATTAATGTTGCTAAAATTATACTATAAGTGTAAATTAATAATATTCCGTTGCATCTTTAAAACATCTTAAAACTATCATTTCTTTCTGTTGACCCAAAAAAAAAAGCAAAATGTTAAAGGTGTTAATTCATGTTTATGGATTGTATGGATTTAGAACGGATTAAAGTAGGAGATGTTAATAATAAAATTAAAATACAACCATCATATATATCGCATATGCATTAAGAGAATAAATAAAGTTCTAATTAAAGCAAGAAAACATGATTCAGTAGGCCATCTCATACTCGTCAACTGCAAATGTTCAAAGGCTAAACGCCAAAACCAATCTGTGTTAGTATAGCATCATGAGCAATCAATCTTGGAAACTCATTTTGTTGTTTTCTCAATAGACTGGTTGATCATGATGTTATAACATCTACTAATTTTTTTGGCTGACGAAAAATCAAATAGCATAAAGTGAATAGTTCACTGGAGAGTGAATCCGAACGCCGGAGCCCAATAGTCCGCGCCATTGTCGCTGCCAACTTGGAGTGTGCATGAGATTGGGACAAGACAAAGTCCTCTACTTCTCAAATCTTTCATTGGTTCTTCGTTAGGATTTGATTTTTGATTGTCCGTCGATGACGATGAAACTCCTCTTTTCATGCAATACTCATTCACAAGCTGATCACCAAATCAGAAAAAAAAATTCTTAAGCATATATATTTAGAAAAATTATGAAATTGTTGTATAGTATGAGTATTGGTGACAAATCGGGTCGGCCCGCTCCACAACAGTCCAAATTTTTGTGTATACGGCGGCTCAGCCCACACTACCCATAAGCCATAAGTAACATATATATATGGATAACCTAAGCATTTTTTTGTGTGAATATTTACTGTTTTGTAGACCAATCCGCAGGTTTAATTATTTATTTGACGCCTTTAAGTGCGAGTAATATGTATTACATTTTCTGAATTTGTTGAATAGCAAAAAATTTTGCAATTACAAATTTTGCTAAAATTTTAAGTCACAGTTAATCTCATACTCACAAGTCACAAAATTTAAAACCATTTGTGGGGCAGGTAAATCGTGATATTTTGGTTGCAAAAGTTGATTTAGATCGATCATTTGCCAAAAAACCTTTTGTGACCAAAAGATACTTTGATAAAGGAAAATAAATGTAATAAGAGGACTGAAGAGGAAAGTTGGCGATGTCATCTTTTTTATTTTATTGACCATACTTTATCTTTGTCGTTTCACTTTTAAGAGAACAATAGTAGAGAAAAAAGGGTAATTTTTTGGGGATAAAGCTGGCAACTTTTTTTTCTTTAATTAAGATTTGGGTTTAATTGATCCAATAAAAAGTAAAGTGCATAAAACTAGAAAATAACATAAATATGTGCGTACCTGACCAGGGTCCTCAGGAAATATACCATTCAAATTTCCTTGCGCCTATTCACATAATTAGGAATCAATTTTAATTAGCAAATAGCAATCAGATACATTTTAATGCCCCATTATATGACGTGTAAGTAGAAACACATGCATGTATGTGTATTATATATATAAATACATTATACATATTACTAAGGCGAATATTAATTTAATACTTACATGTTGGTGCATCATATTATTCCTCGAGGGAGTACCAACGTATGGTAGACTTAAAGTCTGAAAATTTTAAAAACAAACAAATATTGAGAAAACAGTTGCGCCAATTATATTCTAGAGAAAACAAAACTAAATAGATGTTTAACTAGAGTTTTAGAGTCAAATCCAAAACTAATCTCACAATTACTTATATTATTCTGTTCTAATAATTATTATAAAAAAAATCCGAATAAAGATGGAAAAAAGAACTCCAAATAATCCATACTTGGGTTTCACACACGAATTATTTTTGTTTTAGTTGTGAGGGAAGATTCGTAAAAATCGTTGTCTTGAAATAAATGAAATAAGAAGCATGGTAGTTTGGAAAAGACAAGTCACCTCAATTTGACTGTGGAGGAATCTAATGTATCCAAAAGCCTCCGACAAGACAGAGGCTGTGTCAGTCTGAAATAAAAGGGATCAATCAGCCAAACAGTGACTAATTTAATTCAATTTTGATTTAGAAATTAGTCAAGTGATAAGTAAAGGGAATTAATAAATAATTATACCTTGCCAAAGGGAGATACTAGCTGGTGAAGAGATGCGATTCTGCCTCCAAGTTTCTCCTTTCTTACCTTTGATAAGTGATAAACCAACAGATCATATATAAATATACTACATGTAATTTCGTTATTTTAACGAGTGTAATTAGATCTGTAATCGATTTTATCTATTTTAGCATGGGAAAAGAGAAAAAGATTCTCCAAGAATCACGTAATTAATTTTCGTTAGTACAGCGTGAAATCAATATACATAATCATATAAATTTTAATATGGTTAACGGAATGTACAATATTAATTAGACTAAATTGAACTCAAAACATTAACCAAAAATTGATCGAAGATCCAAACACAAAAAAAAAAAAAAGGAAAAAGAACGACACATTTTGATAACTGATAAAAATAAAGATATATTTTGTTACAAACATACTAATATCAATTTAGCCAGGACAAAATAAACAGAACAAGAAGAAGAAAACATAATTAACTTGATAATGTTTTTAAAATTTTGTTAGATAACGAAAGCTGAGCTAAAACTGAATCAAACTGAAAAACATATTTAGTTTCTATTTTTTCATAAATAAATAAAAACTAACAAAAAAGGATTGCGTAACTACCGTTGAATCATAGGAAAGAATGATAAAAGAATAATGAGATCAAGAAGAAGAAGACACATAAGAAAGACAAAAATGTTACAATCAGACACACATGCAGCTTATTCTGTGCCCATTCTCTTTTGTTTGTTTATTCTTCTCCTTTGTGTTTGTGCATTTGTTTTGTTATTTAAAATGTCAGCAAGAGATAGAAACAAAGACATAGGGGTTTAGTTAGTTACCTTGAAAGTTGACTGTGATGAAGAAACTTGAAGCTTTGGTTTCTTATTTGCAAAAGAAGACCCAATAATCTCTGAGCTATTACACTTCATGAACACACATAGACAAAAAAAAAAAAAATTGATATGTTCATTGATAAAAAAAAATATGGAGACATTAATTAAAAATTCTTTGGTAAAGATTATATCTTGATCTGAATAGTTAACTATTTCGACCAACCTCGGACAAGTTAAGACCATTGTGAATGTTATTGTTGTTGTCTTCATTGGTATTGTGAATTGTAACACAAGACTTGTTTGGAGGTGAGTTCGGTGAGGACATTATTTCATTACCATTATTATTGTTACTCTCTTGTTTCATGGAAGCCTGGTGCCTCAAAACTTGTTCTTCCCAAATCGGTATCTTCTCCTCTTGGTAACTATGATGTTGGTTTTGATGATGATGATGATGATTCATCATCTCCATTTTCTCTTCCTCTCTCATCATCAATCCACCCCTTCATTCAAATACAAAATCCATATTAGATCGTGTTTGTGTATATGCAATAATATACGTATATTATGTATACATGAAAAAAAACAAAGGAGAAACTTCATAAGATCGAATTAGATTACTAAACAAAATCCAAGAACTCAAAACCATTTACTTAGAAAACATACTAACGAGAGAGACAGAGAGAGAAAGGGGGTTACAAGAGGAGTTGACTAAGGCTCCATGGCTGGTCAAGAGGCAGATCACTCATTTCAAGCCAAGAAGAGAAGTTAGGGTTACTATTAGGAGGAGGCAAAGAAAGTGAAGAAGAAGATGAAGAGGATGTCAGAGAAGAAAAGAAGTTCGGCAAGAGACTTGGAAGATAAGCGGTGGTAGGCGGTGGCTGGTGAGACATCAACGGCGGTGGTGGCCTCAAGCCGCCGCTGACGTTATTGCACCAATTAGGGTTTCCAGCCGCCGTGAGGTGTTGTACCGGCGAACTCTCCAACACTCCTCTATTCATCGCCTCTCTTAGTTTCTACTAATAGAATTTGGAAAGATTTTGAGATTTGTTGCTTCTCTATGCTTTAATTAGTTTAGCTCTAGTTTTTGGAGAAAAGGAAAGAAGAAGAGAGACAAACAAATTGAGCAATAGATAGATGTCAATGGTGATTTTAATAATGCATTTAACACAATTCTCTCTCTCTCTCTCTAGTATAATTTTGGATGTCCATATTCGATGTAACGATTAACTAATTCTGGATAAACGGATTAATAATCATAAAACAGATAAACCTTCAAAAAAAAAAAACAGAGACCTAAGTGTGTAAATTTATGTAAAAGTAAAACCATGTATAAATATTTACTAGTTTATTAATAAAATATCAATTATCAGAACAAAAATTAAATAGTTTAAGAAAGAAAATTTATTAGAATTCATTTTTGTATACTTCATTTTTTCATGCTTTAGCTTTATCTTAAAGTAGGGAAGGAAAAGGTGCTTTTGTTATTTCACCGAATTATGGGCTGAGAATCAAGAATGCAAATTTTTAAAAATAGAAACAGGAAAAGGGGGTTATTCGAATACTTTTATATACAGTGTATAATATATTCGAATATACATATATTTTTGATATTTTCCGTATATTACAAGTGTCTTGCATCTATGCATATTTAAAATCCTTTTAATTCCATTTAATTAGTTCACTTTCTGTGACTTAATTACTAATTTATTTACGGTATCCGGGAATTTAATTTTGTTAATCTATTTGTCCTTATTTTATTCATACAGTATATAATTTCTTCATTAAAACAATAATGTAGATAAACTACTAAATAAAAGTTTTCTTTGTTGGTGACTTAAATGGATCAACGTGTGTTGCGTAGGGTTTTATACGTACGTATCCACTTAAATGTAAAAAGCTAATTACGTTAAAATGAGTCAAAAGTTTATCTGAGTCTTCATTACATCGGATCATCAAGTTGTTTATAAGCTTTTTAAGAAACATCTTACTCCTTTTTACCAAAACAAAAAAACGAAATTAAAATAATGTCTGTGGCTCTGTCTTGATATCATTAATTCATTTGGGAATAAAAATTCTCTTTTACCAAATAAACCACCAGATCATATAGTATGTTATTAACTTACAAAAATTAAACATATAAACTGGTATAGACTACCTGATTATGTACTAGGTATATAACTGTCTACTTGATTGTGTCAGATGTACAAAAAAAATTATTGACGTAAAAAATGTATGTTAAGGTAAATAACAAATTCATAGATATATAGACATAAATTAAGGTGATATAAAGAAAAAGACATAAATTAAAGCAAAGTTTCCATTTCAAAGAAAATTGTTTTCAATGATCCCCATATATAAGATAAGTTGCTTAATAACTTGTATCTTTGCTTCTTCCGTTGAGTATTCTTAATGTCTACCTCTTAACTTCATGTAACATAAACAAGTTTATTATTTTAGTATATTAATAATTAATGCATATCCATTATCAATTTTTTTTTTTCATTACAACATGCTCAAAGTATATATATGCTGTATTTATAGAAATACAATGGGGTCATGAGCGAAAAACGTGGAAACTTATAAAGGATCGGTCTCACGTAACCACTAAATCACCACCATATATATAAGTGTGTGCGCATTTTTTTTAAGCATGGTATTGGTAGGGTAGGAAAAAAAACTAACAATATTTAAAGGTACCTATACATCTGGTTTAAATCGAGGAAAATATTTTAATCCAAAAAGTAGTATGTACTTATAAATTAATTTTCCCACTCACGCAGAATATGATTAAATATGATTAAAGCATGATTTCATGGTGACGCATTCAATCACAGCTTGAAGGCGAAACGGTGAACTTGTTTTCGTTTAAAAAAAAATTATATTCTCATTGTTTCATATTTGTGTCATTTTACACTTCAAATTTTGTTTTAAAATAAGTGTCTTTTTGTATTTTTAATATAGATATTTGGTAAGAGTTTCATTTTTATCTTTATTATTTTAATAAATTGACCAATAAAAAATTGTATAATAATAATAAAGTGTAAACCAACAAATTTAATTATTCTTTTAATATTTGTGAAAAAAATTTAAAAGACATTTATAATAAAATAGAGAGAGTAGCATTATAAATTTATAACTTAGTTTTCATTTTACACCAAAAAAGCTACATTTTTTGAAGGAGTCAATTTCTAGGGTTTGGAGATCCCTCTATCTCTTCAAAGAATGACTACAATTTCCAAGAAATTCTACATCTATATAAAAAAAAGATCTGTACATAGTCACACTACTCTTTAAAAAAATAAATAATCTAAAATTAAAGTGTTCTAAATAATTTATTTTAAACGATTATTTTAATAACCAAGCCGAGCAAAACAATGTTTTGATCAATCGTGTTTAAGTATTTATTTTTCTTAGCATAAGATGTAATACTCTGGATTTTGGAAACATGAGACAAATGGTAATTAGAATTTTTGAAAGAAAAGAAAGAGTAAAACCAGATGTCGGTAGCCATTATCAAACATAAATGGTAGATAACTTTTTTTTAGAAAAAAGGAAAAAGTTAAACTCTAACGCTATTTTCTTAATAACATATCCACATCGTCTTTTTCATAACATAACATAACATAACATAGTTGCTGTGGAATGTAAAAATTAATGCCAAATTAGTAACTCAAAAAAAAGAGGTAGAGAATTAACCTCGTGAGATGAAACGATATTAAATAAGAGTATTATTATTATTTAGGAGAAAAAAGGTTTTAACTTTTAAGGCCAAGGGGAATGATGAAGAATGAAGCATGCTTTGTCCGTACAGTCCAAAATCTTTGTCGGAGACGATGTGTCGTTTCTTCTTAAATTATATTCTCTTCCTAATGTTATGTTTCATTTTTTTCTCTTTATGTTAACTGAATATTATACATATTAGCTGTTTTCTTTTTACATATTAGTATATATTATTTTGTTTGTTTTAAAAGCGACGCATTAATTTTTGCATAACAAGCAATTGAATTTTAGCTAAGTAGATTTTGAGACATGTTAATTTATCGGATTCTAAAGAGGTGTAAGATCAGAGAGTTTAATTTTAATTTAATTGATTGATTAACAACAAAAGCGTTTACATGAAATTTTAAGTATTTATTTGAATCTATGATACATGTATACACTTTTAGGTGTTTTCAAAATATTATAAGGTTATTGGTTATATACACATATTTCACACAAAATAATTTAATTTCTTTGGACACAAATCAGTAGGCATTGGCATTTGAGTACTCGGGTCGGATTCGGATTAGGTCCATTCGGATTCGGATTTTCAGATCTTAAGATTTAGGTTCCGTTCGGATATTTTAAATTTTTGGCTCATTGTCTATCCCCTCTTCATGCAGAGTTTGGATCTCTACTTTGGGCTATGAGATGCCTTATTCCGCTATTTTTAACCAAAGTTGCTTTTGAGACAGAATGCAAGGAGTTAACACAGTTGTTAGCCACCCCCGATGAGTGGCCTTCTTTTGCTTCGGATCGGAGTTGGAAGATTTCAGTCTCTTAAAACTCTTTTTTCCCTTGTTTGCATTATCTTATATTCCACATTGTAGCAATGTTCGTGCCGACTGTCTTGCTAAGAAGGCACGAGCACGAAGTTCTATTTTTTCCCATATAAGCTCTTCAATTCCGGACTGGTTTGTCCTTGAGGAAAACCGCCCGTTTCTAGTTTAAATGGATGATTTTGTTTTGCTGTAAAAATGAAAGAATCACATTAAGCAATTCCTTTAATGAGGAACCGTCGTTGGAGGAGTCCATCAGATTTGTTTATCAAAGAGAGGAAATACGATTACAAACCGTTTTATCTATAACTTGGAGAAGATATCGAAAAAGATGATACATATTTTTATATCGTCTATCGTCATGTTTCCCCAAGATATAGTAAGCGGTTGTTTGGAAGGCTACGCAGAGCATAATGGAGTTAAAGTTGTTGAACTGATAAGTTTGCAGATGACGGATCATGTGGGACCATTTTTAGGTACATCTTTATTGTTATATATAAAAATTGAATGATTGCTTATTCGCATTCTATCCAAAGTTTTATAATTAACATTTTTGAAAAAGGTAAATAAAATAAAACTATTTAAATAAGGAGATGGTTTGAGAAAGTTTTTTTCAAAAATAAATTGTTTTTTTTAGATGAGAAATTCATAAATTGGTTAAATAAAATAATATGATATATATATATATATATGTTTCATAAATATACACACCTATGTCTTAAAAAAAATATCGAAATGCGAAGTAAAAATCTTAATATATAAAGCTGAACGTGTTTAACGTAAGCGTCTTGAAATGATAGCTTCGTTAGATTTTGACATCATTAATTTAGATTGTGGCATTTTCTGGTAATGATAATTTTCTATATAAAAATATAGAATAAATAATTAATTAAGATTTTTGTCAGTTTAAACAAAAATTTAAATAGCAGAAATTTTAGTAATTTTGAACTTTCTGATAATGGTAATTTTTTATATGAAAATATAGAATAGATAATCATTAAAAAATTTTTGTCAGTTTAAGTAAAAATGTAAATAGCAGAAAAATGAAAATAATAGAAAAGATAACTTACTGTTAATGTATCATCAGAAAAAGACAATTGTCAGTTTTAGCAAAATATTTAATATTTTACATCATAATTATTTTAATTTTTAAAATTAATATTGTAGTAGTTTGGTTATAAATACCAAAGTATAGATTTTTAAGCAAATCATCTTCTCATTCATCTTTTAACTTTTGTTATTCATCATATTAACTCAGAAAAATGAATTCAGAAGTTCTTCTTTCCCTAGATCAATTCGACAAAATCGTTGTTTATCGTCGTACTATAGTACGCTTGCTTTGAAAATGGGAAGCAAGAAATATCAAAGTAAATAATATACTCATGGGAATAAAGTTATTATTGATTGATGAAAAGGTAATAATTAGTTTTAACAAATCTTATTATATTTTTAAAAGATGTTTTATATTAGTGTTTAATATATTTTATTAAAATATTATTTTAATATGATTTTGTTAAGAGTCTTTATATTAGTATTTAGTGTTTAATTTATTTGATTTTTGTGAAAAATATTATTTTAAAATATTTATTTAATTTTAAATTTATATGTATTATTCACAAAAATTACAAATCAAGATTTTGTGCATCATTCTCTTCTTAAAAAAATTGGTTTTAAATCTATTTATAAAATATATTTTTGGATAAAATATATTTTTGTATAATATAAATAATATATATAATATAATATTATTTTTCGGTGCTATAGTACCAGGGTATAAAACTAATTAAAAAATAAAGTGTGTATGAAATAAAAATAAGGAAGAGTAGTAACAAAGCCGACACCTTGTGTATTGGCGTGATTCGTCAATTCAATTTGCTAATAGAATTAAAATTTTCCTGATCGTTTGATTTTCCTTTAAAAAAAAAAAGTCACTAGTAATTTGACGACCAAAAAAAAAAATGTCACTAGTAATTTAGTAATTTTGATTTGAAATTTGCTATCCGGTGAAAATGGACCATTTTGAATTTTGAAACTTGTCATTGTCGATTATATTTCTGCCTCAAATTTAGAGCTACACTTTTATCATAGCCCCTCAAAGGCGGTTGCTCTTTTGTATTCTTCTTAATCATGCTTGGATCAGATCATTGGATTCTTTACACGAATACCTTTCACACTCTTTTGAATTTAATATTGTATTTTTTTTGCCACGTAATATGATTGCACATATATGATATATTCCCTAGTTAATGGCATATTATGGAAAACTTCCGGAATATTATGTTACTAATATTAAGCCCGTACTTCGTATTGGGCAAAATTTTAATCAAATTTATAGATAAACCAACTAATTTTGTTCTTTACCACTTAAAAGGTGAATCTTTATCACATAATGTTATATTAAGAAAATGAAAATCAAGAAGTAATTAATCATGTAACTTACAATGGGCTTAGATTCATCTAATCGGATGAACTCACAAATGTTATTACTTCAAAATAACATTTGAATACTCGAATATTACTTGAATTAAAGCACTATTGCTTTAAAATATTTAAAAACGTTAGGAATTCTTGTGTACTCCACATAAATCACAAAGAAGTAAACCAACAGATAATAATAAATGAATGATAATAGTTTGGGTATGGTCTTCAATCCCCACGACAGCGCCCCAGTTCGCAGCCTAGGCCAAGTCTGGGAACACATCAACTCTCCGTTACAGGCAGAAGGCCTAGCTATCCTAACAGCCATCCACAAGGCTATTTCTTTGAGCTTCAGAATGTCTGTATTCTCTCGGACTCGAAGGAATGCATTGATGCCATTCGACAAGCTTCCGTCAATCGTGATCTTTACAGTATCTTATGTGATATCCATCACTTTTCAATTCAGATTGAGTCAATCTCTTTCGTCGCTATCCTTAGGAAAGAAAACGTTTTAGCTGATTCTATCGCAAAACGATCGCTCTCGGACCATTTATTTGTAAGAGAGATGAACTCTGTTTTTTAAGTTTTCATTAATGAAAGAAGCTCTGCTTGACAAAAAAAAAAAAAGAATGATAATAGTTTACTTTTTTCATGAGAAGTTACTTTCACCACTAACAATTAATAGTTATTTACAATACATAGGAAATTTAATGTGCAACGTCTATTTATGTGTTGGTGACTGTTAATATCTCTTAGTTATGGAATCTATTTTGGTTGCGCCAATCATTTTGAAGACATAATTATAAACCTTTTTCACATGAAATATATCAGGTCTTTGATGATACATTATGATACAATCCTCATAACCATAGTCATTAGGCGCAAACAACCAATTGATATGCAAGCTTACACTAGCTAGACCGAGCAATCAAAGTTAAGAACGCGAAATCGATTTGGTTCACGTTGAGTAAAGTCGTGAATGCCAATTCATCCCTGTTTAAATGGTCCACGAACGCTTATGCCCACGAAACACACATAGTTTCCAAGCACAAACGTAGACGAGAAATGAATGTGCGAACCCTTTTTACCACCAACATTATACCAAGCAACGATGGAATGCATACATACGTATCAATCCTATTTACCAAGCACTTTAACATTTTATGATCAAATTACATGAATAGACACATCCCTTACTTGAAAATAATGAAAGCCTAAAAGTATTATATTTTCATATTTGGTATTAATCACAAACGCGATCAATGGATTCAAGTTCAATCACAATCATGATGCACTAATTGTCTTATTTGGATTTAAACACAACTAGACATGTCCATTTTGGGACGACTTACCCGATCAAGCATACCCGTCCCAAATTTTTAGAAACAAAAAATTAAATCATGTACCCGTTTGGATCAAAATATTACATTCCAACGGATACAAAAATGGGTGGAATAGGTTAGGGTTACCTGTGTTGGAACTTGATTTGAAAAAATGTTGGACCGGTACTTTTCCGGGTAACTTTCCGACCAATTCCTTCATTGGATAATTGGATTATGAGAGCGATTAATTCGTCACCGCGATCACTATAAAGTAGTGTACTCATATGTTAAAATCAAAATTCATTTTGAATGAGAAATGGAGGCCCAAAGTGGGTAAGAGATAACCCAACAATGTTAAACCACACGTGCGCGGTTGAGTAAAGTCGATACGAACTCGGGCTCAATTGTGGGTTTAGAATCGGGTTTGGGTATATGGGCTTTCGGGCCCCAATAACCTATTTGTTGTAATATTTTTAGTTTGTGTAATTGATCACTACATAACACTAAATTTTGGTCAACAAAATAAAATATCTCATTAAAAAGGATAATTAAATCAATGGTTTAATATCATGATTAATATTTTTTATAACCTCCACATTATGGGTGTAATTGCACAAATTAATTGTGCATTATTCTCCATGATTTTTTCCACCTATAAAAGAAGAGGAAGAGTTCTCTCTTTTGGGAGAGGAATACACACACAATATCATTCTCAAAACCAACAAGAAAATCTCCTTCATGTTTCTTCTCTCTATTTTCTCTGAGTCTTGAGAGTACACACAGATTCTAGCGTTCGTTAGGCTTCTGTTTTGGGTGTTGCAAACAGAAGATGGTGCGGTTGTATCCTGGGATTCTAATTGCATCAAACCGTCACACTGCAAATTAATTAAAAGAGTGTCTCACAAACCGTTCTTCGTTTATCAAATATTGGTATCATTGTGTCATGTAATTTGTTTATTATCATTACTTAATATCAATTTTTTCAGTTTTGCCATACCGTAGAAATCGTGATCCTACAGTCTTAATTCTTTAATTTTCGTTATTGTACTAACGAAAAAAAAAACTGATAATTGTTTAAGTTTTTGATAAGAACAGGTTATCGATGTCAATCACATGTTACGATTAAGAGGAGAAAAATCTTGGTGTTTGGGTATCGGTTTGATAACACTCTTTTTTGCAGATCGTGGAAAATTATTTATTTAAATTCAGAAATTTAATTTATTTAAATTCTGATTATTTATTTTCTGCATTTTAAATTCAGCAATTCAATTTTTTGCAATTTAAATTCTGCAATTTAATTTCTGTAATTTTATTACTGCAATTTAAATTCAGTAATTTATTTTATGCACTTTAAATTTCAGTATATTTATTTTATGCAATTTATTTCTGCATTTAAATTATGAAATTTAATTTGGCATAAAATTAAACAAAGAATGAGTCCGATCGGATAATCCGTCGAGTAACGATTTCTTTTGTTTAATTTGTTGGCATCAATTTGAATAATTCTTATGAATTTATTCGGATGAAAATGCTAATATTTGATAACTACTTCGGTCGGTTATTTGTGACCAAGTTGGAACTCAAATAAAAATAATAATAAAAACAGAAATACACAAAAGTGCTTGTCTGAGCCATCAGGTGTGAACCGATTTTGTGTTTGAAGCATTACTGTGATTGATTACAATGAATTAAATCCAATACGTGCATAATAGACCTTGTAAGTCGACGCCCCAATTTGGGAGAGGTCAGCCACATATGGTTCTATATACAATATTACTTGATCGAATATTGTTCAGCTCATAACTTTCCAATCAGTTATTGGAATTGAGCGATTTTGGTGTCTGTGCGTAGATATCAAAATTATCTTTCTGGTGATATATTACTCGCAAATTTTGAGTAAGTACACAGAGAGATATTGAGTCCGTAATGAAACATCCGAAATGTTTTTTTTTTAAAACGGATTATAACATTTAATGTTTCCGTGAACGCTTTATAAGCGAGTTTGCGAAACTATTATAACGGTTTAATATCATGATTAATATCTTTTATAACCTCCACATTATGGGTGTAATGGCACAAATTAATTGTGCATTATTCTCCATGACTTTTTCCACCTATAAAAGAAGAGGAAGAGTTCTCTCTTTTGGGAGAGGAATACACACATAATCTCATTCTCAAAACCAACAAGAAAATCTCCTTCATGTTTCTTCTCTCTATTTTCTCTGAGTCTTGAGAGTACACACAGATTCTAGCGTTCGTTAGGCTTCTGTTTTAGGTGTTGCAAACAGAAGATGGTGCGGTTGTATCCTGGGATTCTGATTGCATCAAACCGTCATACTACGGGCAATTAAAGAATTAAGGAAAGAGTGTCTCGCCTCCGCACAAACCATTCTTCGTTTATCAAGGTATCATTGTGTCATGTAATTTGTTTATTATCATTACTTTAATATCAATTTTTTCAGTTTTGCCATACCGTAGAAATCGTGATCCTACAACCTGAACTATCCTATTGGGTAATGGCAAAACAAAACGACATTAGGTTATTGTTGTTTAGAGTATGTAAGTGCAGGGAAAAATATTCATATTTTCATAAATAGAAACCAAACACTAAACATTCTCCCAAAATACAAAGAGGCAAAATAAAGATGGTTTGTTCTCTCTCGTTTTAATGTGACTTTCTTTTCTCGTATAACTGATTAGTAAAGTCTTAAGTCGAATCTCTCTCTTACCTCAAGGCTCAAGTAAATGCTCATATTTGTCACAGTTTTGCTTTTGCCATGTAGTTTTCCTCGTACACTCTTCTCAATTTTTTTGTTCATGACTCACCGTTCTGTGTCGCCTAATTGATCAGTTTCTAATTTACTACATTATCTCAATCTTAGTTTCTGTCTCAACTCTTTGTAATCTTAGCTCACATAATAGCAGCACCAACATCAAAAAGATTAATTTGGAGGAATCTCTTTGGTGGATCTACCTCTTTGTCTGTATGTTTCAACACTTAACTAGTTTCTGTATTAATTATTTTGGATAATGACTCATGTCTCGTGGGTGTGAGGCATTATCCAAAACTTGGGGCAATTTTCCCTTTTTTGATAAGATGTGAAGTATGTTACCAAAGTGGAACAAGAGTTTAATTACAAAAGATTTTCGCAAGGAGCTTTCTTTGACCCAAAAAAAAAAAAAGACTCACTAGATAGGAACTAATATAGGATGAGATACATCAACGAGCTTTAGGGAGCTAAGAGTAGGCTAACCAATGAGATAGGAGTCTGCTATAGCCTTTCCGCGATCTACGAGCTAGTAGAGAGTCGCAAATTCTCCTATCAAGCTAGTCAAAAGCTACAGTCGACAAGATAGAAGAATTATTGAATCTATTTTCATTAATCCTTCCAAATTAAGGAAGTATATTGTAGCCTAAGTGGCGAGAAGCTTCAGCTTTGAGGAGGTACTAGAAGAGGTGGAGGAAAGCCAGGTAATCATAGTTTGCTCGTCTATAAACAGAAAACCAAGTTAGCCAAGACAAAGTAGAATCAAATTCCATAGCTCTTCAGAGAATTTACTGAGTAAAAACAGATGATCTTTTATTTCTAATTGGAGACTGCAGATAGAACAAGAGGAGAAATATTCAAACCCCTACTGATGAGTCTAGCTCTCAGAAGAAGTTTATCTAGGTGAGCAGTCCAAAATGTGAAAGCATGCTTTGGTATAACTAGCTAACAGACTTAAACCACACCACCTTTTTCCAAGCAGCCTTAATTAGAAGCAAATGGTTTGATATGATCTCAAACTTTCTTGGTGGAGATTAGAAATCAGTCCCCAACCATAGATATCAGTACCTCTATCTGCTTGAGGAGGTAGCTTATTCTGTAGTATCTCTCGGAGAGCAAGCAAAGATGGGGTTCTAGTCCTTCTTGAAGGGAGTCTCCATCCCTCAGGGCCCTTAGCATGAGCAACTAGTATGGTATACCTTGGTTTGGTCATTTTTCTGGATTAGTTTTGGGTGTTTGTATTTAAGTAATACTATCTTGTTCGTTTACAATTGCTAAATTTTATATGTGACAAAATTTCCCCTTTTCTCTCACATTCAATTTTGAAAAAGAAATGGAGGTTTTGTAAACTCGAAAATAACCAATCATGATTTAGAATTTTAGTTAAAGGGCTTGTTTAATGATTTAACCTCTTAAAATAATAAGAATTTATAATGCGTTGAAACATATTCAAAAAATATCGACTCCACTGCCTGGATTTAAAGTGTTTTGATTTAAAGATATCAGTTTTACACAATTTATTTTTATTAAAACGTTTCTTATAAGTTAAATTGAAATTGGTGAAAACATAATTTTTGTTATTTAAATTTGGTTTTACTCTGTGCTATGGAAGCACCATTTTCAAAAAGTTTTAAGAGTTTGATATATATTTTCAAACTTCATACATGAATAATATAAAAACTCAAATATGAACTATGGAAGTAATGATAACTCGTTAATACTTAGGTTACCTAAAACAACCTATATTTTTAAACTTTATTATTAAAACGACTTTTATATTTGGATATTACTCAAACGACCTAATTCCGATTTTAATGGCCGTTTTGCCCTCAATTCGTTTGGTGAAAAAAAACGTTATTATGAAAATGCCATTAATGAATTTCTGCAACGTCAGCGCGCGAAAACTTAAATCTACCAAAGCTATGACGGTAGACTTAAGAGCTCGGACGGTAAACTCTACCAGAGAATGACGGTAGACTTTCTATTTTTATGAAGTGGTAGACTTACTTGGACAAGTCTACCAGCTTTGATGGTAGACTTATATTGAACGAAACGGTAGAGTTTACGCTGATAAGTGTACCAAAGTTATGGTAGAGTTTATGCTGATAAGTCTACCAAAGTTACGGTATAGTTTAATTAGAAGACATGGTAGACTTACGTTTTCATGTTACGGTAAATATTATTTTTTATGTTACGGTAGATTTATGTGTTGTTTAATGGTAGATTTTAAACCAGCGTTGACTTGTTGACTTTTCTTTAGTAGACTTTAGGTTTTTTGGTAGATTTAAGTGACTTCGACGGTAGATTTTATAACCCGTGGTAGATTTATCTCGTTATTGATGGTAGACTTTATGGTCGGTTGGTTATGGTAGACTTTAGCCTGACACGGTAGATTTATTTTGTTTGGTAGACTTTGTTCACATGGAGGAAGATTTAATTTGGTAGATTTCCAGAATTTTGGTAGACTTTATATTCCCGATGGGGTAGATTTTAATTTGTATTATGGTAGACTTTTGGTAAGTCTACCATTACACATAATGTTAACTCTACCATAACATAAAGTTAAGTCTACCATTACACATCGTTAACTTAAAGTTAAGTCTACCATTACACACTGTTAACTCTACCATAACATAAAGTTAAATCTACCATTACACATACCGTTAACTCTACCACCACATAAAGTTAAGTCTACCATTACACATACTGTTAACTCTACCATAACATAAAGTTAAGTCTACCATTACACATATCGTTAACTCTACCACCACATAAAGTTAAGTCTACCATTACACATAATGTTAACTCTACCATAACATAAAGTTAAGTCTACCATTACACATACCGTTAACTCTACCACCACATAAAGTTAAGTCTACCATTACACATACTGTTAATTCTACCATAACATAAAGTTAAGTGTACCATATTTGTATCAGAAATCAGAGAGAGAGACAGAAGAAGACGATGAAGATGAAGTCGAAGACGATGAAGACGATGAAGACGAAGTCGAAGACGAAGACGAAGATGAAGAAGAAGAAGAAGACGAAGACGAAGACGAATAATAAGAAGAAGAAGACGAAGATGAAGACGAAGAAGACGAAGAAGAAGACGAAGACGAAGAAGACGACGTCGGGTATCATCGTCGACGTCAGCTTCGGCGTCGTCTTCCTCAATGGCAGCGTCGGCGACGCGATGGGAAAATCTCCACAGCGTCGCCGACGGTTTCTTTTTTTTTTTTTCTTAAAAAAAAAATTAAATTAAATGGCATTTCTGTAATAAAAAATCAAAGCATTGGTTTTAATGTTTTTTTACGAAACCTTTAGAAAGATAGGTTTGCCTAGTAATATCATATATAATGAAGGTTGTTTTATGCAATTGTCTCTAAAACTTATATATATATGATAACAATGATACATAAGAGGAAATTGAAATACAATGTTCTTTTATTAGTTAAGCTTTTATTTTATTCTAAGTGAAAGCCTGAAATAGCCCTAGTCAGACCAGATCGAGTTTTAAAATTTAAGTTTCGATTTTTTTAGACCGAACCGAACTAGACTTAAATACATGCGAACTTTGTGGGTTGTTGGATCAGATCAATCAATTGTTCAATTGATATACCTATAATGAAGTACGGATCTAATTCTCAAATACTCTTTAACCTAAATTCTGACTTTTGAATTTATCAAAAACAGACTAAACTTGTCTTGAAATATCAGCTTACTATTCATTTCCGGCCCATATGACTCATTCTTACCGTTACCTATTCTAAAACTTGATTGGGCCTTAACAATTATATTTGGCATACCTTTCAAATTGCACATCTATTTTCTATGGCTTGTGTGATGTGAAGCAAATAGCCGACCCTGAGATATTAATATGCTTTAATCGAATCTAAAAAGTGTAACCCTAATCATAAAAGTTACAAATATTAAATATATATTTATTCTCATTTCTCGTTAAAATTATTTTTATGGTTTTTTTCAAATATAACATATTAAATTTGGTTGGTGGTTCAAGATTCGAATCATACTTCCTACGGTGTTAAAGAATTATTAAAACCAATAGGCTAGTTGACAAAAAAATAATATTAAATTTGATAATGTACAAACTTTTAAAAGGGATTTTGATTATACATAATTCCTTTCAATTTACTAAAATTTTGAGAACTTTGATTGCAATATTTCAAATAAAATGATTATAAACGTTGGAAACAACTCAAAATTGAATATTTTTGGTCTGACGATCGAGATTCTCACAAGATTGCAGGTATTTTTTTTTTCAAGTTCTTAGACCATCTCTAATGTATTTCTCTATTTTTTATTCTAAAATAGAGTAACTCTAGAATAGAATAAGATTTCTCTCTAATGTATCATTCTATTTTATATTCTAAAAAATAATAGTGTAAAAAATTGAACTACTCTAAATATAGAGTAATCCTATCATTTACTCTATTTTAGAGTGAGATATAGAGTAGGGTTGGAGAGAATTTTATTAATTTTATAAAAGAGTTTAGAGGAAGAAATAGAGTGGGGTTGAAGACGCCCTAATGCATATCAAAGCAATGATTCTCTATCATCGGTAGCACCGTTTCATTTCTCTTATGAGAATTGTCTCAATGTATTGGTTCTTGATGAAGAGAAACATAAATGGCCGACGAAGAGGATTTGTGTTTTGCCTTTATTAATTTGGTCAAATGCAAAACTTTATAGAGTCCCCAACTAAGATGGTCTTATATTTCCTAGACTCTATATTTCACTTCATCATGTTGAGAATATTATCTCATTATGAGGATCGTTACAAATATAAAAAGTAATAACACAATTAATACAAACATTGACACAAATATCCATCTACCAAACCACATGATATTAACATAGTGTTCGTATCTTTATTGATAGATATAATAGGAAAATGCCGTATAAATTTGTAATAATTTCTGATGCTTTTCTTAAGTTCTATTTTTTTATAACAACTGTAGGTGTATAACATCCAAAAAACATATTCTTTCATGCCTTATTTTTAGATTTATTTTATAGAAATTAAACAAAAGCGGCATCCTGGTTTTTTTTTTTGTCTCGACTACATCCTGATTTTTGCGGCCATTATATCCGTAGAAAAATCATGTAACATGTTAAGGAGATCACAAATTAAGTATAAATATAGAAAATAAGAAATAAAAATCGAGAGACACAGGTTTTAGTTTGTAAAATATTTGAAAAAGCATATGGTGATGACATAATTAATATAATCAACGGTTAGAGAAGTACATTCTATTTTGGTTTCCTTTTGGTCGACCTATCTTGAATTGTTGAAACAAATAAAGGAAAAAGAGTCTAAAGGAAGTAAATATAAAATTGTTAGTGATTTAAATTATTATGTGTTAATAGTCGAGGAAGCTTCGTTGAACATAAATCACTATATTCGCTTTTCTCTCTAATCAAGATATTAAAAAAAAAAGACAATGATACTTTAATGATCTATAATATTCGCCCACGTGGGTCAACCAATGACGATCTGGTATCATTTTCTTAAAATTGTGTTAGACAATACGATTTCGTTTACAACTCTTATCTATATAATTGTGGTAAACAACCCATCTCATCTTATCTCATCTCATCTCATACACTTTGTAGTATTTGAGAACTTATTTGCTGAAGTGTCGCGGTAATAATCAACTTCACGGATATTTCTACGCTATTCGAAATAATAGTTAATTTTTAGTAAATTCTATTATCATTTTAACTTTATTGTTATATGTAATTAGTATAAACGAATATTTAGCGCAATTGTTTAACTTAACTTGGGTCTCATGACCCTTTTTTTTTTTGTCAAACTCTTACTTTTTTTTTTCCATGACCCGATATTTAATTCCACAAATTCTTGAATAGTTTTATATGTTGACCCTGTAAAAAGTAAAAACAATATTCATTCTACTCACTTGAATGGCCCATTTTCTCCATCAGAAACACTAACAACATTAATCCAGTTTCCGAGGATGGTTCCAAAGCTATTTAGAGTTTTCTTCAAAGTCGGCTTTGAAGAATGATGGATATTTGGACGATGGTTCCAATGCTAGTTTAGAGTTTTCTTGAACGTCGGCTTAAGAATGACAGTTTTTTTGAGCCGGATCTAGCTCAATACTGTTTATCATATGTTAGCCTCGAAAGATTGGCGACGTCGTGTCATCTACATTGTGTTGCAAAAGGTGTATCAACTCTAGCAAATAACAAATCCATCAAAAAGAATAAAAAAAGGTTATTTCTTGGCCACTTATCTATTTATCTAGAAAGGTTATATGAGCATATTAAGATAGGAAAACGGATTAGTCACTCGCTTATCCCTTGATTTTATAGTTCTCTGTATCCTCTCAAAAGAAAATTAATTGAACTTTATATCCTCTCAGAAGGAATCTAATTTTGTTGCCTTATTGCACTAGATATCCTAGTTATTCAAATAAACAATGGCCAATCGGTTCATCTAGTTGTTGTGTTTATCTTCTACGATTATCTAGTCGAAAAATTGTTTTAAAATAAAAAATCGAGAGAAAACTTTATAATCATCTAATTTTAAATCCAAATAAAAACATCTTCATAACTTTAAAAAAAAAACACAAATCAGCAAATTAATTTCCACTGATTTATTAGTGTTTTTAATTTAATGAACTGATTTTAATTTTAGCTAAAGATGTTTTATCATTTAAATCGTACTTTATATATATATGTATATATATATAGAAATATACAAAAGTGTGTTAGCGTGTGATGGTAAAACACATATCAAATTACGTTGTAGCAAAAATCAAGGAACTAACAGAAAGTCAAAGTTTTTAACATAAGAAACATCACTCCACATGGGCGGGGCTTTAGATTCTTTGAAGCTCATATTGGAGTTCCCAAGGTCTTCCTCTATCTAGTTTGTACGATACGATATTATAAGCACCTTATCTATATATTTGACGATATGATATGATTTGTCTACATAAATACATGATGAAATCTTGTCATGGCACACAAATGTAGTAATTTTAATATCTTAAATTATGATTTTTTTTTGTTTGTTAAATTAAAAGGTTTTTCTTAGCAAAAAAAAAATTAAAGGCTTTTTAAAGTAATCAAAGTTTCAGATTTTGAAACGGAGACAAATCATGTTAATAAGGTTTTTTACTTCTGGTATTAGCATGTAACTTTGGAAATCTCTTCCTTTTTGAACGTTATTGAATGTAAATGTTAATCGGTCAAAAAGTCTATGAAAAGTGTAAAACTAACTCATATAAAAAAATCAATTTAATATTCATTTTAGTATGCACAGAGAAAACTATTCACAGATTGAGGTTTTTGTAGGATCTGACACCAAAAAAGTGATTATGGGCATTTTTTTTTTCATAGAATGAACTGAGGTAATTTAGATCAGAAAAAAATAGAGAAATAGAGAGGGATAGGGATACATAGAGACCTGAACTTACAAAATTAAAGAAAACTTACAAAAGGATCTATTACCATTCTTACTTTCTTACTAATCTCTTTAAATTTAATGCTTCAAATTACTTAATTATCAAATGATCCGTGAAACTCAACAGCTCCTCCGCCGCAAGCTAGTAGGTTTCGATCATGCCAATTCAAGCCCTTATCTGGTGAGATCAGCTCACCGCGATTCATTTTTATCGACATGGTTCCTATACATACAATAGTATCATCCTCTGCCCATATGTAGGCTGCAAAAGTTACTCTCACATGATTGTACTCTCTTTATAACTCTCAATTTTATCTTCCAATGTATCTGCTCAAATTGTATCCTTCAAACAATGTTGTAGTATCTTGTAAGGGGAAACAAAAGAAGATGAATATACAAGTTTTAAAAGAAAACAAATTACTTATCAAATAGACCGTAATCTATAATCAAGTATAGTTTGTAAAGTGTTGTTATTGTGTCAGCAATATCTAAAGTTAAATCCGATTAAATGCATGTTATTGGGGAAACAAACTTCGCTCCTAAAATATTACAAATACCATGCATGTTCACATTTACATCTATAAAAGCATAAATAAAATCATAACAAAAATAATTTTCGGTGAAAATGCACACTAATAGAAATCATCAAAACAAAATTTACACAAAAAGTTTATATGTTGAAGTTTTTGAAATCTGAACAGCCAGTTGGTTATGGTGAACCATGCATGTGTTCTTTCTTTCTTTTTTTTTTCTTTTTTTTGGGTCAACCACCATGAATGTGTTTAAGTGACAAGAATCCCCCTTTATTAAATAATTTAATTTGCATGATTGGTGCCAATAAAACGGGATATGCCTTAGATATCTTTATAAATTATATATATGTCCGATGTTTTTATTTCGATTTTGTGATAGAACAAAATTCTATCGGTTATTTTCAATCATATAATTTTGCAATCTCTTATATCTGCAGTATTTTTAAAGCAAAACCAATTATCAAGATCCTCGAATTGTACATGACAAAACTTTAATTAAGCCATGGTCTATATTAGACTTCTAATATATATATCATTCCTAACTGCTTCATGCATATAGACAATATATTATTCTTCGAATTAAGAACTAATATATTGCATGAGTTACTTATTTTATGGTACTACTTTCTTCTGCAGCATATCTTAAATTTAAAGGGTTCATATTTGTTGTATAAAAGTTTTGTGAGTTTTTATCACGCAAATATCTTGTTGAAATATATTTTAAAAAATGAGTAACATCAATTCAAAGATCAAATAAAACTTTGCCAAATCATATTTATATCTTGTTACCATAAGATATTTAAATTAATTATTTATATGTGCTTATCGCACTCAATTTAATACTTTTACTATAACAATCGAATTATCTGGATTACGAATAAAGAGATATTATATGTTGTTTTGCAGGGTAATCGTTCATCTTTATTGTTTATTAATATAATGCTAGATTATATTTTTAAACAGCTAAATATTTCACGATCAGAGAGATAACAAAATTAAGAACTCATAATTAAATGTTTGATAAAATAATATACAGTAAGGAATTTTAGGTCTTATTGGCTGTTGAGGTAAGTAGCAGGATCAAAGGGATTTGATTCGAGAAAAAAAGATTTTATATAAAATTCTTAACAAATCAATAATTTGAGTATTATTAAATCATATACGAGTAAAGATAGAGAAGAAATAGACAGAGTGTGATATAATGCAGTAGGGGAAATGCATGTGCACACAATCTACAGTAGATATTATTTCATATAAATATTCATTTAATTAATTGTTAATAAATACTCTCTCCACTACGCTCTGTCTTTTTTGGTATTATGCTCTCTTAATTACTCATCAAATCACTTATAATCTCAACATAATCCCCTGTTTTGATACTCTTTTCTGTCTTTAATTTATTTCAATCATTGTGATCATAATTATTTTATTCTGTGCATGTATACATTTATAAGCATGTATATCACCTATATATACATATATACACACATATTCTTGTAAGTTGGACAAATCCATGTTAATGGTTTTTATTTTCCTAAACATATTTCATAGAAGTTTTGTTACGGTATACAAATATAGGATCCAATCTGCATGAGCTGAACTAATTTCATCTAAACCAAATAGCGATATTAAGATTGGAGTTAGTTTTAGTTCGGTTAAATATAATTTTAATATTTACAAATTTAATGCCAATAAAATCAAACCAATATTAGAATTCTACGAAAAAGAAAATATATGACTAAAAGTCGAATGCAAATTAATGCATCTGTGACAAATTCTGTTTCATTGTTCTTATTCTGAACTGAAGATAAATAACAAAAACAACATCGAACTGGAATTTTGGGTTAAATATCATTATATAATGTGTTATTCGAAAGATAAAAATGCTTCTATGTATTTTGTTAATAACTTCCATTGATATACAGTATTAGCCATTGATTTTGATTAGTATGATATTTCCACGTGACCGCACGTACGCGTGTTTGTAACTGGTACGTAAGATCTTTTAACATATCAGTATTATTTTCTTTGCACTCAATATTAAAATGATACGTTTTTTAAAATTAGATAATACGATTTATATCACAAGTTTTCTTATCATGAATTTCGATACAATTTCGTGCACCAAATATTCATTTTTGTTCCGCTCTGCCGTATCTATATAGAGCCTACATTTATCTGTGTACATAATTACTATTTGGTCAAGTTTTTCTTGTTAAAATATTTTGCTCAAGTAAAGTTTTATTTTCTAGTTCCATATGTTTATCGACATCTAATTGAAATCGATGAATAGGAAATCATAAAATATCATAAGAATTAAATTCTTGTTTATGTCGTATCTTAAAACTAACGTATTTGAGGTTATCGAACTGATACACCTATATACATTAGGGTCATGCAGAAAAAGAATATTCAACGTCAGCATACACTTGTCTTTCAAGTATTGGTTTATTCAAAAGTAACACCTCGTAGCTACATTTCTTATATTTTTTTCCCTTCAGAGCTAATTAAGGCTACGACATGTTCGAAGAATCACATGATTCACGACATAAGTTTATTAACATTTATTGGATTAAAAAATGTAGTTACACAATATTCTTTTGATCGTTATTGAACGTAGCTTTGACAGGTCAATTAAACAACCTACAGGTTAGAATTTAGACAACCTAAAGTAATCATAAAACTTCAAGATTATTTATTTATTTATTAACATTTATTGGATTAAAAAATGTAGTTACACAATATTAATATTCTTTTGATCGTTATTGAACGGAGCTTTGACAGGTCAATTAAACCTATTAGAACATATCCAATAGAGCAAACAGTCGGTCTTAAATATAATCGATGAATAAATTAAATAAGTGAATATACTACGATCTTGTCTGTTTTTGTAAGAAAATTAAATGTGCAGGTGTTTAAAATAATAATTAATTGTTTAATTAATTACCCCTTACAGAATCTCAAGATTTGATCTGAGGTTTAGGATTTCATGGGATAATTTTAGAATCTGAAAGGAAAAGGAATTAAAGGAGTTTATTTGCTTGTAAATGAATACATAAATTAAAACGTTATACTCAATGTAAGGATAGAATTTCAGAGAAATCATAATTTTTAAATGGTAACTGAACCTGTTCACATGTCTTGCATTTGCATAGCAGATTTGGCTGACACAGCGAATAAGAACTTATAAAATAAAAATTAGAAGATAAAAAACAATTTTAAGCCAATCGAATCATGCGTGAAACAATTACTCAACGACGATGGATGGAAACTCAGCTTCCACTATCGCTGCAAATCTTTTATTTGAAGTCAATTATTTCCTTAATGTGTTAAACACATATTACATATACTGTACATAGAATTTTTTTATAAATACCATTTTTGATGTACTAATTTTTAAAAATAACATCAATACTGTTAAAATTTATCCAAAAATATCACTATTACACTATCAAAATTTATTCAAAAATATCATTATTATACCGTGAAAGTCCCTTTAGTACAGTGGTTGACCAATGGTTTCTTAATATTTCTACACCAAGGGTTCGATTCCTAGAAAATACAGTTTTTTGCAGGTTAATGATATAAAACTTATCGGAGATTCCAGAGTATTGCAGGCAGAATTGTGTGTTGTGATCTCGTGTGTTGCGGGGTAAAATTATTCTATTCTTCGGATCTTCTATGGTGTAATAACATTAACACTTTGGTAACTAAAAAGTAATTAGCGTAATTAAATATATTATTTTAGCATGAACAAAATTTGTTATAGTTGTTTTTGTTGAGAGTGATAGTTTTGGTAGCAAATAACACGTGATAGGACACATTAAACGAAGAGTTCAAAACTAGCAAAAGTTCTCTGGTTCCCCTAACGGAAAATCATATGAAATAGAACCACCAGACGACCAAGGATAGAACCAACTCTGGACGCTTTCGACGGACTATGCATTACAATTATAGTTCAAGTAAGGTCAACCAAGTATTTAGTGAAAAATTGTATCAACGATAGCAACGCACAATATATTACCAAAAAACGATGTCCCCCCCACCCCCCTATGTGGAACACGTCAACCACTGTAAGCCATGATCATAAGCTTTCAAAAATTAATTATTTAAAGATCGGATTTTTATAAACTATTTATTAATTCATAGGTTGCTCTGTTATAAAAACTAGTATAATTTTTTTTTTAATGAGTAAATAAATTATTCTATAAAGTTAATATATTATCATGACATATGTATTTATCTAGTTAATTAAAAGTTTAAAAGTAAAAGAAGGTCTTTGAATATTTTTCTGGAAGCTACAAAGAAGAATTATGGAATCTACAAATTAAATATGAATCTAATAAAATCCCCTTATATTATAGTAATAAATAAGTATTGACAGAAAAATAAGTAGTAACAGTACATTACTTTATATACTAACTAGTTTAATTACTTTCCGGTTCTTAATAAGCCTTTTTGATAAATGTTTTGAAATGCTGTAATATATATATATATATTTGCTGGCAGTTAATTTCCGGATATGAGATCTACTATTATGAAATAATTGTGACACAAAGAAACCACTGATAATATGGAGATAACAAAATCGAAAATAGTTTTATCAAAAAAAAAAGTATACAACGTAGATTATTTATATACCATATCAAAAAAATATTATATATATATATTTAGAAGAAGAATACAACGTAGATTGTATATTATAATGGTCAATATTATAATAAACACTCAACTATTCGTTACGTGGGTCAATATGAAAATATTATTGTAATAAGTCCGATATTATATTATACTTTTTGAGTAAACCCGATTTTATATAATATAATATGAGTTTCTCGATTAGAGGATGAATAATTATTATATCAAAGACAAGGAGAGCTGAATAATTAGATCGAATCAACATCGAAGTCTTTTGTGTTGGAAGTCATCCAAAACCGAGAAATAATTAAGAAAATTAAGCTAATCATCAAAATTATTTTATTGCACAATCATTGTAATTAATAAAATTGTAAACTAATTCAATAAATTAAAAAGAAAGTTGCAAAATCAAAATAAAAGCATAAAATCTATGTAATGTAATGTATTTGTGTGCGTGGCGTATCTATTGAAATCTGGACACAATCTGATCCAGCGATGCAGTAGTTGTACTAAGGTTTTTTTTTTATTTATAAAAACTTAAAATAAAAATTAATTTTTAAAAAGCTTATAAAAAAAAGATCACCAATTCATCATGAAGAGATCTCTCTAATTTCTTAGCTCAAAGCCAAAACTAGACAAATCATTTCTCTCTCTCTGTCTCTCTAGAGAAGACTTTCTCTCTCTAGTTCTTGATTTTCCGGTTTCCTTAAAGACGATCAAGCTAGGAAACATGGGAAGTAGTTTCTTTGGTAGACCAAACATGGGAGGATCTTCGCCGTCTTCATCGTCTCCGACGTCGTCTTCTTCTTCTCCGGCGACACGAAGAGGGAAAAAGAATGGCTCCGATAAGCCGAAGCAGCCACAGAGAGGTCTCGGAGTAGCACAATTGGAGAAGATTAGATTACACGGCGAAATTAGTTGCAATAGCTTCAACAATTATAACCCTTCTTTGTATCCTCAGGTAACATATACAACACTTCTTTATATATATAACAGGGAGATTCCGATCCGAAACATGGAAGTATCGAAGGTTAAGACACCATGGGTTGGTTAACATGAACATATATAATGAGCCATTGAACCATTAAGACCCCATAAGTTGGTTAACATAAACATATATACGTGTACGTATAATCTGATCGGAGTTCGTAGGTTTTGCTTTTGTCGGATCATCGGATCTTTTCTTAAAATCCGACCACGCTTTTATTCATTGTCCCGTGAACTTTAGATGTTTGACTACTCAATCATAAGTAAACTTAATCGCAATTTTCATTATAAACTTTTTTTTTTCTTTGGATTCAGTTAAGCATATTGAAATTAGTCAGTTGAAATTCTATTTACAATAGATCTCATATAAGTTATACCCTATGTTGTTGTAAAGTTCACAAGGGCAGTTTCCACACATTTCTTAAGATATACACTTCAGAAGATTTAGATTTTATGAAATAAATTTTACTAAACTTCTATAGTTATCTATCTAATTCCATTATTTTCAAGAGTATAAGTTTTATATTAATTAAACTTCGCATGTTTTATATTAATTAAACTTCGCATGTAAATGTGAATATATAGGAGGATGTGAGGATGCAAGGAGGATATTCATCCATACAATCATCGTCACCATCACAATCTTCGGCTCCTTACGGTTTCCATCCAAACATGATGGTATAAATTTCCCTTTTATATATGCTGTATATGTGTGCGATTTATAGAGACGATATTTTGTTCTTTTTAGGCAACATATATAGGTTTGTGTATACAAAGAATAAATTACCTGGATCCCTAATCTAACTTAATCTAAGTAACTATTTACTTTTTAATTTCAATATCACATCCTAATGGGGAAATCTTCTACAAGATTTGGTCGATCATGTTTCCATATTTAACAAAACTCATTTCAAATGATCATGAAAATCTACTTTCGAATATCTAATTCAAACTAATTCAAAAAAATCTAAACGAAAAATATCAACTACTAATTGTTTATTATTTTTGCTCTTCGCAGATGGGAGTACATGATAGAGATCAATACGAACGAGCAACCATGAGGTACATACAGAATCACTTATATGTGTAGGTGTATGTGTTATATATTTTGTTTTGTCTTAAAAATAACATCATTTTTTATTTGTTCAAACAGTTGGAACCCAAGCTACGGCATCTTGGAAAGCCAACATTCTTTGGAACCAAACATCACCAGACGTTTCTTACACGAGGTTCTTACTCTATACCCTCAAACACATATACATCATGTCACAATCAGTAATAATGTTAGTGTCACATGATCAAATCTTTAATTAAGGGGTTGAATCGTTAGTAAACACGTTCATTGACATGATCATTAGTTCCAAAAATGAACTAATCAAATTTTCTTATCTTGAAATAGGATTTGTTTCATTATAATTTTTGGTTTAGGGTACCTCGTTCACTGTAACCATGGTTCAATGTAGTTATGTCATGGTTAAATGATGGTTGGCATGATGTAAAGTGTTATAAGTCGTAGATGGATTTGTATATATATATAAGTGATTCTAATATTAACAAAAAATTGTCTTGATATAGGATCCAAGTTTAACAAGGCGAAGTAAATCTTTGGGATCGGGAAACCAAAACTCGGGATCGAATGAAAATCAAGAGCTAGATTTGGAGTTGAGATTGTCACTTTGATCATTACTTTGTAATAGTTTTTGTCTTTATAAAATTAAAAGAAGTCGTATCATTTCAATTTGGGGTATCAGATTTCTTTATATCGGTCGTAGGGATTGTTTGATCGTCTCAGTAGAAAAGGTTTAAAGAATGGAAATTGTTTGTACATTTTGGGGAGAATTAAAAGGTTGATTATAAATATTGGCCTCTGAACGGTCTATACCTAAAAGGTCCAATATTTTTTTGGGTTTAATATTAGTCCACAACACTAATTCTATTTATCATCACAATTTTTTTATTTATTATTCAATCTCATTCATGTGAGTTCTAAATTACTTCCAGACTACCCGTAAACCCTTTTATGGTAAATTTCAGTAGAATCAAACATATTATAAACTCTATATTATTTATAGAAAGACCACACACACACAAAAAAAAAAATGCAATGCAGTATTATAGCATTCATTTTTAAAACATAAAATTACCAAATTTGCTTATATCATCCAAATAAAGAAAAACATAAACTATTGTGAACATCATCACATTGAGAAAGTTTTATTTTGTTTTTCTTTTGTAGATGACATTAGTAAGAAAAAAAAATAACAATCAAGCCAGTAGATGGAACATGAACAGGTCCAGAGGTTTTCTTCTTACAGCAACATGTGTTTCCTGCTTTACAGTATCCTCCAAGAAACCCTAACCCATGGCAAAGTCCATTGCAGTCGGGTTTAACAAAAGATCCACATACTCCAGGACACATCCGATCGTATATTTCAGGTCTTGCTTCTGAACCTATGAAAATTATTACATTCATAGCCCAAAACTTACACCATCAGTTGTTTAACATACATTGCATACACATTCGAATTCTTGGTAAAGAATTTCTTGAAAATCATCCATAAAAGTTGTATATATGAAAAAGAAAACTTATTTTGTTATTTTAAAAGATTTACCTGAAATTAAAAGGATGAGAACAAGAGCAAAATCATCATGACCGTATTCTTGGCTGCCATTAATTATAGTTGTTATAGAAATTTTTGTGTTGTGCTTCTCTTCTTTGCGTGTGTAGTGTAATAGAAAATTAAACCATATAAACCTACCCTATTTATAGAGATATATGTGTGTGTAAGCTCCTTTTTTTTTTTAAGTTTACGTCAAACCCACGACTAGTCCTATCTATTCGGGTATTCGAATCGGTTCCGGTTCCAGAATTTAGGATTCATATTAGAACCGAATACATTTCGGTTCGGTTCCGGGATTTAGGATCTATATTGGAACCAAAAAATTTCGGGTACCTAAAGAACCGAAATATTTTGGGTATTTTTTTGTATTTTTCGGGTATGGTTCGGATATTTTTGGGATATTTTTTGGGTTTTCGCTTCGGTTATTTTCGGGTACACAAAGAACCAAAATATTTCGGGTTTTTTCGGGTACCATAAATTTCGGTTTTGTTCGGTTCCGGTTTCGGTTCTAAAATTTAAGATCCATTCGGTTTTTTTGTTGGTTCGGTTCCGGTTAGGTCCATTTGGTTCGGATATTTTACCCAGGACTACCCGCAAGCTTTCATTCTCATGAGCCATTATGGCCTATCGGTTTCTACAAAGTGGAATAACTAAGTGGAGAAATAAATCGGGCAAGCCAATACAGTTCTGGATATGGCATCCGTCGAAGCATTACAACAATTATTAGCAAAGTGAAAAGAAAATGATGTTTTGAATCCTCTATGAATGATCTCGGAGGTAAAATGTCAGAGCCTCGGCTAGTCTTGGGGATGTGTTGCTTTAATGAGCAGTTGACTATCTGATTCAAATATGACATTCTTAAATCCTAGATTTGATAAGCAAGAAGTTGCTCAGGTGAGAGCTGCCGCTTCTGCGTCTAAAGGTGACAAGAGCTGAGGGTAACATTTAGCTCCAAGGTAATGTCGAAAAATATACAACACCATAAGGATCTTGTTTCCTTATGGTGAGGGGACACACAAGAGAGTTCTACAATCGCCTATGCATAAGCATATGAGCTCAGTGGGACTAAGGACATGAGATTCAACTCTATGTCTTCCTCATTAAGCCTCATATGATTATACAAGACTCATAAGAACCCTTCCTTATTCTCTCTCTCACTCGCTCATGATATTGCTTTAGAGTAAGTATGAAATCGCAAATACATAAGAAGAAGAAGAGAGAGTTTTCCTCTAAGGGTTTTCTTTTATTTCATCTCTTTGTGTTCATCTTTATAAGTGAGAGATACCTCTCTATTTATAGGAAACCAAAAAATCCTTGTTTCCATTTCCATGGAGCTCCAATTTCCATTTTGCTAAATGGACAATTTCCATTTTTTTTAGAATAAAATAAGCTAGAGTGGTGTGGGCCACTTGAATATCTTAAATAGATGTTCCTTTCTTAAATAAATGTCTATTTCTCTCTCAGCTGGTCCCCCTTTCTCTTTCAGCTTGTGGACCACTTCACCCAACTCGTCTTCATCCAACGGCTCTATTCGTGTAGATTCCGGGTTTAGTACCCATGCATATTCTGGGTCACACTCCCGTGACTCCAATGGTTCTAATTGTGTGGACTCTGCGTTTGGTGTTCGTGCAAATCCCGGGTCATGATTCTCCTTTATCATCCGTGCAAACTTCGGGTCATAATTCACGCCTCTACACAAATGCCTTTACCACTCCACTTATCACTTAGTCACTCCTCAAGTTAATGACTCGTTTCCTTGTGATTCATTTCATGGTCTATGCCTTGTGTACATTTGTCCTCCTTTAATCTAAGAGTTGCATAATTCAACACTCCCCCTTGCATCCTTAGATTAAATCCCCATACATGCTCAGATTCATTTCTCCCCCTTAATATGAATCTGTCTTCACCACCAACAAGTGTATAAGGTTATGTTGGTTGAACTCCTTAAGTATCTAAACCAACTCCCCCTCAAGTTTGACGTTTGAGTATGGAACGCCACTCTTGTCACTTGTTGAGCCTTTGATTACCTGTTGACTTCTCCTTGTTCTACCATGCTTAGGTTCATCTCCTCTTGATCATCCTTCGGGTTAGACACTTCGGTTCTGTCACCAAATACCCACTTGCTTCTCCTCCTTTGTGGAACAACATAGTTCCACTCCTTTGACATCATCCGATTCACACTCACCCTTCTTCAAGTTTCCTCTTTGGATCTTGTGTGAACTCGGCTTTATGACTTAGGTGGGACTGAAACTTCAACATCCCCCTCAACATTGGATGGAGAGAGTATAAGAACCATCCGATCTTGCATAGGAACTTTTCATCCCATCATTCCTTCTCCTTCTTCACACACTCTCCCTCTTAGGTCTCGGTGCAAGAAGTCTTCTCTCCTTTGGTTAGATTTCCATGGTTGGATCATGCGGTTTTGTTGAGCCATCATGAGTAGACACTCTTCTACCCCGAATCCAAGTCTCGATCGTGCCTCCTTTAAACCATCATTTCCACTAACCAAAGGGACTCTCGGAACTTTCCTTGTTCTGGCTATTTTCGGAACCTTGTCCCGACGACTTGTAACATCTCAGAACTTTCCTTGTTCCGGCTATTCTCGGAACTTTGTCCCGGTCACTTGTAACATCTCGGAACTTTCCTTGTTCCGGCTATTCTCGGAACCTTGTCCCGGCCACTTGTAACATCTTAGGTAGCCACTCCTTGGACTCCCTAGCTCCTTAAAACCATATGGTTCCTCTTAGACCACATCCGATCTCCATTTTCTCGGATAGCTTCCTCTTGTGCTAAACCGGCTCATGGTGATTATGGGTTGATTCTTCACAGGTAAGCCACTTGTCCTTGGTGGTGTCGCAGGATCCAGCTTATACCGCAGACCTGTTGTTCTTTATGCGCATCCACATTACATTTGAATTTACATTTGAACATGTCCGCTAGAGGTGGCTGCCACTTTCTGATTCGTCCCTGGTTGGGTGACGCCTGGGAAGATGTAGGAGCATTAGAAGCTTAACTGCCAAACCAAGCTTGAGAATCCTCAGTATCTTTGGCTACAACTTCCAGCGGGTCCATGGTATTTCCAGAGAACAACAAGTCATTCTGAGAATTCCAAATGAGCCATAAAAGCCAAGGCCAAGATTTCACTATATCCCTGAAAGTGTCACCCTAATAATCTTCTATGAAAGTGCATTGGGACAGGTTAGAATAGAGTGAGTCACCTTGGACCAAGATGGAAGAGTGATGCAGCCGGTGACAGAGCCCAAATCAGTATAGCGTAAGGGCATTGGAATAAGCTCTTATTTCGAATCCTCGCATTGAATTTTAACTTCAATTTTCGAAATCAGCGGTATTTAATTGTGTAGATCATATAGGAAATTACCAAATGGAGAAGAGATTTTGGAAGGAAATGAAGATTCTTTCTTTATGTGGGCTGATTCTGTCTTTTAAACTTTCGATATTCACGATTCTGATTTCTTTGACCATCCTTTGTTTCGTGATCTCTTGTGAATCTTCATTTTTGGATTCTCCAAATATGTATCCAAGGAAGAGTCTCTACATATATAGATTGGGCCTATCTCTTGTGAAACTTTGAGCTTGGATTGGGGCCTATCTCTTGTGAAACTTTGAGCTTGGATGATGGTTAATCTAGCGTCGCACATTGGCAGAGCCGATCTTGATCTTTTTTTTTAAAACTCAAACCTCAAATCTATTAATTCATAATACTAGATGTTTGATTACAAGAGTTATCAAGATCCACAAAGTGCAAAAGCCACAAAGGCAAAGATACATCTAATAGAGCAAAATATATAGGGCATAAAGTTATATGTTTAACCATAGCATCAGCACATTTATTGCCTTCTCTATTGATAAAACAAAACTCATAGTTAAAACTAAGAGGGTTGAATCCATGAACCTCCGAAGTGAAACTCAGAAGTCGAGGCCATTGAGACGGATAGGTAACAGCTTGGATTACATTTTTGCAATCCGATTCGAAAGCCACATTGTGGATCATTTGAACATTGATGCAGGAAATAACCCAGACCAGAGCCGCTGCCTCTGTTTCCAACGGAGAGAGAAGATCCGGGAGGCATTTGGCACCAATCTATCTGACTAGAGCCGATCTTTATCAAATTGTAAGAATGGTTTACGTAATAACAGCTTTCGAAAACATTTAGAAAATCATTTTTGATAAAAACTTTCTATCAAAATCACCCTTCTTTTTTTTTCGACATCAAAATCACTTTTCAAAAACACAAAAGCCTAAGTAATATTTAAAACGGTAATAAAAGAATGTCTAACAACATAGAAATAGTATACCATTCATTATTTTAAAACCAGACCAAAAAGCTAACAAACAATGAACCGGTCAGTGACTAGTGTGATAATTGCCATGGAGGCCTCTAAACCAAAATAAATTGCCGGTACAGAAACTACATGCGGTATTTCTTGGAACCGTCTTCCTTGTGATCTAGTATTCTTATTGAGAGTGCCATTTTAAGACATTGTTGTCTCTTCAACGGTTAATAGGAGTGTGCATACGCTCAACGATCTTATTCACAGCATCACGGGACATCACAAGCGTATCGTGTAGCAGAATGCTGTAAACATTTAGCCCCTGCAAAGCGTTACATAAACAAGGTTCAAGATTCGCTAACCGATTATTAAAGAAACCGCAAGGTTTGATATGTGATTATGTAACTTACTATTGATGGAAGTATGTTGACATAGTGTAGATTTTGGGTGGCTAGCTTCAGCTTTTCATCAATAGGACCACCTTCTACAACAAGGACTTTCTTTGTGTTCTCCATTTGATTGTAATAATTCACAATGTTCTTTGTTTTATGCGTAGGCAATGCCAAATCATCGAACACGAAGAGCTGCATAAATTTCCCAATCAGCAGTCACAATTAGACCAGTTTAATAACAAGGCACAGTTATGGGAAATCAAGAGCATAGGTTATGATTAAGAAGCTGACTTTTCCTTCTGCAGCTCGAGCTGTCAATGCTATTTTCAGTCCAAGCCGTCGAACCTGCTTATTCATCTTTATCGCATGGCTTCTCGGTTTGGGTCCATGCATTACACAACCACCTCGGAACTAATGGTTCAATAAAGTTCAATCAGAGAGCTATATTTGATGGCAAGAAACCTTAATATCAAAAACTGATTTACCTGTGGACCACGCAGTGTACCATGTCTAGCTCGACCTGTACCCTTCTGATTCCATGGCTTTCTACCAGTTCCACTAACCTCACTTAATGTTTTGGTCGAATGAGTTCCCTAAATATCAACCACATGTGTCACACTTATTGATTGTTTGCTTATATGACTAAATTATGACATTGTGAGATAACTATTTAATTACCTGCTGGCGTTTCGCAAGCTGCCATCGCACGACATGGTGAATGATATCTTTCCTTATTGGAACATCAAAGACATCACCTGCTAAAACCATGAAACCTTTGTCCTCGTTCTGAAAATTTGTCACCGGAATGACCAAGTCTTGATATTGTCCTATGGAAAGAATCAATAACAAAACTAGTTAATACATGTCCAGAAGTTTTAAAATGAGAGAAGTAATAAGGAAAACATCATTGTTCAGAAAATTTAATCACGTCTCAAGGCATAATCACAAGAAAAGCGAGAACATAACAAAGCCCAACACAAGCGAAACACTGGTACTCAGATCTGAGTTAACCTTCATGTGATAAGCAAAATAAGGCCTGGAAAACTCTTACTCCTCCCAAAACATAAAGTAACTACTCACTCTCCATTTCCCCAACAAGATTCCCAAGAAAGGTACGAAATTCTCAGCATAACCACATGAAAGATACAGAGATTGGAATTAGCATGAAACCAACTTGTAGTCAAACATATACGTACCTATGGTTCGATCTTGTGTAAGCACGGTCTTTTTCGTAAGTAAATCAGAAGGAAATGTATCATTACTTGAGTCAGGAGTCAAAATAGAAGTTGAGAGCTTTCGATTGGAAAGTAAAGCCATTCCATACTGCAATTGATAACAGAGATGAAACCGACATCTAAAAAATAATGAAATACTCAGGAAGATGATCACTCCAGTAGTAAGGAAAGGAGAAAGTGACATAAACTAAACACCAACCTTCAGATCACTAGTAAGAGAAGATAAACCATTTCCAGATGTATTCGCCGACAAATCTGTTCGAAAGAGACATAGAAACAATCAGAGATCAAAGGAAACAAACAAATTTACATTTCGACAACATATTTTGTAAGAATCGAAAAAACAAGAGAAGCTTAGAAAATGAGATAATACTTGGTGAAGAGCCTCGTCCTAGAGCTGTTAAGGATCCAAAACTGCGAAAAATCCTTCTTGAGATTGAAGCAGCCATAACCTCTGATCCAATTGAAGGAAAAAAAAAAAACCTAGCTGCTCATCTACAACACGAAAATCCAATTTCTCAACACAAAACTCAATCGTTCCTAGCTCAACACTAGATCTCACAGAGCTTCAAGCAAAAAAAATTCGAGAAACTCAATAGAGCAGAAGAATACTCACCGGTCACAAGATAGACGGCGGCGACTAATCAAGGAGGCGCCGATTTGGTGGAGGTTTTAGGCTTCTGGATTTTCGAGGTTCAGTGAAGGTTTACTGATGTGTTCTGGATCGGGTCACTATGAGACGGGTCGGGTCTTAATTGGGTCATGATGTTAAAAATTTTAAATGTAAAAAAGCCCATAAGTCAAGACTTATTATTTGTGGGCCTATTTCATTATCCCTTGTATTTTATTTCCATCTTTTGCTCTAATTTTCATATGTTTTTGTATCATTCAAAGAGTATATAGCTTTTGTTTTCGAATATCGCCTGCCATGTCAGGTCTTGATGGTAAATGTACTTACGTGAGATTTATATATATGTACAGAAAACAAATAAAACAGAGAATATATCTTTCGAAAACTCCTTTACTAAAAAACCAATTAAAAAAAAAATTAAGTAAAATTTTTAGTCTAAGTGTAAGTTATTCATGAGAAAAATAAATCCCTCAAACCTAATGTTGATTGCAATACGATAAACATTAAAGTATAAAATAAAAAAATATATATAACTAGTGATAAATATCATAAATCTACATTGTATCAAACGGCCGGAATTTCAAAAACATTCTTACCTATTATAATTTTTTTCTTGTATTTCAGACATTTCTTGGGTCTACTCTATCTAAAAGAATCCTCGTCCAATCCGATGGAGACAAATAATCACCATATTAGCTATTGCAGATGAGCGAAGCAAAATATGTTTTTGTATTATGGTTATCTGAGACAACTTATCTCATATGGTTTACTAGTCTTATATAGAGATGACAAGACTAAGTTTGAATAAATTTGTATATTTATTTTCTAGTTGCAATTATTCATTTGAAACTGTTTGATGTAAAATTGTAGCTTTTTTTCCTTTCTGATGTGGCTAAGCAAAATGATGTGATATTTTAATGTGAATCAAGCCATTGGGAGGTATCTATAGCTTTAGTGAGAACTTGCATAAAGCAAGAACGAGAGCTCATAACTGTAGCATGTTACTTGTGTATTGTTGTATTCCAAATTACATGGCTTCTTGACCTCATCAAATGTTCTTGCCTCCCAAACAAACAAAAACATTCACATGCATGTGATTGGGTATGTCTGGGGGCTGGGAGAACAAGTTCGAAATACTTTTTTTTTTTTTGGATAAATTGAGTAAATCTAAATTGTATTTGGCTCTATAAATATTACAAAGTTACAATGATATTTGAACATAAAAATTTATTGGTAATGTTCCGACATGTTATGGGCTAAAGGCTACTTCTTCCCACTACGTACATGCATCTTCTTTTGCCCACCCACCAAAACCAACATTTTTATGCCTTATATATAGTTATTTCCTTGTATATATATATATATTTAGCAGTGAGTTACAATTATATATTTTTTTTTTTCAATGAAGTGAACGGAGTCAACCAATAATAATCAAGTGAACCTTTCTCATTGGTACATTACAGTCTAAAACACATTCAAATAATTTTTTTTAAGTATTTTTAAGAGGTTGTCATGCAATTTGAAATTTGAGACTTTTGGTTGTATCCCACTCAAAATCCAAAGTATTTTTTTTTGTTGCCAAGACAGTTTCGGACATTAAAACCCATAAATCTTCTTTGGTCTAAAACCAGCATTTGATAATACTTGTTAAAACATAAATTATTATTTCATAGGAGAGATTTAAACGTGAGAACAAGGATTCACTAACATCTCGACAAAGATCTTTTCTTTCAAAGTGAGTTATCGATTATATATGGACAAATTCACAATTTTTACATTATTTTGTTTGCGTATTCAAGAATTTTCATGAATACAAGATCTAATAATTGTTGGGTTTCTTTAACAAAATAAATAAATAATAACTGTTGGGTTTTTTACAAAGTAAAAATTAGAGAATAATAGTTTCTATAGTTATAAATCTAAAGTCTTATGACTCATATCCAAATCCAATAAAAGAATTCTTAATCTTCGTGTAAAGTTATTGATTGTCAAAAATTTGATTTCTCAAAGCCATATTGTTAGGTTTCAGCGGCTGTAATTTATCTGTTACAACAAAATTTTCATAATTTTTATTTTTTTCGACAATATACTTCATTAGAGAATATGGTTTAGCTTACTGATGTATATATTTCGAGAATATTTGTTTGAAGTAATTATTTTAGTAAAGAGTTGATGATAGCTATTAGTCTTCGGTCCGTACATCTTTTTTTTGGTTGTCAATAGAAACGAAAATCTAGTGTTTGGATATGATTTTTGACATAGAAGATGAGCATATAAACAATAAATATAAAGTTTATTAAATATGTGAATAATTGGTGGAGACATTGATGAGGTGGATCTTCAATGATTGATGTGAAGTTTTGGATAAAGTTTTTTTTCCAGTTAATAACTAAGATTTTATAAGGATTAAATATGGTTCTACGAAATAATAGTGGGTGGGACATCTTTGATGTTGTGGTTAGTTGGTAAGAAATTAGCAAACTAGACGCAAAGCCGACCTCTTTCATCCTCGGGATGTTCCCGATCAGCAGAAAATCCAGTAGCTTTTTTTTGGTATGAATTTTTTTTTTTTGGCGGGATCTAGGTTAAATTACTTTTCTTTTTTTGGAGAGAAACCCTTTCCAACAGAAAACTAGTAGTGCAACAGGATACACGCTTAACCACTAGTCCAATACAACATTAGTAAAAATATAATCATTGGTAATAATCCTTGATAAACTATAATCATGTCTTTTGCTATAACTGTTTGCTTAATGCTTACCGCTGCAATTGCTAGGATTTGTCATTTTATGCCGTTGAATTATAATCAATGCTCAAGTGGCTATTGGTGTGACATTTATTCAACTCAAAAAGCTTAGATTATGCACTAAGTACAAGACTAAAATCCGAACTTTTGGACATGAATGCGACTTAGCTGTCTTGATCATTGATAATGATGATTTTTAGAAGGATGGAACCCTAAGAGCTCCTTGGAGATTTGCATAATCTATCCCAAATAGTGCGAATTGTTGAATCTCTTAAAGATATTTTAATTCTTATTCACTTAATTCACTGAATTGTTGAATCTCTTAAAGAAATATTTTTTGTGTTCTCTCTTTTACAATCCGAGTGAGACTCTTTCACCTAGATTTTCAACGATATAAAGCCATTGAAATGTATCTGAAACATGTTCCAAAGAAAAATTGCACGGCATCCAAACTGAGGAACACAATATAAAAGTCAAACTCAAATAATCCAAAATATTTAATAGAAGTATATCTTCCCCAGCATCTTGTATAAGAATGCCATAAACTACTAGAAGCACATCATTCTCTTCCAAAATTCTTTTACTCTACGAAAGGTCATCTATCTCCATCACAAGAATATGTCTGTCATCTTCTTTGTCATTTTGAAATAATTTCGGATCATGTAATTTTCCATTCATTGTATACATAGATTGAGGGAACAAAAATCATCATCTTCTCCAAACTATTGGAAATGGGATTACATAGGTGCAATACAAAAACAAAAAATCGTTAGTTAAATTTTCAAAACTTGAAAGAAACAGAGTTTAGTTTCAATTGTACAATATATTGTCTCCATAGGCACTTTCTCAAATGCTACACCAACAACCTTACTTCCTACGAATATGGGGCTGCCACTATTTTGAGATAGAGTAGGCATGTCTCCAAGGATCTCCAAAGTTCCACATCCTTCCAAAAATCATCATTGTCAATGATCAAGATAGTTAAGTCGCATTCATGTCCAAAAGTTTGGACTTTAGCCTTGTACTTAGTGTATGATCTGTGCTATTTGGCTTGAATATATGTTTCATCCGTAACTACATGAGCATTGGTTATAATCATGCGGCCTGAGATAACAAATTTTAGCAATTGTAGTGGCGGCGTATTCAGTAAGCAAACATATAAAACAATCTATAAAAAAAGACATGGTTAGGGTTTATCAATACCATAACTATTTGATTTTTCGCCGATTAGAGCGCTCCATATATGCAAGAGGTCAATTGTGCGGCTGATGGTGGAAACATCTTTGATGTTGTGATCAGTCGGCTAAGTTATAATCTTCTATCAATTTTAATTGTAATCGTGAAACCTTTTTTTACTTGTAAATGTCACTACACCTTTTTATTTCTTTGTTCACAATTATAAGTTTGGATTCAATATATACACCTTAATTTTGATTTGTGATGTTTTATGTAATTGTAGTGGTTAGTGAGACTCGAATCAAATTCAGATTTGTGTTCACGTATGATATATTTTTGTCATTTCACACAGTTAAACACTAGTACACTACAAGAAAATGATCAGATACCAACGATCGTAGCGACGAAACTGAAGTCGTCGCAATATTGCGAGAAGATTTAGACAGAATTGCGAGAAAAACAAAAGTCTTCGGAAAGTGGTCGCTGAATAGTAATATTTGCTTCCACTTTTCGATGATTTTTAATATTTCTCGCGAATGGGTCGCTAAATTGTCTAACCGATCTTATGTTTTGCGACAACTAAAGTAGCATCGAAATGTTGTTGCAACATAGCGACCACTTTTAGACCACTAAAAATAGCGATCACGTTGTAACGACTTTTGCAACCACTTTTCGATGAAAACTAGGGTTTTAAATATAGCGACGACTTTCCCAGGACAATTGTTATCCACTCGTTTAATAGAAACTTACTATGCCTCTCGTTTTATCCGCCGCTCGCAGTAAAAACTCCCACCTCTCCTACAATCTCCGCCGCTCGCAGTAAATCCCAAGTAAGTCTCCTTCAACCTTTCTCTTCTTCTTTGATTTCTCCTTTTCCCTTGTTTTCCTTTCTCAACCGTGAACCGTTAGATTTTAGATATGAATCTATGAATTCGTTAATAGCTCTGAATCTTTGAATTCGTTAGAGAGTTTGTTAATCATGGACTTATTTTCAGGTGATAGTCAATCCTCTCCTCGCCTCGCGTTTCACTCAATCACCACAATGTAAGATCATGAATTTCGTTTTGCACTTTGGTTGTTTGGATTTCGATTTTGGATGGGTTAGTTAGTTTGAACTTGGATTTCAGTTTGAAAAATGGTTGTTTTTATGGATTTAGTTTTTGATTTGCAAATGAAAATATCAAGTAATATGATAATTTTCTAATTTTTATTGCCAAATTATGTAAGAAGTTTTTATGAATTTTCTTTGTTTAATTTATGCTATATACGTTTTGTTTGAATTCCCCAAAGTAAACAATCAAACTTGTTTTGTTTGAATTTAAATGTTCAGTCATACTCACAGATATGAAAATTGTTATACGTTGGCAATTTAAAAACAAAAGTTGCAAAATATATTTCTATAAAGTAAATATAAAGCCGAAAGATCTTAAGGAAAATAAAAACAAACAATTATAAGATGTTAACCGATGATTGAACAATTATAAAAACAAACAAACAAAACACAAGATGTTAACCAATGATTGAACAATTATAAAAACGAACAAAATATTATGTTTGACCGATGAATCAAATTAAATATATGGTTAGTTACTTTGGGGAAAAATGTAGTATAAGATTGTATTATTTAATTAATTTTCATGATAGCATTGACGACAAAAAAAAAAGTTTGATTGTTTTAAAATTTTTTGTTATGAACCGAATGGAACCACCAAATTAATTTACTTCGTTCTTTATAGGTCTTCTTTTATGGATTTTCGCTCACAAGCCGGAGGTAGTTCTTATACAATTCAAAATTTCCTTCCTGAGTCCCAGTCCTCTGATGCACAGCAGAGACAACCCCGCATTAGCCTCTCAGAGCTTCTCCGCCAACCGGGACGTGATTGCTTGACTGTTCTTGATCCAAAATGTCGACCCGGCACCCATTGGTACATATTATTTGTAATTTTTACAATAATAACTAACAGCTCTTACAAAAAATATATTGTTTTTTCCTATGTAGGTTTCGTTATAGCAATGCCATCAACAAAACCATTTTGAACTTGCTCCATACACAGCTCCAGTATCCGTATGCTACATACAAGAAAATGCCAGAAGATGTGAAGAAGCAGTGGTTTCTCTCATTTGCGGTAAGTTTGTAAGTGTTAATACGGGTTTTTATATATACTACAACTGATAAAACTGATTTCTTTGGTGTAGCAATCCTACAACTAGGATGATGCAATTTCAAAAATGGTTAGAGCGGAGTTTGATAACAAGTGTAAGAATGCATTTGCAAACAACATCTGCAATTGGAGGAAGGCATGGAAAAAAGGTGACGAACCACCGACCGATCTAAATGCAGATGTCTGGGAGGGATTCAAGGTTTACTGGACTTTGGAGGCCGCTGAGAAAGTTTCAAAATGGAACAAGAAAAACCGCATGAGCGAGCGAGGTGGTTTTGGACCTGCTACTCACAATAACGGTTCCCGCACTTTTGATGCACGTGCTGCTCAATTGGTATGCCTTACTGCATATTCATAAGTATAATTTATATTATTGTTCTTACTTGAAGTAAAACTGATTTAATATTATTTTGTTTGTAGACTGCAGAGTCGGGTGGTGAGCCTCCTAGTCACTTAGAGCTCCTTAAGGATATGCATACAAATAAGAAAACCGGCATCATTCAAGACAAAAGAGTTGAGTTCATTGTGGGTAACGTGGAAAAGAGGAAGGCGAAGATTCTTAGTGAGGATCGAATCATCTGTCCCGACAGGAGATTAACCAACTTGTACTTGAGGTTAGAATATTTACTAATTTAAATATACATAGGTTTGTTTATAGATATAACACAAGTATATTTTTGCATATGCAGGAAACACCGGTTCGTAAGGGCCGGTATTTTGGATTAGGACGGGTTGTTGACACTCAAACCTCATCCTCGTCTTATGTAGATGAACGCGTTCCGATACTGGAGCAAGAAGTACAAGGCCTGCGGGAAGAACTTACTCAGAGAAATGCTGTTATTTCAACCCTCCAAGAAGACGTTGCGTGGATGTAGACGATAATGTCACAGAACAATCCTACTCAGTAGTTACGGGACTTTGTAGCTGCGTCTAAAAACATTTACGTTTATGTTTCTATAAATTGTGAAAAATGCTTTTCGGATTTAATTAAATTTCTGTTTTATAATTAAATTTAAATTTCGGTTTTTAATTAAATTTAAATTGAAATTACTTTTAATTTTAATTTTAATTTCAATTAATTTTAATTTTGCGTAATTTTAATTTCAATTCTGCTAAAAAGAACATCTAAAAGTCATTGCTAATAATCGGTCGTCGCAGATAATTTCATCAAAAAGTCGTCGCAACATTATCTTTGGAAAGTCGTTACAAAAACTTTCATCTAAAAGTCGTCGCAAATGTTGCGACGACTTTTATATCACATAAACAGTAACGACCATTGGTTTTGATCACCTCAAAACGGTCGAAAATATGTCGAAAACGTTGATTGCGACCGTCTCGTGACGTTTTCGGCCGTGGGAAATTGAGCATTTCCTTGTAGTGGTAATCGAATTCGACATATGCCAAAAAAAAAAAAGTTCAAATTCGACATACCAAAAATTAAATATGAAATTGTTTATGTTTATGGGTTTGATATATAGCATATACAGTAAAATAGTTTTCAAACTGGCTTCACTCGATTGACTATTAATACTCAGCACATCTACATGATATCATGCAACTATATATGGCTCCTGGGAGTCGATCTTTATATCTCATGGTCTTTTTTTCTTATATTTTTTTTTCCAGATTTTGTCCAACTCGTTTGGTAAAATTTAGTGTAAATAATTATTCTTTTTTTGTATAACAAGTTCTTCAACGATTACAAAATAAAAGAGCATAATGAGACATACCCGATATGCTAACCAAGCGGCTATTCCGGTAGAACAAGCAAAACAATAAAGAGATAGAAAATCAAACTTTTTGAAGTTTGATGTAGTGTTAGAAGCAATATCGAAAAGAACACGCGCAAGACGATCCGATAAAGGAACACACCTTACACAGTTACACCGAATTTTCCAACTGAGGATAGTCACCACAACTTCTGACTTTAAAACATAGTCCAAAACCTCGGTTATCACCGGAATGAGTCCCGTTGCACCTAACGGTCCCGAAAAGACCATCACATAAGAATGCAAACAGTTAGGCTCTAAAACATCTTCTTTAGAACTGAATTCATAAGAAGGACACCTCTCACGGAGAGGGAAATTGATGGGAATTGTTATCTCCTACAAGAGGGAGATGATGGAAATAGATCTCTCCAAACCTCGGCAGGAGGAAGTTTGAGACAAAAGAGGCTTCGGTAACGGGTCAAGATATCCAAAAGTAGAGTCACATAGGGAGATGCAAAAGAGTTTAAAGGCTTCTCCGGTGGATAACTTTCCGATGTTGACGAAACGAGAAAGTATCAAGACACGGAGAAAGAAGCCGTCTACGCCAAGCATGACAATTAGCCCTGGGACTTTGGTTATTCGGTTCGGTTCGGTTCGGTTTTTTCGGTTTTCGGTTTTTCGGTTTTTGAAAATAGTAACCATTCGGTTTTTTCGAATTTTTCGGTTCGGTTCGGTTCGGTTCGGTTCGGTTCGGTTCGGTTCGGATTTTGGAATTGAAAATACCGGAAATACTCAAAAATAACCATAAAAACCCAAAAAATATCTAAAATACCCTGTTTTTTCGGTTTTTTTCGGGTTTTTTCGGTTTTTTTCGGTTTTTTCGGTTTTCGGTTCTTTTCGGTTCGGTTCGGTTATAACCAAAAACCGTTCGGTTACCAAATTTGGAACCGTTCGGTTCGGTTTGGTTTTTCGGTTTCGGTTTATAATCCCAGGGCTAATGACAATGGTTCTTCGGAACAATCCCGAGGTAAAACGCAAGCTACATGGATACGGGTACCAAACGCCGGTACAATCATCTGCTGCCAGCGACCACACCGGATCTGAGAGCAGCGGCGATCCATTTCTGAGCAAGTGAAGAAGCTTTAATGGCTGGCTTGGGAAATGTGCCTGGGAGATAGACTAGGGCGAACATTTTTTGAATATTTCAATGAAAACAATTTATAGGTGATATTTTATCAGTTTGAATAGCAAGTTATTTTAAAAACTCTTAACATTTCTATTTTTACTTTTGTCAACCTAGAAAGTTTCAATTTTTTAAAAAATATACCAATAACCTAACAATTTTTTTTTCTTTTTCTTAAACTAATATCTACATCCACCGTCTTATATTTTAGGAGATAAAATGTATTGCCATATTAATTTTAACCTAACAATTAACTTTATACCGCCACCATACACCATTGCTTTTTACAAACATCGGCTCCAAAAAGTAATGTATGGAACAATTCTATGAGAAGTATGGTGGATTGTATTAGTAACAAAAACATATAAATACATATCTATCATGTATTTTTTTTCTTTTTACAGCATATCATGATTGGATACTCTTACGAGAGTGTACAAACTATAAAGTCTCTAACTCTCTATCACATCCTATTTTGTATACTCAGTGAAAGCCTAGATGATATTTGGTAGCACTTTGAATAAATGAACTGCTCTCCTGACAACATATTGATTTTTTTTTTTGGTTGTTGTTAAAAACGTTACGTGAGTACTATCAAATTAGATTAATCGCTCATACCTTTAAATTATGTGGAACTTCGTATCAGTCTCACATTCATTATTTTCTTATTGTGGGTACATACATTACATATAATTAGTTGCATATAAGTGGAGTCGATATACAGATAAGCTAGTAAACAACTACGTATTATGAGTTGTGACGTACAACCAATCAAATACCCCACAAGCGTAAAAAGCGCAATTATACATGAGAAGCCATTTACGTTTCTTCAGATGTGTGACCCAAAAACTTTCTCTTATCTTCTAACTTTCTTTTGACCAAAAGAAAATGCGAAGATGACTTAGATAAAGCATCTACATTTGATATACAAAACCTTATGGAAAGTTATATATTCATGTACGTCTAACTTATACCGACCAAATACAACTCTATGTCGGCTAATATTTTGGATGGACATCAGACAATTTTTTATCGATTGTGGACTTTCCACCAGTACTACCTTTTCTCTATATAAATAACCAACACAATAAAATTAAATGATCAGATTTACTAAATTTTATATTAAATATAACCAATTTATTGGTCTATATGATTTATAATAACATATGGAGTACCATTGTAAAAGCTTATTTCGAGACATCGGCGAATCTAGTAATAATAATATGGGTTCACATGAACCCCTATTTTTTAATTTTTTTTAATGACCATTAGATATAATATTTTTTAGTATGTGGTATTGTCTATTGGATATAAACCCCTATCTTTTTTATGGGTATGAACTCCTATTTTTTATAGAAACATATCTATCTCATTAAGTACTTATTTAATAATAAAAATTATTATACCTACAATAATAATAAAAGTTGAAGTTATTAGACCTAGAAAATAGAAACTGATATATTTTCCCATATCTATCTCTCTCTCTCTCTCTCGTCCAATTAGAAAAAAAAAGGAGAAAAAATTATTTCCTTTTCATATTCTTTGGTTTATAGGCTTTTGAAGTTGGTTTTGATTTTGTCAGTTGCTACGGCAACCGTTTAGAGTATTTTTTCAGCAATAAAGATAGCCAAAACAGATCGTCGTAATCGGATTGGAGATCAATTTCTGAATGATTGTTTAGTTTGTTTGTTTGAAAAAGATGTATTTAAAACTATTACAAATGAGATTGTGGTAAAAAACTTTCAGGATATAAAAGATCGTAGGATGATTTTGTAAAACATTTTAAACATTTATTATATTTTTAATATTTTTATATTCAGTTATGATCTAAATCCCGTAAAAAAAATTTTTGGATTCGAGACTATTTGGTCCATTAATACCATTTAACGGTAGAGTGGTTTTTTGCATTCAAATATTATTATGGTGTAAAGTTTGAATCATGATTCTTTTAATAAAAAGTGTCACTATGATTATGTTTATTTAGTTAGTTATATTGATTGTCTTTGTCGCCTTTGTTAGGTTTTCATTCATTAAAAAAAGTTTAAAACATATTATGATCTACCGTACAAAAGCAATGAAAGGGTATTAATAGGTTAATGGGGAAATATATAGAGAATAATAATTAAGTAATAATGAGAAGCAATAAGGGTTATGAGACACGACGCAATGCTAACTGCTAAATAAATTGAATGAGATTAGGTCGTGAGGGACTATTTCGCATTCATAACCTCAAAAGGCTTTACGTTTTATCTAATTATAAAATTAAATGCATCAACGTGGCTGCCCTTTTCACGTCTCTTCGCCACATATTTTCTCACTTATAAAGTGTCGTTTGTACATTAAATACGAGTATGTTAGATTTTGCTGTTTTTTTTTTCTTTAAATCAGAAATTCCGGGTTTAGGTTCATAATTTTCTTAGTCGATGACTAGAAAAGGTTCGTTTAGTCCTCTCCTGTTAAACTTTGCTGATTTGTATTCAAACTTAGTAAAATGTATGTGTGAATTATAAACGATAAAAAGAGATACAATATTACGAGTTAGTGATTTATATACGATAATATCGTCATTGCATCACATTTGAATTCAAATCCATATAATGAATGTTGTTGATAAAAAAAACTTTTTACCTAACAAAATTAGTAATTTAAGAATTTATATTAGTGTCATTGTCTATTAACATATGAGTTTAAACTCGATAAAAAAATTAATATCTCAACTAAAAGTGTACATACAAAAGATGATTGTAAATATGTATGGTAAATCATCTGAAACGAATCAAAGTGATCATATACGAGAACACTTTTTTGTTCGGGGGTTCAAATACACAAAATAACTCGATTGGTTTATGTATTTTATAGTTACAGTTTTAGGTTCGGTTAAGGTATTATCCAAATAACCCGATCTACCAAATCAAAATTAAAAACCCTAAGTTTAACTAACAAATTGACCTCAATTTTTAAATCTTGACTCTTTAGATTTTAGTATTTAACCATGTTTATCAAAATGGAACTGAAACTTAGTAAAATTAACTAATAAAATTTTCAAAAAAAAAATTAGTGAATTAACAATTTTTTTTTATCAAAATTGAACTAAATTTTATCGTAATTTATTAAAATTAGCCAGAATAACATGTAATCCAAATTACTCGAATTACCATAAAACCGATATATTTTGGTTTATCATTCATTCTTTTTTTAGAATATCTGAACAGATGTGAATCGAATTTATTGTGGTTCAAATTCAGATCCCTTTTTTTTAAAATTACCATAAACTTGAATGATCCAAACCGAACATGACATGGATTATCCTAATGGGAGGCCTAATTGTTGTGAATACAAATGATCATCAGTCCAAAGCGTTGTTTAGCTTAAATTGTTCCTCTATCCAATCACTCTTCAGCTATTCGATTGGTTGTAACACAATACACAACATCAACAACAACACAAAATATATAAAAATAAAAATAAAAAAAATCAAATTCATTATTAGTTAGCAAAATTTTCAATATTCTCTTTTTATCCTTGTTCGTCTTCGCTGCAACGGTTCTCACTTGAAGTAGATCGAGCGAGAGCTTGTGTTTCCCAATTTCTTCATTTTCAAATTTTCAGTTATCTGAGAATCTTTTTTCCCCCATAGATATATATTTTTTTTTTGTTTGTTCTTTTTCAAATTTTCGTTATATAAAGTTTTGTATCGTTTCACCTTTAAACTCCACAGAATCTGTAATCTTCCGATTCCAATTTTTTCCCCAATCAGTCTGTACTGTAATCTCCATAAGATTATTTTCGAGCCACATTCTCTTTGTCTTTTTGCGAAATTTTCTCGGGAAAGTAATGAGGAGCCTTTGAAGAAAGAAACTGTTTGGACTTGCGTTTTACTCTCTCTCTCTCTCTCTCTCTGTGCGGCGGTTTCTTAAAATTTCAATGATTCGTTGAATGAAGCTCCAGCTTACTAAGGGTTTTGTGTTATCTTCATCTCTCTCTCAGTGATGGGTTGTGCTTATTCCAAAACTTGCATTGGTCAGATTTGCGCGACGAAAGAGAATAGCATCAGGCAAACGCATCAACAAGCTCCGGCGAGAGGCTGTGCGAGAGCTGCGACTGCTACGGCGACGGTGGCGGATGAGGATGAGAATCCGGTGTTTAATTTCTCTTCAGATGCGGTGGATGACGACGAAATTCATCAGCTGAGTTTGACTAGAGACCAGGAATGGGGGATTACTCGGCTTTCTAGGGTTTCATCTCAATTTCTACCACCAGATGGGTCAAGGGTTGTCAAGGTTCCGTCTTGTAACTATGAATTGAGATATTCCTTTCTCTCTCAAAGAGGGTATTATCCTGATGCTCTAGATAAGGCTAATCAAGATAGTTTCGCCATTCACACGCCTTTTGGGAGTAACTCGGATGATCATTTCTTTGGGGTTTTTGATGGGCACGGTGAGTTTGGTGCACAGTGCTCGCAGTTTGTGAAGCGCAGGTTGTGTGAGAATCTTCTTAGACATGGTAGGTTTCGTGTAGATCCTGCAGAGGCTTGTAATACGGCCTTCTTGAGCACGAATTCTCAGTTACATGCTGATGTAGTAGATGATAGTATGAGTGGGACAACTGCGATTACGGTTATGGTTAGAGGAAGGACAATATATGTGGCCAATGCAGGTGATTCCAGGGCGGTTTTAGCTGAGAAAAGAGAAGGTGATCTTGTAGCTGTTGATTTGTCTATTGACCAGACTCCCTTTAGGCCCGATGAGCTTGAAAGGGTTAAGCTTTGTGGAGCTAGAGTTCTTACTCTTGATCAGATTGAAGGCTTGAAAAACCCTGATGTTCCGTGTTGGGGTACTGAGGAAGATGATGATGGAGACCCTCCGAGACTTTGGGTGCCCAATGGAATGTATCCTGGAACTGCTTTTACCAGGAGTATTGGTGATTCTATTGCAGAGACAATTGGTGTTGTTGCTAACCCTGAGATTGCTGTTGTTGAGCTCACACCGGATAATCCTTTCTTTGTGGTTGCTAGTGATGGTGTCTTTGAGTTCATCTCTAGTCAAACTGTGGTTGACATGGTAAGGTATTCTTCCCTCCGCGGTCTTGCTCATCATAGATCCCAAAGTAGATGAAGAAGTCTCACAGAATGTGAATGTTTTCTTTTTCAGGTTGCAAAACATAAGGATCCTCGAGATGCTTGTGCTGCAATTGTTGCTGAATCATATCGGCTATGGCTACAGTATGAAACTCGCACAGATGATATAACCATCATTGTCGTGCACATTAATGGGCTAAAAGATGTAAGGATAGCTTCTGTTTGTAGGCTGTATATCATCTTTTCTTGTCTTTGTTGTTGGCTGAGGTTAGATTTGAATCTTCCGTAGGATGCTCCTCGGCAATTGTCAAGTACTGGAACTCTATTGCAGCCTCCTATTCCCCAAGTTGTGGAGCTTACAGGTTCGGAATCTCCTTCCACATTTGGATGGAATTCTAAAAACCAACGTGTGAGGCATGATCTATCTCGAGCTAGAATACGTGCCATTGAGAGTTCACTAGAGAATGGACATGCTTGGGTTCCTCCATCTCCAGCCCATAGAAAGACCTGGGAAGAAGAAGTAAGAGTGCTTGTCGGCTTCGCATTTGCTCAACCAATCGGGAATGCCTTGAGTCATTCTTAACTTCGAAGGCTAAAAGCTGAATTTATCGTGCAGGCACACATTGAGCGGGTGTTGCGTGACCATTTCCTCTTCAGGAAACTCACGGATTCTCAGTGCCAGGTTTTGTTGGATTGCATGCAAAGGCTTGAAGCTAATCCAGGGGATGTTGTTGTGAAACAGGTCGAAACATATTCCTCCTTGATCACATAATCTGCAACAAATATCCATCAATAAACATATTATATCATTATCTCTCTGGTTTGTTCTTTTGCAGGGTGGTGAAGGGGACTGCTTCTACGTCGTGGGTAGTGGAGAATTCGAGGTCTTGGCAACTCAGGTTTGTTCTATAGTAACTCGATTTGACTTGTGAGCAGCATTGAGCATTATTATCACTGTGCTTAACTGGGGATGAATGTTAGGATGAAAAGAACGGTGAGGTTCCTAGGATCTTGCAGCGTTATACAGCTGAGAAACAATCATCATTCGGTGAACTTGCCTTGATGTGGGTTCTCTACACTTTTCTTATTAGAAATAATCTTCTTCAGGAGACGAAGTACTCTGTCTAAATCAGTTTCTTGCAATATATGATGGTGCCAGGCATAACAAGCCGCTTCAGGCTTCTGTACGTGCTGTGGATCACGGAACATTGTGGGCCTTAAAAAGAGAAGATTTTAGAGGAATTCTGATGTCTGAGTTTTCAAACTTAGCATCCTTGAAGCTTCTTCGTTCTGTCGATCTTCTTTCCCGTCTTACAATTTTGCAACTAAGCCATGTTGCAGAGTCTCTTTCCGAAGCTTGCTTCTCTGATGGACAAACAATAGTTACCAAGGTGAAGTTAGTCATTTTGTAAAGATAACTAAATTACTTCACTCCAACATATTCTTTCTCATACTTTTCTTTGAATGTATAGGACGAAAAACTTGAGGGCTTGTATGTTATCCAGAAGGGACTCGTGAGAATTACTTTCGGTACAGAGGTGTTGGAGAGTCAAAATGTGTCAAGCCTTAAAACTGAAATCACTAAAGAATATGAGAATCTTGAAATCGGAACAGAAGTCTCCATACAAAAGCAAGAAGGAAGTTACTTTGGTGAATGGGCTCTTCTTGGCGAACTCAAAGATTCCTTAAGTGTGGTCGCAGTTGGTGAAGTGGTCTGTGTGATTTTAACAAAAGAAAATTTCGAGTCAGCGGTGGGCCCTCTGACCAATCTTTCAGATGACAGTCACAAGTATGATACTACAATCTTCTTCATGCTTATTTTTGGATTTAGCTCCATGATTTTCATTGGTGATATGATTTCATATAATGTTTTTGGTTAGGTCAAGACATTCATCGTTTGATCTGTCCAAGGAATCTGCAAAAGTTACTGATACCACAGCTCTTGCTAAAGCCAGCCTTGCAGACCTGGTAAGCAATCATATTTTACATCAATCATAAACGGTGCTCCTCGTTTCACACGATTTTGGTTTATCCAGGAATGGACAACATGCTTGAGTTCAACAGACTGCAGTGAGATTGGGCTCGTGCATTTGAAAGATAAAGAAAATTTGCTTAGCTTGAAAAGATTTTCAAAGCAAAAGGTGAAAAAGTTAGGTAAAGAGGCACAAGTCTTGAAAGAGCGGAATCTGATGAAGAACGTAATAAAGGCCTCAGCTTTTGTTCCCGAAATCTTGTGCACTTGTGTCGATCAAACATTTGCAGCCATCTTACTGAATACTACTCTTGCTTGTCCTATATCTTCTCTGCTTCACTCTCCGCTTGACGAGTCATCTGCCCGTTTCATTACCGCCTCACTTGTGTCTGCCTTAGAAGATATACACAAGGTTAAAACTTTTTCTCTAACATCTCCAGTTATTTTTAAGATTTAGTGGTCTGAAACTCTGTTTTTTCTCCTTTTCTTTTGCTTTTGGAATTTCTAGAACGAGATTCTCTTCAGAGGTTCATCCCCCGAGTTACTGATGTTGGATCAATCTGGATATCTACAGGTTTCGGTTTTTGTGTTACACTGCTCTTTCAGTTTCATAAAATCCATTATTTCAACCAGATCATAATTTTAATCTCTTTATTGTAGGTTGTAGACTTCAGATTCGCCAAGAAACTGTCCGGGGAACGAACATTTACAATCTGCGGAAATGCAGATTATTTAGCCCCGGAAATTGTTCAAGGAAAAGGCCATGGTTCTGCAGCTGACTGGTATTGATTTTCCTCTATTCCTCCTGTTTTTTTTTTTTTTTTTTCTGGCATAATATTTGAAGATTCTTAACTTTTTTTGGGGCTGATTCAAAAAGGTGGGCCCTTGGAGTTTTGATCTACTATATGCTAGAAGGAGAAATGCCATTCGGGTCATGGAGAGAAAGCGAGCTAGACACGTTTCAGAAGATTGCAAAAGGCCAACTAACTTTTCCTCGAGCTCTAAGCTCAGAGGCAGAAGATCTCATCGCAAAGGTCTCATCTTTCAGTTCCAGTTTTTCACATCTATTAAAAGTAGAAATCTCCAGTTTCATTTTCTTACCCACATCTTAAAACTCTTGCGTAGTTGCTTGAAGTTGATGAAAACCTGCGGTTTGGTAGCCAAGGAGGTCCTGAATCGATTAAGAAACATCCCTGGTTCAATGGACTTAAATGGGGAGCTATTAGTAACCGCGAATTTCAAGTTCCCCAAGAGATAATCTCGCGCATTCATCACCATTTGGAGAATGACACCGTTCTCCCTCTAGAAACTGCCCAATCGTTCGACACAACAGATGATACAGATGCTCAAAATTGGCTTGAAGAATGGTAAGCGACTTCAAACAAAACCGCGGCTCTTTTTGCCCGCTTCTTCTATTCAATTCAAATTTATATGCTTTTAAACAGTCATTGATGCTGAAAACAAGGAGAGCCTATGAATCTTAAAACCTTGATTCATGAGAAAGTTTAGGATCTTTTGATTGTGGTGTAAATAGGTGTATATGTTAGATAATGGCTGAAGAAGATCATTCACCAATCACCTCCAAGTTTTGTATTGTCAGACTTCTTTTTCTGATGGGCTCTGACTTTTATAGAAAGAGTTCTCTGTTTTGTGGCGGCGTAGTCTAAATGATTTCGAATATGGAGAAAGAATATGCAATGAATTTAATGTCCATACAATTCAATGTAATGAATTTAAGGTTTTTTTTTGGTTTTTGTTCTTTTTTTCTCTTTTTCAAATCTTAGCCAAAGAAATAGTATAATCCATGTAATCAAACTCAGATAGATCTTAAAGTTGAATATATTTTTTGAAGTCAGCAATGTGTTTTTCGTAAATATGAATGAGAAATAAGATTGTATTCGTGCCGTTACTTTGCTGAAGTTAACAATGTACTATTGTTTTCCAAAATTTGGACTTAACTAGTATTTCGAAAAGTTGACAGTAAATTTGGAAACATAAACTGGATTGATCAACATTTTGGACTCGATTTTAAATTTGGACCTGATCATTTATTTTAGGGTGGATTTGTGAAAATGCCATCAATCCATTACTGGCTGCTAATTAAATAATCTAACAAAATTAGTGGTTTACATGTTTTCTTACTTGTAATAGGCTTCACATTTTTCGTTTTAAACTATTTATACTACTTTGTTGTTATATTATTTTACTAGAAAAACCCTCGAATTCATTTCAACCAACGTGTATCACCATTTTTTTTAATCTCAAAACGTGGGTAAGTTTATATGTAAAGAGATTTTTTTTGTTGCAAGTCTACTACAAATTCACATGGAAAACATGATTGCCCAAACCCAAGTGACCAACCAAATGGTCCACAAAGAGTATTTGCAAATAGTGAAATCAAATCCGGAAAACCATTACGAGTTTATACATAAAGTCAACCCTAAAGCCAAAACCACTTTGATTCTACTTTTTAGTTATCCAACAAACTCTTAAAATTAACTATGAAAAAAATTTGCAAATTGTCAAGGGGAAAAAAAACTATACATAAAGATTTTGGCGTGTGGTGTTGAGTTCATTCATTTTGTCTCTGTTAACAAACCATTGAGCCGTTCTTCCAGCGATCGGCAACCATATCCGCCGTCTTCTTTCCTCCGTCGTCGCAGTAACGGCATAATTCTGCGAAGTGGACGCGGTTGAACCGCTGTAGCTTCCTCCGACCGCGTTTTCTCTACGAATAGTCGTGATCTCAGACACCGTTCTTCTCGATGAGTCTTTGTTATTCAACATTCTCTTTATTTCTGTATCTTCCTTGTCCCGCAAGTTACCTCTATGCACTCGATCCATCGACGAGAATCTGTCGCTTGACACCGAATTCATCATCTCCGATGTTAAAAACGTTAAATCCGATGAAGTGACATTACTCCAACGGTTCTTAAACACGACATCTGAAAAAACGATCCTGTGATTGAACTTGTGCATAACTTTCTTCTCTTCGATGTCCTCGTTTCCTTGTCGCTCAAGAAACAACGATTTCTTTAGAATCTTCCGGAAACTGCTGAATCTAGAAGACCCGTCACTAGTTCCTTCTTCGCGTTCAATGTAAATCTCCAAGTTCGAGTCTTCTTCTCTTGTCTGAGATTGGTTCACGATCCTAAGACTATTGCTACTACAACCCAAAACAGAGAGATCGTCTTCTATATTGACTCTGTATCTACACAAAGGACACGTGGCGTGCTCCTCAAGCCACTGATCAATACACCCAATGTGAAAAGCGTGTCTGCATTTAGGCAAAAGCCTAAGAATCTCAACATCTTCGAATTTAGACAAACAAACAGAACATTCAAGCCCTTGTTTCAATCCCTTCAAAGCAGAGAATCTGAAAAAGGGAAGAGATTCAATTGCTTTCTTGTCGAGACCAGAGAATCGAGAAGATCGATTGAAGAGTCCTTCCCAGAGACGGTCGTGTCGTATTCTGTCTCCTTCACCGTCGGTATCTGATCGGAGATCGTTGCGGAAGCATTTTGCGTAGACCAGGAGAACCAAGGTGAGAGTGAAAACGATGGAGAAAACTCCGGTGATGATGGCTAAGCTTGGCTTGAAGAGGTCGCTTCTGTACGGATCAGGAGGAGGAGGAGATTGAGCAGAGACATAGTCTAAGAAGATGATGAAGAAGAAGACAATGGAATTCATCGTTTGAGGATGATTCATTGAGAAAAACACACAAAAAAAAGTCGTATTATGAATTTGTAGAGAGAGATGTTTTTAAACGCAATAATATATTATCAACGTGACATCATTATTGATCTCATTGACAGGCATGGATAATTCTGTGAAACGAAATAAAATAATAAGTGGAATAAGTTAAATTATATAATTAATACTACTATAGCACGGATTATGTTTTTTTTTTAAGATTTGATATTAGAAATTTTTGGTCTATAGAATATAAATTAATAAGATAAATGCTAAATATAAAAAAAAAACAAAATTATCAATAAAAATATGTATTCAATTAAGTTTAATATTTTAGATTAGTTATATCAAAATTATGTATATTTTAGTTGATGTTAAATAAAAATTTGAAATTTGAAAAATATTTTTATTAAGATATTCTGTTGTTTTTACCCATTGAAAATTACAATAATACTTTTTAGTGGAACAATTAATTTTGCTCTTTAAATGATTTATTCCAATAATATTATTATATAATTTTTAAAAGTTTTAGGTTAGATTCTAAAAAGTATTTCCATAATATTATTAAGAGGATAATCTTTTTAAAAACAATCAAATATATGTATATCAATTTATTGAATTATAATATTATTTAAGTAAAAATTTTAATTTAATATATGTATATCAATTTTATTTTTTAGTAAAAGATGATAATATAATTTTCATGAAATGATTTTTAGTATGTAAATTAAAAATATTTTTTTTATTTTTCTTATTTTTGAAATTATAATTTAGTTAATAATAGTTAACATATTTACTTTTTTCTAGATTGTAATTTTTGTTTTAATAAATTTATTTATTTGTTTTTTTTTTGAAAAGAAGGTAAAAATAGATTTTTTGAAGATTTTATTGATTTAATTAACAAACTAATTAAATTAAATTAAATGTTGATTAAATTTTTCAAAAATAAGAGATTTGATGTAGATTGCAATTTTGTTTGAAAGATTTTAAAGAAGTATTTTAACCGTAATCTAGATATCTATTTTTTTTAAGAAAATCTCAAAATCGTATAATAATTAATGACTAAAATACCCTTAATGAGAGATTTTAATTTGTTCTTAGATATAATGGCAATGCGATGTAATTATTAATATTTTGTAATGTTTATTTATAAATGTACTCTCCAAATAATATATAGGAAAAACATAGGTTCTGGTTGGTGATTAATTAAGGATTTATTGGAACGAAAGAGAAGATTAATGAATATGGATATTTTTGAAAAAGACATGTCTTGACTTTGAATTGTGGAGTTAATAACCTTTTTTGATGTGAATTACCATATATTTATTTTCATTTCCTTATTTTTTTTCTTTTTTTTTTGTAGTCAAATCACCGAGAATTTATTTTGAGAATTTAAATGTATCAATCAATTCACTTACAAAATTAAAAAAAATTTAATGTTCATGTATCTATTATAACTAAAATAGAAAAAGGATTCAGTATATAGTTTTGAATAGTATTTAAGTGTTGGTAAAAAATTGTACATGAGTTTTTAAGCAGGATTTTATGCTAAGAAAAGTATCACCACAAGCTTCTAAACTTGGAAATACAACTTTTTCAATTTCTAAAAAGCTAGTTCACCCCAAATAGACCCAAACCAAGAGAGTAACAAAAATGGATCAAAATAAAAACACAAGAACATGGTCCTCCTATAAACACACACCAAGACGTTTTCGTGATAGCTTACGCCTACACCATTTACTACAAAATGACAAGTAGATTTTTGGTCACAAGATTGAAAAAACATTATAGCTTACTAAGATTTGCATGATACGCATGAATTTTAGATCTTTTATATATTTAAATTTGGTTATTTATATGTTTTTTGTTAATCACTAGAAAATCATGAAATTAAATTTTACAATAATCTAAGGTTAAAAATAATAATCATTTTGATAGATTAATGTAATACTAATAAGACAGAAAATAGTCCATATATATATATATATACTATGATAACAAACATAAAATGAAAGTTAATTTATTGTTGTTTTTTTTTTGCCAATATTCCTTTTGAATCATATGATATCATGTATAAATACTCTAATATATTTTTTCCCCCAATTTTTATTATTATATTATTTTATAATTAGCATTGACATTTGACCAATTATTTACTACTCAAAATCCAAAAAGAAATATTTTAACTACATGATATAGAAAAAGATTTATTGATAAATGGAAAATATATTTATGCAAAATATGAGACTCACCTACGAAGCTGACTGGTAAAGGCGAAGATATTTCGTCGAAAGATGCAAACTTTGGTAGCTGGTCCTGACAAAGATATAGTAACTAGCTAGTGCAAATGGGATTCTCAAAGTAATCGTGCATTAGATTTGTTCGTCTCAACGGGATTCTTTTTGCCCGAACAAGGTAAATTTTCTGAAATTGTTTGTTCTAGATTCTGTTACTGGCTCTCAGGTATAACATTTATCACTTGTCTTTGTCAGGCTGGAGACATTCTTAGATGTTGTCGCCTTCACTAGCAGCAGTTGATATTAAAAGCAAAGATGACAAGCTTTTTCAGAATCATAGAGACTCAATTGGAAATAACAGTTGAAGTTATGGTAGCTGTTGATATTACCAGTGAACTTTTCTTGTAATATCGATGAGAAGAAGAAGAGTGTGGCTTTGTTTCCAGCTAAACACGTATGAGTACTTCAGCTTCTAGATTGTTTGGCTGAAGGAGAAAGAGCACATACACTAGGAACAAGACTTGGTAGAGAGAGGAGTGAATGGAAAAGGAAGGAGAGAAGAAGATGTAATGAACTTTGTAGAGGCCATGAAACCAAAAGGTGGTGAAGCACGAGAAATATGGTTTAGGCGGAGGTTTTCATATGTATTGTGGTGTGACTCGTTGGAAAAAGGAACCAATAGTTCAGGAGTTCACCCGGTCCCCCTCGATCATGACCTTCCCACGAAGTTAGGAATTCAAGAATCAAAACACACACAACCCGAGCCCTTTCCACTGCTTAGATTCTTAGGAATTTTTTTGTCTCCACATAAATTATTGACTCGAATAGAATTCTAGTATATACTATTTTGTGACAAATTTTTGCATTCATAAATCTAAGATACATTTATTTTCTCTCAAAATTACACCTTTGATAATGATGATTAGCTTAACATTATATACTACACAACACTCACAAATACATATAATTCCCTATGCAAGTAGTTTAGCTAGTTCATCTACCTTCAATGTTCCATGAGGTAGCACTTCTCTGTAATCTTCATCAAACTCATCAATTTTCTTCTTCAATCCCTCCTCCTTCTCCTCTCTTTTCACACTCACGGCAACTTCTTTCTTCCCAGTTACCACAACATTGCTTGTTTTTGCCTCCAAGTTTCGGTATCCAGGTTCCCCGTATTCCTGCTTCTTAACCGTTGGTTCTTTCTTCAAGCCATGCTGGAAAACTGGTCCCTGTACAGCTACAGTCGAAAAGGCGACAGCTTTTGCAAAGACTGTGTCTGCGTCCAGCTCAGTACCGTCCAACACAAGCGCAGTCCCGCTCTCTACAGCTTGTTTCATCAGATTCAGAACTCTCTCTATGCTTTGTTTACTGATCTCTTCTGATCTTTCTGGCTTGTGTTCAGGTTCGTGATGGTCTCCAAGAGAACTGTCCGCAGTTAGCTCAGTTACATATGTAGACAAGCTCTGTAACGAACTGCTTGTGCCCTCCATTGCCGAGAAATCTACTGTTGAACGGCTCAACTCATGACCATCTGGATCATTTTGCAATTCCATAGAACCCAGAGGAGAGTTCTGGGTCATAGTTTGAGTCTGATTTGGTGACACCGATGGTTCATCATCTTCCGGCAAGGCAGTATCAACTTCTATATCTCGAAGGTCATCATCCTTTTTATCTGGAGTTGAGAGAGACGATTTCCATTCTCGTCCTCTCCAGATAAGAATCTGCTCGTTTTCAAAAGATATGAGCACACATGGAACTAGATCCTGCAAAATGAGCCATAACACAACCAACACGTTCAACAAAGAGGCTGTAAACACAAAATTTAAAATATAAAAAAACATATGTGAAAAAAGGATATATCTTGTTTTTTTTTTGGTCACCGAAAAAAGTCTATATCAAACCTTGAGTTTGGCACCGATTTTCCTAAAATCACTGCCTTTCATTCCTTGACAGTCGATCCGAACCAATTCACAAACTTCAAATGCTTCTTTCACATTTTTCACAAGGTCACAATACACACCATTCTTCCCTATATGACCCGACCCAAGACAAGATAAAGTTAACATTGTCGGATCTTGATAAAAACCATATTAAAATTATTATTATCCCGATGTAAGCAAGCAGCTTACCTAGCTTGCATATGGGCATGAGCTCTCGTCCTTTCCTCCGCATCTTGGTAGCTTCCTGAAGAGTTAAACCCTCAGGAACTTGGTGAATCAGCTTTGGATAAACAGGTGCCACAGGCTTCCACAACATAAGAGGGAAGCGCGGTCTTGTCCTGTGGTTATAGTTTCTGCCACGGAAAAGGAAAAGCACACCTCCTCTTCTGTATATCACCTTCCCACCAATTTTCTCCTGCCAATTCAATTCACAACTTCATGAAGACAATTACAAACAGATCGAAAAAGCATGATACATGCACTTTCTACCAATATGAACAAAAATAATAAAATAGTTCCAAGGAGAAACCTCTAATTGCTCGCAAACATTATCCATGTCAACTGTACAAACTCCCTTGCATTTAATCTTACAGACCCTTCGCCGCTTCCATAAATCATGTATGTTATTCAACATGTTATGCGTCAAGCCATCTCTGCCTGAAAAAAAAAACAAAAACTTCAATATCATATCTTCTTCTACTCTAACTCTCTTCTTTGAGTCTATCACTTGCAATAAGAACGAGAACCAGCACTTCAAATGCACCTAAGCAACAATTTCTGAGCTTCCATAGATACTAATTTTGATCATCACGAAGAAACTAATGATCTCGTAAAGCAAATTCAACAAAAAGTATTGAGCTTTATACCCATATTCAACTGCCTTGTTGTCTTCAAGCAAGAAGTAACCAGCTCTCTAATCTCTTCCTTCGTCAATGGCTCTCCTAAAATCTCCTCCTTCGTATAAACATACCTCGGACCCAACCCGGGTCGAAAAGGACCTGGTTTCTGCACCGGTTTCACCCCTTTCTTCCCCACCGGAGGCAATCGAAAAGAATCGAATTCTCTCGGCGTCTTCTGCGACTGAGGAAGCGGAGCACGACCAGTCCATGGCCTTCCCATCGTCGTAGGCCCAAAAGGCGCGTAAGCAGGCTCACGAAGCTTCAAAGGCTTAACCTTTGGCGTCTCCGTGTAACTGTATTTGAATTCAAAAGGAGCTCCATTGATGACGTAAGATAATCCGTCCTCGCTTAGCTTAACCTTCGCCTTAGCGTCTAATTGAGGCGGCGAATCGGGTACTTTAGGTTTGTTCTTGGGTTTATTGGGTCCTGAATCGGGTTTGGAGTATTTGGATCTTCGACCCGGAATCGAACGAGCTGAGGGAAGTGAAGGAGTGCCTCTTGATCTAAACGGAGACGTTTTAGGCTCAGAAGCTGCGGCATCGGAATCGTGGGTATGGACGATTTTAGTAGCGGCGTCGAAACGGCGGTCGCGACGGATCTCAGCCTCGAGTTCTTCTTGGCTCCGGCGACGCTGCTCGAACCGCTCTGCATTAGTGTTGCCCCACCTAGAGAATCGGATCTCACTGGGTGCTCTTGGGTTAGGATTAGGAAATAGAGATGGCGCGAAAATTGGAAAAGGGGTGTTGAGTTTCAACGACATTGCCGGAGAAAACAGAGGTCGGAGGAAGCCAAGGTTTTAGAGAGACTCATCCACAGCCACAGGTGGTGTGGTGGATTAGATCGATAATAATGGGTCGAGTAAAGCCCATTTGTTTTTAAAGCCCATAATTAGCTGACTTCGTAAGACTACAGTGGTACAACTATCAAGCAAGTACCAATCAACACAGTAGCACTCACACCGTAGACATACTATACAATGGTGATTTTATGTTTGCTTTTCTTTTTTTTTTCCCACTAAAACACATTCAATTTAACACGAAACATTGTTTACATCCACATCAACAAAAACACTTCAACTTGAAAAAGCCACGAAATCAATATAAGCCTCGTACATTAGTGTCATGCTCGACACCATCGCCAAATGATCAGCCATTTGATTAGCTTCTCGACCAACATGAGTGAAAGCAATAGGATGTTTGCTTTAACTGTATAAATTTTTTAAACTGATTTATGTTTGCTTTAACTGTATAATTTTTTAAAACTGATTAAACCCAAATATACCATTAATAAAAAATATCACTAATTATTCAATAATATATGATAGTCATAATCAATTTTTTTTTTGAAAATACTGTGATAACATTACATAATTTTTTTCTTTCACACCGTAAATCTATCTATCGAACGAAAAATATATTAAAAGTCTAGACCATTGATTCTGTGAATATTCGTTGTGAGATTTTTTTAAATTTTATATTAATTTGATATAACGAATCCTTTTTAGACTCTTTTATTAAAATTAATAATCAATAACAATTAAATAAAAGTCCAAAACCCTAAAAATCATAAAATCTTTTTTTTTTTGAAATTAACATCTTCTTAGTCATTAATCAAATTGAAATTACAAAGTTGCTGTAGACACTATATAAACATCATCATCATCTACTGCTAGTATTACCGATGTGTAACCACCCATATTCAAATCCGTATATTAACAAGAATATAATTAGAAAAATGTAAGAACATGATTGTTTACTTTGACTATGGCGCTCTTAGCGACATTTGATCCCTTCATTATAATGATGGAAACTAGTTCGTCTAAGAATCCAGAGTCTTTAAATACTCCAACTAGTTTTTTTAATTAAAAAAAAACACATACTATAAGAAAGTAGAGATGAAACATATTAGTGATGACACATCATAAACATTTTTGTCCCCAACCATCTCCAAATAGCAACATTAACCTAAGTTGAGACATTTTTAAAATTGAATTGTTAGCATTGCCAAAGTGATTCAACTTCCGCAAAAAGTTTGTATGTCTACGAGGCCCAAGCTTTCGTGCACTTTTGACAGGTCAACATGAAAATGTAATAAATACAAGGCAAGCTATCTATAACAAAGTCATATGCGCTACATGTACAATATCTTCCATTTAAAAACTGTTTTCAAAATTCTGTAGATTGCAATGACATAAATATAACTTTTAAGGGGAAAAAAAGAGTCTGAGACATCAAGAGCTCATCGAAGCTATCAGGTCTAACTTCTAAGTTGATCATAAAAAATTTAACCAAAATTAAACAAATCTAATTCAAGTTATGTTTAGTTATTAAATTTTATTAAGAAAAAATGACAATTATGTCTACAATAAATTAATGACAAGTAAATAATAAATAATTAATAAAATCTTGAAATAAAACAAAAATATTGTCTTCCATATCTTAAATTAAAAGCTAATAGTAGAACATAATTTTTAATAGACTCGAAGTCGAACAAAAGACTCAAGGTAGCATAAAACCTATAGTGAAACAAAATACTCGAAGTAGAACAAAACCTACAACAGAACGAACATGTATTGGCTTCTTGTTTGAGATTTGTTCCTAGCAGCTAAACCCACACTCGGCAAAAACTTACCAAAATAATTTCTATGTAACAAGCTATCGATAAAAATGCACACGCACAAATAAATATTGCATACAAAAGTTGGTGCATTGATGGATGGTCCCTCTTCAAAGCTAAGAGTTGTGAACCAAGAACACGAACTATTTTCTTAAGACAAATTCTCTCTGCTCTTTGTCTTTTGTCTTTTCTCCTTTATATAGGAAGTATATTACAAAGAAGCAAGTAACGATGGATTGGTTCCTACAACTAAGGGAAATGGGAAGTGGAGAGGTTGGTACCTATGTACAAGGAAAACTAATTCTCACGTCACTGAACAAAGCTGGAAATAATTAACAGACATATAAAATATTTAATCAAAATACTTGTGGTTTGTTTTAATGACTCGGTTTGGTTTTCTTTAACCGGTTTGATCCAAATCCAATATTGCATTTGTGCTCTCATCATGCACAATTTGTCTCATTTATGCACAATATTACATGTTGCCAAACAAAAGGGTGCACCGTGCATAGATGTATAAGTTGTTGCATGTAAGTATGTTAACTTTTAAGGGATGCAATAAGGGATTAATTAGAGCTTACTCCTGAATTTTGTGAACATTCAGGTTGTGGATGTTGAATCCACAACAGTGGTCTCTGGTTAAGATATGATATTTGGGGATCAAGATCTTCGTTGATTAAACAATAAATCGAAATGATAGAAAAGATGTAAAATTGGTGAATACAAAATGGGTTAATTGTTTTTTTTTTTAGCAAGCTCTCGAATAAATTAAATGTCCATTGTTCATTTTGGATATATGAGCAGGTTGAACTTCTTCCACCTTCTACGCCAAGACGTGTCCTGCAATCTCATAAAAATCGAGCTACAATTTCGATTTCATTAGATTTGGAGTTTTTGAATTACCTCTTGCTCGATGACAATTTGGGTTCTCCTTGAACTGGGTTTTAACTTCCATATTTTAAATGATCTTAGCTTGATCTCTTTTTTTTGACCAAATTTTCTTGCATCAAACTTTTGACAGGTTCCGTTCTAGTAATCTGGCTTACTGACTTGCTAAACATTTTTATGAAACTGGCTCGGTCTTTAGGCCAAATTCAGATTCTTATATCTCTAGTAGGCTTTAAATCGGCCTAGTTCAAGTGCGAAACCCAACATTAACAATAGTTTTAGTCAAACAATAAAATATTGTTTAAGTAAAATTGGAATCCAAATTTACTTTAATTTATTGGTTCTTGAAAATGAAGGAACAAATATATGATTAGAAAAATAATTAAACAATGGTCAACAACCGCCGCACCACATGGCTATATTAAATAATATCTCGTTACTTGACCAAACAAAAAAAAATAGCCAAAATTTTTTAGTTGAATTGGTACTTGTTATTGCCGTGTGAAATGTTGTCAAAGCTTAATAATTTTGCGGTGTGAAATATTGAAAATTTCCGTCATTCTGAACACTAGAACACAGAATGGTACAAACTACAAAGTCTTCGACTTTCGCAGGGAACATAACATTATTGAATTTGTCTTCAAATAACATTTGGAAAACTTATTCAACTAGGTCTAATGAACATATTAGGTCCATACAAAAGGATGTGCTACTTAGTTCTTCTAGTTCGAATCTCTCGCTTGGAAGGCGAGTCGAATCCCAAAGGATGGATCACATGCTGGCTCCGGACCATAGAGAACTTCACAGTTAACAAAAAGAAGATAATTATTTAGAAAACTTAGTTTATAGGTCAAATATCAATTTGCAATTAAAAGAAGTAATTAAATGAAAACATATTTGATATCTTCCAAGTTTCAACGACTGAGATTGATTAGTGATTACCCTTATAAATTTGAGTTAATTTTATTTCCCGTTATAACATTTCATTTCTTTTTACACATTAATAACAGTCCTTAATCTCTTCTACTATTAATTAATTTTCTTGTCCTTAAAGAAAAAAAGATAAAGATAAAGATAAAATCAAATAATTAAATAAAACATTAAAAGAAAGGGATATAGCGGAATTAAATTTATGAACATAGATTTGGATCCCAAAGAGGTGTGAAATTAGCGGAATCAAAGGCCTCGGTATGGGAGATAGTACAAAATGTTGAAGGTAATAGAGTTTCTCAAATAAAAACGCAATACCCTATTTCGGTTTTTTCGTTTTCTCCGAATTTTCAGTGCTTTGTGGATGACTCTTGAAAAAAAAGAAGTTTTTTCAGGTCTGGGATGGATAGTCAAGACGCGAGAACATAATAAAATCTACATAGGTGCCATAAATATCTGAAGCAGCCTATTTCCACTTCATACCGAATTCAAAGCCTTTCTTTGGGCAATGTATTGCATGCTTTCATCTCAGCGGACATCAATAAACTTTCAAATAGACAACTGCCTGAAATTAGTGAATATGGTATCATCCTCCTAGAAAAGTAGTCAATATTCTCGGTGTAGGTAGGGATTTCATGAAGAGCAAATCTTATTTTAGTTTTTTTCACTTCTTTTTTTTTCCATTTTATAAATTTTAAGATTGTTAGCTCGTAGCGTCAAATTTCGGTAAAGCTTAGTTTCTTATATAATCTCGGTTAGTCCATCTTGAGTCCTCATAACCTTTCAAATATAATATTATAATATAAGCTGTTAAAAAAAAAAAAAAGGATATACATACAATTCAGCTGTACATGTGCATTTGGTACCAAAGACAACACCTGTCTCAAATCTTTTCTCTAATTCTCAATAGTCGCCTGGTTTTTAACTTTTGTCTGCTTTTTTCAAAATCATTCATTCTTTAACCTCAAGCAAGAATCATAATCTTGGCAACACCAAATTCTTCATCTTTTTAATATATATATACTTTTTCAAGAACAAAATAACATAAAGTGTAAGACTTTATCTCTACAGTTTTTGTTTGTTTCTCTGTGCATTTGGTGATGAATGAATCAATGATTGTTTCATACCTTTGATCTAATCGTTTCCGAAATATTCTCTTGTCGTTATTGATTTCGAGCTCGATAAATCCCCAACAAAAAAAAAAAGGTTTAATTTTTTTTTTAGTACAAGAGAGACGAATCATTTTTCGTACTGTGTTAAATCAGACAAGGGTTTTGAGTTTAAAGCTTCTTACTTTGATCCAAAATCTTCTCTCTTTTGCTTAATTCGAAGTGGAAATGGAATCGTTACCTTCTCCATTTGGCGATCCAGCTCCTAATTTATCTGATTCGGAGCTCCGAGAAACTGCTTACGAGATCTTAGTCGCTGCTTGCCGGAGCACCGGAAGTCGTCCGCTTACTTACATCCCGCAATCGCCGAAATCTGATCGGAGCAACGGTGTGGCGACGGCAGCTTTATCGCCTTCACCGTCGCTTCATAGATCTCTGACGTCTACAGCTGCTAGTAAGGTGAAGAAGGCGTTAGGGATGAAAAAACGAAGCGGCGGCGGAGACGGAGACGGAGGAGGAGCAGCATCGTTGGGTCAACCGGATCGGAGTAAGAAATCTGTCACGGTGGGTGAGTTAGTTCGGGTACAGATGCGAATTTCGGAGCAGATCGATTCAAGGATTCGTAGAGCACTTCTTAGGATCGCTTCTGGTCAGGTACGTTTCTCATTGAAAAAATCAATTTTTTCTCGGCCAAAAGAGTAGCAATTTGATATTTTCTGAAGAAGATTTGTTTGAATTTGAGCTTATAATGTCTTTATATGTAGTTAATTACTGATACTTGGGTTCATTTTAGTAAATTGAGAAAGATCTGCTTGAACTTGAGCTTCATATACTTTAATCTATCGTTAATTACGGATACTTAAGATAATTTTAGTAGATTGAGCTTTGACATTTGTGCTTTGATTTTAGCTTGGGAGGCGAGTGGAGACGATGGTGCTACCTCTTGAGCTTCTGCAACAGCTCAAAGCTTCAGATTTTCCAGACCAAGAAGAGTATGAATCATGGCAGAGAAGAAACTTGAAGCTTCTTGAAGCCGGTTTGATAGTATATCCTTGTGTGCCGTTAAGTAAATCCGATAAATCTGTTCAACAGCTTAAGCAGATTATCCGGTCGGGTCTCGAGAGGCCGTTAGATACTGGGAAGATTACGGGAGAGACACAGAACCTTAGGAGTTTAGTAATGTCTCTTGCTAGTCGGTCTAACAACAATGGGATTGGTTCCGAGACTTGTCATTGGGCTGATGGGTTTCCGCTGAATCTTAGAATCTATCAAATGCTTTTAGAGTCTTGTTTTGATGTGAACGATGAGTTATTGATTGTTGAAGAAGTAGATGAAGTTTTAGAGCTTATAAAGAAAACATGGCCTGTCCTGGGTATGAATCAGATGGTTCACAATGTTTGCTTTCTCTGGGTGTTGTTCAACCGGTATGTTTCAACTGGGCAAGTAGAGAATGACTTGCTTGTAGCTGCTCATAACTTGATACTCGAAATTGAGAATGACGCAACGGAGACAAATGATCCTGAATATTCAAAGATCTTGAGTTCTGTTTTAAGTTTGATTGTGGGTTGGGCTGAGAAGAGACTTCTTGCTTACCATGATACTTTCAACATCGATAACGTCGAGACGCTTGAAACTACAGTTTCTTTGGGGATTTTGGTAGCTAAAGTACTAGGCGAAGATACTTCTAGCGAGTATAGAAGGAAAAAAAAGCATGTCGATTTAGGGCGTGATCGAGTCGATACCTATATCAGGTCTTCGTTGCGTATGGCTTTTTCACAGGTTTGTTTATTTTCCCTTTTTTTGTTGATCGTATTTTGTATCTACGACCATTTATGTAGTTTTTTTTTTCTACTCTGGTTGTATTAGACAAAGAGGATGGTGGAACATAGGAAGAAATCAAAATCCCGTCAGAACACTAGCAATCTTCCGGCTCTTGCAATTCTTGCAGAGGATATTGGTCATTTAGCTTTCAACGAGAAGGCAATATTTAGTCCAATCTTAAAGAATTGGCATCCTCTTGCAGCTGGTGTGGCTGCAGCTACTCTTCATTCATGCTATGGAACCGAGTTGAAGAAATTCGTCTCGAGTATTACCGAATTGACGCCGGATGCTATAAGAGTACTCACCGCTGCAGATAAGCTTGAGAAGGATCTGGTGCAGATTGCAGTTCAAGATGCAGTAGATAGTGAAGATGGCGGAAAATCGGTTATAAGAGAGATGCCTCCTTTTGAAGCTGAAGTCGTTATTGGCAACCTTGTGAAATCATGGATCAAGACCCGAGTCGATAGGCTAAAGGAGTGGATCGACCGGAATCTCCAGCAAGAGGTATCTAACGACTTTATAAAAATCTTTCCTTTTTTGGTTTTTCTTAAGAGTTTCTATTGTAGGTATGGAATCCGAAATCGAATAAACTCGGTATCGCTCCTTCTGCTGTGGATGTACTGAGGATGGTAGATGAGACATTGGAAGCGTTTTTCTTGTTGCCAATACTTATGCATCCAGATTTACTTCCTGAGCTAACCTCAGGTCTCGACAAGTGTATGCAGCATTATGTATCAAAGGCGAAATCTTCCTGCGGTACGCAGATTCAATTGTCTGGTATTTGGAATAATGAAGCTCATGCTTTGTTGATTTCACTTATGGAGTTTCTGTTTTTTTTTTTTGTATGGTTTCCATTAGGCTCACGGAATACCTTTCTACCTGCTTTGCCTGCTTTAACAAGATGCACAGTCGGGTCCAGACTACATGGTGTATTCAAGAAAAAGGAGAAGCCAATCGTAGCTTCTCACAGGAGAAAATCACAGCTGGGGACGAGTAATGACTCAGCGGAAATACTTCAGTTCTGTTGCAGAATCAACACACTTCAGTATATCAGGACAGAGATCGAGTCATCCGGGAGAAAAATATTGAACCGTCTCCCGGAATCCGAAGTTGCGTCTTTGGATGGTAAAGGCAAAATCTTTGAACAGTCAATCAGTTATTGCTCGAAAGGAATACAGCAATTGTCTGAAGCAACTGCTTACAAGATCGTCTTCCACGATCTGAGCAACGTTCTCTGGGATGGTCTGTACCTCGGGGAAGTTCCTTCCTCGAGGATTGAGCCGTTTCTTCAAGAGCTCGAACGGTGCCTTGAGATTATCTCCTCAACGGTTCACGACAGAGTCCGAACCAGAGTCATTTCAGACATCATGAGAGCTTCTTTCGACGGGTTCTTATTGGTTCTCCTCGCAGGTGGACCATCACGTGGCTTCACAGTTCAAGACTCTGCTGCGGTGGAGGAGGATTTCAAGTTTCTATGTGATCTTTTCTGGTCAAATGGAGACGGATTGCCTTTGGATTTAATCGAGAAGGTTTCGACGACGGTCCAGAGTATACTTCCGCTGCTGCGCACGGATACAGATTCTTTGATTGAACAGTTTAAAGCGTTGTGTCTCGAGAATCATGGTTCTGACAGAGGGAAGCTTCCATTACCGCCGACTTCTGGTCCGTGGAGTCCGACAGAACCAAACACACTTTTAAGAGTATTGTGTCACCGTTATGATGAGTCTGCGACTAAGTTTCTGAAGAAGACGTATAACTTGCCGAGGAAACTAACCTGAAAATGACCTTAGTACATTGGTACAAACCCGGTTTATATATGTGGTATGACTATTGAGAGTTGGGAAGTTGAATCAGGTGGTGATTTTAGTGGTATACGCCAGTTTAGTTTGAAATGTGGAATATTATTTTGATTGATTAAGCGTCTAGCGGTTTGGTTGGGGTTTTCCTTGTATTGGCAAATTAAATTACTTGTACAGTAGAAAACAATTTAGTGAAATATTCTTCTTTTGTACTAATCAAAGCTTGTGGGTTTTGTTGTTACATGTTGTCAACTGTTATAATTTGTGTATTTAATACCTTTGTTTTTCATCTTTCTTTTTCAATTTTATCTGATTGACAATTGTAAAAGTGCTACGATGGTTAATTGAATGTTCTGTTACAAACTCATAATGATGGATAACATATTAGATCGATAAAGTGTATTCGATCTAGTATTTTGTTAAAATTGTGTAGTGATATATATATATATATATATTTTTTTTTTTGTATAAATAAAAATGATAAGAATCATCAAAAAGTTTATTGGATGCTTTTCGCTGCTTCTCTATCTGAATCATGATCAAGCACATCTTTTGTTCAAACGCAAACTAATGATGTTCATGGCTCAAATATTTTATTAAACTGTAACCACATTCTCCAAACTTTAAACACACAGAAAAAACTTCTTCAAATAGCGCAATATATTCGGTTGATTATTATGGCGCACTTCTTCAATTTCTTTGATTTCCTCGAGTTCTTCTCCATCCGTTACATCCTCAGTGCTTTCATGTCTAACTCCATATGGCAATGTTATTGGTAGTGGAAGACATGGAGTATCAGCGAGATGATATTGAAGAGGTGTTTACTTTATGACATGTCTTATAAGGCCAACAGACAGAATTGCAGAAGTGCATGAACTGAAGAGGATAGATTCTCGAGTCCGGCATGTCGTGTTTGGATAAAACTGATGAAATGATTGCTTCTTGAGGAAGAAGAGGCGTAGAGAAACAGATCAATCGATTCTCATTAATGATATATTGATGAATATCACAGCAGACTAGGAAACGTGGTCGAGACAGAGACAAAGACATAAAAGAGTCAATGAAAAATCGGCTACGTGTACGGGAACACCACTGCTACTGCTACGATACGCACCTAAATCTGAAAAAAGAATTCGCAGGAAATCTTTAGAGTATATCGATCGTCAGATCTAGAGGAATCGGTTCTGTGTTGCTGTTTTCAACGGTTGTGATCACGCCTTTCTAGTTGTCTTCATCTCTCTGATGCTGTGTTTTCATGGTGGCCGCCCGAACAAGTAACAACAAAAACCCTAGGAAATTATTCAACTTATATCTATACACTATTATTTGTCTACATATACTATTATCATGAAAAGATTGAGAGAGTTTTGATGGGAGGTTAAAACTACGTTTGTTGAAATTACAAAGCCCAATAGCTGACTAAACCCAAATCTGAAAATACAGGGACTATTGGGTCTGTCACGTGCCAAATAGTTTGAAAACAGAGCATCGCACGTGCCGCCTCAAAATTTGAAATCACGACTTCAAAAAAATCCCAAAGGGTAAAAAAAAAACCAAATCTCTTCTCTCTCTCTCTTCTCTCTCGAGGAAGGCAACTATGGAAGCTATGCTTGTGGACTGTGTACACAACAATCTGCGTCATTTTATCTACAAGAATGCTATTTTCATGTGCGAGCGTCTCTGCGCTGAGTTTCCTTCTGAGGTACCCTCTTCTTTCACTCTCTTTAAACTCTTATTTTATCTCTAATTCTACAAATTCTGTAAATCGAAGCTGTTGGAGTGGTCAAATAGAGATTTTTGGGTTTGATTCGGGCTGGGTATCTTTGAATTTGTCTTATATACATCTCTTTCTGGATGTGGAATTCGATAGCTTCACTGTGAACTTCGAGATCGATTTTGGTTTCTTACCTTTTAGCCCTTTGCTTCGCGATCTATGTGTTGTTTCTCGGGTCAATTAGGTGATGAGTTCGTTGTTTCTTCTCTCTTTTGTTGAATTTATTTTTATTAGTAGCTGTGCTCATTACTGATTTGGTCTTTGGAAATATTGTAATTTGAGGGTTGCTTCTCTCTAGATTTCCGAAGTAAATGACTTTGTCCATATATGATCTCAAGTTTAATTTTTTATTATCTTTGGACCTTAGTTAACTGTTAGAGGAAAGTCTCTGGGCTTATCTCAAGCTTTGTTAAAATTTGGGTTAATACAGCTTCAATAATAGTTGGGAAAGTATTCATTCATTCATTCATTCAGCCTTTGTTCTGGATTAATTTCAACATTCGTAGCGTTTCTCCAATTGTTAGCTTCAGTTAATCGAAAGCGTGTTAATAAAAGACTAGCCTTTGAGGCTTTCTTCTTTAATCACTTTCTGACTTTTCCTCTTATATAGGCTAATTTGCAGCTATTAGCCACCAGCTACCTGCAGAATAATCAAGCTTACAGTGCATATCATCTGCTAAAGGGTGCGTGGCATGGTTTCTTCACTTGTTGCTTGTTAGCCGCTTACTCAGAATTTTGCGCCTTCTTTTGTTAGGTCGTGTTGATCATCTTTGTATTTATTTATTTCGATATTATGTAAAGGAACACAAATGGCTCAGTCCCGGTACTTGTTCGCGTTATCATGCTTCCAGATGGACCTTCTCAATGAAGCTGAATCTGCACTCTGCCGTGTTAATGAACCTGGTGCGGAGGTATTTAATGTTCTCTGGTATATTGCCTTTATTTCGCTTACTGAATGTCATTTTACAAACACAGTGTATCAGTATCTGGACCTTATTTATTGATTTAGTTCAGTTAAGATAACAACATAGGTTCTGATTATTGTGCAGATCCCAAATGGTGCAGCCGGCCATTACCTTCTTGGACTTATTTACAAGTTCGTTTTTCATTCTCTCTATGCATTTATTTCTTGATTCTGAATGTCTTCGTTGAGATGATTTCTCATCTATTATAGTGACCTTTCAGGTATACTGATAGAAGGAAGAATGCTGCTCAACAATTTAAACAGTCTTTGACAATAGACCCTCTACTTTGGGCCGCATATGAAGAATTATGTATACTAGGTGAACAAAATCCCTTTTCTGCATACTTGGCACATTTGCTATGGTTCTCTTACATTTTTCTGTCCGTTCAACTTTTTCAGGTGCTGCTGAGGAAGCAACTGCAGTTTTTGGTGAAACAGCTGCTCAATCCATTCAAAAGCAGTACATACAACAACTGTCAACTTCCCTCGGCTTAAACACGTATAATGAGGAACGTAATTTGACTTCTACTAAAAACACGAGTTCTGAAGATTATAGTCCAAGGCAGTCTAAACACACACAAAGCCATGGCCTTAAAGACATCTCTGGAAATTTCCATTCTCATGGTCTTAATGGAGGTGTTTCGAACATGTCATTCTACAATACGCCTTCGCCAGTGGCTGCACAGGTAATGTCAAACAATTGCATACTGCCTTTTTTTTTTTTATGTACAACTATATCTCCATCTGTTGATCACACATTCTTTAGTACTTAGGAGATTAATGCATCATGGGTATTGTTTTCACAGTGTTTGTATCTGTTATTTTATATCTTTTATACCAAAGAATGGTTTGTCTAATCTTTCGACTATTAAAATGGGGTCTTGATTCTGTTTTAGTGTCTTTGGTTTGCAAGTTAATTTTATCAGCCTTTTTAGTTATCTGAATAATAAAAGCTGTAAATGAGATTTTATATGCTTTTTTGTATTTTTGAAATTGTAGCTATCCGGTATAGCTCCACCACCACTTTTCCGGAATTTTCAGCCAGCTATTGCAAACCCAAACTCCCTTACTACGGACAATTCTCCAAAGTCCACAGTAAACTCTACTCTTCAAGCACCCAGAAGAAAGTTTGTAGATGAAGGAAAGCTACGTAAGGTAGTATTAACATTATCTGTGCTGGTCTACTTGTCGTCATAAAATCACAGTTTTGAATTTACTGGTCCTTCCTTTTCTCTTTAATAGTCTGATTCTTACTCGGGATGAAATTTTCTCTACCATCTGTCTTACCGTGAGTGCATGTCTCTTTTGTTTGCAGATTTCTGGCAGGCTATTTTCTGATTCTGGTCCACGACGGAGCTCAAGACTGTCTGCTGATTCAGGGGCAAACACTAATTCAAGCGCTGCAACAGTAAGTGGAAATGTGAGCAACGTTTCCAAGTATTTGGGAGGTTCTAAATTGAGTTCTTTGGCTCTTCGTTCTGTAACACTTCGGAAGGGACACTCCTGGGCAAATGAAAACATAGATGAAGGTTGTGACATTCCATGCACTATATCACTATTTTGTTTGAAATCTGGCTTGTTGTGATTATTGTAATCATGCCTTCTATTTTGGTATCGGCGTATTTGTAATACCCAAAGCGTTGTCATTCTGATTGGTTTAGGGGTTCGTGGGGAACCTTTTGATGATTCAAGGCCTAATACTGCCTCCACTACTGGTTCTATGGCTTCCATTGATGCTAAATCCTGTGATCAAGAAGACGAAACAATGTCGATTGGTGGCACAGCAATGAGTGCCCAAAGAATCACAATTGGTGTTTCGGAAATTTTAAGCCTCCTGAGGACACTTGGAGAAGGGTGTAGACTTTCGTACATGTACAGGTGTCAGGTAGGGATATTGTTGTTCTCTTGAATAATGCAAGGTGAGGTGAACTTATATAGGCTTATTTTATTGTGTCCCTCTGCTTCTGGGTGGTTCAGGAGGCACTGGATACATATATGAAACTTCCACATAAGCATTATAATACAGGATGGGTACTTTCCCAGGTAATTAGCGGCTCTTTTTTCTTTTAGGCTGCCATATATGGATATAGCTTGGACATGTTTGATTTGGACAACCATTTTAGGAGCTATCTTATTCAGTTTTTTGTTGTGTTTTCATAGTGACTAACTTGAAAACGGAAATTTCCAAAGGGAACCCCTGAATGAGTTTTAGTCTGGTCGCCTGTGATAGTTATTGTTGAAGGTTTATATACATATATTATGGCTATTAAATGCAGGTCGGGAAAGCATACTTTGAATTAATTGACTATTTAGAAGCTGAAAAAGCATTCCGTCTTGCCCGCCAGGCTTCTCCTTATTGCTTAGAAGGAATGGATATATACTCTACTGTCCTCTACGTAAGTGTATTTTTCTGTTATCTAAACATACAATCTCATCTGAGTCTGTAATGAAACTTAAAAATTGACATTTCCCTTTAGGCTCAGGGAAGGTTGGAAAATGTATTGTAATTTTTTCATCATTTTTTGCAGCATTTGAAGGAAGATATGAAGCTGAGCTACTTGGCTCAAGAACTAATATCAACTGATCGCTTAGCTCCTCAATCTTGGTAACTTTTGTCGAAGTTTTTTTTTCTGATTAATGTTTTCATTTATTGTTGGTAATAAGAGAAATAAGCGAAATAATCAATTATGTAGGTGTGCTATGGGAAATTGCTATAGCTTGCAAAAGGATCATGAGACAGCACTGAAGAATTTCCTACGAGCTGTTCAACTGAATCCAAGATTTGCATATGCACATACCTTATGTGGCCACGAGTAAGAAAGCTTATATCCATTTGAGTTTGTCTGATACAATGTGCTTGAAATGCTCTGGTTGTTGGTCTAAGCGACACTTTCTCTTTATATTTTCTGTAGATATACAACTCTTGAAGATTTTGAGAACGGAATGAAAAGTTACCAGAACGCACTTTGTGTTGATACAAGACACTATAATGCCTGGTATGGGCTTGGAATGATATATCTACGCCAAGAGAAGTTAGAGTTCTCAGAGCATCACTTCAGAATGGCTTTCCTAATAAACCCGAGTTCCTCTGTTATAATGTCTTATTTAGGGACAGCTTTGCATGCCTTAAAGGTTATATTATACACTCATTTGATTGAGTTTTATAAGGTTTACAAGAACAACAATCAGTTGAAGAATGACTAAATGCTTATTTTTGTTCTGTGTTAACAGAGAAGTGAGGAAGCATTAGAGATAATGGAGCAAGCTATAGTAGCAGACAGAAAAAACCCTCTTCCAATGTACCAGAAAGCTAACATACTTGTCTGCTTAGAAAGATTAGATGAAGCTCTAGAAGTTCTTGAGGAGCTCAAAGAGTATGCGCCTTCAGAGAGCAGCGTTTACGCTTTAATGGGCAGGATCTATAAGCGGCGAAACATGCACGATAAAGCCATGCTTCATTTCGGTCTAGCTTTGGATATGAAACCGCCTGCAACTGATGTTGCTGCAATAAAGGTCTGAGTCTTTTAAAAACACAACAAACAGAGTCGTCCTATGATGGTTTTTAAATTTGAATTATTTTGAGAGTCTAGTGAAAGGATTCATAGCGTAAACTGGTTATTATTGTCTAAAACAGGCTGCAATGGAGAAATTGCATGTTCCAGATGAGATCGACGAGAGCCCATGAAACCATTGCTGCTCCAAGAATCTTGGGTATGAATTAATGTGAAACCGTTGCTGCTCCACGAACCATGGGTATGAATTATTTGTGCAAAGCCTACCTCTTTTAGGGACCTAGTTGGGTTTTAAATCTTACGAGGATTTTGTAGTTTTGGTACCAAACCGTAACACAGCTACAAGAGCTTACCACATGACTTAAGTATGTATCGTGAATTAATCTGTATGTTGTCCATAACTACTTAATTCGCAATATATTATTTTTCACATGAGTATGTTTCTTTCGAGCGTTTAAGTCTTTACATATTTTTGTTTTAGTAAGATGTTCGTTTTAAATGATGTTTTACTGGTTTTAGCTGTTTTTTTTTTTTTGGTAGTTTACTTGGTCAAAGAGTTGAAAAACCAAAATGATCGTGTTCATTCAGAAAAACATCATTGAGTTTGAATTGGAAAAAAATTTATTTAAAATGGTGATATATTTGGTTAAATCAAAAACGAAAACACAAATATATCTCAATTTAGTTTCTTAACAAGGAACATGGACTCTTGAGTCTTGAGTGATTTATTAAATATAAACAAATTTATTTTTTTCTGGATATTTAATATCCAAATTTTGTTCGAACATAAACTAATTTATTTTTTCTCGATATTTAATATATATGCTTATCATATACATTTTTATTTTTTAATGATTAGGAGGTTTATGGCAGTCAAATACATTAAATTTATATGACACATAGCAAATATTATCAATTAGAAATTAAACACATCCCCTATATATTAATTGAGAATCATTTTAACAAAATAACCTTATATTTACGTGGAATATTACATCAGTGTCATGCTTATGTGTCGTCGCCAGAGTGATTCTCAGAAAATATATTTTATAGGACGTTAATTACTAGACTAATTACATAATATGTTATTAGATCAATCATATATAAACTATCTTTATTTTAAAGATTATAATCTTACCTAAATTAGCTGTATTTATTTATGGAAAATCGAATAAGTAAATATTCCATAAAATTATAACTGATTTTATTGTTTCATAAATTTGATTAAATCTGAGTAAGTAAATATTCCATAAATTATAGTTGATTTTATTGTTTCCTAAATTTGGTTTTTAAAATTTATTTAAAAAAGATATTGTTTTTAACTAAATAATTAATTAGTAACATAAATATGTAAAATCTTAATTTTAAATTTCAATTATTTATACAATAATATACTATTAAAATATTTAAAAATGTTTATTTAATTTATTAATTTTAAAAAAATATTATAAACATCTTATCCCGCATATAACGCGGGAATCACCTAATATATTTTTAGTTGAGGCATGTCTTTGATTCCTTGTTGGCTTAGAGATTTTAGAGAAAAAAACATTTATGCAAGTTTTATCTTTCACTTCTTTTTCTCTACATAGGGTGATTATAATGCATGGTATCTCTATAGAATAGAGAAAAATAAATAATAATAACATTTTCAACAGTAAAAAAAAAAAGAAAATATTACTGTTTACCAACAAGAAACAATAAAAGTAAAGAGAAATATATAAATTTATAAAACATGGATATGTTATCATAATTTGGAAGGAAAATAAAAGTAAAAGGGAAATCTATCATAAATTACAGCAATTGACAGAATAGTGTAAGTATATATTAATTGTGTTTGTTTTCGATTATAAAAGGTGTTCATGAGTAAAAATTGTGGGATACAAAAACTTGATATGAAAGCAAAGGAAAGAGAAGACAACGATAACGAAGAAATAGTGATGATAGCCGTTAAAAATAGCTTAGAGTCGATTCCTCTTGATCTAACGATCGAGATACTCCAAAGACTGCCTGCAAAAGCCCTTCTCAAGTTCATATCTGTATCGAAGACATGGTGTTCCATAATACGTAGCCAACCATTCATAGACACTTTCATGTCAATGTCTATGTCTCGGCCTTGTCTCCTTCTCGCCTTCAAACTTAATCATGGCGACGATAACCAATTGATCTTCTTCTCCTCGCCTCATCTTTCCCAAGAATCAAACGTAACATCATCAATAGTGGCCAAACATGAGATGACGATATCAAAAACCTCTCCAGTTGGTGATTTCATTACCCTTAGTGAGTCTATTCGTGGCTTCATATGTTATTCTCATCATCGTCAATTCATGGTATGTAATCCAACTACAAGACAAGTCATAAATTTACCCCAAGACCACATGTTTGATACTGATAAAATGAAGTGTTATATGCACTTGGGATACGACCCAAGCAATGATCAATACAAGGTGTTGCGCATGACCACGAAGCCATGGAGTAATTTAATTCTGAACACAGTGTATATACATTGCCATGTAGACAATCTTCTTCTTTCCATGGAGGCGCGTCGAAAGCGGCATCTCCAATTATATTCCTAGTACAAATGGTGTATACATTAGTGGAGTTGTGTATTATGAAGCTAGGATAAAGCCATGGATTAGCTCTATGATAGTGGCTAGTTTTGATTTTCGTTCTGAGCGTTTAGGTGAAATTAAAACACCAGAAGAAATGTTAAGTTACCTAGCAAAGTACCAAGGGAAATTAGCAGGCCTTAGTTTCTTAGGTAACAATTTTAGTTTATGGGTTCTCGACGATGTGAAGAGGCAAATTTGGTCGAAGACTTTTGCTTTTTCGCGTTCTTTTTTGGGTCTACAACTAACATTTTCAGGAACCACTGATGATGGTGAACTCGTTTTTGCGCCAAACTCGTTTTCTGATGATTTTAATGTTATCTATTTTGATATAAATAGAAAGAAAGTGAGAAGAGTAAAGGTTGAAGGAATCACAAACCATGATGAATTTAGAAGTCGTAGTAAACATCTTTGGAATCTCTCTATGTCATGTGGCCATGTGGATAATATTAAGTGTTTTAATTTAAATTAAAGGGTTGTTAAATTTTCAGTGTTTTTTTTTTTCATTGTTTCATTTCGTTCTTTACTTTATGTTTTAACCTTGATTCAAACCTAAATATACTCACATGAGATTTAGTAAAATGAGAATTTAAGCATCAAGAGTGTGTGGACAATGCTCGAGCCCTTTGGTTTTAATAAATTGATTAATTTCACAAATAAGTTTTTTTGACATATACTGAGGATTTCTATGTTTGGATCGGATTAAAGAATTTAAACTCATGGACTAACAGTCTCCACGTTAACTTATCGCGGCTTTTTAAGGTCTGCTTTTAAATAGAGAGTTGGATATTATTGTGAAATTAACCATTAAAAGAGTTGGAGAATGAAAGCTTTAAGAACCATATTTGATAAAAAAAAATTTAACTATATGAGCAAGAACAATCACAAATTTAAACCAAAAAAGTACATATAGTATATTAAAAAATAACTGAAGCAGGGACACATTATTATATACTAATGTAATTAGCAAATATTTTACCTTCCAAAGTAAAAAGTCAACAATCACTCCCCGAAAATGAAGCTGAGAACAAATCACGGGTGTTGAATAAAATTCAAGTGAATTATAATATCATGAGAATTATAGAGATTTATACGTAACTTACAAGAGTTATTGATACGTATAATTCTATTATTATGATTATTTTACTTGCGACCAATTGAAACTAGACTTTCGGTGGGATTAACGAACGTCATTGATTCTGACTTTTGTGGTTATTTACCTGAATTTTTTAAAGTTTTTGCAAAGTTAACGGCGACGACTACGAGTAAACATTTACAACAAATCGTATGATTGTGTCTTCAACTTTTAGAACTTTTTTTTCTCTATATTATAAGTTAAATCCTAAAGTTGTTTTTGGACTCTTTCATACACATGTTTATAACTGCTTATCATGTTATCTTTTTTTTTTTTTTAACACATCATGTTATCATATTATAACCGGATTTCTTAAAACTGGGGCTAATACACAATTAATTAAGAGTTAATTTGTAAGATCGCTGCAGTTTTGTTTATAGTTGAGAGTATATACCAAAATGCCCTCTGATCCATTTTAATATGAATTTCGCTTTAGTTTTAATTAAGTATAGCACTCCCGAAAGATAAACTATAATCTAGTTTGAGCCTTTGGATTCATATTTAATTTACATGGTTGACTTCGCTATACTACATCAATACATCTATCTCATATTATTTTTTTCTATATTTTTAGATTCATAATTAAGCTACCTAAAATATTGTTATTCTTCTTCAAACATCATAAATTTATAAAACTCTCCAAAATTGGACATATTCAATAATTACGTGGAAACTCCGTTTTAAAATCTTTCGTATTTTGTTTTTGCGATTAGATAACCCGAATTTGATCCATTAACCCGAATAATGGTGGAATAAGCGGTGGAGATTGTACCTATTCTTTTTAGTTTTTTTTTCTTGTTTCTTTGTTGTTCTTGTGATACAGGCGACCATGGAGAAAAACAATTCGGTTTTGATTCTACAACAGACGGCGATGGATAGAAATTAATTATATGATTTTTTCCCCTGATTTTGATACGTAAGTTGGGTTTACCATATGTAGTCAAATAATACATATAAAAGAATTTGAGATATATGTAAATTCTCAAAAGTAACAAAAATTAAAATGTTCTAAATTTAGTAAGAAATTTTATATATATATATATATATATATATATATCTAGGTTTAAGACTTCTTAGAGTAATAAATGAAATAGATATCTCTTTCAATGATTTTTTCTTGTACATCGAAGAACATTTGACTTTCGTAAAAGATATCAAAATTAAGTCAAAAACCATAAAATTTTGGAAATGCATTTAAACCATTGCTTTTGTTTCCTATCTATAAAAATATGGGAAGGCATTTAAACTCTTATTTTACTTTGCAGTTATATTTCTGATTTAGGATAACTTATATAATGAAATGTCTTTTTGTCAATCTAAAATGTGATCAATCTAGAAGATTGGAAAGTTGTTGCTAAAATTTTAATTTTTTTGTCCTAGATTTATACTATGTTAAAGATATTTTTTCAACAATTCAAAAGCTCTCCACATATAGATTATTTTCTCTAGTTTATATAATTCAACAGAAAAGTAAACCTTCCAATTTTTCTCCATAGCCCACCAAAGAAACCTCTATAAATACATTAGCCAAGATAATGTTTTCTCCACGACACAATAAGTTCTGAAACAATTACCCACACAAATACAAAATGAAGAAAATGTCGTTTTTTGGTTATAGTTTCATTGTACTCGCATTATTCTCCGTTTTAACTCAAGCCTATCGTCACACTCCCGCTCAACCGCCAAAAGCAAACGAAAACGGTGATGTCAAACCGCAAGAAACGCTCGTGGTTCACAACAAGGCCCGAGCCATGGTTGGAGTCGGACCAATGGTGTGGAACGAAACTCTTGCGACCTATGCACAGAGCTACGCACACGAACGAGCCAGAGACTGTGCTATGAAGCATTCCTCGGGACCATACGGCGAGAATCTAGCCGCAGGTTGGGGAACAATGAGCGGTCCGGTCGCTACTGAGTATTGGATGACGGAGAAGGAAAATTATGATTATGACAGTGACACGTGTGGTGGTGATGGTGTGTGTGGACACTACACTCAGATCGTGTGGCGTGACTCGGTTCGCCTCGGTTGTGGCTCGGTGAGGTGTAAGAATAATGAGTATATTTGGGTGATTTGTAGCTATGATCCTCCGGGGAATTACATCGGTCAACGTCCGTACTGATGATTGGAGGATTTTATACCGAATTAAAAGGATTATTATGCCATGTGATTAATTTAAGAAAATTAATACTTTATAATATTTATTGTCTTACCAACATTTTAGTTTAACAAGTGTTAGGATGTAGATTCTATATCCGACAATATAAGATTGGATAAACGAGCAGACCCTAGAATATAAGACTATGTGCTTGAACTATCTTTACAAAAAGTCTAGAAGATGTGATTTACCATGCACCCCCTTCCAATCCTATCACATTGACATATTCACTTTGATCAATCAGCCTCCGTATAAATCGTCGGATCAGACAATATATTTGAGAGATTATACTCTACAACTTTAAAATGCCATTGGATTAATTTACGCCTCTTTGTTCACAATATTTTTATCAAATTGATCTCACTCAAATTATATTTTAAAAAATCATTCAAATTCAAATTAATTTTGACTAAAATAGTTTAATATTTTCAATAAAAATATAATTTTGACCATCAAACTAAACGCAAATTTTAATCCTTTTAAAAAAATTTGATTAAATTGAACTTAATCCAAACCATATCCATATCAAAGCAATATGTACCAAAATTCGGCTTTACCTCGAGTCTATTCTTCAAAATAGCAAAAAACAATAAAAATGAACCGTAACATGAATTATTTCTGCCAAAACATTGTATATCAATTAAAATTATACAAAGTGAGTTAAAATTGATTTTTTTTTTGGTTAAAAGAGTTAAAGTTAATTTTTATTATTAAAAAAAGAACTCCCATGTAAAGACAGTTCCAGAGGTTGAATCTTGGTATGGTGGGATTAAAAGGACCTACCTAAAGAGCTAGAATAATGGACCTCTATATGATACCATCATCTTCCTGGTTGTTAGTTCGCTCAATCCAAAACTCTTAAGTGAATATTTCTTTTTTTGTGGGTGAAATATCATTACCCTACATTTATCACAGCCATGAATAATATCAATCTACTTATTCTTAAAAAGTATATCAATCACCAAGTTAATTTCTACTTATGAATCGACCTATTGTTCACGTGAGAAGTATGTGTCTCTTTACTGATCAGTTGGTTAAATCGATCAAAACCAGATTGTTAGAGGTCGTTATCGATTTCGGTTAGGACTGTTCTTTATTCTTAAAAAGCATCTACACGGGTGTGCTAGAAAATTCCAATTCTTTAGAGAGAGAGAAAGCTTGTAACGTAAGAGAACTAGCTGATACGTAAATCGATAAATAAACTCGTAAAGTCGCGGTGTTACTTTTATTTTTGTTATAGTTCTTTTCTTGATCATCTCCAACTCCAAGCAAGAGATCGATACAAATTCAGTTACGTAATATGTTTAGTGAAGTTTCAATTCCGTGACTGACGAATTGTTTCTTTTGAATTTATTATTTTTATTTATTTAATATATAAACATTCATGTCAGATCCAATCAATTACTAGAACATTTGACTTAACTAAGCAAAATATATATATATTTCTTTTTAATGTTGACAGCGTATATGTTAAAATTGTCATTATCATTATAAAATTTTAGTGCAACACCTCACTCTACATTACAAAATATTATCTCATAATCTTAAGAAATGGTTTACGTAGAACAAATCACGGGTGTTGGATAAAATCATAAAAAGTCACGAGAGTTATAACATCACGTGGATTACAGTTTAGAGAGATTAGACTTATGTAGCTAAATTCTTTCTGAATATAATTTAACATTCATACCAAAAAAAAAAAAAAAATTCTCTCCTCATTTGACCCTCTGAGATACTTTATGCAATTCTTGTTTGCAATGACTGATTTGTGGAAAAAAGTGGTGTTGGCATGAAATCTTTCCCTCCAATGCTCATTTGCCAGCCCTCTGTCCAATTTCCTGAGAATCGGATCTTCTGGTCTTCCTCATCTACTAGGCAAATCTGATAACCCATTGGTGATCAAACAATTGTGAAATTCAGACATACCAGCAAGAGGAAGTTGATGAGCTAGAACCGAGAAGTGTTCATTAGCTGAGACTATTTGATTAAAGTCATCCAACAACCGTATTATAGGCTTAGATAAACGCAACTGAGAAACTCTCATTTGTTCCAGGAACATGAACTCCACACAACATACTTTGGGCAGAGCTATGGAGGCGTATTACTGAGACCGAAGGATCCCATACCATCCATATTCTACCCTTTTCTGAGTAGTTGTATCTTTCACTTCACTTCTCAAAAGATTCTAAAAGTAAAACAAAATCCGCATTATCCTCTGATGTATGCGTCTCCAAAATGCCACCAACAAATGGTTTATTCAAACCTACCCAAGTTCTGATAAATCTTTGACGAGAGGTGCTATTCAAACCCCTTATATTCCAACAACTTCTAATTATGAGTTTATATGAGTAAAATGTCACGTAATTTAATTTGTAAAGAAGGAAAAAAAAAAGATTTGTTGGGAAAATAGTAAAAGGTTAAAAGAACCTAAAGTGAAGATATGGGCTAATGTTTATAAAAGCCCAACATAATAAAACGAGACCACCGTCTTCCTTCTATTTCACAACGGTCACTTAGTCATTACTTAGTAGCGATGCTTACTTTTGTGATTCTCATAATTTCAAATTTCTTCTTCGGAGCGCTACCCAGTTTCTCCGGACTCCGAAGACCTTCATCATCTTCACCGCCAGGTTCTTTTAAATTATTTAGGTTTTTTTTTAAAAAAATTCGATTTTATATCCAAAACCCTCTTTTGGTTTCGTGTGTTTCTTCGATTTGGGGAGGTTTTTTTTCCTTAGATTTTGAACCTCCCTTTTCCAGATTCGCAACTTCGATTTTTCTTCAAGCAAATCCAAAATCTTTCTCTTTAATTTCAAGATTTTACGTTCGTTGTTTCTGCAAATAAAAAAAATACCCTCTTTTGGGATCTGTGTTTTCTGATATTTGAGGGGTCTTACTTTCGTGATTTTTCAAAAAACTTCTTTTTCAGATTCAGAATTTCAAGTAATTTATTTGTTTCGCAAATTTAAAAAAGCCCTCTTTTGTCTTAGGGTTTCTAATTTTCAATGTTGTATTTCTCTTTAAAGATTTTACCTTTGTTGTTACAAATTAGGGTTTCTATTTTTTTGTTGGTCTGTTTGAAAGAAAACATCCCTTCTTCTTTTAGATCCGCAATTTCTTTGGTCTAAAGGTTTCTTATTTCACGTTTGGAATTTGTTTTGTTTAAAGTTTTCTGTTTTTCTTCAAACCCAAAAGAAAGGGACGACACATTATATGATTGTGTTCTGTCCGGTTTCTAACTTGGGGAAATTGTCCCGATGTTGCCTAAGTAACACAAGCAAGATGTGACTGAAACAGAGATATATGTCCCTAAGTAAGGCTTGTCAAATTATGTTCAAAGATTGGATAATTGAATCTCTGCGATTATCTTCTATATATTGCTGGCTGGGCAGCATGATACTAACTTCAAGTTTCTGCATAGAACTGTCTTCAATAAGGCTTTTCTAATCATGTCCTGAGAAGGATAAATTCAATTATCTGCTTTAAAAACTCTTTTGAGTTTAAAAACTATCAATGATCTGCACATTGATGGGGATAAAATGTTCTTCAATAAGATTTGGCTAATGTTGTCCGATTGGGAAATTCAGTTGTATGGATGGAGATACATATATAAAACTTGGCTAATCATGATATAAAACTCAATGATCTGCATATTAATGGGGATACATGTTCGTTAATAAAACTTGTCTATGGATGTGTATAGAGACAACATGAAACATTCAATAATCTGGATACTGATGGAAGAAAAAACAACATAAACTTCAGTTTCTGCATGCCTTTATTAAGGCTAGTCTATATATTGCTGGCTGGGCAGCATGATACTAACTTCATGTTTCTGCATAGATCTGTCTTCAATAAGGCTTTTCTAATCATGTCCTGAGAGGATAAATTCAGTTATCTGCTTTAAAAACTCTTTTGAGTTTTTAAACTCTCAATGATCTGCACATTGATGGGGGATAAATGTTCTTCAATAGGACTTGGCTAATGTTGTCCGATTGGGAAATTCAATAATCTGCATGTTGATGGAAGGAAAAGCAATATAAACTTCAGTTTCTGCATAGATCTGCCTTCGTTAAGCCTTTTCTAATGATGTCCTGAGAAGGATAAATTCAATTATCTGCTTTTAAAACTCTAATACCTGGGAGCATCATGATATAAATCTCAATGATCTGCATATTGATGGGGAATTCTAGGGATGTCTGATTGGGAATTCAGTCGTATGGATGGAGACAAAATGCAACATTCAATAATCTGCATACTGATGGAAGAAAAAAGAATATAAACTTCAGTTTCTGCATGCCTTTATTAAGGCTAGTTTTTATATTGCTGGTTGGGCAGCATGATATAAACTTCAAGTTTCTGCATGGATCTGTCTTTTTTAAGGCTTTTCTAATGATGTCCTGAGAAGGATAAATTCAGTTATCTGCTTTAAAAAAAATTTGAGTTTAAAAACTCTCAATGATCTGCACCTTGATGGGGATAAATGTTCTTCAATAAGACTTGGCTAATTCAGTTGTATGGATGGAGACAGCAAGAAAACATTCAATAATCTGCATATTGATGGAAGAAAAAGCAATATAAACTTCAGTGTCTGCATAGATCTGCCTTCATTAATGTTTTTCTAATGATGTCCTCAGAAGGATAAATTCAATTATCTGCTTTAAAAACAGTAATACCTAGGAGCATCATGATGTAAAACTCAATGATCTGCATATTGATGGGGATAAATGTTTGTTAATAAAACTTGTCTTATGGATATCTGATTGGGAATTCAGTTGTATGGATAGAGACAACATGAAACATTCAATAATCTGCATACTGATGGAAGAAAAAACAACATAAACTTCAGTTTCTGCATGCCTTTATTAAGGCTAGTCTATATATTGCTGGCTGGGCAGCATGATATTAACTTCCAAGTTTCTGCATTGATCTGTCTTCAATAAGGCTTTTCTAATGATGTCCTGAGAAGGATAAATTCAGTTATCTGCTTTAAAAACTCTTGAGTTTAAAAACTCTCAATGATCTGCATATTGATGGAAATTAAGTCTCTCTTTAATAAGACTTGTCTTAGTATATTGCAAGAATGAGGATTCATATGCCTATGATAAGGTTCATAAAATGATGTTCTGAGATTGAGAAAATTCATTATTCTGCATGAGCTCTATATGTTACTAGGCTGGGACAGATAAATTCAAGTTTCTGCATAAAGTAGTGTTGGTGGGACATCATGACATAGATTCAGTATTCTGCTTAGATCTGCCGTTGAAAAGGCTTGTTCCTAACATCAAGAAATTCAAGTTGGGACTTTATAAATACTGTAGTTAATCATTTGTGCCTAGCTCTTGAAGCTCTTCTTGTTAGCGAAGGCACATCATTGTGCAACGCTTGATGGGTTCGAGGCTCGAGCAAGGCACTAAATAGAAAGAGAGAGATGAGAGAAAGAACAAATTTTTTCCCCTGTGTTTGGACAATATGTATAGAATACTCAGATCTCTGCATACTATAAGAATCTGACCTCTTAAGGAAGAGGTATGTATCTCATCTCCAACTAGATTGTAACTGTATGTGTACTTATTACCATATGTTACATCAAACCAGCTCAGTGTTAGATTTTGGTATTGGTCTAATGGTAAGTTTTTTCTTATATACATCTCCTACAGATGTTTGGTCATTAAAGAATAAATCAATCTCTGCTTGCCTCATTGTGTTCTCTAACCACATTTTTTGGTGACTCATTCTTAATAGGGATACTGCAGAAAATCCAGTTTGCGGATTATATCGTTCCCGCTTTTTATCAGGTGAATGTGCCTTCCCTCTTTTAAACCTATTTATCATCTTTCCAAGCGTTTTCCTTGGATTTTGTGGTTTCTTGAGTAACTCCATCTTTTGATCAAGTAAGTATTTTATAACTATGAGTTATTATTACCTATCTTTTCAGCTTCAGAAGAGAACTAGTGTGTACAATGGTCTGTCTCAGGTTCGACTTCTGTCACTCTCTCTCCAATCAGTTTCTAATATTATAGTGTTATTGGTTGTGTCTATATTGTTGTAGTGATAGGTTTTGTGGGAGACTGTGTGATTCTTTATAGGAAAATTATGGCATTTTGGTGACTTCTAGCTGAACGAGCAGGTATGTATTTGAATCATATATCTATTTTTTTATGAGACAATTTTATTTAAGAAGATTTTGTTTCTCTGTCCCCATTTCAGCAATTTTTGTCTCCATATAAGAAAGCTCTGGTTTCTCAGGTACACTATTTTTATTGTTTCTAGTTTTGTCTCCACCTTCTTTCTAGTTTCTATTGTTTCTCTATTTTTAAGTCAGAGACCAAATGATTTCTAAGATTGTTCTTTGTAATGTTTTCTAAGATTTTTTCAGAGAAAGTCATGAAGACATGTGATTCGTAGATGGTTCATGACTTTTTATATATCTTAGGATTTATCAACATCATATAGGCTTGATATCAATGTTGTTGTGGCTTATACTCATTAGTATTTATACCAAATGGTAGGACTTAATATAAAGCACACTTAGGGGCAGTTACCACTTAAACCGATGTCTTTGGCAGCATTTGCAGAATCGAAAATTGAAAAAAATTTATGACTTTTGTGTGGGTCTTCAACTTTATCTGCAGAAGACATGCAAAAACTATTATGAATTTGGGGAAAATGTTGTATATATGGGAAATTCTACCTCTTTGCAAGCATGTATGTTTTTAAATCCTATTAATTCTTGTAAGTTTAATACATGCAAAGACTCGTGATAAAAAAAATCTGCTATGTTCTCTGATCAGGGCATTTTTTGGTGGCAGTGGTATGTCCATGAATGATTTATCTTTGGTACATGTTCTTTTTCTCTGCTTTCAATATCATAGTGTTGTTGCTTGCGTTTTAATTTTTGTGGTAGGCACTAGGCAGTGTCTAGCTTTTCATACATAAATTAAGCCAATTTTGATGAGGTAAGATTTGTTTCTCCTTAACCAAAGTTGTGATTCGTATTGATATCTCAACATCCTATGGTTTCTTCTTGGCTACTAATTAAGGGCTTGTATCAAACTTGCATGAATCAATGTTATATCATCTCCCTAAGTCCACATGACGCTAAGGGACTACTGACGTTGTCATCCATTTGTATATAAAAGCTTATCGACTTATTTGAAACCAAAGGTATTGTCTATAAACAATTTCTTCTTGAGACTTTTTTTAACCTTTGTTAAAATTTTGAGTCTCTGATCTGTTGAAGTAAGCATAACCATGTGATTCTTTTATCAGATGCATGCTTGGAGCTTTTGTGGTGCATTCATTAAACTGACTAAAAAATGCATGCATTTGAATCCTTAGTTTGCTCTGGATACATTAATGCATGCATTTTTCAGAAACATTCGTCTTCAGAAAAGAAAAGGTTGTCTTTCTAAGGTACACAACCTTCTCTTTCTAAGGTTTGACTTAGACGTGTTTTTTTAAGGTTGATTGTTTGCTTTAGGATTATAGAATACCTAAGTTGAGCTAACGCATCGTTAACACTAATACAATCATAAACATATACACGAAGGTAAACATACACAACGCAAACATAAACACATAAACGCATATACACGAAAGTGAACAACCAAAAACATAAACAAAAACAAAAATACACGAAGGTGAACAAATAAACTAAACGCAAACATGACCATTGTTCACACATAAAAAAGCGCAAACACAAACTCATCAATACTAACAAATTTAAATACAACAGAAATAAAAACGCAAACAAAAATGTGAACACTATAACAAAAACGAAAAGCACCACAAACGCAAACACAAACGCAAATGTCTAAGACAAACGCAAACGTAAAATTCAAAATTAAATTCAAACATAAAACGTTACACGTAACCAGTGGTAGTGGGGTGGTTCCCTTCTATTAGTGAGAGTCGTCGTGTTGGTCCAGGCCAGGGATCGACTCCCCACGGAAGCAGAATTACAACATTTATCTCATTTGGCTACCGGGGCATTTACCTGGTCTCTCCGGGCCCGAGGATTAGTCGGTGTTGGGGAGATGATGCGCTGGTCTACAGTATGGGTCCTTCAAACCCTAAGCTGCGCCACCAGCGGTCCCCTAATTCAGCCAGATTACATGAGTTAAAAAAAAAGTCCGACGCAAATACTAATGCGACTGTGGACACAATATTTTGTTTTCGATTTGTTTCAGTTCAGTTCAGCTAAAAATCATATAACCGTTCGGTTTTTGGGTTTCTAAATTGATTTTTTGTAATAGTTTCTTAGTTAAGTTTATAGGAAAATTATGGCATTTGGTGACTTCTGTTGCACAATATAATTAGCTGAACGAGTAGGTATGTATTTGAATCATATATCTACTTGTTTATAAGGAAAACAATTTTGTCTCAATATAAGAAAGCTCTCGTTTCTCAGGAACACCTTTTTTTTTTTTTTTGTCACTTAACTATAGAAGAATAAAAAATTAGGTATGGCCACATGTGGATAATATTAAGTGTTTTAATTTAAATTAAAAGGTTGTTAAATTTTCATTTTTCTTTCCATTTCTTTCATTTCTTTCTTTACTTTATGTTTTAACCTTGATTCAAACCTAAATATACTCACATGAGATTTAGTAAAATGAGGATTTAAGCATCAAGAGTGTGTGGACAATTGCTCGAGCCCTTTGGTTTTAATAAATTGATTAATTTCACAATAAGTTTTTTTGACATATACTGAAGATTTCTATGTTTGGATCGGATTAAAGAATTCAAACTCATGTATGGACAAACCATCTCCACTCACTTATCGCGACTTTTTAAGGTCTGTTTTCAGATAGAGAGTTGGATGTTGTTGTGAAATTAATCATTAAAAGAGTTGGAGAATGAAAGCTTTAAGGACCATATTTGATGATTTTTTTTTTAACTATATGAGCAAGAACAATCACAAATTTAACCCAAAAAAATACATATTAAAAAATAACTGAAGCAGGGACACATTATAGAGTAATGTAATTAGCACAGTTAAGTTAAAGTTTGCTTCCAAAAAAAAAAAAGGCTTTTGAAGCGGCTCCCCTTTTTTGGGCTTAGTACTCTCCTTTTCTATTAGTGTCTTTGACTAGTAGTAAAAGGTGCTTTGTATTCCATCTTTGAGTTAATTTCTTTGATTAAAACACTCCTGTTGTGTAACTTTATCAGTAAAGTGTTTGTGTCGGTTTCAATTTTAAGGGTTTATTGTGTTCTTCGCAAAATCAAATCGGTGGAGTTTTTTTGGGGGTTACGTTCGGTGTTCTTGTGAAAGTCTTCGATCTTGCTTCATTTTTAAAGACTTTTAGTGTTGGGTGCTATTTCAAAGCTGAGAAGTAGAACTATTGAGCTGCGCTTTCGGTGTTCTTCAGTGGTTTTGTAATAATCAGCTATGTCTTCTGCTATGGATAGAGCTATGTTGGCAATGAACTTGAATTTGGAGGAAGAGGATGAACCCTTCGTTTTGCCCGATCTTCCAGAGTTCTCGTCCTGTGCGCGAAATGTTTTGAGCTTAATCGGAAGATGCCTTAATCCGGACTGTCAGGTAATGAAAAGCTTGCTCCTTAATTTACCTCGTAAGTGGCAAAAGGTAGGTTGTGTCAAAGGAATTGCTCTGTCTAAGGAAAAATTTCAGTTCATCTTCAACTCTGAGCATGATTTGAATGAGATTTTAGCCAAAGGAGTTCATACTTTTAATGAATGGGCCTTAGCTTTAGAAAGGTGGGTAGAGGTTCCGCCTGACGATTATCTTCAGAAGATTCCAGTTTGGGTGCAATTGTGGAACTTACCTTTGAATTATAAGACTTATCACTCTATTTTGGCTATCGGTGAATTGATTGGGCAAGTTGTTGAAGTGGCCTTTGATCCGGATCAAGCTCAAATTGTGGAGTATGTTAGAGTGAAAGTTATTTTCAATGTCTCCAGGCCGCTATTAAGATCAAAGGTAATCAAGCTTCCAAWTGGAGATTCGGTGGTGGTGAGATTTCTGTATGAAAGAATCCAGAAGAGGTGTTATGAGTGTCATAGATTGACACATGAGAAAGAATTTTGTCCCTTTTTAGTCAAGAAAAGAGAAGCGGAGGGTAGTGAAAGGAGAAATGAAGGTTTGATATGTAAACAATCTCCAAAACTGTTTCTAAACCAAAATGATCCGCTTTTTGGTGTTCTCAGAGAGGATCAAGTTGGTATAGATGTGGTTACTGGTAGAACAAAAATAGCATCAGATGTCTTGGATGGAATGAGACATTATCTCATGGTTTCTAATGAAGATGAGAGAAGGATCAGGATTGAGAGGATAAAGAAATCTGTCAAAGATGTTGAAAAAGATCCCATTACAAAGAAGACAATCCTGAGACTTGAACAAAAACCTGTGGTGCATTTGGATCTTATGAAGAATAAGGGCCTTGTTTTTCAGTATGAGCTTTTGGAGAATCAGGAAAAAGTTTGTAGTCCGGGTAGTATTGAACCTAAACTGCTTCATGCTGCAATAAAGGAGAATGAGGTTAGAAGGTGGAGAAATGAAGTTACAAGAATAGAGAGTGTTGATGGTTTGGATTCTCAAGATTCAGTGGCTTCTTTGTCATTCAATGACTCCAGAAATTTTCTTGAATTGTCTCAACCTTTTCAAACTGGATCGACGGGTCATCTCACTGGTTTCTTTGATGCTAGTGGATCCGGGTCTAGTAGGAAAATTGTGAAACCAAGAAAAAGACCTTCTAAAGGCTTCAGAAGATTGAAACCAAAAGGAGCTTTAATGGAAGCCAAGAGTATAGAGGCAGAGGAAGCTGGTGCACGTGGGATTCAAGAAAAACGAAAGTCAGTTATTGAGAATAAGAGTGTAGCAAAGCACGCTAAACATCTTGTAAATGAGGTGATCCCAAAGGAGGGATTGCCTAATCATCAATGAGTATTATCAGCTGGAATTGTCAAGGCTTGGGCCGGGTTCAAGAATTGACAATTCATCGTCTCATGGAAATACGTAAGAAACATTTTCCTGAGATCTTGTTTTTGATGGAAACAATGCATAGTAGAGATGTTTTAGTAGATATTCAAGGGTGGCTGGGTTATGATAGAGTTTTCACTGTGAATCCCATTGGAAAGAGAGGTGGTTTGGCTTTATTTTGGAAAAATTCAGTAAACATTGATGTAAATTACTATGATAAGAATATGATTGATGTTTAAGTACAGTATGGAGCTATCAACTTTTTCTTAACTGGTGTTTATGGAGACCCGGACATAAGTAAAAGAAGCTTAGTGTGGGAAAGATTATCTAGAATTGGAGTTAATAGAACCGATAGATGGGGTCTTATTGGAGACTTTAATGCTATTTTGCATTCTGGGGAAAAGTTGGGAGGGCCAAGCGTTCCTGCTTCTTCTTTTAAACCTTTCTGTGATTTGATTAACGCTTGCAATTTAGAGGAAATCACAAGTGAAGGGAACAGATTTTCATGGGCTGGAAGAAGAGGTGTTTTTTGGGTTCAGAGCTGTCTTGATAGAGCCTTTGGAAACAAAGATTGGTTGTACTGCTTTCCGGATGCTCATGTAACTTTCTTGGAGATGATTGGGTCTGATCATAGACCGGTGCTGTTGAAGTTAACTCCATCAGTGTTAGACTTTAAAGGAAAATTTCGTTTTGATCAAAGGTTTCTCAACAAACCAGCAGTCAAACTTTGCATAGATAGAGCTTGGAAGAAGGGTAACTCCAATTCATGTGTTTCTGTTTCAGAGAGGATTAAAGAGGTGAGAAAATTAAGAGTCTTTCTGCGGCTTTAGATTTGGAGTTGTCAAAATTTATGCCCGATTTTCAAAGGATGCAGCTTTTAAGAAGTGACGTYTCTCAAGCTTATAGAGATGAGGAAATTTATTGGAAGTTTAGAAGCAGGCAAAAGTGGCTCAGATGTGGAAATCGTAATACAAAATTTTTCCATGCTTCTGTGAAGAACAATAGGTCAAGAAAAAGGATTGATTGTTTAAGGGATAACTTGGGAGTTTTCCAGAAATCAGAAGCAACTAAAGGTGAAGTAGCTACTGAGTATTTTAAAAATCTTTTCAAATCTTCCAATCCGGCTCCTTTTAGGGATTGGTTCCATGGTATCAGTCCGAGAGTAACAGCTGAAATGAATAAGAGGTTAACTGCGGGAGTTACTAAAGAGGAGATAAAAGAAGCTGTTTTCTCTATTAAATCATCAAGTGCTCCAGGACCTGATGGTATGTCTTCTCTTTTTTTTCAATTCTATTGGAAAATAGTAGGTGTACAATTGACAGCTGAAGTGAAGAAGTTTTTTGATGAGGGTGTAATGCCTGCTCAATGGAATTACACTCATTTGTGTCTTCTTCCAAAGACCTTAAATCCAGTTGAGATGAGTGATTTAAGGCCAATAAGTCTTTGTTCTGTTCTTTACAAAACTATTTCCAAGGTTTTGGTCAAAAGGTTGTAACCACTTCTGCCTTTTTTGGTCTCTGAGACTCAATCAGCTTTCGTTGAAGATAGACTTATCACTGATAATATTTTGATGGCTCATGAGATAGTGCATAGTCTGAAGGTGCATCCTGGAATTTCTGAATCTTTTATGGCTGTAAAAGGAGACATGTCAAAAACTTATGATAGGGTTGAATGGAGTTACATTAGAGAGCTTTTGGTAGCATTGGGTTTCAATCAGAAGGTGATATCATGGATAATGGTTTGCATTTCTTCAGTAACTTATTCTGTGTTGATCAATAACGAAGCCTTTGGATTAATAACACCTCAGAGGGGTTTGAGGCAGGGAGATCCTTTGTCTCCGTTTCTATTTGTTTTGTGCACGGAGGGTTTGACTCATCTTTTGAACAAGGCGCAAAATAATGGATTTTTAGATGGAATAAGCTTCAACTCTAATGGTCCTATCATCAATCATCTTTTGTTTGCTGATGATAGTCTGTTCATGTGTAAAGCTAACATTGATCAAAGCAAATGTTTAGAAAAAATTCTCAGGAGCTATGAAGAGGCAACAGGGCAGTTTTTGAATAAAAATAAGTCGTCGATTACTTTTGGTGCAAAAGTCAAAGTCTCAGTGAGATTAGAGATAAAATCAAGGCTTGGAATCTATACAGAAGGGGGAGCTGCTTCTTATTTGGGTTTACCTGAATGTCTCAGCGGATCTAAAGTGAATTTGCTCAGTTTCTTGAAAGACAAACTTCAAGGAAGGTTATCAGGGTGGACTAACAGATTTTTGTCACAAGCAGGCAAAGAAATTTTGTTAAAATCGATTGCTCTATCTCTCCCTGTTTTTACGATGTCTTGCTTTAAGCTGCCTAAAACTACATCTAAAATGCTGATTAGTGCAATGTCTGAGTTTTGGTGGAGTTCTACTAATCATTCTAGAAAGGTTCATTGGAAGAGTTGGGAATCACTTTGTTTGCCAAAAAATCTGGGAGGTATGGGTTTTAGAGATATGGAAGTTTTCAATCAAGCTCTGCTGGCAAAGCAAGCTTGGAGATTGATTTCAGAACCAGATTGTCTATTTTCTAGGTTTATGAAAAGCAGATATTTTAAATCCAATGTTTTCTTGAAGGCAGGGATGGGTTCTAGACCATCTTATGCTTGGAGAAGCATTTTGCATGGTAGAGAACTGTTACTGAAGGGTTTGGTCCGAAAGATAGGGAATGGAAAGGAAACAAAGGTTTGGATTGATAATTGGATTGATGATAAGTCAATGAGAGCTCCGCTAAGGAAAAATATTCTTATTGATGTGGATTTAAGAGTTGGAGATCTTTTAAATCAATMTACAGGGAGTTGGAACAGAGCAAAATTATCAGAAATTTTTTATCTTAAAGATCAAAAGAGTATCTTAAAGATCAAACCTGTCGTTAGAATGGAAGATTTTATGATTTGGAAATTCAACAAAAGTGGAGAATATTCTGTGAAATCAGGGTATTGGCTGTCTACTTCAGAATCTGAATCATTAGTGTGGCAAATGGCTAGGAGTTCACCATCTTTAAATGGATTGAAGAACGAAGTATGGAAAGTGCCTACGGATCAGAAGATAAAGATATTTATTTGGAAAATGCTAAATGGTGCTTTACCGGTTGGTGACTGCTTAGCAAAGAGAGGAATAGGAGTGGATCACAGATGTCAAATTTGTGGATTTGAGATTGAAAGTATTAATCATGTTTTATTCTCTTGTCAAGCAGCACGATTGATTTGGGCATTATCTGATTTTCCATCTCCTATTATGGGTTTGCAAGGTAATGAAGTGTATGCGAATGTCCAACATCTCTTTCTTAACAGGAAAAACTCTTCTTGGCCAATGGAAATAAGAAGAAGCTTTCCATGGATTCTTTGGAGAATTTGGAAAAATAGGAATCTATTCCTATTTGAAGGCAAATCTTTTGATCCAAAGGAGACCATCGGAAAAATCAAATCTGATGTGGAAGAGTGGTTTAATGCTCAAAGTCTTGATGAATTTCATGGTGAAGAATTGAGGGTTCCTTCTGATGAATTTAAGCTGCAAGTGAGTGAAAGAAAAAGGAAGAAATGGAGCAAACCTGAACATCTATGGGTAAAATGCAATGTAGGAGTGKTGTGGTCGGAAAAAAAAGAGATTTTGGGTAGTTCTTGGATTGTTAGAAATGAAGAAGGAGAAGTTTTGCTTCACAGTAGAAGATCCTTTACTAAGGTAAAATCGTGTGATGATGCCTTCTTGCTTTCTTTAGCATGGGCTATTGAAAGTATGTGTAGTCATAATTTGAGTAAAGTGCTTTTTGAAATCCAAAGTCGTTTGGTTGTTAGTATGGTCAAGAAGCCAAAAGCTTGGCCAGCCTATCTTGATCAGTCAAAGAAAATTGTGGATTGTTTGAACAGGATTAAGGATAAGAAGCTGGTTTGTGTAGAAAGTTCTGAAAATATTGGGGCTTTTCTGATTGCTAAGAGTGTGGTTGCTGAGGATAGGATCTGTTCCTATGTGGCTTCGGGTTTTCCCTTATGGTTAAAGTTTCTCTTTGAGAGAGAAAAGTTGCAGTAAAAGGTGTATTACTTGTTTTAATGTTGTGGTTTGTGTAGATCTTTATGAGGCGATCTTGTAGGTTAAAGATGCCAATTTAGATTTACACTTATTAGGTTGTTGTTGTTTTCTTTTGTTGAAGCTGTGTTGTTGTTGTTTTTGTAGAGAAGCTTTGTAAAATGTGGTTGTATTGGTCATCTGTTTAAAAACGATGATATATATATTTCACTAGTCGACCAAAAAAAAAGAGTAATGTAATTAGCAAATATTTTACCATCCAAAGTAAAAAAAAGTCCAACAATCACCCCCGAAAATGAAGCTGAGAACAAATCACGGGTGTTGAATAGAATTCACGTGAATTATAATATCACGAGGATTATAGAGATTTAATTATAAGTAACTTACAATTTATATATGATTAATCTAATGACATATTATGTAATTAGTCTAGTAATTAATATCCTATAAAATATATTCTCGGAGAATTATTCTGGTGACGACACGTCAGCACGACAATGTTGTAATATTCAACGTAAATATAAGGTTATTTTGTTAAAATGATTCTCAATTAATATATAGGGGATAAAAAGAATATGAGATATATGTAAATTCTCAAAAAGTAACAAAAATTAAAATTTTCTAAATTTAGTAAGAAATTTTTTTAATATATATATCTAGGTTTAAGACTTCTTAGAGTAATAAATGAAATAGATATCTCTTTCAATGATTTTTTCTTGTACATCGAAGAACATTTGACTTTTGTAAAAGATATCAAAATTAAGTCAAAAACCATAAAATTTTGGAAATGCATTTAATCTCTTACTTTACTTTGCAATTATATTTCTGATTTAGGATAACTTATATAATGAAATATGTCTTTTTATCGATCTAAAATGTGATAAAGCTTAGAAGATTGGAAAGTTGATGCTAAAATTGTAATCTTTGTCCTAGATTTATACTATGTTAAAGATTTTTTTCAACAATACAAAAGTTCTTCATATCCCCTATATATTAATTGAGAATCATTTTAACAAAATAACCTTATGTTACGTGGAATATTACATCAGTGTGTCATGTTTACGTATCGTCACCAGAGTGATTCTCAAGAAATATATTTTATAGGACATTAATTATTAGACTAATTACATAATCTTCATTAGATCAATCATATATAAACTGTTTTTATTTTAAAGATTATAATCTTACATAAATTAGTTTTATTTATTTATGAAAAATCGAATAAGTAAATATTCCATAAAATTAAGCTGATTTTATTGTTTTCTAAACTTGATTATATCGAGTAAGTAAATATTCCATAAAATTATAGCTGATTTTATTGTTTCCTAAATTTGGTTTTTAAAATTTTATTTTAAAAATATATTATTTTAATTAAATAATTAATTAGTAACATAAATATGTAAAAACTTTACTTTAAAATTTCAATTATTTATACATTAATATACTATTAAATATTTAGAAATGTTTATTTAATTTATAAATTTTGTAAAAAAATATTATAAACATCTTATCCCGCGTATAATGCGGAAATCACCTAGTATACATTATTTTCTCTAGTTTATATAATTCAACAGAAAAGTAAACCTTCCAATTTTTCTCCATACCAAAGCAACATCTATAAATACATTAGCCAAGATAATGTTTTCTTCCACGACACAATAAGTTCTGAAACAATTACCCACACAAATACAAAATGAAGAAAATGTCGTTTTTTGGTTATAGTTTCATTGTACTCGCATTATTCTCCGTTTTAACTCAAGCCTATCGTCACACTCCCGCTCAACCGCCAAAAGCAAACGAAAACAGTGATGTCAAACCGCAAGAAACGCTCGTGGTTCACAACAAAGCCCGAGAGAATTAGCTGATAAGTAGGCTATCATATTATCAAATCGATAAATAAACTCGTAAAGTCGCGGTGTTACTTTTATTTTTGTTATAGTTCTTTTCTTGATCATCTCCAACTCCAAGCAAGAGATCGATACAAATTCAGTTACGTAAAACGTTTAGTGAAGTTTCAATTCCGTGACTGACGAATTGTTTCTTTTGAATTTATTATTTCCTCCAATATTTTATTTATTTAATATATCAACGTTCATGTCAAAGACCAATCAGATCCAATTAATTACTAGAACATTTGACTTAACTAAGCAAAAAAAAAATATTTTTAATGTTGACAGCATATATGTGTTAAAATTGTCATTATCATTATAAAATTTTAGTGCAACAACTCACTCTACCTTACAAAAGATTATCTCACAATCTTATGAAATGGTTTACGTAGAACAAATCACGGGTGTTGGATAAAATCATAAAACTCACGAGAGTTATAACATCACGTGGATTACAGTTTAGAGAGTTTAGACTTATGTAACTAAGAAAACCAATCAAAATTCGACCATCGGTAGGATTAATGAACACGTCGACTTTCGTAGATAATTTACCAGAATTTAACTAAAGGATTTGGAAGGAAACCTCTTACGAGTAAACAAACACTAACAACAAATAAATCGTATATATGGCTGCCTTCAAATTTTAGCATTCTTATATTTATTTGTATCGTCTCTTAATTAATTTGCTTTTCTTTTGAAAATATCTATCACATGTTATGTTGGATGTGTTTTGCATTCAAACTAACATTTGTTTCTTTAAATTATTTTCAACAACACACTTGACCAAAGTCGCTTCTATAAATATGGGTCAAAAACACAATAATTCTATATGAAAAACAGTGTCTAAAAATATGTGTGTGATTGAAAAACCTTAACTATTTTTTTTATATCAAAACTGAACCATAAATCATTAATTAACCAATATACGTTTTGTAAATTCTCTTAAACTTTTTTCCGTGCCTTCTATCAAGTTATGGGAATGCATTTAACTCTTAATTTTTCTGTTATTCTAATCAAATTTTCAAATTTAGGATAACTTCTTTGATTACACTTAATGATAAATATATTTTGTTACTCTAAAATTAGAATCTCATCCTAAATTTATGTTATTTTAAGAAATTTCTAAAAATCTATAGTTTTACTATTTCATGATTGAACAGAAAGAAAAACAACTTAGTCTTCTTTATTTGGTTTTGATGGTGAATATTGGAATCCCAAAAATAGTCACGGAGCTCTTGTTTTTTGAGGGTTACAAAAGGAGAGGAAAAACATCAGAAAAGGCATCTGATAATTAAGCCTTCACGAAAGCATAATCAGTTTCAAAACAATTCTACAACAAAAACAAAAGAGAGAAAATGTTGTTTTCTGGTTATAGCTTCATCGTACTAACATTATTCTCCATCGTCTTAACTCAGATATATGGTTTGACAAACGTAAACCCAATGGATGATCTCCAACCGAAAGCAACGCTAGCGGCTCACAACCAAATTCGAGCCGCGGTCGGGGTTGCTCCATTGGTGTGGGACACAAACCTTGCTGCCCATGCACAGCGCTACGCTAACGTACGATCCAAAGACTGCGCCATGAAACATTCCACCGACGGACTGTACGGCGAGAATATAGCCGCCGGGTGGGTCCAACCTGTGGACACCATGAACGGTCCGATCGCGACTAAGTTTTGGTTGACGGAGAAGCCTAATTACAATTATGCCACCAACAAATGTAGTGATGTGTGTGGGCATTACACTCAGATCGTGGCTAATCAATCGACACGACTCGGTTGTGCTACGGTCAGGTGTTTTAATAATAAGTATGTTTGGGTCGTATGTAACTATGCTCCTAGGCCGATGGGTGATGCGAATACTCGTCCCTATTGATGAATAGCATTCGGACTAATCAAAAAGAATTATTACAGTGTAATGTGATTATATATATGTATATTACGATAACATGTTATCATAGACACAATTATATGCTACATGAGTTTATAATTTAGTGTTTTGTATTAGTATTGTTGATGTGCCAACATCCGGATTCAAATATAAGAGAATGCATATTTGAGTTATTTCTTTTGGACAAAAATAATATACAATATTGATTTTTTTTTTTTTGCAATGTAAAATTTACTGAGTACCTAAACAAAAACTTTACAAATGATCAAAATTAAAACAGAACTGAGAAGGAAGAACCGGATAGAAAATGGGAAGCCCAGAGCTGTACCATAAAGAAAGAAGCATTCTTCAACCAGTTTATGGTTCTGTTATTGATTTGATCGTCGTCAGAAAATATTTTTGTCATCCTGAGATTATCTTGACCATGTTAGTGGTGGATGTTAGATTGCTCATCAAGAAACAATCACAAAATTTAACAAAATATTATATAATCTTCTTCAAAACTGAAGCAGGGACACATGATATGATTATACGAAGAATGAAATCAGTGAACATTCTATGATCCAATACTAAAAAAAGTAAAGAGTCAACAATTACTCTCCGAGAATGAAGCTGAGAACAAATCACGGGTGTTGAATAAAATTCACGTGAATTATAATATTACAAAGACTAGATGGATTATACGTTACTTACAAGTCTTGTTGATACATATAAACTTACGAAAATTATTATTTTCTCACGACCAATCAAAGCTCGACTTTTGGTGGGATTAACGATATATCGTGTTTCACGTAATTGATTCTGACTTTTGTGGTTAATTACCTGAATCAACGACTACGAGTAAAAGCATTTACAACAAACTTTATGATTGTCTTCAATTTTTTCTTTTTTTAGAATATGCTGTACCATAAAGATGTTTTTGGGACTCTTTCATATATGGGATTATAACTTATCCCTCAATATTTTTTTAAAAATAATAGATTTTACATGAATGTTTTGAATTTTAAATTAATATATTTTATGTTTGTAAAACATAAAAATTAGTTGCTTTATTATCGTAAATTGTGTCTTATTATTAATAATGTTTAATTACATAGTTGTGTGTATAAGTAGTAGATAAAGATTTATTAGATTATTTTGACTATAAAGATAAAAAATAAAATACTAACACATTTTTACCCTTTTATTTTCAAATATATATTTTTAATAGTAAAAATTAATTAAGTGTAATTTGAATAAAATTAAAAATAGATTTTATTTTTAAATATATATTTTTAATAGTAAAAATAGATTAAGTGTTTAGATACTTTTACCATTAATAAAATGTTTTTGTTAGTTGTTAATATTAATGGCACTGTATGTAACTTTTTAGAATTTAAATGTTATTTTTAAATGGGTACTCTCCAAATATTAGTAGGAGGATAGGTAAATCCATAAAGACAAGTCTTAGCTTGATTAAATCATTTTCTAAATAGTACTCATCATACAAAGTTTGTTTTTTTTTTCAACATTCATCATACAAAGTTTTGATTTTATTTTCCTTTTGGTGATAAACCTTTGTCTAAATAAAGAAAAAAACAACTAATAAATCATAAATCTACAAAATTTTGGGATTTCATTTTAAACTTTTTTTTTTTTTACTAATCTACAAAGCTTTTTTTCATTTTAATCTTTTCTTATAAATCTATAAAGTCATAGTTCTGACAAAAAAAATACCTATGAAGTCTTAGAATGCATTTAATCTCTTGATATTTTTTTGGTATCAATTTTTCTTTTGTTAATTTTGATATTTAAGATTTTATACTAAAACTAGAATTTATCCTACATTTATGTTATTAAAAGGGATTTCTAAATTTAATTGTGTTAGATTGGCTAATGAATGATTTAATTGAAAGATAAACCTTCCAAATTCGCTCGTACCCCACCAAACCAACTTTTAGTTAACCCTAGTTAATTAGTTGCAGTGCCTTTTTAAATTATTTTCTTAGGCCTATAAAAAGGAGGGCGAAGTAAGAACAATCAGACCATAAGTTTCAAAACAAATTATACAACAAAACATAACAAAATGTTGTCTTTTCGTTATAGCTTCGTCGTACTGACATTATTCTCTGTTTTTTTAACTCGAGCCTATGGTCTACCTAAGGTAAGACCAATCGATGATATCCAACCGGAGAAAACGGTAGAGGTTCACAACCAGATCCGAGCCGAGGTCGGGGTGGCTCCATTAGTGTGGAACAAAACCGTAGCGGCCTATGCACAGAACTTCGCAAACAGACAAGCCAAAGCTGGAGTCTGCGCGTACAGTTCCATAAGACATTCTGGTGGACCTTACGGCGAGAATATTGCTGCGGGATGGGTCCTACCTAAGGACCAAATGAGCGGTCCGATCGCGGCAAAGTATTGGTATACGGAGAAGCCAAACTACGATTATGCCACCAACAAGTGCAAAGATGTTTGCGGACACTACACTCAGATGGTGGCCAATCAATCGTTCAGTTTCGGTTGTGGCTCGTTTAGGTGTCATGATAATGAGTTAATTTATGTTGTATGTGACTATTATCCTATGCCAGTGGGTGATGCGGATACGCGTCCCTATTGATTATTTTGATTTGAATGATTCAAAAAGACTTCATATGGTATAATGTGATTTGATAAAAAATAATATATTATATTACTGATCAGTTATACTTTAATTACATGTATTAGTCTTATATATATATATATAATCTATAATCTATTGGTTTGTATAATGTTGTTGTTGTGAAATCATTTCAATATAAAACGCGATAGAACATTTGTCCAAGTCGGTTAAATAAATTGTCATTACATATTTTCATATAATAATATATGGACTCTTTTTTTTAAGATGATTTTCAATATATTTTCAAAAATCAATTTCGGAGTTATTTTACTTTGTGTTTAGTCAATTGGTATTTACAGCTAGTAAATCAATTGTGAAAAGAAGTAGCTTTTTTTTTCTTGTTCAACTTGAAAAGAAGTAGCTAAGACATGAAAAATTGTGCCTCCACCAAATTGGATTTGGAGCATTTAGAAATTGATGGTTTTGTTGTAAATGTCAAAAGTTAGGCAGCAAAATTTGATTCTCTTTCGTCAAATTTTGCGTGTATAGATGGAGTCCACTGTTACTATGTATGCACAGTAAACTTCATCTATTTGCCTATAAATAGGAATGTTTCGATGTAAAATTGAATTTAGAACAAACATAATAATATYTCTTCCCTCCTTTAGTATAAAGTTTTCATATTCTCTCTTTTATATCGATATATCCGAGTTCTACGGATACGATAAACTTTTTTTCGGTAATATAATTATATATAAATACCGTTTTTATAACAGGTTTGTTGTTTTTTTTTTTTTTGAATAGTGCGTAATTGATGTATTGTCATTAGAAGTAAGCACAATTCTAGCAGAAATTATGCAGCAATTATCTGTCTTGGGGAGCTTTAAGATGCGGTTAAAGCGGCGATGTGACTCTAAGCATCCTATACATTTATAATAAAGTAGATAACAATTCTATAGCCTGTGGGCATGCATCATCACTTCTTTAATTTACTAAAATGATTTACTCATTTTTTTGATAAAAACTAATCAATAAAAGATATGAGTTTTCTAATGGTCGGTTTAATGGCTTATCATCTTTCCTTATTTTAACAACTAACTTTATTGAAATAGAGAGTTAAAAACTTTTAAAAGGTACCAAAAGAGCAATGCTTTTAACTTTTCAAGAAACACAATTATGCATAGTTTTAAAGTGATGCTACCTTGAGAGGCGCCTGTAGCCTAGTTGAAAAAAAGACTCTGGCCGTCACTTTTCTAAAAAGAAGTGACGTTACGTTGAGGCAAGTTTTGTTGATATTTTATAAAATTGAAGAAATATATGGCTAAGTGAAATTATTGGGTAGCACATAACTTATTACAGAACGGATTACAATTGTCTGGGAAGCAAATATATATCGAGATACTACAAGAGCAAACCTGAAAAGTTAACTGCTCATCTAAATTACCAGTGGATTATAGTTTTAATGACCAAGGAGTTCCATGCGATATACAATGCACAAAATATGGTGCGGAGAAGGAAACGATCAATTATACGTTGCTCGAATGCCCTCCGAAAATCCAAACATAGATCATTTCATCCGTTCAATCAAACCTAATTTTTTTTTCTGGTGTCAATGTACTAAAATTCTAACTCTCTTCTTTGGTGAATCTGTAAAGAGGGAAGTAAAGAAAACATTTTATGGTTTATTTGGAAAAGTTTTAATGCATAAGGTTCATTTGGAAACCCCCCACAGGTTGAGTTTCAAACATGGTCGGAATTGAGTCATCCCAAAAAGACTTTAGTACCGACGGTAATTCGTCTACAAACAGCCAAAACATTCACCCTCCGTTGAATCATATCGAAACAAGATGCCGAACAGATGGTTCTTGATGAAAACTAGATTATAATCTCGGTGTAGGTTTTGTTTGGATTTTTAAAAATAAAAATGGCGAGACGATCCTTCTGAAACTACGATCCACTAGCGGAGACCCTTTGACCACGTGGTTAGAGGCGTCTATTAAGAAAATAAAATACAATACTAGAAAGCAGTTAAATGTCTTTCATCTCTATGATTTATAACAGTTCTCGGCCTATTGTATGTTTTAAGGTGCTACATCTCACATGATTAATTTTTCTTATTTAAGTATAATGTATTCCCAATTAGTTTAATGGTCAATAATCTTATATATATATATATATCTCAAATTGATAAAGAAGATGTTAAGTTTGTTTTTGCAATTACTATAAAATTTGGTCTTAATGACTGTAATTATTCAAATATTGATATTGGTTTTAACAACTAAATATAAAAAGGATCTCAATGTTATTTGATCAATGGCATACCATTCATGCGGCAGATTACAATTACCTTTGGGTAAACTCTACCAAGAAAATTAAAGGCAGTCGATTTTGCTGAGGAGAGGAGATGGAGTTCACCGACGATGAGGTAAGAACAAAATCGAGATTTCTATCTCTATGTTCTGGAAAAAATTGCAAACCATCCATACTCCTAAGTAACAAAAACCATGGCATGGAAGTGTCTCTTTTCAATTTGCATGGAGAACAAAACAAAACAACGTTATATAGTGTTTTAGAAAAATTAGAACAAAACGACGTCGTTTTTTTCTGTTTCGTTAGTCGATAGTTCCAAACATCGTCGTTTTATTATAAAGAAGGGTATTTTTTGTGATTTTCTGTTAAAAGAGAAATATCATAATCCCAATTCAACGGCCACGATCAGCTAGACTACTGTAAATTTGGTGGTCGTGGCATCACCAGATCATCGATCTGAGTTCTTCCTTGTTCGCTCCACATATGCTAATTCTAGTTGAAACATCTGAAGAATTCGTTCGTCGCCTTTCTATTTGATTCTCCTTCGAACAAGCTCTGTTACAGAGATCAGACTCGATCCCGTAACACCATTGGTTATTCTATGACATCTTCTGATTTCAAATCGTGAATTAAGCCGGTGGTGCATGGAAGCTCCTTTGTGCGGGGAGTTTACTTTCTAATTTGATCATCAATGGCGTCTTGGCTTAAAGCTGCCGAAGGTAATTGTAGTTGTTTATTTGCATTCATACTGGGATACCAATTTTGAAGTTTCCGTTAAATGTTACTTTTTCGTCAGATTTATTTGAGGTTGTGGATCGAAGGGCAAAATCTGTGGTTGAAGAGCTTTCGGAAGAGCAGAGCGAGTTACAGTTGCCAGGTACTTTGGAGATTACTCTGATAGTACAAAAGCTTTCTCTTTGGTACTGGTTTGATATGTATGTGATTACAATTTGAATGTCAGAATCCTGGAAATGTCTAACACCTTTTGTACTTTTTACATTCCAATTTTTCATTCATATGAGATTTTACCAATTTTCTTCTAATTTTGTACGATGAAAGCGAGTCCAAAATAGATTAAGCAGGTTATCTAACTATTTAGAAACATTGGCATTGGCCTGGAGTTGATCTAAATCAAAGCTTGACGCTCATATCTTTATTATTTTAAACTTGTAGTCATGTATCTGTCTCTTATTTTGTGTCTGTCTTTCTTTGGGTTGGCTAAAGCTTCTGGTAGGAAAGGGTCTCAAGGGAAGAGAACAAGTTCAAAGAAAAAGGTATTACCGTGGATCTCTTATCTGTAAGTCATTCACTTTGTCTTGTACATCGATACTCAGGATGAACTTCTTCGTTCTGGAATGTATTTGTAGGCTCAACAGAAATTTGAAAAAGAAGAATCTTCTAACGAAAGAGATTTTACTGGTGATAAATCTGGCCCAGGGGTATCACATTCAGAGGTGCCTCCATCTAAAAGTTCTATTTCCACTGAAGAGGCCTCTTCATCTGAGCGTGTCTTGCAGACGAGAGAGACTCAACTGACTGATGCAGATGTCCATAGTGTCCAATCATTTCCACAATCAGTGGAAGATACAAAAAGTGACGATGCTGCTGTTGTAGCTCCAGAAAGTGTTGTGGATGGTGATGGTGCTGAGTCAAAGCATGCTGGTGGAGATATTTCAAATGATTCTTTGGTGCAACCTTTACCATCTTTACCTGAAAAAGAAATTGAGGTCGCGGTCAGTGAGAACCTGGTTGATGCTCCCAAAAAAGGCGCGCAACGAGAGTTAGATGATTCTTCAAAAAGAGACCTGGAGAAACTGGAAACTGTAGTGCACGTTTCTCCGGTTAGTGAAAAAAATGTGGCTCAAGGCAAGGGCGATGAGGTGAAAGTTGGAACTTCAATCAATCTGGAGAAAGAACAGGAACAGAAAGTTCCTGACACCTCAACCAATCTGGAGAGAGAGCAGGATCGTAGAGCTGATAAAACTTCCATGAAGATTCAAGATCAACTTGAAGAGGTTAGTTAGTCTCGGGAAAATGAAGACAATAGCAAATACTTGAAAATGAAGACAATAAAAAATGGTTTCCATGTATCTTGTCTTCTTAAAAGTCTGTTTATCAATCTTTCTACTAATTCTAGGCTCAGGGGTTGCTAAAAGCTACAGTTTCCACCGGGGGGTCAAAAGAAGCCAGGCTAGCGAGGGTAAGCTCAAATATCCGTTGCTAGTTTCCTGCATCAAATTGGTTATAAAACACTCTTTCATATGTAAGATAGGATTTATGCATGCCTGTGGTTGGACCTGACCAATTTCAGATGTATGTTTTTTTTGTCTTCATTTGCTTCTAGGTTTGTGCTGGACTTTCATCCCGTCTTCAAGAAATTAAGGCGGAAAATGCACAGTTGGAAGAGCTTCTCACTGCAGAGGTAAATTTCAACAGTTTGAGTTTCTTTTGACCCATATAAGAAAAAGTAAAAGTGATACTTGAAGGGTGTTCAGTGCACCTAATTTTATTTCTTTCTTTTTCTTGTAATAGCAAGAGCTTACCAAGTCATATGAAGCTAGCATCAGACAGTTGCAAAAAGATTTGTCAGCTGCTAAAAGTGAAGTGACGAAAGTAGAGTCAAGCATGGTTGAGGCACTAGCAGCTAAGAACTCAGAGATAGAAGCACTTGTCAGCGCAATGGATGCCCTGAAAAATCAGGCTGCTCTGAACGAAGGAAAATTGTCGTCTCTCCAGGTTTCTAGGCCTCTCGTTTGCTCATATTTTCTTTTGTGTGCTTCCTATCATAGCATACCATGATTCTGTAATGGTCCTAGTTACCCCCTCTCTAAGTTGCCATTTTCTTTTTCACCCAACCAGCTTTTAGTAAAATCATTTAGTTTTTATCAGGCAGACATGGAGTCTATTATGAGAAACAGAGAATTGGCTGAGACTAGGATGATGCAGGTATTACTATATTTTTTTTCATTAATGACTTCTAATAATTTGCTGTTTGCTATATACAATTATAAACATATAACGTCCTCAGACCATAGAATCATTATTTTCTTATTCCAGGCATTGCGGGAGGAGCTTGCCACTACTGAAAGGAGAGCCGAAGAGGAGCGTTCTGCACATAATGCCACAAAAATGGTTTGTTGCCTGAACGATGCGAAAACTGTTTCTAATGGAAACATCATATCATTGTTTTTTGTTTTACATAATTGCTCTTTCTAAGACAGGCTGCCATGGAAAGGGAAAGGGAACTAGAGCACAGGGCTGTGGATGCTTCCACAGCACTTGTTAGAATTCAGGTGAGACAGAATTCTTGGATTGAGCGCTACTATCACTTGTTTACATTTCAAATAGGCCATCCAACTTAATATGCTGTTAGTTTCTGAGTGTTGGCTTTCTCTTTTTAAATTGTGTTTGTCGTTGTTCGGCAAGGAAAGTTAGAAAACCTTTGTATTATCATATGCTACATATTCACGAAGAATGTAAAGATTCTCTGTGGAACTCTTATTTGCCAAAAACTACTTTGAACTGACTTTTCAATTGGCTGGTATTTTAGAGAATTGCTGATGAAAGGACAGCGAAAGTGGCAGATCTGGAACAGAAGGTGGCATTGCTTGAGGTAGATGAACTTATCTTCAATGCGATTTGTTCCTTCATCTTCAGAAATTTGAACTTCATGCAAATAATTGGCAAATAATACTCAGGCTGAATGTACATCTCTGAATCAAGAGCTGCAAGATATGGAAGTTCGTGCTCGCAGAGGACAAAAGAAGGCCCCAGATGAAGCAAACCAAGTGATCCAGGTATGTTATATTAGGTTATCATGCTCTACGTCGTGGAAGTTAACTTATGAGTTCGTAGCACACTTTGAAATTTTCTGTTAGAAGTAAAAACGATAGAACATATATGCACAAAGTATTTATGATCCCTTGGTAACTCTGATAACTCATGTATCTGAGTTTAAATCTTCTATTGTATTTTTATGGTGAGTTGTTTCACATAAAAAAGCACCTGATTTTATCGAAATCAAATTCTTAAAGTGAGAGATATATTTGAAACCTTGAAAACAACTTTTATCAGCTTTTCAAAGTTCAGATTTTAGCTAATCCAGAGAAGTTACTTTTGATAATGCAGATTCAAGCATGGCAGGACGAAGTGGACCGTGCTCGGCAAGGTCAAAGAGATGCCGAGGAGAAAGTTTCTTCAATGGAGGTATGTTACTAACCTCGGAATCCTTGATGACATGAAGTATTTGTTGTTTGTGCTATACTAGCATTATTTTTTACACATGATCTGTTTGTTTGTTATAGGCTGAAATGCAAAAGTTGAGGGTTGAAATGGCAGCCATGAAGAGGGATGCAGAACATTACTCACGCCAGGTGACATTTACCGTTTCTGAGAGTCTGTCTCTTCTTGTCAATGCATTAACAGTTTATGATTTTTTTCGTCTTCTTGTCAATGCATTAACAGTTTATGATTTTACGTTTCTCCTAGTCTATACTTACGAGTTACGAGATATCCTAATTACTACTCTTCAATTTCTATCAAGTGGTTCAGGCAGACCTAATAGTTCTCTATTAAACCCCTTTTGATTTCACTGAATGCAGTACATATCATTTCCCTGTCAACTTCTTTTGAATCTTTTGTGTGAAAGATTCATTAGATGGTCTTGTAAATATGACGGATTACCATTGCTCTACTTGTTAACACGCTCTTGTGAATATGACGGATTCATTCGATGGTTGCTAAACAGAAGTGACTATGATTAATTATTTTATTTTGCTTTTGCTCGTCAAGTCGTACTTTAATGCATATGATTATTTAACATGAGCATAAATGTTATACCCCTGACCTAGTAGGAGCATACGGAGCTGGAGAAACGCTACCGTGAACTAACAGATTTACTGGTAAAGTGAACAAGAGAATGTACTAATTCTATAGATTAAAGTCATATTGGGGAAATTGTCTGATAGCGTCTGGCCTCTGGGTTTTGATTCAGTACTATAAGCAAACGCAACTGGAGACTATGGCGAGTGAGAAGGCTGCAGCAGAGTTTCAGTTAGAGAAAGAGGTTAAACGTCTACACGAGGCACAGGTCTGACATCAAAGCTCTCTACAGTTAATATATGTATTTTTGCTTTCCATGCTACTTACAAGAAAGGTTCTAAACTTGTTGATTCAGGTAGAGGTAGAAAAAAGCAGAGTTTCACGGCGCCCATCAGCAACTTGGGAAGAAGATTCTGAGATCAAGACACTCGAGTACGTTTTTAGAATTGTCTTATGTTCTAATGTCTACATTTATGCTGTGTTTGTTCTTCGATACTTACAAAAACAATTTCAGGCCTCTTCCATTGTATCACCGACACATGGCTACAGCAAGCACACAGGTAGAGATTTAGGAGCCCGTTTAGAAAAACTCTGCTTCTCATCGTTCACTTTTAACTTTTACTCTTATGTTTACATTGTTTGCCTTCTGTCTTCAGTTGCAAAATGCAGTGAAACTGTTAGACTCGGGAGCTGTAAGGGCCACAAGATTCCTTTGGCGGTACCCGGTAGCGCGGATTTTCCTACTTTTTTACCTTGTGAGGCGCTCGCTTACCTATTCAATCTCATTCGGCTTACATGTGAATTTATGGAGCCTTTAACCGACATCATTTATGAATTTGCAGGTCTTTGTTCATCTCTTCTTAATGTATCTATTACACCGGCTCCAGGTATGTTTGGTCCTTCTACATTGAATCTCACATTACAGTCATGGAATTCAAATTGTTGTCGTTCCTAATCTCATGCTCACGTGTAGGAACAAGCTGAGGCCCAGGAAGATGCGGAAATGACCAACAACATATTCAGACCATAACAGATTCCATAAGAAAGCAACCGATGGGGTTTTCAAGAGATTGCTGAGTGAGAAATGTGGAAGAAAGAAGCATAACAATGGATTATAGAGAAGGTTTTGAACTTTTTATATAGAGGCTGCTTCTCACGATTATTCCATATTGCACAGATTTTTTTTTTGTCTCTTTCTAACCGTTGGAATGTGAAGAACATAATGTTGGTAAATGGGGTTTATACACGCTTTATTGATATTGCATGGTTTTAAAAGCATTGAACCGGACCAGTTCGAACTGAAATGGGGTTTAACTTTAGTTCGGTTTTACTTATTATCTGAAACCTGAACTCTAGTAACAAAATAACACGGTTTAGTTTGGTACTGAAACATGTACCTAATTTGGCCACCCCTACCTCGAAGTTTGATCCGGATCCGTTACAGGGCTACCTCGAACGATCTGTAACATTCTTCTCGACTACAGCGAAAACTTAAATTCGGAAAAAACAATAGCTTACACAAGAGAAAAGGTTATTGTTCAACTTAATTAACAAACAAAACCATTTGTTTGTAATGGTAAGAGAAGAGGCTTTTTGGTTTTTATAATGAATCATATAACCATCTTTATGCTCAACAATGACGTCTCAACAGCTTCAGGTTCGTCATCTGAATATAAAGTGTAAAAACAAACAAATTAGAAGGGTAAAGGTAATGACAGAAGAAACCTTCTAGAAGCGGAGCAAACCAAAAAAAAAGTTCTATCACCGTTATAAAGGCGGAATTTGGAATATCTTAAGGGAAAAGTGGCTGGTGTAGTAGTCCCGTTGTTTCGGGATATCCCAACATTATGTTAAGATTCTGCAACGCTTGTCCCGAAGCTCCTTTCACGAGATTATCAATCTGCAACACCAGAGAGCTTTTTATATACGAATTGGCATTGTGGAAAAGTTAAAGATGAGTTTATAACAGAGCATGGTTATGCTCAATTACCACTGAGATTATGATAGCTCTTCCAGGGATTCGATCAGGAAAGACACTCATATGACAATAGTTGGATCCTCTAACGTTGTGTGTCCGAGGAGCAACTCCTTCATCCAACACTTTGACAAATTCTTCATCCTACAAAACATTGGTGAAACATAATGAGTAACAAAAGTAGTAATTGGCTTACAACACAAGAGTAATCATCACCTCATAAGACGTCCTTAATTGCTGGTGTAAGTCTTCGGTTGTAAACCCGGGAGCCATTTCCACATATATAGTTGATTGCATTCCGCGGATCTACACAAACAACGAAGACCAATTAATCGGGTTTGAGGCTAAAACCATAGAGAACAGGCTTAAGATTTATGTACCATTGGCATGAGATGCGGCGTAAAACTGACTGTTACTTTTGATTGTGCAACATCAGATAATCCCTGTTCAATTTCAGGAACTGCAAAATAAAACAGACAGTTGAATTCAAATCATAGAACCAAATTTTACTCATTGTAATGATCAAATTGTAACATACCATGGCGATGTCGTGTGACACCATAAGAAGAAATGCCTTCAGCTATCTCAGAGTAAAGATTCGCCTCCTTAGCACCACGTCCTGATGATAATTTCATATCAGTCAAGAAACTAGAAACATTCTACTGCATCATTGTTCATGAATAACGATTACGGAGTAAGCTAACCTGCTCCACTAACACCAGATTTTGCGTCTATAATAATGTTTTCATGTTTGATGAGTTTTGCCTGCATCAAAGTCAACACATTGAGTAGAGTTGATTGAAGAATAGACAGTCTATTAAAATCGCATTCCGAAAAAGAATAGACAAAAAAACCTTCGTTAAAGGAACAAGAGGAAGTTGAATCGAAGTCGGGTAACAGCCTGGGTTAGCTACAAGGCGCGCCTCTTTTATGTCCTCCCTTAGAATCTCTGTTAGACCATACACAACTTCTTTCTGAACCCAGCATGACACTTGGTAAGTGTACGCATTATGAACACAAAAGACACAAATCAAGCGATAGCTTTTGAGAGAAAAGTACCTGTAACTCTACTGCCTTGTGTGGCTGACCATACCATTCTTCATACTCTGAGATATTACGCAGCCGGAAGTCCTAAAAAGTGCATTTTAGATAAGCATATCACATATAGAAAAAAGAATAAGCCATTTCTCTAGGGCATTACTGCTGAAAGGTCAACAATTTTTAATGTGCTGGGAAGTTCCTTGATGATTTCCTGTCAAAATATACACACTCATTTCTGTTAAGCTAGGAAAAGCTTTGAAACAAATTGTAACAGAAGCATGAAATGAAATATATACCTGGGTTGTTCCGTGAGGCAAACAACAGAATACAGCATCCACAGTAGAAAAATCTGCATCCTTTACCGAGATCAAACTAGGTAGTTTCTGTGGACAGGAAAAAAGTTTAATCATCAATCACTATACACCATCACAAAGTAACATTAACATATTCATCACTTGGAATTTTACTAGGGATAGAAATCACTTATACTTGAGCTCTCAGGTGCGGGAAAACGCTTTCCATTGACTGGCCAGCTTTTCTATCAGCAGTCATCAGAGTGACCTGGAAATGCGGATGATTTGCAAGAAGCCTGACAATCTGCCATTCAATAAAAAAGGTATCCCAAAATCATTGTTCAATTAAAAACTTACTAACTTATGCATTTGAAACAACACTTAGATACCTCATCCATTCTTTCCCATGAAATTTTAAAGAACCTTAAAAACCAATGACTACAAGGCTTCTTTTTCTTCCTGTTATCGGGAAAAACCAATGACTTAAACTTAGCATATGTTTACTGCTTAAGCTAAATAAGGAGGACAATACCCAAAAAAGCCACATTCTTGCAACAAGATGCATACCATATAAGCTCTGATTCATTTCAAAACCAAAGAGATCACTAAAACAAACAATTCCAAGGAAATTGAACTTCAAACAGACAGATTCAACATTGCACAAACCTCTGCACCAGTGTAGCCACTTGCACCAAGAAGACCAATCCGAATATCTTTTTCTAGTTTAGCAGAGCTATTGGCTGAAACTCTGAAGCTCTTTGAAGATAAAGAAGCCACATGGGATCCCAAAGTAAGCTTATTAACTCGCTTATCTGCTAGACGAATCTTGCTTTCCTCCTTTCAAAACAGAGAAAACCCACATTTGTATAATTATCAGATTGCAGGAAAACAAAAACAAGCTACAGTGAGGTTAAAATAGGATCAAAACTAGCTTTTCTTTGTTGAATTTGATCAATGTGGATTCAATGAAAAAATCATAAACTGGAAATAAAGATGTTAAGAGTTTTATAAAAAAACCTTGAACCAGCATCCTCGTTCGAAGCAAATTGAACTAAAAGCCGACGCAGTACTCATTCTTGAATTGGATACTGCAACAATTCAAAAGTCAGGAAAAAAAAAAGACTAATCTTTTTGCTCTCAATGTAATTTGAGGTTGAGATATGTTATGAATGAAAAGAAATGGAGACAATTATAGTAGTGAAATTAAATACCCCTAAACCCTTCGTCACTCTCTCACTAAGACTTCGTCGGAGAAGTTCGACGGAGACTACGTCAGAGAATCACGACAGAGATAGTGGAACGAAAAAACAAAACGACGCGCCTTAGCTGTCAACCATAGACCAAAACGGTGTCGTTTCGGAAGAAAATCCTGGACATTTAACCCATGTGTCGGGACGCATCTACAACGATTGCAGCAGAAACGCTATATTTCTGGCGTTTGCATCATATCAGGTGGCGACAAAATATGGCATTTTTAGTAATTATAGGACTGAGAATAGGGGCATCGTCAATTACTCGAGTTAACGGTTAGATGAAGTGTGTATAAATAAAAGAATCAAATCTATGGAGTCAAACGAAATCTCTAAAGAAAAAGCTCCAGTCTTTATTTATTTCTGGTGTCGTCAAATCAAAATCACTATCACTTCTGTTTTTTGAAATTCTCTACTAACAGTGAACAGTCTTTGTTTCTACTGGGTATTTTAGCAAAACCATAACTCTGAAGTGTGCGAGAAGAAGAAGAAAGTGTGAGAGTCCGACGACCGAACGAACAAACCTGAAGAAAAATGATTACTTTAGGCGGCGCTGATCATGCTTCTTCGAGGTCAAGGATCGCTCTTTCGGGTCGGATTGAAACCGTTTTGGAGAATATCTACAAAAAACACAATCTTACTCCGATTAATGATATAACGAGGCAGAGACTGTGTTCGATTCCAGATAATTTGGCTTTTGAGTTGGTCAGCAATGTTTTAAGTGTGCCGGCAGGTGTGATATACAACCTCGACGGTTTCATCGTTTTTAAGGTTAACCAGGCCGTTACTTCTACTGGCTCTCCTCGGCTGAGCTCCGGTGGGTCTCCGGCACAGTCTAGTAGCCCCTCTGGAAAACACGTGTGCAGGGTTCTTCAAGGTCAGTATCACAAACACTCTCTTTGCTTATGAATATGTGATTTCGTTTGAATTCGGAGGAATTTTAGGAGACGACCCTTAAAATAGTAAAAATCGTTTCTTTCCTATGATTGTTGGCGATTGCAGAGGAGATGTCTGTTGATTCTGATGCTCCTTCTCCTAAGTCTTTTCAAAGAGAAGACATAAGAGGATCTCTGCACATTCCTCAGCTGGTAGCTTTGAGCGAACTCGAATTCAAGAAGGCGTTTATGTTACTCAGCTATATTCCAGGGTAATGTTTGGGCTGCAAGTTTTCAGATTTTTTCCATCACTATAATCTCACGTGTTTTAAGTTTGGTTGCTTGCTGACAATTACCTTTTTTGGTGATACTTAACTTTTTCTTTTTGATGTTATACAGGCAACATTTGGGGCAGGTTATAACTGCTGATGAGAAGGTTATAACTGCTGATGAGATTAGACGATGGAAAGATTTGCCAATGGTTGCATATGAAGCAACGGTTTGGGACCGCTTGGGCCGGCTTTATTGTCATCAAACAGACCGAAGAGTGGTATGGTTCTGTTCTGTTGGGTATTATTTATATTTTCATGTTTGCATTCCTAAAGGTGATTTTACAAGAAGTAGAGACTCGTTGGTAACTAAAAGAAAGATTTCGTACTGCTAAATATTTCATGAGAATTGAGTTTGGCATCAAAGTTGTATTAACTGCATCTTCTGTCATGCTTCATTTCCCCAGTTGCAAGGGGATAGCAGGAAAATCCATTACTATCAGTGTCATGTTGCTCCCAATGGTAGCTACACATTCAAGGTTCATTCAGCTCTTCATGTACTATCTTCATGTTTGCTTTTTCCATGTGGCATATGTACTTTGTGTAAAATTTTTGATTCAATATGTACTTCTAGAAGCCGTAGAAGCAATTCTTTGCAAGTCGCTATCATATGTCTATTAAACATTGCATCTTAATAGTAGGATAAAGTCCTTGACATTGACTCAATATACTGGTACCTATCGATGCACTATGTTCACAGGGCCCTCTTCTTGAACACACTGGAACACACTTGCACAAGGTCTTGGGTGATGAAAATGTTTTAACCGTCAAATTCGCGGAGGTCCAGAAAAACTCTCCAACCTATAGAAATGACCCTTACTTTACATACAAAGGGATTGCCAAGAACGGTATCATGATTGGTTTACGTCGTTATCAGTTTTTTGGTAGGTTGTTTTCCCTTTTTTCTCTTGATTAACTACCATTTATGTCATTACACATACAAACTATTCATTGTATTGTTGCTAAGCTATGTCTACCTATACACGTATCATACTCTTGCTTTAGATTTAGAACCTGATATCTTAGCTCGTTCTAACCTTCTATTGAACAGTTTTCAAAGATGGAGGAAAAGAAGAAAAGAAAAAAGATCCCACTACAAAGGGAGTGAAATGCTACTTTATACGCACGGACTCTACAGCTTCAAAAGATATGGAAAATCCCTTTATTTTTACCGGAAAGTCAATCCATGAAGCTCGTATGCATTTTATGCATGTGCATAGAGCACCAACGTTGGCCAATTATATGGCAAGGTACTTTATAGGAAGCATATGAAGATATTCTACTGTTTCATCTTTAAACTCTTCTATAGATGTTCCTTTGTTATCAGAGTCACTTTTCTTTTGCTGATGCTTCAGGTTTTCCTTAATTCTGTCAAAGACTAAAAAGCTTGAAGTTGACATGACTGGGATTATCTTTGATCTAATTGATGATATACACTGCCATGTACTTCCTTAATTCATGTTTCCTTCAGGAACTGTGTCTCTAATGCCTTTACTTAATTGTATCCACTATGTGCTTTGACCTTTTCCCATTTCTTCCAATTGCAGGATCAAGATAATAATGATGTTCTTGATAAGAATGGGAAACCTTGTATACATTCAGATGGAACTGGCTACATCTCTGAGGACCTGGCTCGGATGTGTCCCCTAAATATAGAGAAAGGGAAATGTCTCAGAAGTGAAAGTATTCAGGTCCTTACTCTGACTTTGATGGTTGACTAGGCCCTTTGTTCTCTCGTTTTTATTACTCTTACGTTTTCATATCATGTTTTTTTTCCTTCATATTTGTTTTGACTTAACAGTAAGATTTCAAATTTTGATGGACAGGAAGCATGTAACCAAGACCCGGTATGTATAATATATAGTTCACACCCCTGTTTATGCTTGATTCTATGTTTGTCTATTATTGAACTCAAGTAGTAAACAATAACTTTTTCCAACAGCCTCTTTTGATCCAGTTTCGGATGTTTTATGATGGCTATGCTGTTAAGGGAACTTTTCTCTTAAACAAGAAAGTAAGTCCACTCTCTTTCACATTACAGCATTTTTTTTTTTTTTTGGGTTTTAAATGTTTGCGAACTATTCCTAATTTTGCTTCCAATTTGGCAGCTTTGTCCTCGGACTGTCCAGGTTCGACCTTCGATGATCAAGGTGTCTAACGATCCATCCTTGTCAAATTTTAGCACCTTTAACGCCTTGGAGGTAGTAGCGACAAGGTATTTTTTTCGTTGACTTGTTGTTTTGACACTGAAGTTCTCTCGCTCAAATGTTCTTTTTGTGGAGTGAAATTATCCTAGTGACATCTACTTGTTTCCATCATCCAGTAATCCACCAAAAAGAGCAAGGCTATCAAGAAATTTGGTTGCGCTTCTTAGCTATGGAGGAATCCCTAATGAATTCTTTTTGGATATATTGCTCAACACGCTGGAAGAGTCGAAAGCCATATTCCACAACAAACGTGCCGCACTTAAAGGTGCTTAAAATTCCAAAGCTTTCTGGTTCAATTGCATTTTTCTGTAATCATGTCCCTAAAACTACCGAGTTAAGTAGCTTAAGATGTGACTCTTGATGGATCTTTTAAGAAGTCAATTTGTCTGTGCAGCTGCCCTTAATTATGGCAATATGGACGACCAAAGTGCTGCAGAAATGATATTGGCTGGTATCCCCCTTGACGAACCACACTTGAAGAATCATCTGTCTATTCTCTTAAAGACAGAGAAAAATGATCTCAAAGCAGGCAAGCTTCCTGTGACCGAATCTTACTATCTCATGGGCACAGTGGATCCCACTGGAGAGCTAAAGGAAGATGAAGTCTGTGTCATCCTGTATGCTACTCAACTCTTCTCTTACTATTTCATTTTGAATTTTACATGGAAACAAGAAACAGTGACTTGCTTTCATGGAATTGTGAGTTAGTTGTTCATTTCGTCACTGCTTCTTGTCATGGTTTTCTAGTGAGTGTGGGCAAATTTCGGGAGAAGTGTTGGTTTATAGAAATCCTGGATTACATTTTGGAGACATACATATTCTTAAGGCTACATATGTTAAGGCCTTGGAAAAGTATGTTGGAAATTCCAAGTATGCTGTGTTCTTTCCTCAGAAAGGTCCAAGATCCTTGGGCGACGAGATTGCAGGTGGTGACTTTGATGGTGATACGTATTTCATATCAAGAAACCCTGAGGTAATCCACCACATTAGAAAGTAAAATTAATCATTGTTGTGACCTGATTTTCTTTGGTTTGCTTTCTGTTTTAGCTACTTGAACACTTCAAGCCAAGTGAACCGTGGGTGAGTTTGACTCCTCCCAGTAAAAGTAACTCTGCTAGAGAGCCAAGCCAGCTTTCACCAGAAGAGTTGGAAGAAGAGCTTTTCGAAATGTACCTGAAGGCAAGATTTCATGCCAGGTACTCCCAACTCACTTTTAAGTTCTCAATACTGAAAGATTCAAAACTCTGGGATTTATGTGTCTTTTTTTCTCGGGTTCACAGCAATGTTATAGGAATGGCTGCAGATAGCTGGTTAACAATAATGGACCGCTTCCTCATACTAGGAGATGAGAGAGCTGAGGAAAAAGCTGAAATGAAGCAGAAAATGCTAGAGCTGATTGATATATACTATGATGCTCTCGATGCACCAAAGAAAGGGACTAAGGTCAACCTCCCAAACGAGCTGAGGCCCGACATCTTTCCACATTACTTGGAGCGGGAGAAAAAATTCAAGTCTACTTCTATTCTTGGAATAATCTATGACTTTGTTAAATCACAGACAACAGAGCAATCCTCACCATCATCTGGTAAAGGACCCTTCTTGTTACTACTACAGACATATAATCAGATCACCAAAGAAATCATTATATCATAATATGTGGTTAACTATGGTTTACAATTCAGAGATCAATAAACTCCCGTGTTTCGAAGATGAGCCTGTCTCTGAGTTTCATATGGAGAAATTTAGACGGTGGTATGGTAAGTACAGAGCTGAGATGAGCGACGCGATGAATACCGATGGGAGTGATAAGAGTGAAGTTACTGAAAGATACAAGGAGGTAATATCCTCAATCCAATACCACTCGTGCAGATTCAGTTAATCTAATCTCCCCAAATCAAATATAAAGAACAAAAGTATGATACGGTGAAATACATTCTAAAAAACAGTTTCGTCTCGTATACCAGGACTTCTACGGCGCTGCAGGGTTTGAAGACAGCAAGAAAAGTCCGGAAGAACTCTATCCGCAAGCCCTTGCACTCTATAACATCGTTTACGACCATGCCATTCATGCAGGTGTTTCGAGATGCGGGTTTGTCTGGAAGGTAGCAGGACCGGTCCTGTGCAGATTCTATCTTAAGAAAATGCAGGAGAAGTCTTTAGTGTGTTCATCCTCTATGCTGAAAGAGCTTTTGGGGTTGAAGAATACAATTGCTTGTTCTACCCTCTTCTGGGAACAATAAGCCTTTGTTTTTCAATAAGAAGCGTGTCAGGCAAGTATCGTACCTAAGTAACTTAGCGAATAGGTACCAAGATGTGTTGTAGTGCCTTTGGTTTGGTTCTAATGTAGATTTGTCCTCTTGTTCTAATGAACATAAAATAAAAAATATGTGAAATAATGAATCTTTTCTATTAATTAATATACCTCTGCACCTGTGTTTTTGTAACCTTGAAACTTGTAATATTAATATGCAGAATTGAAAACCTTGAACCAGCAGCAGAGCCTAGTTCGAAGCAAAATGAAGTAAAGTTGACAAAAGAGGAAAATAATTTTGCAATGACAAAAAACGCGATTTTACTTGGGCGTTTGCAGCGGCAGCGATAGCGATAAAGTAGTGGCAGTTTTGTAATTTCTAGTGATCGAGGTTGGGCATCTTGATAAAATTAGAAAACAAAAAACAATAATAAACGGCTAGATTTGTGTACTGTATATAAATCTCCGAGCAGTCAAATCAAACATTTTTTTTTTTTCTAAGACAAAACTTGAGTTTGAGGTACACAATATACAGATTTGTATATAAATCTCTGTGTAGTCAAATCAAACAGATTTACACAGAACTTTGAATTTGTATTTTTGAAACCTAAAGGAAGAAAATTTGAGAAAAATGGCAGCAGAAGCAAAGAGTTGAACAGTTCTCTTTCCAGTGGCTATATTTATGAACTCTAGATTAGACACTGACTCTGATTTTGTGGGAAACATAATCATCGTCCGATAAAAGCGGAGACTTTCCTTGATTTCTGAGGAATTTACTTTGGAAACAACATAATATAATTCTTCAACGTTCTCCATTTACACTAAGCACATTCCTCCACTACTAGCTTTGGGTGAACTTGATTGAATTTAAGAAGGCGTTTCTGTTGCTGGCCTATTTTGGAGGGTATGTTTAGGCTGGAGGATTTTTTTTTTTTTAAATCTTTTTCCATTAGTTTTATCTATTTCTTTGGAAAGTGATCGTCTTTTTACAGGAAATTTCTGGGTGAGGTTATATCTGGTGATGAGATCAGACAATGGAAGGATTTGCCAATGGTTGCGTATGAAGCAGCGGTTTGGTTCCGGTTGGGCCAACGTTATTGTCCCCAAAAGGAGTGAAGAATGGTATGGTAGTTATCTGTTCTGTTCTATTTGGTGTTATTTATCATGTACTTTTCTTAAGTGAATTGACAATACATAGAGAGAGACCTGTTAAATACTACAAATTCCTTTTAACTGCTGCAATTTTTTGAGGAATTTGACTTCAGTGTCAAATTGGTGCTAATTGCTTCTTCTTACATGTTTATTTTCCCCAGTCGCTTGAATGGGGTAGTGGGAAAACTCATTACTATCAATCTCATGTTGCTCCTGATGGTAGTTACAGATTCAAGGTTCAGTCCGCATTTCAAGCTCAGGAAGACGACGAAGAAAGGGCTTATACTCATCAGAATCAAGTCCAGTTGGAATATGTAGAGGCACCACTTTGGTAGAGTTTTTGTTTGACCCGCAGATTGTTTTTCATTCCGCATAAATGTTTTCCAGTTGGAATAGCCAATTTATTCATTATTCTCGCCTATTTATTTGTTATTCTCGCCGATTTATTTGTTTGGCTCACAGAAATGTTTTCCAATTCGCTGATTTTTTCAGTAAGCACATTTCGTACTTAGCCAATATATACATTATTCTTGCCGATTTATTTGTTATCCTCGCTGATTTATTTGATATTATCGCAGATTTGTTTTCAGTTACATAAGAACAAACGAAACATATTTATTTTAATAAGACGGGGGATCATACATAACAAATTAAACTGAAAAAGGAAACAAGAACACCCTATTTTGTCCCACAGCGAAAGTAAAGCAGTTAAACAGAAATTTAAAGAGGATATTAATTGCCCCTAATCGGGTTGTCAATGTCATCCCAGTCAATTTCGTGGATGTTTTCTTCTTTCTCTCACAAACGAGCGCAAATAAAATCTGTTATCTTATCTAACGTATTTTCTCGGCCTGGAAATCCATTGGCTCCCCATCGATCAACTTCCTAAACACTTTTATTTTCCCATTCAGTGTGGCTAGGCTCATCTTGACTTTAGTAACGTCCTCCACTCTCTCCATCTGGGTTTTCAACATCTTTTTAACGTCTTCATGCCTCTCATTCTCCTGCTGATACGCCTATTTCATGGAAGCAAGTTCAATCTCGGTCAAGCAAAGGCACTCCTCCACGTCAATATCCTTGGTTGGTGTTCGGCCTTTTCGTTTGCTTGACGATGGGGTGGAAGAGACCATGAATTGCAAAAATGTTTTATTTGCTGTTTGTTGTTTAACATTTTCTGTAAAGTCGTTATTGTAGTATGTGTTAATTGGAAAATGAAAATGGTCGTATGTATAGAGACGAAGTTAATGTTAATTATGGCACGTGTGTAGTACTAAGAGCGTTAGAGGGAGTTAATGGATTCGACGGTAGTTAATTAGCAGATTTGTACATTTATAATCACAAATATATTACTACTTTTTGACATATGTCTTCCTTAGCCGCATATTTGTTTTTAATCTTCCGAATTTAATAGACTTGATGTCGGTTGTTAGGCCGCAGAATTGTACATAAGCAGATTTATTTGTTCCTAACCCCAGATATATTTACTAGGTTCGGCAGATTTTTATCAAAAATTTTCATTTAACACCTCATTTAGTTGATTTGACGTGGATAGTTAGTCCGTAGATTTGTACGTAAATTTTCTAAAATTATTAGGTAACATCTCAGTTAACGGATTTGGAGGTGGTTGGTTAGTCCCGAGAATTGTACCTAAGCAGATTTATTGGTTCCTAAAACAGATTTATTTACATATTTCGGAAGATTTGTTCATAATTCTCGCCGATTTATTGGTTCCTCAATGGAGAGTGACGACTCCAACGGAGAGTTTATTATTCTCGCCGATTTATTCATTATTCTCGTCGATTTATTTGTTATTAGCCAATTAGTATCCACAAATATGTTTATCTCGCCGATTTATTTGTTATTCTCGCAGTGTATATCTGCAGAATTGTTTTCTAAAACAGATTTATTTACACGGTTCGGCAGATTTGTTTCCTTAAAATTTTATATTTATATATTAATTTTACATTCTGGTTGAAACACAACACATTCACCCACTTCTTTGTATGAACCCCTCTCTCTCTCTTCTCTTTATTCTCTCCCTTCCTCCATTAAAAATCGCAGCTCTAGATAATTCATCTTCGTTGAGAGATGTTGATGGGAGATAATAGTTTTTGGCTTCAAAATAATAAACTAGTCTTCAATGTATATTGAGCTACGTAGCCCCATAATAAAAATAAGGAATTAACTGAAAAGAGTGAGTAATTTTCAGGACGCGCGTCAAATAACAATTTGTCAGTGATAATTTATAAAAGTGATAATTTATAAAATGAAAAAGCTGTCATTAAAACTTCTTAATTTGACGGATGATTGTGTACGGAACATGATAAGGGTATAAATAATATTCATAGACGTTTTGTATTTAAGAATCAAAACAAGTATGATACTTGTTGAGGTAAGTTTTTGTGTATCTCTTGCGGAGGAGCTTCAAATATATTCGATCTCTTGACCGATGTGGTGTCTTCTGCAAACACTCCGACATTTACGTCAGGATACTTTTCAAAACCTTTAGTAGTGTCTTCAGGTTTTGATCCCTTTATATATATATTATATTTATTTTTTAGATTTAAGTTTTATTTTAAAGTTTTGCTTATAGTATTACAATAATTTTTAATATTTATAAATAATAATTTTAAGTTAGGTCATTATTTGTTATTCAACAAAGTCCCTATATATTATTTGGAAAGTATATTTATACAATTAACCTTACAAGATATTGATATTTACATCACATTGTCATTACAAGAAAGAACAAATTATAATTTCTCATTAAAAGTAGTTTAGTCATTAATTATTTTTTATATTAATATAGATTATATTAATATTAATTATGTTTTCCGATTTTACAAAAAATCGGATTTGTTAATATTCCAAAAAACTTGGATTTGTTAATCTCGGATTTGTTAATAATCGGAAATTAAGGTTAACAAAAAAATGGATTTATTAATATTTCAAAAAATATTTGTTAATATTGCAAAAAAGATTTCTTAATATTCCAAAAAAATTCAGATTTGTTAGTATTCCAAAAAAGTTTTGTTAACATTCCAAAAAATCGGATTTGTTAATAATTGGATATTGTGGTTAACAAAAAAATTGGATTCACACGAATAAATTTTAAAAATTAATCTTTTTAAAAAAAATCTTATTGGTTTAAAACTTAAAAAAGAAACTAATCTGTCAAAATGAAATTTTTTTTTTGATTCAAACGAATATGCTAAACATTTCTTTTTAATTCAAATACTTTCTATTTGGAAACAAACATTAACTAGATTTGCAAAGCCATAATTGTTATAATTGTGATAATTCTTAAAGATAGTTTTTATGGATAATTACCAAAATCGTTAAGATCATAGTAAATTTTATATTTTGTTGATATTTTCAGCATCATAAATTTAAAATATGCAACTAAAATTTAGATTTTCTTAATAAAGATTGAATCATAAATTCGTGTATAATATATTATTTTCTATAAGTACTATGCATATATCCATGCTGATTATCTCACAATCAATCTAAAAAAAAAAAAAAAATCACCTCATTCTTCTTCTCATGTTTATCTCCAAGATTCTACTAAACTCTTATGCGTATTCTTATCGTTTTTGATTGCAGGAGAACACTTAATCACACCAAAAGGGGGAGAAATTTATAGATTTTTATGTATTTCAAGGCGTTACGAACATATTCATGGAAGTGATGAAGCAAAAAGTATTATATAGCTTTCATAAAGGTTGTTTACTTAATTTTTATCTGTTTTAATTTCAAGCACATTCTTTTCTTTTTGGCCCAATTTCAAGCACATTCTAATCTGAGAATTTTTTCTCTATTCAAATTCTCCTATATATTAATTGAGAATAATTTTAACAAAATAATTTTATGTTTACATGGAATATTATAACACTGCCATGTTGTCACCAGAATGATTTTCAAAGAATATCTTTTTTAGAACATTAATTAGACTAATTGCATAATATGTCACTAGATCAATCATATATAATAAACTGTTTTTATTTTAAAAATAATCTTACCTAAATTAGATTTATTTATTTATGGAAAATCAAGTAAGTAAATATTCCATAAAATTAAAGCTGATTTTATTGTTTCCAAAATTGTAGATTTCAATTATTATACAATAATATACTATTAAAATATTTAGAAATGTTTGATTAATTTATTAATTTCTTAAAACATATTATAAATATCTTATCTCGCGTATAACACGGAAATTGTCTAAATAAATATTATTTGTATAAATGTAAGTCTGTAATCTCCAAATATTATTAAGAAAATATTTATTTCAACTATTTCATTTCATTTAAAGAAATGTATTAGTATTAAATATATATCATTTTTATACTAAATTCATGATGTGTTATTATTAAATAATAAAAAACTATGACAATTAAAAATCTATTTTTCGTATATGTTTGATTTTATTTAAAAATATTTATTTTAATCTTTCATAAAAAAATAATCTAATTCACATGAATGTTTTGAATTTTAAATTAATATATATTATGTCTGTAAAACAAAATTTTTTTGTTGATTTATTATTATAAATCGTCTCTAATTTTTAATAAAGTTTAATTACATAATTGTGTCTGGTTATATGGATAGTAGAGAAAAATTCATTAGATTATTTTGGCTATAAAGATAAATAATAAAATGTTAACACATTTTTACCATTAATAATTTTGTTTAATTTTAAAATCAATAATATTGTATGTAATTGTTTACAATTTAAATTTTTGCTTATAGTGTGTAACTCCCAATTAATAGTATAAGATATGTATTATATGTTTTTTAATTTAATTTTTTTTTGTCAACAATTTGGTTTAAATTTAAAACAGTTTGGAAAGCCAAACCGGGGGTTAGAGTTTACATAGCTCTGATAGAACTCATATTTACTTATTTTTATGCACTAGAATAAGTTAGTTTTGGGTTTTATAACTAACATTTTAGTATAGTTTTAGTGTGTTTGCATGAATTTATCTGTTTCTAGGTACTTGGAGCTAAACTTGATGTTTAAAACGTTTATGGAGCCTACTAGAACCGATGGGAGAGTTGGCACCACCACTTGGATCATGGGCATTCAGAGAAGGGTTCCATAGAGTCTGAAAAAGGAAGAATCGACCCTAAGATCGACCTGTGGGGGTCGATGTGCTATCTGAGTAGATCTTAGGGTGATATGTCGGACGAATGCATTTACCAGACAAGGCCGAAGCTTGCAGGAGAAGAGTGAATATCGACCCACAACATCGACCTATCAAGGTCGATGCTCACCTCCGAGAAAAATGGAAAATTGCCTATTTGGCAATCCAAGAGTGGTCCAACTTGCTATTTTCGATTTTGAGGGTTTTAGAGACGTGATAAACTCGAGTTTTTGAGATTTAACAACTGATATAAGTCAATTTCCTATTGCACTATCATCATGTCATTGCAGCACATAAATGTGTCAATCCAAATGGGTGAGCTATTAACCAAAAAGGATGCAATCGAACCAATTAAGTCAAGCCAAGCAGTGGATCATGAGATTAACGATCTAATAGAACTATAATTGAAAACAATACAGAAACTTAAAAACAGAGACTAAAGACAGAAAATAACAAAAGCAAAGCAAACAGAATTCAATCAGCTAAACAGAAGCTCCTAAGGATGGGGTTATTGATTAGTGTTTCCTCTTAATCTACCTAGGTGTTTAACAAACTCAAGCAGAGCTAATCCCTAAATAATAGACTCAACAGTAGTTAAATCCACTCTCATGACAGATAACTTCAAGCTAAACCAGTTCCAAACCTAAATCTCTTTAGCAAAATCTAGCCTAGCAGACATTAAGATTCAGTCTATTAAAGCCAATAAACACCCTAAACAACTAATCTCTTAGGCTAGAAATGCAAATCTCTGGAATTAATTGGTTCAGGCATTTCATCAAACACTTGGTGGGTATGGAAATGCCTAAGTTCTAATTTCAATTGATCAGAGAGAAACTAGCATTAATAACACTAATCCAGAAGGGAAATCAAACAATCTAAACTTAAACCACCTAAGAGACTAAGATTCCACACTTAATCTATCCCATCCTTAAGAATCCTAAAAACTACTCAGAACTCATGAAGAACATCAAGAACACAAACCCAGAAATCATTAAAACTTGCATAAATGGAAAGATTAAGATGAGAATAGAGAGACTACTGAGAATCAAACACAAATACTTAATAGATTAAAAAGGATCTGATTACAAAGCAAGAACAGAGGTAGAGAGAAAAACCCTTCAAAATTCGAATCATTTTGCCCAGTGGGCAATACAAGGTATTTATAGAGTTTGGGAAAACCCTAGCTCGCTAAAAGACAAAATAACTTAAATCGGAGGTGGACTCGAGCTGGGGGTCGAGTGCTTGGGTTGAGTCCAGCAAAAAATCTTCAAGACAGCGTTTTTATGGTGGACTCGAGCAGGAACTCGAGTGCCAGGGTCGAGTTGGCTCCAAGGTGGCGACTTTGTGGTGGACTCGACTTGGGACTCGAGTGCCTGGGTCGAGTCTGCTCCAAAGTCTTCGCCTTTGGTTCCACTCGAGTCCCTGGTCGAGTGCTTGGTCGAGTTTGGCTCTCCTTTCTTTCTTTTCTCCATTTGGCTCAATATCTCCAACGTTCCTTGAATTTACCTGATACAGCTCCAAAATGCAATATGCATGCAATCCTAATGCAAAACACTCTAAGTATGTGAAACCGGAAACAAGTGACATGAAATGGTAAGAATATGCCATGAGACAAAGCTAAATGGATGATAAATGCATGCTCAAAACATGTAAAATATAGACATATCAACTCTCCCAAACTTAGTCTTTGCTTGCCCTCAAACAAACAGATAAGTATAAGATGGAGGAGAGGTTTGAAGGTGGGGATTCAGAACCAAAGCATGCAAATAAAATAGATGATATCAATGTCCAAGTTGCTAGTTCTAGAATGCAAGATGTTAGAACTTTACTTAAAAACTTTTAGCCATACTCTTCACAACACAATTTCGATTAGTCTCAATCCAGACATGCATTCAAGTCTACCATTCCCTTTAACATTCAATTAAGCAAAAACCATCAATCAAGCTATGCATATTCAATGAACTCATTTGGCTAAGGGTAAGGTTAAGAGACAAAGATGGTCCCTTTCATATGGTTTAATTATTTCAAAACAGGGATCATTCAAGAAAAGGAATGAGCTTTAGCAGAATGTTAAAGGTAAGAACCAACCTATGCATACAAGGATCGATTCTCATCTACCCAATGATACACAAGTGATCTTAACCCTCCTAGTTTTAAACCCAGAAAAACACCCTATTTCAACCCTTAACTCTTGGCAATCATTTTTCTGCCTTGAACTTTTTCTTGGATCAAATTCATTATTTTCTTCTTGTTCTTATTCTAAGGAGAGGCTCTTTAGACTTCTAGCGGATTAGGGGTCTTTCACTTTTAGCTTAAGCTTTCTTCCTTAAGACATTAGGCTTTTTGCCTTTCTTTCCCTTTTTCTCTTCTTAGCACAGCCCCAAATCCTTTACTAGATCAATTTACTTTCAGCTTTTCCTCTCCAAAAAACTTTTAACCCCCTTTTTTTTCCTTTCATCTTTCTCCAAAATTTTCTCTTTGCGCAACCAAACCATATACCCAATAATCAAGCTCCCACCTAGTCCTATCTGATTCGAAAATTTCAAACCAGAACTACATGAGACTCTATCCTTGTCGGCTCAAACCTAACACTTTCTGCCAAGCTCATTCAAAAATAGGCCTTACGCGCTCAATAAAGTATACATGGCTTGAAAGAAGGCTAGGTTAAGGGTAGGGAAACTGTTCTAAGAATGAGAACAACTACTTGGATTAGTAAGAGTGGTAAATAGGTGAAAGAAAATCCAAGTATGTATATGGTATCCATGAGTTCAAATGCAATGCATAGTCAAGATAATTACAAGTCAAATTCAGGTTCAATTAGATAGGAAATGGTGTCAAATTACAGCATTCTTCAATTGAGACAAGAATCTAGTTGTGCATTCAAAGTATGGTGCAGTCTTATTTTAAGCTCATTCACAATGCATTAGACAACTAGAAAAGAGGACATTGAGATTATCTTATTGAATCAGCATGCTTACAAGGTTATAATCATCCTAATCCCCTATGCATATGCAAAAGCCTTATATGAAAAGAATCTAGACTCTATCCTAAAATGCAAATGCAACTACATGAACACTCTCTTTTTGTTTTTTAGTTTTTCGAACTTTTTTCAAATTTGTTTGGTTTTTCTATGCCTTAGATGTATGCAAACTCAAATATGCACAAAATTGAAAAATAAGAACACAATAAACATGTCAAACACATCTTAAGCCCTCCCCCAAACTTAAATTACACAGTCCCTTGCGTAATAAAAATCTGAAGGATGGTTTAAAAAACAACAAAAATGAAGAAAAATGCAAATGGTATGTACAAGAATAGATGGAGCTGGTACCTCAAGGGCTGGAGAAAAAGGAGGTTACAGATTCCTCCATGCTCTCCCTGGTGTAGACAGGCCGGTATGATGGCTCGACCACTGACTTGACCTGGGGATCGAGTCTGTCGGTCGAGTCAGTAGATCGCCGCTTGTTCTGCCTTGAATACTGCCTTATCTGCTGCCTTGGCTCTTATGATGATGCTCTGGGTGGTTCCAGGGTTGCACTAGTCCTCGGTTCTGTACAAAGTGATCCACTTCTTAATACTCCCTTTGGCAAGACCACTTTTTTTGAAAAAGGACCACTGATTCTGTTCTGGAACTCTTTGAACTGATCCCGTACTTCTTTCATCTGTTCCTTTAGCTCCTTCACTGTACCCTTCAAAGCAGCAATGGTCTTCCCCTGAAGCTTGTTCCATTTCTGGAGCAACCCAATACGACTGTGTGCTTTCTTCAAAGCCGGGCTGTGCCTTGTCATATGGTATTCGTCAAAGCTGAACATTGCCGACCCATCTTCATCATCGTCACTAACTGGATCATCTGAATCCTCTGGCTGGGGAGCTTCTTGAAATCTATGTTGACACCTACTCTCACGCTGGTAAGTGCGGTGCAAGGAAGACGCAGCTTGGCCTCTCTAGCAATTGGGTGAGTGAACTGATACATGTACTCATTGGATGGCCGGCTAGCGTCAAGGAACTTAGCTCTTCTCAAGTGGTTGATGTCTATCCATCTGGGATCGTATGGTTTTGATGTTAGCTCCACACCACAAGCGACGAGAATTGGAGTAACTATCCCTCCAATGCTGAGTTCTCCTTCTGAATTCATCCGATGCATCCTTAAGGCCCAATCCTTGTAACTCAGCAGCTGACTCAACAGAACAAAAGTGAGACTCGTGTCTGCCCTATCTCCCCTTAGTTTCGTTCCATTCCTTGTGCAATACAAGACATCCTTAAAGGCTATATCCAGCATTTGCAATTCGCCTTCATTGATGTTTCCCGTGACTCTCCTTACGAACATGGTGCTAGCGATAGCTTTGTGGAGATATCTCACTATAGGACTTCGGATTTGAGAGCTCTTAGTTCGGGCCGACGAATATGGCTTGTCATTACCAATAGTAGACCATAGTGCTTGCAGCTCCTCGCTATCAATCTCTTGCGTTGTACCCGTTCTGCTTGTAAATCTGTACAGGATGTCCAACTCCTTTATTGTGAGGGAGTAAAGTAAACTCCTGCACGTGAAGGTGATGAAACCTGGACCTCCATCGGATTCGTATTCCGGTTCATCCTCGTAGAAGTAGACCTTGAGAGAAGAAAGGAAATGGTAAGTTTCTTCCCGGTAAGCTTCAAGCTGAAACTTCATGAGGGTGGTGAGGCTGCTCATCTCGTATAGGTACTCCACATCTCTTGCTATGCCAAGCTTCAGACAGGTCTCTCGGTGTGGATATCTTGTTCCCGCAAAGCCTCTAGCAAGGAGGATGGTTAGGTACTCTTCATCGAAGAGTTGTTTAGGCCTCACTAGTTATTTGTTGGCCACCTTGATCTCCTCTTCCTCACCTTCGCTGCTATCTTCTAACTTGCTTGGTTCCACCGGTTTCTTTCCTCGAGCAATGTCACGTTTATCTCGCGAGAATTCCCTAGCCACTGCTTTATCTCCTTGACTCGAGTGGCTGACTCGACCTGGGGTCGAGTTTGTTGGTCGAGTCTGTCTTCATCAACCTCCACTGGTTCCCTTTGCGGAGATAGAGGTCCTCTCAGCCTCTGAATTTGTCTCAACACGGCCTTAGCAGAAGGACGACGACCCGGCTCTCCTTTTTGAGATCTTTTGGGCTTGGTGAAGATGAATTGGTTGATCATTTTTTGAATTTTCTAAAATCTGAAGAGCTAGAGGGTGAATGATAGTGAATGAACTCGAGATTCCCTTATATAGGCGTGGAGAGGATATATGACAAGGGGGAAAAACGTCCTTGGTGGGGGAATTTGAATTTTGAAAATACGCTCCTCCTTGACTCGACCAACTAACTTGAGTGGGGCCAGTCGAGTCAGTCATGTCCCCTGGTCGGAATTCAAATTTGAATCTTGGCGCCACCTTGACTCGACCCACGGACTCGAGTGGGCCCAGTCGAGTCTGCAACTTGCCTTGTCCTTCCCTTCTTTTCTTCACCATTTAACCCTCACACTCTCTTCTTATTACACCTATAGACCAAAAACACATAAGCAACACATTAAAACACCAACACTAAAAATAACAAAGATACAAACAATCTAAAGCATTATGTACAAAGATAAACATGGGACTTCCTCCCAAGTGAGCTTATTTAAAGTCTCTATGCTTGACTTCCTTTTTGTTTCTCAGGCTTGGAGAGGTTCATCCAGAGGGATTGAGGTTCCCTCTGGGATGATGCAGTCAGCCATGTATGGTTTGAGCCTTTGCCCGTTCACTGTGAACTCAGTTTCATTTTTTCCAATCAGAGGAACCGCTCCATAAGGTGAAACTTCCTTGATGCTAAACGGTCCCGACCATCTAGACTTCAGCTTCCCGGGAAACAACTTGAGCCTAGAGTTGAAAAGAAGAACCTGATCACCAATCTTGAACTCTTTGTGCAGAATTTTCCTGTCATGGAAAGCTTTAGTTCTTTCCTTGTACACCTTAGAACTCTCATAAGCTTCCAGCCTGATCTCCTCTAGTTCATGCAAATCCATGGCTCTTTTCTCCTGAGTAGTCTTAATATCCAGGTTCAAAAGTTTTGTTGCCTATAGTGCCTTGTATTCGATCTTAACTGGTAGATGGCAAGCTTTACCGTAGAGTAGTTGGAATGGTGTTCTCCCAATTAGCATTTTGAATGCAGTTCGATACGCCCAAAGAGTCTCATCAAGCTTAGCAGACCAATCTCTCTTTGAAACCCCCATTACCCTTGCTAGAATAGCCTTGATTTGCCTGTTGGACACTTCTACTTGCCCACTGGTTTGAAGATGGTAGGGTGTAGCTACCTTGTGCTTTACCCCGTGCTTTTTCAGCAGATTCTCAAAGAGTTTGTTGATGAAGTGAGATCCTCCATCGCTGATTACTACCCTTGGTACTCCAAATCTGGGGAAAATGACACTCTTGAACATCTTCAAAATAATCTTAGCATCATTAGTAGGGCAGGCTATTGCTTCAACCCATTTTGAGACATAGTCAACAACCACCAAGATGTAGCTGTTCTCATAAGATGGTGGGTTAAAAGACCCCATGAAGTCAATACCCCACACATCAAACACTTCAACTTCCAGAATCGGGTTCTGAAGCATCTCGTTCCTTCTACTTATGTTCTCCATTCGTTGGCAAGGATCACATTTGGCAATAAAGGCGTGAGCATCCTTAAACATTGTTGGCCACCATAAACCTGCTTGGAGTATCTTTTGGACAGTCTTGAAGGTGGCAAAGTGACCTCCATAAACAGAACTATGACAATGCTCCAAAACTCCCCTTGCTTTTTCTTCAGCCATGCATCTCCTAAAAAGACCATCTGAACCTCTCTTGTATAGGTATGGTTCATCCCAGAAGTAATGGTTCACATCTCTCAAAAACTTCTTTCTCCTGTAAGTATCCAGACTTGTAGGGATTTTGCCGCTTACAAGGTAATTTACGAAATCTGTATACCAGGGTAGCTTCTCTTCTTCTAGCACCTTGACTTCACTGATCTTAACAACATCATGATATCCCTTTATGGCAGTCTTGACAACCATGAGCTGCTCTTCAAGCATGGTATCATCAATTGGCAATGCATCTTCTATCCTCATCTTTGACAAGTGATCAACTACCCCATTTTCTATGCATTTCTTGTCAACAATCTCCATGTCGAACTCTTGAAGCAAAAGGATCCATCTGAGCAGTCTTGGCTTGGTCTCCTTCTTTGCATAGATGTGTCTTAGTGCTGCATGATCGGTGTAGACTACTTTGGAACCCACTAGATAGCTTCTGAACTTCTCGAAAGCAAATACAACAGCTAGCAACTCCTTCTCTGTTGTTGCATACCTCCCTTGAGCTTCATCTAGTGTTCTGCTTGCATAATATATCACATGCAGCTTCTTCTCTATCCTTTGTCCCAAAACAGCTCCCACAGTATAGTCCGAGGCATCACACATGATTTCGAACGGATAGTCCCAATTTGGTGCTTGGACTATTGGGGCTGTGATCAAAGCTTTCTTAATCAGCTGGAAAGCCTTCAAGCACTCAGAATCAAAGTTGAACTCTTGCTCCTTGCACAACAGTCTAGTGAGTGGTCTGGCTATTTTTAAAAAATCTTTGATGAACCCCCTGTAGAACCCAGCGTGTCCAAGGAAACTCCTGATATCCTTGACGTTCTGAGGTGGTTGCAACTGCATCATCACATCAACCTTGGCTTTGTCTACCTCTATCCCACTCTCAAAAATCTTGTGCCCCAAGACAATCCCTTCTCTGACCATAAAATGGCATTTCTCCCAATTTAGAACCAGATTTGTCTCTTCACACCTAGTCAGCACCCTGCACAGATTCAATAAACAGGAGGAGAAAGAGGAGCCATACACGGAGAAGTCATCCATGAATACCTCCACAGTCTCTTCGATTAAATCCGAGAAGATATAAGTCATACATCTCTGAAAAATAGCAGGTGCATTACAAAGGCCAAAAGACATTCTCCTATATGCAAACGTTCCATATGGGCAAGTGAAAGTAGTTTTTTCTTGATCATTAGGGTGTATAGGGATTTGAAAGAAACCACTATATCCATAACATCTGGTCAATGAATGGCAATAGGAAATGATCCTTTCTAGATACATCATTTAACTTTCTGTAATCTATGCACATCCTATGACTAGTGATAGTCCTAGTGGGTATGAGATCATCTTTACCATTTCTTATAACAGTTATACCCCCTTTTTTAGGAACACAATGCATAGGAGAGACCCAAGTACTATCAGATATAGGATAGATTATTCCAGCTTCTAGCAACTTAAGGATTTCCTTCTTCACCACCTCTTTCAAATTTGGGTTTAATCTTCTCTGAGGTTCAATGCTAGCATATGATTCATTTTCAAGGTGAATTCTATGAGTACATAAGCTAGGTGAAATTCATTTAATGTCATCCAGAAAATACCCAATGGCTTTTCTAAATTTCCTCAATTCAGTCAACAGCAAATACAACTCATCATCATTAAGTTTATCATTGACTATGATTGGGTATGTGGAGTTAGGTCCTAGAAAAACATACCTTAGCCCTGTAGGAAGTGGCTTGAGGTCTACCTTGGGTGCTTTGAATTCTGACCAGTCGCTGGATGCAGGAAGGCTTGACTCTACCTGGGGCTCGAGTTGCTTGGTCGAGTCAGTGGTAGGCGATGGGCAGACTCGAACTGGCGGATCGAGTCTGCTCTGCGAGTCTGTACATTCTGCAGCAAAAACCTCTCCTTCAACTGATATAAGTCAATTTCTTACTAGACCAAGATTTCATTGCAGTATAGTAAGGTGTCAATCCATAAGGGTGAAGATATTAACCAAAAAGGATGAGATCAAAACCATTCAAGTCAAGCCAAACAAGAGCGTATGGGGGTCTAACGACCTAGACAGAAAACAGAAATAGATGCTAAAGCGAATCAATTCAAAGACTAACAGAAGCAAGGCAATAACAGAAACAGCGTATAGGGCTAGGCAAATCAATCAATGCAAGAGAATTCCTAAGGATGGGGTGTCGGTGCCTCCTCTTGCCTACCCAGGTGGTCTAACAAAACTCAATCAAGCTATTCAGACATCAAACATCACACCAGTTAAGTCCACTCCGTGATAAGTAACCTCAAGCTAGTTCAGGACCCAATCTCTTGGCAAAATCTACCTAGCAGGCAATAAGACCAGTTCATACTCGATAAACACCAGACATCTAATCCCTTAGGCTAGGAATGCAAATCTCTAACATCAATTCATTCAAGCATTTTATCAAACACCTTCGGGTGGAAAAACACCTAAGATCTAGTCTCATTGATCGAGAGAAATTAGCATGAAGAACAACGATTTAGAAGGGAATTAAAACAATCGACTCTTAAACCATAGATTCCACTAATCTAACCCATCCTCGAAACCTGACTACTCAAAACTCATGAAGAACAAACCGAAATCATTAAAACTTGCATAGATGATAGAAAGCAGATGGAGAGATGAAACAGAAGAAATCCACTGAAAATAACAAGTAGAAATCAAATTACAAAGTCTGGAAATCAAGAACAATGAAGAACAAAGGAAAACTTCGAAAATTAGGCATAAAAACATCCCCTCTGTCTTAATCCATTAGGTATTTATCTAAGTCTTAAAAACCCTAAGCGTCATGGGTAAAATGGTAAAAGCGCGAGGATAAGGTCTGCTCGACCTGTCGGTCGAGTGGTGTCTGGATGAAATCAAGATTGCATTTTTATGTGTTGAGCTCGAGCCTCCTACTCGACCCATGTGAGCTGGATTCAAAGATTCCAGACTCCTCTTTTATGTTGAGCTCGATCATAGAGCTCGAGCATGGCTCGAGCTTGGCCAAAACCCTCAGGCGCCATATTTCGCCTTAGCTCGACCTCACTCGAGTGGTGGGCTCGATCTCTGCACCATCTCCAGCCTTAGCTCCCTGTCTTGACCATAGTGGCTCGAGTCGGATGTCTGTCAACAACTTGATGCTAACTTCTCCAATCGAAAGTACCGTAACAAGCCAAATATGCAGGATGTATGCAAACCTAATGCAAAACACTCTAGTATGCCTAGAGATAAATGATAAGAACAGGTTAAATAACAAGTCTAAATGTATGAATTAACAAGCTAAAACAATGCAAAATGCAAACATATCAACTCCCCAAACTTGTGTCTTGCCTCGAAACAAAGAATAAGAATGGAGAAGAAGTTTGAAAATGGGGACTCGAGAACAAAACTTGCAGGTTGTAACAGATGACCTCAATGTCCGGTTACCAATTCTAGAATGCAAAGTTTATGAACTTAAAAACATTAGCCATACTTCTTGCATAAGTTCGTCAATCTCAACCAGCATGAAAATCTATCATTCCCTTAACATTCATTTAAAAGCGAAACCATGAATAAAATATGCACATTCAATGAACTCATTTGGCTAAGGGTAAGGTCAAGAGACAAAGATGGTCCCTTCAGTATGGTTTTGTCATTTCAGAACAAGGATCTCTCATGAAAAGGAATGAGCTTTAGTAGAATCTAAAGGTAAGAACAACATATGCATACAAGAATAGACTCCCTACCGTCCTACAGTGTTCTTAACATGATCTAAACCAGTCATCCTAACTCTACCCTTTACATTTCTTGGATCAGTTTCATCTTTTCTTTTGTTTTTGGTTCTAGGAAGGGTTATACAAATACACATCTAATTGGGGTTTTTCTTAACTAGCTTAGGCATTTTTTACTTTTGCCTTTTCTTTTTTTTTTTTTTTCTTTATACACTAATCCTTTTACTGACAACTTAAACAATTCAGATCATTCCCTAAGAACTCTTATCTCTTTTTTTTTTTTTCTTTCATCTTTCTCAGTTTTTTCATTCTTTTCTTTTCACAGAACCAAACCCAATGATCAAGATCCCATCTAGTCTATCGATTCGAAAATTGCAAACGAACTACATGAGATTCTATCTTGTCGGCTCAAACCTAACACTTTCTACCGCTCATTCAGAAATAGCACACACTCAAGAAAATAACATCATGGCAAAAGGCTAGGCTAAAGGTATGGTAAAACGTTCTAATGATGAGACTACTGGATTAGCAAAGAGTGGTATAAAAGATGAAGAAAATAAGCATGTATATGGTATCCATGAGTTCAAATTCAATGCATGACAAGATATTTATAAGTCAAATTTAGGTTCAAATAGACGGAATGACAGATAATCACAGCATGCTTCAATAAAGACTTAATCTAGTTAGCATTCAAAGCATGGTTCATTTACTTCAAGCTCAATAAAGGCATTAAACAATTAAACGAGGGCATTGAAATCATACAGTAATCAGCAAGTTTACAAGGTTTAAATCATCATAACTCAGGCAAATGCAAACTATATGAAACAATCTAGACTCAATTCTAATATGCATGCAATACTACATGAACACTGTTTTAAAGATTTTTAATTTTTTTAGTTTTTCTATGCCATAGATGAAGACTCAAGGATGCACAAAATCAAAATAAGAACAGAGAAAACATATCAAACAAATCTTAACCTCCCCCAAACTTAAATTACACATTCTGTAATAAAAATTTGGAAGAGATTAAGAAGCAAATGTAAAAAAGAAAAATAATGCACCTAATATATATAAGAAAGGATGGAACAGTACCTCAAGGCTTGAGAGAAGAGGAGATCGATTCCTCCATGCCTCACGCATGTAGACTCGACTGGTGGGCTCGAGCCGGTGACTCGAGTCGCGTGTGCATGTCCGGCTCGATTCTCCATGGTCGAGCCGATCGCCGAGCACGCTCTGTGAACGTCTCTTCTTCTTCCTTTCGTAATGCTGAAGCTGCCTTGGTTCGAAAGAGGAGGCTCTTGGTGGTTCCATTGCATGTGCGAGGCCTTGGTTCTTCCCCAAACGAACGCTTCCTACTTAACCCTTTGGGCAAAGACGATTTTCTGATTGGGCAGTGAATATATGTTCAAGTCCTTGAGCTGGTCTTTAACCTCCTTCATCTGGTCTTTCAGCTCCTTCACAGTGCCCTTAAGTTTAGCAATGGTCTTGCCCTGAATTTGTTCCACTTCGTAGACCAACTTCAGATCTTTCAAGCTGGGCAGGGCTTAAGGCCGTTCCTCAAATGCAAACCTTTCTATTACATCATCCTCCTCTTCAACAGCAAAATAATCGTGACCTATGTTCATGCATGATCTCCTCATCTGGATTGTAGAGTCTATCAAGAGGAGGATCGAAATCTATGTTCTTCGCACCTTCGTTAAATCCGTGCGGAAGACGAGCTTCTCCAATGGTCTGATGAACTTGTATAAATGCTTGTCTAGAGGTGTTGTGTGGTCTAGGAAACTGCATCTTCTCAAGGCATCCACATCAATCCATTTAGGTGGATAAGGCTAAATTAGCTCCACATCGCAAGCAACAAGGATGAATGATGATCAATGCAAAGTTCACCCCTGATTCCATCTTATACATCCTCATTGCCCATTCCTTGTAGTAGAGTAGTTGTTCCAGCAGTAACAAAAGTAAGATTTGCATCCGCTCTATTGATATATCATGGATTTTACCCATTTTTACCATGATATAAGTCGCTTTATCGAGTCTTTCTAGTGCTTTTTCTATCATTTTGAGTTTTTCAGGTTTTAGCACGCTTGGGGACTAAATTGGAGATTTTGGAGACATTTGGAGCCTTTTGGAGCAAACCAAAAGACGTAGTTTTAAAGATCGATCGACACCATCATGGTATCGATCGATCCACGCAATCAACAGCAGGAAGAGATTTTCAAGGAAGCCCATAAGAAACCCAATCATCCCCTTTATTTACAAAAGAAGCCCAGCTCGTTTTTAGACCTATTTAAGCAAACCTAGTTTTGTAAGAGAGGCGACTTTACTTTAACGATTATTCTTGAGCCATCGAGATTGAGAGCTTTTGTGAGGAGACGGATCCAAGACTCGTCATCAGAAGATCCCGAACCCTTGTTTTTATTCTTTTGTTTAATTTCATGATTTATTCAGTTATGTTATTTGTTTCATCTATCATGTCCGAGTAGCCTCATTTAGTTTAGGTTTTCTCATATGGATTTCTCTGATTTATGATAATTGATTTGTTAGGTTCAAAATCTTAATAGTTCTTCACCATAGGTTGTTCTCAAAGCTATTTCTAACCGATCATTTTAATATAGAACCTAGATTAATCGACATTACACGGCTGAGTAACTGATAAAACCTAGGTGAGCAATCGGATTATCTGCAAAGAGATTTGTTTAATCGAATTGTGAACATATCAAACTTGAATTGATTGCTGGTTTACTGTGTAGGATTTGCAAAGAGATTTGGAATTTTAGACTTTAGACTTAGTTAGTTTCAAGAATGGTTAACTATACTTTCGTGTTTCGGTTCAAGAACTAAGGCTTAATTGAATGAACCTTAATTGAATTGTTGTTTATCATTGATTTTGAGAATTTCCTGAGCCTAGCCCATATCAATCGACCTAAGTTTAATTCAATCATTTGTTTTCCAATCAATCATTTGTTTGCTTAGAAAATCGTATCTTTCATCTATCGTGAGTTCTTGAGTTCTTTGTTCGACCCCTAACTTTACCTGCAAAGAACGCTTTTAAGATCATCATAGGTATTAATTGAGCATATCACCTATCACCTCTCATCTTCAACCCCCATCTCTTGTATAGCCAGGTGGTAGTAAGCCAAGTCCAGCATCTTCAATTCTCCTTCATTTCTTGTCGTTACCTTTCTTGCAAACATAGTGTTTGCTATGGTCTTGGAGATATCTCGAGAGCATCTTAATCTTACTGGAGGAGGAGAAAGGTTTAGTGTCTCCAATGGTTGACCATAGTTGCAGAAGCTCCTCGTGGTCAATGTCTTGAACGGGTTCATCTCCTTCAGAAAAACCATATAGAGTACTCATCTCCTTGATGGTGAGAGCATAGGATCGACTTCTGCATGTGAAGGTTATGAAGCCAGGACCGCCATCAGATTCATAGTCGGGTTCCTCATCATAGAAGTGAATAGCAAGATGAGAAAAACATGTCTCCTCTTTGTAAGCTTCCATCTGGATACTCATGAACCCACTTAAGCCGCCTATCTCGTATAGGTACTCCACGTCTCTAGCAATGCCGAGTTGCGTCATTGTTTCTTTGTGCGGGTATCGTGTGCCTTCGAAACCACGAGCAAGAAGGACTTCCAAGTACTTTGCTGCGGATGGTCTGTTCTTCTTTTGAGGTTTCTTTGTCGCCTTGGGTTCGTCTTCTTCTGTTGCACCACTGTCAAGAGGAAGGCTGGACTCCATGGGTTTCTTTCCTTCTCGTTTAGCATGGGGGAGCTTTTTCTCTGAAACGCCAACACCTTGACTCGAGCCACCTGCTTGTGCCTGAGAGCTCGAGCTTGGCTTCCGACCCTTCTGACTCGACCCCTTGGCTCGAGCATATGAGCTCGAGTCGGGCACTTCTTCAACCTCCATGGGTTCTTCTGTTGGAGGAACGGTCTCTCTCCACATTTGGAAGTTTCGGGCGAGTGCTTCTGCTGACCTGCGGCGAGCTTGACGTGAATCCATACCTAAGAATCACTCACAGAAAGAAGAGAAACTCAAGAATGTGAGAATAACCTCAAGAACAGCAACAAGAAATGAAGAACAGAGGATGAACACTCAGGAACACTCAAGAACAAATAGAGAGAGCTGGAAAATGAAAGAGAAAGGAGTGAGAGAGTATTTGTGGTGTGAGGAAGGTCTTGGGCAAGTTTGGTCTATATAGGGTATGGGGAGGACCAAAAGGACAAGGAGGAGCGTGTATGTCGGATTCAAAAATTGAACTCGGGCGCCAAAAAGAGTTGACTCGAGCTGGCCACTTGACCAGGTGGGGTCGAGCTGACGTCCGACACGGCCTGACACGTCTGACTCGAGCCTCTGACTCGACCAGGTAGGGTCGAGTGCGTCTGACACACGTCTGACTCGAGCCCCTGACTCGACCAGGTGGGGTCGAGCTAGGCCTACCTGTCAGAATTTTGAAATTTGAAATTTTCCCTCCTGAGGCTCGGTTAGTTGGCTCGATCCTAGGGCTCGAGTTTGATGCTCGAGTCAGCCCATTCCTGTGCGTTTTTGCCTCCTTTTCATGATTCACTTCTCATACTTTCCTGAAATCACACCATCAAGACAAAATCAAGCAGCTTAGCACATTTATTGGACGTTTTAAAAACTAAAACAAAGAAATATGTACAGAGATAGACATGGGACTTCCTCCCAAGTGAGCTTGTTTATAGTCACTAAGCTTGACTTCCTGTTTCGCTTAGGCGGTGGAAGGCTCATCCAGAGGAATCGAAGTTCCTTCTGGAATGATGGCATCGGCTAGATAGGGCTTGAGCCTCTGTCCGTTCACCGTGAATTCGTTTCCGCCCTTTCCCGATAAGGTGACTGCTCCGTAAGGCGAGACTTCTTTGATGGAGAACGGCCCGGACCATCTAGACTTGAGCTTTCCCGGAAACAGCTTGAGTCTGGAATTGAAAAGGAGGACTTGATCACCAGCCTTGAATTCTTTGTGCAAGATCCTCTTGTCATGGAATGCTTTGGTCCTCTCTTTGTAGATCTTAGAACTTTCATAAGCATCCAGCCTGATCTCTTCCAGCTCATGCAGGTCCAATACTCTCTTTTCCTGGGCAGGCTTGATATCTAAATTCAGAAGCTTTGTTGCCCATAATGCCTTATACTCAACCTCAACAGGTAGATGACAAGCCTTGCCATAAAGGAGCTGGAATGGTGTTCTTCCTATAGGGGTCTTGAATGCAGTTCTGTAAGCCCAGAGAGTCTCATCGAGCTTAGCAGACCAATCTCTCCTTGAAGCTCCCACTACTCTAGCCAAGATGGCTTTGATCTGCTTGTTAGACACCTCCACTTGACCACTAGTCTGGGGGTGATATGGTGTAGCCACCTTGTGCTTGACCCCATGTTTCTTCAGAAGATTCTCAAAGAGCTTGTTGATGAAGTGAGATCCCCCATCACTGATAACCACTCTTGGCACACCAAATCTGGGGAAAATGATGCTCTTGAACATCTTCAGAACCACCTTTGCATCATTGCTAGGGCAAGCTATGGCTTCAACCCACTTCGAGACATAATCAACAGCTACTAAGATGTAGCTGTTCCCAGAAGAAGGTGGGTTGAAAGGACCCATGAAATCAATCCCCCAAACATCAAACACTTCAACTTCCAAAATCGGATTTTGTGGCATCTCATTCCTTCTGCTRATGTTGCCCATTCTCTGGCAAGGATCACACTTAGTGATAAGGGTTTGAGCATCTTTGAAATATGCAGGATGTATGCAAACCTAATGCAAAACACTCTAAGTATGCAAAACTAGAGATAAATGACAAGAACAGGTTAAATAACAAGTCTAAATGTATGAATTAACCAAGCTAAAACGATGCAAAATGCAAACATATCATCAACCCCAATCAGATCTTCAAAGACTGCTAGCCCTTCCACTGCCTTATGTGAGTCCAATATCATCTCATACCCTAAGGTCTCATTGTAGAGATACCCAGCTTTGCCACTCTTTGTCAAAGCAGTTTGAAGGTGATCTTTTTCATTAAGTTCCTCCAGAAGTTCATCGAAGTTGATTTCTTGATCAAAGATTTGCCCGTCATTGTAGGTTTCCTCATTGTGTCTTTGATGTCGAATGCCATTTTGAAGTTTTTCCCAGATTAAGATCAATCTTTCCCTTTCGAACATTAATCACTGCCCATGTAGCCAAGAAAGATCTTCCAAGAATCAGAGGGTCTCTCGGTTCTTCATCCATTTCCAGTAATATGAAATCCTTGGGTATCTCAACAATTCCAATCCTCAGAGGTAGATCTTCTAACATGCCATGAAGGGTTCTAACAGACCTGTCGGCTAGGATCAAAGAGATGTTGCAAGCTTTGTAATTGCTGAACCCTAACCTCTTAGCTACTAAAAGTGGCATGAGGCTGATAGATGCTCCAAGATCACAAAGATAATTTTTGAAAGTCAGTGGACCTAAGAAGCATGGCAGAGTGAACGAGCCGGGGTCGCTTAGCTTCTCCTTGATAACTTTCTTCTGTATAATGGCGCTGCATTCTTCAGTTAAGACCACCATTCCTTGGATCTTCTTTACTCTTTCATTCAATGCATCCTTTAAGAATTTCTGATATGGAGGTATAAATGCAAAGGCATCCAAAAGAGGCATCTTAACCTCGATTTCTCTCATATGTTTATCAAAAAGTGCTCTATACTTCTCCAATTTTTCCTTCTTGAATCTTTCTGGGAAGGAAAATTTAGGTTTGTAAGGAGGGGGGACAAAAGGTTCTTTCGTTTTCTCTGAAGCAACTGGTTTTTCAGCAGGTGGTGGGCTGACTCGACCTGGGGGTCGAGTTGGTGGGTCGAGTCTGTCAGTCAAGTCTGGCTTCTCAGGTTGAACTTCTTCGTGATTCAAATCCTCCCCATCTTCGTCTTCACTGTCCACAATGACCCTTCCCTTGCAGGTAACTCTCTTCCACTCCTCAAGGTGATGGCATTGATATGAGCAAAGTCTTTGGGGTTCTGTACTGCTTTTCCTGGAAGCTGGCCAATAGGCTTGGTGGAAGAAGTGGATGCACTGTTGTTTTCCAAGTATTTAATTTTAGAGTTCAATGTCTCAATCTTACTGTTGAGATCATTGTATGTGTAATCCATCTGGGTTTTCACTTTGCCAAATATCTTAGCTGCTTCCAGCGCACCAGCTGCTTGACCTTGTAGAAGTTGTTGTAGCATGTTTGTCATCTATTGATCTTGAGCGGTATGATATGTTTGCATTTTGCATCGTTTTAGCTTGCATAAATCATACGTTTTGACGTGTTATTCACCCCGTTCTTGTTATTTATTCCGAGTTTTGCATACTTAGAGTGTTTTGCATTAGGTCCGCGTACATCCTGCATATTTGGCTTGTTACAGGTACTTTCGGGTGATTTTGGAGAAGTTAGACCAGAAGCTGTCTGGGACATGCTGCRAGTCCATACAGAGCAGTTGTGATCGAGTCCGTGCAGAGCAGAAGCTGTCTAGGACATGCTGATCGAGTCCGTGCAGAGCAGAAGCTGCAGGACATCTGAGTCTCTGAGGCATGATCGAGTCCGTCGAGCGTGATCGAGTCGTGCGAGCGTGATCGAGTCGAGCAGGAGATGGAGCGAGAAGGTCAGCTCGAGTACCCATGCTCGAGCCGTATGATCAACAGAAAAGGTGGTGTCTTGAAGTTTCAGAACCCAGCTCGAGCCCTGATCGAGTGGACTACTCAAGCTCATCTCAGAAAAATGCAGTCTTGATTTCGTGCTTTGAGCACAGCACTCGACCAAGACTTATGAACCTTATCGCACATTTTTACTATTTTGCGCATGACGTTTTAGGGTTTTTAAGACTTAGTATAAATACCTAATGTTGGGTAAAAGACTGAGGACACTACGTTTTTATCTCTAATATTTCGAGTTTTTCCTTGTGTTCTTCTCTGTTCTTAGTTTCCAGAACTTGTAATTTGATTTCTACTTGTTATTTTGAGTTTGTTCCTTCTGTTCTATCATTATCTCTACCTATTTCTATCATCTATGCAAGTTTTTATGATTTATGGGTTTGTGTTCTTGATGTTCTTCATGAGTTTTGAGTAGTCATTAGGGTTCTTGAGGATGGGATAGAATAGGTGTAGAATCTTGGTCTTTCAGGTGGTTTAAGTGTAGATCGTTTGATTTCCCTTCTAAATCAGTGTTCTTAATGCTAGTTTCTTTCTGATCAATTGGAATTAGAACTTAGGTGTTTTTCCACCCAGAAGGTGTTTGATAAAATGCTTGAATGAACTGATGTTAGAAATTTGCATGCCTAGCCTAAGGGATTAGTTGTCTAGGGTGTTTATCGACAATATTGAACTGAGTCGTATTGCCTGCTAGGGTAGATTTCGCCAAGAGATTGGGTCTGGAACTGGTCTAGTTTGAGGTTACTTACCACGGGAGTGGACTTAACTGGTTTTGATGTTTGATGTCTAGGGAATAGCTTGATTGAGTTTTGTTAAACCACTTGAATAGGCTAAGAAGACACACTGAGTCGATTACCCCCATCCTTAGGAACTTCTCTTGCATTGTTGAATTTGCTGCTAGTCCTATACGCTGCTCTTTACCCCCATATGATATTTCTGTTATTGCTTGGTTTCTGCTAATTCTTGTCAGTCCTATGCGGTACCTGTTTTAGTGTCCATTCTCAGTTTTTGTCTAGGTTGCTAGACCCCAATACGCTATTTGCTTGGCTTGACTTGAATTGCTTGATCGCATCCTTTTTGGTTAATATTTTCACCCTTATGGATTGACACCTTACTATACTACCACGAAACTTTGGTCTAGTAAGAAATTGACTTATATCAATTTGACTTATAGAAATTGACTTCGGAGCATCTAGCTCACGCACCCAGCTCGACCACTACCAGGTCGAGTCGACATACTCACCATAATCACCAAGGTACCCGTACTGACCCTTTCTGTATATATTAGATGCATCATTCTTATTGTTCTCTGTTACCTCTTAATCTTTCTTTCCAAATTTTTATTACACAAGGGACTGTGTAATTTAAGTTTGGGAGAAGGGTTAAGGTCTGTATTGATGTGTTTTCTCTGTTCTTATTTTGATTTTGTGCATCCTTGAGTCTTCATCTATGGCATAGAAAAACCAAAAAAATCAAAAATAAAAAATAAAAAAAAAAATAATTTTGAAAAATCTTTAAAAACAGAGTGTTCATGTAGTATTGCATCTGCATATTAGGATTGAGTCTAGATTGTTTCATATAGGGCTGTTGCATATGCATAGGGGATGATGATGATTTAAAACCTTTTAAACTTGCTGATTCAACTGCATGACTTCAATGCCCTCGTTTCTAGTTGTTCAATGCATTGATGTTGAGCTTGAAATAAGACCGAACAATGTTCTGAATGCACAACTAGATCGAGTCTTAGCTGAAGCATGCTGTGACTTTCTGTCATTCCCCATCTATTTGAACCTGAATTTGACTTATAATTATCATGTCTAGGCATAGAATTTGAACTCGTGGATACCATATACATACTTGGATTCTCTTTCATCTGTTCATACCACTCTTTGCTAATCCAAGTAGCTGATTCTCATTGTTAGATCAGTTTTACCATGCCCTTACCCTAGCCTTCTTTCAAGCCATGCTATTACTTTAGTGAGTGTGTGAGGTCTGTTTCTGAATGAGCTTGGTAGAAAGTGTTAGGTTTGAGCCGACAAGGATAGAATCTCTTGTAGTTCTGGTTTACAATTTTCGAATCAGATAGGACTAGGTGGGATTTTGATCATTGGATATTGGGGTGGGTTCTCTGAATAGAAAAGAATGAGAAAAACTTGGAAAAAGAAAAGAAAAGGGTAAGAGTTCTTAGGAGGGGAATGATCTGAATGTTTGAGTATCTAGTAAAGGATTAGGGGATGTGCATAGCAAAAAAAGAAAAGGCAAAAAGCTCAAAAGTCTGAAAAAAAAAAAAACATAAAAACGCCTAAGCTAAGTTAAGAAAAGAACCCCAATCCGCTAGATGTATATGTGTATAACCCCTCCTAGAACCAAAAAAACAAAAAAAGATGAAACTGATCCAGGATATCAAAAGAAAAAGCCTAAGGGTGAAGGGTAGAATTAGGATGACTGTCTGGGTTTTAGACTAAGGGATAAGACCGCTTGTGTAGGACTGGGTAGATGGGAGTCTATTCTTGTATGCATAGGTTGGTTCTTACCTTTAGCATTCTACTAAAGCTCATTCCTTTTCATTGAGAGATCCTTGTTCTGAAATGATAATACCATACTGAAGGGACCATCTTTGTCTCTTGCCACCCAGCAAATGAGTTCATTGAATGTGCATAGCTTGATTCATGGTTTCTGTTTAAATGAATGTTAAGGGGAATGATAGATTTGAATGCATGTCTAGGTTGAGATTTGATTGAACTTGTGCTGTGATAAGTATGGCTAATGTTTTTGAGTAGAGTTCATAAACTTGGCATTCTAGAATTAGCAACTTGGACATTGAAGTCATCTGTTACAATCAGCAAGTTTTGGTTCTGAATCCCCACTTTCAAACCTCTTCTCCATCTTGTTCTTTTGTTTGCTTGAGGGCAAGCAAAGACTAAGTTTGGGGGAGTTGATATGTTTGCATTTTGCATCGTTTTAACTCACATAATTCATACTTCTAGGCTTGTTATTTAACCTGTTCTTGTCATTTATTTCTAGTTTCGCATACTTAGAGTGTTTTGCATTAGGATTGCATACATCTTGCACATTTGGTCCGTTCAGGTACTTTCAGGCGATTCGGAGAAGTTAGGACTCGAAGACCATCTAGGACATGCGACTCGAGCTCATAAGGTCAAGCGAGGGATCGAGCTAAGGCGGAGATGATGAAGCCTCGAGCTGGCTCGAGCCAGAGGTCGAGTGGAGACAAAAAGAGGAGCCTTGGAGAATCTTGCACGAGCTCGAGCCCGAGCTCGAGCCCACAGATCGAGCCCCGGTCGAGTGCAAGAAAGAGGAGTCTTGGAGAATCTTGATCGAGCTCGAGCCCCTGAGATCGAGCTCCATGGTCGAGCTCGGCACATAAAAACACAGTCTTGATCTCAGCAGCTCGAGCACACCACTTTCGACCAGGCGTGGTCGAGCTGAACATTACCACTTTACCCATGACGTTTTAGGGTTTCTGAGACTTAATATAAATACCTAATGATTGGATTAAGACAAGGGAGTTTTTTTAGTTATTGCCTAATTTTCGAGTTCTATCTTGTGTGCTTCATTGTTCTTGATTTCCAGACTTTGTAATTTGTTTTCTACTTGTTATATCAGTTTATTTCTTCTGTTACATCAATACTATCTATCTCTTCTATTTATACGTATCTATGATTTCTGGGTTTGTGATTGTCTTTCTTCATGGTTTCTGAGTAGTCATTAGAGTTCTTGAGGATGGGTTAGATTAGTGTAGATTCTTAGTCTCCTAGGTGATTTAAGAGTTGATTGTTTAAATTCCCTTCCAAATCAGTGTTCTTAATGCTAATTTCTCTCGATCGATTGAGATTAGATCTTAGGTGTTTTTCCACCCGAAGGTGTTTGATAAAATGCTTGAATAAACGATGTTAGAGATTTGCATTCCGCCTAAGGGATTAGATGTCTAGGGTGTTTATTGACAGATATTGAACTGGGTCTTGTGCCTGCTAGGGTAGATTTCGCCAAGGGATTGGAGTGGGAACAATTGAGGTTACTTATCACGAGTGGACTTAACTGGTTGTGATGTTTGATGTCTAGGGAATAACTTGATTGAGTTTTGTTAGACCACCTGGGTGAGGCTAAGAGGAGGCACTTCGATCCTTAGGAACCTCTGCATTGATTGATTTCTCGTCCCAGCTATCTGTTGTTATTGTTGCTTGCTTAGTCTTTGAATTGATTCGCTTTAGCATCTATTTCTGTTTTTTGTCTAGGTCGTTAGACCCCCTTCTTTTGGCTTGACTTGAATGAATTGATCTCATCCTTTTGGTTAATATCTTCACCCTTATGGATTGACACACTATACTAGAAATCTTGGTCTAGTAAAGGGAATGACTATATCAATATAGAAGTCATGCATTGAAAAGTAGCAGTGCATTCAAAGACAAAAGGCATTCTCATATGCAAAGTTCCATAAGGGCAAGTAAAAGTGGTTTTTCTTCATTAGGATGAATTGAAAGAACCCACTGTACCCATCTACAAAACAGTAGTAAGGATGATTAGCTAACTCTCGTCACAATTGATGAGGAAATGATCTTTCTGAGCAGCATTCAATTTCCTATAGTCAATACACATCTATGTCTTTACAGTCTAGTAGGTATCAATTCATCCTTGTCATTTTTAATCACAGTCATACCCCCACTTCTTGGGCACACGATTGCAGGAGAAATCAATACTATCTCGATAGGATATATGATTCACACTGCAACTTAAGAATTTCTTTTTAACAACTTCCTTGAGGTTTGAGTTCAATCTTCTCGAGGCTCAATCTAGTATATGATTCGTTTTCCAAATGAATTCTGAGTGCACAAGCTAGGTGAAATTCCATTAATGTCATCCAGAGAGTATCCTATAGCCTTTCTAAATCTTAACTTCGTCGATAGCAAATGCACTCATCATCACTAAGCATGTCATTTACTGATTGGGTAAGTAAATTTGGTCCAGAAAGGCGCGCCTTGAAGGAAGAGGTTTGAGATCTACCTTAGGTGCCGGGTTCGACCGTGTGCGCTGCGAGAGGGGCTGGCTTGATGTTAGACTCGATCTGCTGGGTCGAGTCTGACGTCTTGGGTATCTTAGCTCGAGCTGCATGATCGAGCTCGGTGTCCTGGACGGCTAGAATTTCTGTATTGATCCCTATCAGCTCCTCAAACCCTTCTGATTCTTCCAGGACCTTGTGTKAGTCCAAAATCATCTCATACCCCCAAGTCTCGATGTATACCCATCTTCACTACTCTTGGTTAAGGCTCTGCGGTGATCATCTTGATTAAGCTCCTCGAAGGCTCATCGGAGCTTGTCCATTACCTCACATAGAAGACTTGTCCTTATTTCCAGCTTTCTCATAGTCTCCTTGACATCAAATGTCATCTTGAGATCATTCCCAAGATTGAGATCGATCTTCCCTTTGGACATCATGACACTTTGTAGCAAGGAAAGGTCTTCCCAGAATCAGAGGATCTCTTGGTTCTTCATCCATCTCGAGAACTATAAAATCTGTAGGTATCTCCACTGATCCAACCATCAGAGGAAGATCTGCTAGCATACCATGGGGAGTCCTAATTGATCTGTCTGCAAGTACCAGAGAGATGTTGCAGGACTTATAGTTGCTGAATCCTAGCTTCCTTGCAACCGAGTGGCATAAGGCGATAGATGCTCGAGATCACGAGAGACTTCTTGAAAACTAATGGACCTAGAGGCATGGTAGAGTAAAAGAACCTGGGTCACCTAACTTCTCTTTGACGACTTCTCTTCGAATGATGGCTGCTCCTCATGAGACGACCATACCGACCGTCTTGTCTTTCTCAACTCGCATCCTTCAAAACTTCTGATAGGCAGGTACCATGGAGAAGGCATCAATGAGAGGCAACCTGATCTCAGCCTCCTTGATATGCTTATCAAAGATTTGTTTATGTTTCTCCATTAAGTCATGCTTACCTCTTTGGGAAAGGCAATTTGGGCTTGTAGGGAGGAGGGACATATGGTGCCTTCTTTTCCTCTGAAATTACAGTTTTAGGTGCAGGGGGTAGACTGTCTTGACCTTTCTGGTCGAGTTGGGGTGCTCCAGCAGGAATAAAATTCTTGTCTTGGTTGTTTTTGGAGACCAAATCCTCCCCATCTAGATCGTCACTGTCCGCAGTGATTGCAGGAGATCCTTTCCTCTCAGGTAACTCCTTCCCACTCCGCAAAGTGATGGCATTGATGTGAGCGTAGTCCTTAGGGTTCTGGACCACTTTACCTGGGAGTTGGGAGGTGTTAGAGGATGAAGCTGTCTTGCCCTCGATGGAACGAATCTTGGACTGGAGAGATTCAATCTTGCTGTTAAGATCATTGTAGGTGTAGTCCATCTGGGTTTTAAGTTYACCAAACTTCTTGGCTGTGTCAAGTGCACCAGCTGCTTGACCCTGTAGGAGTTGCTGTGGCGTTTGTCTTGATCGGGAGCGATAGAAGACTGAGCGTGGGGAGACGGAAAACCGGGTGGTGGACATGGGGCTCCCTGGTGTTGGTGATGACCCTGAAAAGGTGGTTTAGGGGCAAAGTTCTGCTGCTGATTGTAGGGAATGAAAGGCTTGGACTGAGGTTGTTGCTGAGGTGGGTAGACTTGATCCTGGGGGTTAGCAACATTGGTACTCCTGTAGGACAGATTCGGGTTGTTCTTGTAGTTGATGAAACCCTTGTTGTACTGACCCTGATTCTGCACATAACTGACCTCCTCAAGACCATCATCCTCCCCATCTTGAACTTGAAAGACTGTATCCTCATAAGCAAAGTGAACTTGTTTTCTTACATTGTGCATTAGTCCAACTTAGCGGTCAGGCCTTGATGGCCCTAGTCTGATCATCTAGCGCACTTGCGAACACTCTATCATACTCAGCGGTGTAGTTACCATCAGATGCTAGGTTTTCCACAAGTGCCCAGCCAGCATCAGCGTCTTGGTTGAGGAAGTTACCGTTCTGGCCGTATCTGAAGCATGCGGACCTTCGGAGAACGCCTCGTAGAGTGCTAGGAGTGATTCATTGCTGAAACCGTGGTGAGGGCACTGAGTAGTGTAGCCAGAGCGTTCCCAGCATTCACAAACTTTCACCATCTTTCTGAGTGAATCCAGAAATTTCATTCCGTAAGCGTGCTATCCTGGCATTGGAAAAGAACTTGGCCAGGAAGGCTTTCTTGCAGTCATCCCATGAAGTGATTGATCCATGGGGTAGAGTCTTTTCCCAGTGATAGGCTCTATCACCAAGAGAGAAGGGGAAGAGCCGTAGCTTGAAACCATCTTCACTGACCCCATTGATCTTGGTAAGGCTACGAGCTATCGAAACTCATCCAGATGATCAAGAGGGTCCTCCATAGGTAGGCTATGAAACTTGTTGTTCTGCACCATGGCGATCAAGCTGCTCTTGATCTCGAAATTGTTGTTCGGGATCGTAGGAGGGACAATCCCTTGTCTGTTGGTATGAGTAAGGGCGTCTCACACTATCGAGGCGGGCCTTCTCACAGGAGGGTCTGGAACATTTTGTTCCTGTGGGTGGTCTTCCATTCCCACTAGATTCTGACTGTTGTCTTGGATGTTTTCTCGCTGCTCTCGCAACTGATGTGGTAGCTTGTTAATATTGTCGAGGTAGCGGATGAGGTTCTGACTGCCTTTCGATCTCGTTTGCATGCAGGGGGAACAAGACTCGATGGTAGACTCGAGCAGACGTAGGCGAGATAGACGGACTCGACTGGCCAGCTAGGGGCTCGAGTCAGACGTCCTGACCAAAGACAGAAAAAAGAAAATCAAAGTGAGTAACAGTATATAGAAAGAACTTGATCTAGAAGCGATATGAAATCTAATTGTAACAACACACCAAACGCAGGCGCCAAATGATATAAGTCAATTTCTTACTAGACCAAGATTTCGTTGCAGTATAGTAAGGTGTCAATCCATAAGGGTGAAGACATTAACCAAAAAGGATGAGATCAAAACCATTCAAGTCAAGCCAAACAAGAGCGTATGGGGGTCTAACGACCTAGACAGAAAACAGTAGATCTGGAATCGATTCAAAGACGAAGCGAAGGCAATAGCGATATAGGGCTGAGAATCAATCAATGCAAGAGAAGTTCCTAAGGATGGGGTAATCGATTCAGTGCCTCCTCTTAGCCTACCCAGGTGGTCTAACAAAACTCAATCAAGCTATTCCCAGACATCAAACATCACAACCAGTTAAGTCCACTCCGTGATAAGTAACCCAAGCTAGACCAGTTCGACCCAATCCCTTGGCGAAATCTACCCTAGTAGGCAATAAGACCCAGTTCAATACTGTCAATAAACACCCTAGACATCTAATCCCTTAGGCTAGGAATGCAAATCTCTAACATCAATTCATTCAAGCATTTTATCAAACACCTTCGGGTGGAAAAACACCTAAGATCTAGTCACGATTGATCGAAAGAAATTAGCATTAAGAACACTGATTTAGAAGGAATTAAAACAATCAACTCTTAAACCACCTAGGAGACTAAGATTCACACTAATCTAACCCATCCTCAGAAACCCTAATGACTAAAACTCATGAAGAACACAAACCCAGAAATCATTAAAACTTGCATAGATGATAGAAACAGATGGAGAGATGAAAGAACAAGAAATCACTGAAAATAACAAGTAGAAATCAAATTACAAAGTAAAATCAAGAACAATGAAGAACAAAGGAAAACTCGAAAATTAGGCATATCCCCTCTAGTCTTAATCCCACATTAGGTATTTATCTAAATCTTAAAAACCTAAAAGCGTCATGGGTAAAATGGTAAAAAGCACAGGATAAGGTCTGCTAGACCTGCGGTCAGTGGTGTCCGACTGATGAAATCAAGATTGCATTTTTGTGTGTTGAGCTCGAGCCTCCTACTACCCTATGGGCTGGATTCAAGATTCGACTCCTCTTTTATGTTGGCTCGATCAGAGCTCGAGCATGGGCTCGAGCTTGGCCAAAACCCCTCCAAGAGCGCCATATTTCGCCTTGGCTCGACCCTCTAGCTGGTGGGCTCGAGTCTGCTCCTGCACCATCTCGCCTTAGCTCCCTTGCTCCTGCACCATCTCCAGCCTTAGCTCGTCTTGACCATAGTGGCTCGAGTCGATGTCCTGACAGCTTAACTTGATGCTAAGTTCTCCAGATCGCCTCGAAAGTACTGCGTAAAGCCAAATATGCAGGATGTATGCAAACCTAATGCAAAACACTCTAAGTATGCAAAACTAGAGATAAATGACAAGAACAGGTTAAATAACAAGTCTAAATGTATGAATTAACCAAGCTAAAACGATGCAAAATGCAAACATATCATCAACCCCAATCAGATCTTCAAAGACTGCTAGCCCTTCCACTGCCTTATGTGAGTCCAATATCATCTCATACCCTAAGGTCTCATTGTAGAGATACCCAGCTTTGCCACTCTTTGTCAAAGCAGTTTGAAGGTGATCTTTTTCATTAAGTTCCTCCAGAAGTTCATCAGCAAGTTGATCTATTTCTTCAATCCAAAAGATTTGCCCGTCTATTGTAGGTTTCCTCATTGTGTCTTTGATGTCGAATGCCATTTTGAAGTTTTTTCCCAGATTAAGATCAATCTTTCCCTTTCGAACATTAATCACTGCCCCAGCTGTAGCCAAGAAAGATCTTCCAAGAATCAGAGGGTCTCTCGGTTCTTCATCCATTTCCAGTAATATGAAATCCTTGGGTATCTCAACAATTCCAATCCTCAGAGGTAGATCTTCTAACATGCCATGAAGGGTTCTAACAGACCTGTCGGCTAGGATCAAAGAGATGTTGCAAGCTTTGTAATTGCTGAACCCTAACCTCTTAGCTACTAAAAGTGGCATGAGGCTGATAGATGCTCCAAGATCACAATTTTCCTCGATAACTTTCTTCTGTATAATGGCGCTGCATTCTTCAGTTAAGACCACCATTCCTTGGATCTTCTTTACTCTTTCATTCAATGCATCCTTTAAGAATTTATGATATGGAGGTATAAATGCAAAGGCATCCAAAAGAGGCATCTTAACCTCGATTTCTCTCATATGTTTATCAAAAAGTGCTCTATACTTTCTCCAATTTTCCTTCGAATCTTTCTGGGAAGGAAAATTTAGGTTTGTGAGGGGGGACAAAGGTTCTTTTTCGCTCAAGCAACTGGTTTTTCAGGTGGTTGACTCGACTCGATGGTGGGTCGAGTCTGTCAAGTCGGCTTCTCGTTGAACTTCTTCGTGATTCAAATCCTCCCCATCTTCGTCTTCACTGTCCACAATGACCCTTCCCTTGCAGGTAACTCTCTTCCACTCCTCAAGGTGATGGCATTGATATGAGCAAAGTCTTTGGGGTTCTGTACTGCTTTTCCTGGAAGCTGGCCAATAGGCTTGGTGGAAGAAGTGGATGCCCTGTTGTTTTCCAAGTATTTAATTTTAGAGTTCAATGTCTCAATCTTACTGTTGAGATCATTGTATGTGTAATCCATCTGGGTTTTCACTTTGCCAAATATCTTAGCTGCTTCCAAGCTACCGCTGACCTGGTAGCAGAAGTGTCATCTATCGATCTGAGCGGTATGATATGTTTGCATTTTGCATCGCTTTAGCTTGCATAAATCATACTTTGACGTGTTATTCACCGCTCTTGTTATTTATTCCGAAGTTTTGCATACTTAGAGTGTTTTGCATTAGGTCCGCGTACATCCCGCATATTTGGCTTACATGTACTTTCGGTGATTTTGGAGAAGTAAGCTGTCCGGGACATGTCGAAGTCCATACAGCAGTTATGATCGAGTCCGCGAGCAGAAGCTGTCTAGGACATGCTGATCGAGTCCGCGCAGCGAAGCTGTCTAGACATGCTGATCGAGTCCGCGCAGACGTGATCGAGTCCGCGCACGTGATCGAGTCGCGCGCACGTGATCGAGTCTGAGCAGGAGATGGAGCAGAAGGTCAGCTCGAGTACCCATGCTCGAGCCGTATGATCAAGCAGAGACAAAAGGTGGTGTCTTGAAGTTTCAGAACCCAGCTCGAGCCCCTGCAATCGAGTGGACTACTCAAGCTCATCTCAGAAAAATGCAGTCTTGATTTCGTCTGTTTGAGCACAACACTCGACCAAGACTTAGCCGAGCTGAACCTTATCCTGCACATTTTTACTATTTTGCGCATGACGTTTTAGGGTTTTTAAGACTTAGTATAAATACCTAATGTTGGGTAAAAGACTGAGGACACTACGTTTTTATCTCTAATATTTCGAGTTTTTCCTTGTGTTCTTCTCTGTTCTTAGTTTCCAGAACTTGTAATTTGATTTCTACTTGTTATTTTGAGTTTGTTCCTTCTGTTCTATCATTATCTCTACCTATTTCTATCATCTATGCAAGTTTTTATGATTTATGGGTTTGTGTTCTTGATGTTCTTCATGAGTTTTGAGTAGTCATTAGGGTTCTTGAGGATGGGATAGAWTAGGTGTAGAATCTTGGTCTTTCAGGTGGTTTAAGTAGATCGTTTGATTTCCTTCTAAATCAGTGTTCTTAATGCTAGTTTCTCGATCAATCGAATTAGAACTTAGGTGTTTTTCCACCCGTAGGTGTTTGATAAAATGCTTGAATGAACTGATGTTAGAAATTTGCATGCCTATTAAGGGATTAGTTGTCTAGGTGTTTATCGACAATATTGAACTGAGTCGTATTGCCTGCTAGTAGATTTCGCCAAGAGATTGTCCTGAACTGGTCTAGTTTGAGGTTATAATGAGTGGACTTAACTGGTTTTGATGTTTGATGTCAATAGCTTGATTGAGTTTTGTTAAACCACTTGAATAGGCTAAGAAGACACACTGAGTCGTACCCCATCCTTAGGAACTTCTTTGCATTGTTGAATTTCCTGCTAGTCCTATATGCTCTTACCCCCATATGATATTTCTGTTATTGCTTGGTTTCTGCTAATTCTTGTCAGTCCTATGCGGTACCTGTTTTAGTGTCCATTCTCAGTTTTTGTCTAGGTTGCTAGACCCCAATACGCTATTTGCTTGGCTTGACTTGAATTGCTTGATCGCATCCTTTTTGGTTAATATTTTCACCCTTATGGATTGACACCTTACTATACTACCACGAAACTTTGGTCTAGTAAGAAATTGACTTATATCAATTTGACTTATAGAAATTGACTTCGGAGCATCTAGCTCACGCACCCAGCTCGACCACTACCAGGTCGAGTCGACATACTCACCATAATCACCAAGGTACCCGTACTGACCCTTTCTGTATATATTAGATGCATCATTCTTATTGTTCTCTGTTACCTCTTAATCTTTCTTTCCAAATTTTTATTACACAAGGGACTGTGTAATTTAAGTTTGGGAGAAGGGTTAAGGTCTGTATTGATGTGTTTTCTCTGTTCTTATTTTGATTTTGTGCATCCTTGAGTCTTCATCTATGGCATAGAAAAACCAAAAAAATCAAAAATAAAAAATAAAAAAAAAAATAATTTTGAAAAATCTTTAAAAACAGAGTGTTCATGTAGTATTGCATCTGCATATTAGGATTGAGTCTAGATTGTTTCATATAGGGCTGTTGCATATGCATAGGGGATGATGATGATTTAAAACCTTTTAAACTTGCTGATTCAACTGCATGACTTCAATGCCCTCGTTTCTAGTTGTTCAATGCATTGATGTTGAGCTTGAAATAAGACCGAACAATGTTCTGAATGCACAACTAGATCGAGTCTTAGCTGAAGCATGCTGTGACTTTCTGTCATTCCCCATCTATTTGAACCTGAATTTGACTTATAATTATCATGTCTAAGCATAGAATTTGAACTCGTGGATACCATATACATACTTGGATTCTCTTTCATCTGTTCATACCACTCTTTGCTAATCCAAGTAGCTGATTCTCATTGTTAGATCAGTTTTACCATGCCCTTACCCTAGCCTTCTTTCAAGCCATTTTTTAAGTGAGTGTGTGAGGTCGTTTCTGAATGAGCTTGGTAGAAAGTGTTAGGTTTGAGCCGACAAGGATAGAATCTCTAGTTCTGCTTACAATTTCGAATCGATAGACTAGGATCTCGATCATTGGATATTGGGGTGGGTTGTGAATTAATGAGAAAAACTGGAAAAAGAAAAGAAAAGGGTAAGAGTTCTTAGGGGAATGATCTGAATGTTTGAGTATCTAGTAAAGGATTAGGGGATGTATAGCAAAAAAGAAAAGAAAAGGCAAAAAGCTCAAAAGTCTGAAAAAAAAACATAAAAAAGCTAAGTTAAGAAAAGAACCCCAATCCGCTAGATGTATGTGTATAACCTCCTAGAACCAAAAACAAAAAAGATGAAACCGATCAGATATCAAAAGAAAAGCCTAAGGGTGAAGGGTAGAATTAGATGACTGTCTGGTTTTGACTAATAAGCACTGCTTGTGTAGGGATCAGATGGGAGTCTATTCTACGCATAGGTTGGTTCTTACCTTTAGATACTAAAGCTCATTCCGCTTCATTGAGAGATGTTCCTAAACGCCAATACTGCATCAAGGGACCATTTTGTCTCTTACCTTATTAAATGAGTTCATCAATATGCTTACTGATTCATTTTCTATGAATGATAAGGAATGATAGAAATGAATGCACACAAAGGAGGTGACATCAGTCTTGTGCCGAAGAGTATGGCTAACGCAGAGCTCATAAACTTTGCATTCTAGAATTAGTAACTTGGACATTGAGGTCATCCTATTATCTGCAAGTTTTGCTCGAGTCCCCGCTTTCAACCTCTTCTCCATTCTCATTCCTTTGCTAGAGGGCAAGCAAATACTAAGTTTGGGGAGTTGATATGTTTGCATTTGCATCGCTTTAGCTTGCATAAATCATAATGCTTTGACGTGTTATTCACCCCGCTCTTGTTATTTATTCCGAAGTTTTGCATACTTAGAGTGTTTTGCATTAGGTCCGCGCACATCCTGCATATTTGGCTTGTTACTATGTACTTTCGGGTGATTTTGGAGAAGTTAGACCAGAAGCTGTGACATGCGCGAGTCCACAGAGGCATGATCGAGTCCGCAAGGCAGCGTAAGCGTCAGGACATGCGATCGAGTCCGCAGGAGCAGAAGCTGTCCAGACACGCTGATCGAGTCCGTGCACGTGATCGAGTCCGTGCGCACGTGATCGAGTCCGTGCGACGTGATCGAGTCCGAAAGGTGAGCAGAGCGTCAGCTCGAGTACCCATGCTCGAGCTGCATGATCAAGCAGACAAAAGGTGGGCCTTGAAGTTTTAACCCAGCTCGAGCCCCTCGCAATCGAGGACTACTCAAGCTCATCTCAGAAAAATGCAGTCTTGATTTCTGCCTGTTGAGCACAACACTACTCAAGACTTACTCGAAGCTGAACCTTATCCCGCAATTTTTACTATTTCAAGCATGACGCTTAGTGGTTTTTAAGACTTAGTATAAATACCTAATGTTGTAAGACAGGACACTACGTTTATCTCTAATATTTCGAAGTTTTTCCTTGTGTTCTTCTCCTGCTCTTAGTTTCCAACTTGTAATTTGATTTCTACTGTTATTTCGAGTTGTTCCTCGCTCTATCATTATTCTATCTATTTCTATCATCTATGCAAAGTTTTTATGATTTCTGGGTTTCGTTTTGATGTTCTTCGAGTTTTGAGTAGTCATTGTGGTTCTTGAGGATGGATGATTAGGTGTGTAATCTTGGTCTTTCAAGTGGTTTAAGTGTATCGCGATTTCCTTCTAAATCAGTGTTCTTAATGCTAGTTTTCTGATCAATCGAATTAGAACTTAGGTGTTTTTCCACCCAGAAGGTGTTTGATAAAATGCTTGAATGAACTGATGTTGAGATTTGCACCTAGCCTAAGGGATTAGTTGTCTAGGTGTTTATCGACAATATTCAACTGATTCGTACCTGCTAGTAGATTTCGCCAAGGGATCGGGTCTGAACTGGTCTAGTTTGAGGTTATACACGGGAGTGGACTTAACTGGTTTTGATGTTTGATGTCTAGGAATATTTGATTGAGTTTTGTTAAACCACATGAATAGGCTAAGAAGACACACTGAGTCGATTACCCCCATCCTTAGGAACTTCTCTTGCATTGTTGAATTTCCTGCTAGTCCTATACGCTGCTCTTTACCCCCATATGATATTTCTGTTCTTGCTTGGTTTTTGCTAATTCTTGTCAGTCCTATGCGGTACCTGTTTTAGTGTCCATTCTCAGTTTTTGTCTAGGTTGCTAGACCCCAATACGCTATTTGCTTGGCTTGACTTGAATTGCTTGATCGCATCCTTTTTGGTTAATATCTTCACCCTTATGGATTGACACCTTACTATACTACAACGAAACTTTGGTCTAGTAAGAAATTGACTTATATCACGGTAGAGGGCTGAGCTTGGTGAGGTTGAAAACCAGGTGGTGGACCTGTGGCTCCATGTTGCGGATAGCTCCCCTGGTAGTACTGCTTAGGGGTAAAGCTCTGATGTTGATTGTAAGGGACAAATGGTTTGTGCGGATTCGGTTGTGGCTGAGGTGGGTAGACCTGATCCTGTGGGTTGGCAACGTTGGTGCTCTGGTATGATAAATTCGGGTTGTTCTTGTAGTTGATGAAGCCTTTGTTGTATCCTCCTTGATTCTGAACATAACTGACTTCTTCCATACCAGTACTCTCCCCATCTTGAACCTGAAAGATCTCGTCCTCATCTGCAAAGTGAACCTGCTTGTGTTGGATGAGTAGGAGTTTATCCAGTTTGGCATTCAAAGCTTTGATTTCTTTCCTAGTCCTTTTTGCAGAATCAACACTTCCCTTCACGCTTCGGTCATATTCTGCAGTGTAGTTTCCATCTGATTGAGCAAGGTTCTCCACAAGTTCCCAGCCGTCATCGACATCTTTGTTGAGAAAGTTGCCATTGCTTGCTATATCGAGAACCATCCTGACCTTTGGGAGAATTCCTCTGTAAAGAGTGCTGAGTAAGGACTCATTGCTGAAACCATGGTGAGGGCATTGAGTAGTGTAGCCTTTGAATCTTTCCCAGGATTCGTAGAAAGTCTCCCCATCCTTCTGGGCAAATCCGGATATCTCATTCCGAAGGCGAGCTGTGCGAGCATTGGAGAAGAACTTGGCTAGAAAAGCTTTCTTGCAGTCATCCCATGAAGTGATTGAGCCATGGGGTAGATTCTTCTCCCACAGATGGGCTTTGTCACCAAGAGAGAATGGGAAAAATCAAAGTTTAAAGTCATCTTCACTTACTCCATTGATCTTAGTGAGGCTGCAGAGCCAATCAAACTCGTCCAAATGATCAAGAGGATCCTCTATAGGTAACCCATGGAATTTGTTGTTTTGCACCATAGCTATCAAACCACTCTTGATCTCAAAGTTGTTGTTTTGGACTGCTGGAGGTACAATCCCATGCCGATGAGTGTGAATGTTAGGAGCATCTCTTGCCCCAATCATTCGCGGCCTCCTCGGAGGAGGTCTCCGTTCATGCTGTTCTTGTGGGATGTCTTCCATTCCCACTTGATCTTGTTGATCTACTCCGATGTGTTCTCCCTGCTCGCGCAACTGTCTTGGTAGCTTGTTAATATTGTCGAGGTAGCGCAGGAGGTTCTGGTTTTCTTTTGATCTCGTTTGCATACAGGTGAAGGTAGACTCGATTGACTGACTCGAACGGGGAGCTCGAGTTGCTTGGTCGAGTCAGAACAAGGCACAAAAAAAGTCTGTCTAATGACGTGTAGAAGTACCTGAAATGCAAAGACAATGAAGGAAACACAAGGTGAGTAGCAAATTAGACTGAAAAGAATTTGATCTCAAATGATTTAAAATCCTAATTGTAACAAACAACACCCAAATGGCAACGGCACCAAATTGATATAAGTCAATTTCCTATTGCACTATCATCATGTCATTACTGCACAGAAAAGTGTCAATCCAAATGGGTGAGTTATTAACCAAAAAGAATGCAATCGAACCAAATTAAGTCAAGCCAAGCAGTGGGTCATGAGATTAACGATCTAATAAAACTATAATTGAAAACAATACAGAAACTTAAAAACAGAGACTAAAAACAGAAACTAACAGAAGCAATGCAAACAGAATTCAATCAGCTAAACAGAAGCTCCTAAGGATGGGGTTATTGATTAGTGTTTCCTCTTAATCTACATAGGTGTTTAACAAAATCAAGCAGAGCTAATCCCTGGACAATAGACTCAACAGCAGTTAAATTCTCATGATAGATAACTTCAAGCTAAACCAGTTCCAGACCTAAATCTCTTTAGCGAAATCTAGCCTAGCAGACATTAAGATTCAGTCTATTAAAGCCAATAAACACCCTAGACAACTAATCTCTTAGGCTAGGAATGGAAATCTCTGGAATTAATTGGTTCAAGCATTTCATCAAACACTTGGTGGGTGTGGAAATGTCTAAGTTCTAATTTCAATTGATCAGAGAAAAATTAGCATTAATAACACTAATACAGAAGAGAAATCAAGCAATCTAAATTTAAACCACCTAAGAGACTAAGATTCCACACTTAATCTATCTCATCCTTAAGAACCCTAAAAACTACTCAGAACTCATGAAGAACATCAAGAACACAAACCCAGAAATCATTAAAACTTGCATAAATGGAAAGATTAAGATGAGAATAGAGAGACTACTGAGAATCAAACACAAATACTTAATAGATTAAAAAGGATCTGATTACAAAGCAAGAACAGAGGTAGAGAGAAAAACCCTTCAGAATTCGAATCCTTTTGCCCAGTGGGCAATACAAGGTATTTATACGGTTTGGAAAAACCCTAGCTCGCTAAAAGACAAAATAACTTAAATCGGAGGTGGACTCGAGCTGGGGATCGAGTGCTTGGGTCGAGTCCAGCAAAAAATCTTCTAGGCAGCGTTTTTATGGTGGACTCGAGCAGGAACTCGAGTGCCAGGGTCGAGTTGGCTCCAAGGTGGCGACTTTTTGGTGGACTCGACTTGGGACTCAAGTGCCTGGGTCGAGTCTGCTCCAAAGTCTTCGCCTTTGGTTCCACTCGAGTCCCTGGTCGAGTTTGGCTCTCCCTTCTTCCTTTTCTCCATTTGGCTCAACATCTCCAACGTTCCTTGAATTTACATGATACAGCTCCAAAATGCAATATGCATGCAATCCTAATGCAAAACACTCTAAGTATGCGAAACCGGAAACAAGTGACATGAAATGGTAAGAATATGCCATGAGACAAAGCTAAATGGATGATAAATGCATGCTCAAAACATGTAAAATATAGACATATCAACAACCCTAAGACTATAAATACACATGTAATCTCATTCATAAACACACACTCTTTTCCCTACACTTTGATATTGGTATCATCGGGAAGTGGTGATATTTTTCACCTTCTGTTACTTCCCTCCTTAGGTTTCACCTGAGCGCTAATAAAAAGTAGTCTCGAGAGTTTAACCCATAAGACCGCAAGTACACAGTCATGCAATTGTACTACGTACGAGATCGATCCACATAGAGAATAGAATAATTACACAGAGAATGCAAATGCAAATCTAATCTAGGCGGGATATTAAAACAGGGGTGGTGTCGAGTCCTAAACTATATGATTAATTAAAACTTAAAATAAAATAAAATAAAACAATTAAATACATAAATTAAATAACATAAATTAAATAACATAAACTAAATTACACAATGAAATTACTTAAATTAAATTGCGTAAAATAAAATACTTAAATTAAATTACATAAAATAAAATACTGAAAATAAAGTGCATAAATTAAATTGCATAATTTAAATAACATAAAATAAATTGCATGAATAAATTGCGTAAAATAAAATACATATTCGTCTCTATCTGGTTATGAAATTTTGATTAATCGAGAAAAGTTTGGAAACCGAGAAAAATGATTTTAGTTGATGAGGTAGATTTTACTTAACGATATGGTAGATTTTACTCTACGTTATGGTAGACTTGACTCTATGTCTTGGTAGACTTAATAATTTTATTCTAGGTTATGGTAGACTTTACTCTATGTCGCGGTAGACTTAATAATTTTACTCTATGGTAGACTTTACTCTTACTCTAGGTTATGGTAGACTTTACTTTATGTCTCGGTAGACTTAATAACTCTACTTTACACTTTACTCTATGTCTCGGTAGACTTAATTTTATGTAATGGTAGACTTTACTTTACTTGAATTTATACGCGTGTGTGTGTTGGTAGACTTTATTTGAGTTTGTTGTTCCTTTTTTCTCCTTACAGACATGGCAATAGAAAGGTCCGAAACCACCAATGAAGAGTATCCTCCTAGACTCTATGCACCCGGAAAATCACCTTTCCTGAAAAGAAGTATTTCGCACCACTGTCATTTATCGGACTTAGCGGAGCTTCAAGATGCAATTGGTACCAATGTTTTCAACGACATAATGAACAACTCGCAAGTCGGAGTCATGTTGAAGCTGACGGTGGGGAAATACAATTGGTGCGCCAAGGTTGTCCATTATTTCATAACCCACCAATTATTTGTTAATAGGCCATACAAATTTTGGTCATTAATTGGTGGTCGTCCGGTCAGATTCTCCCTATATGAGTTCGAGGCAATTACAGGCCTAAACTGTGATCCCATTGACCCTGATGATTCGTTTGAAGGGGATCACACCGAGTTGTGGGGACAATTGAATGTTCAACCTCATCAGGGCCCCTCGTGGGCGGAGATTCATGATGTATTATGAAAATGCAGACAATGGGATTATGCGACTAGGAGAAAGGTAGGACTGTTGTATGTTCTAATAGTAGGCATTTATGTGCGCATCGATAGCAGCTACCTCAATGCGCCAAACGTGTCATAGATGCTGAAGCATTCGAAAGAGTTCCATGGGGTCGGCTGTCATATAAGGCACTTATACTGTCCATTAAATCTTTGAGATTGGATGGAAGCTCTATGTCAGTTCATGGATGCGTGCATGCAATATAAATATGGGCATACCTAGCTGTGCCAATCCTTGCGGAATAAATAGGGAGAATAGATAAAATGATGGTGGGTGTAGTTCCTCTATTAAGGTGGAAAGGCAGACGCACACGTTCCGAAATTGAGACCATTATCCATAAGGAGAAGGCGAAAAACAACAATAAGGTTTACGTAATATGGTAGACTTAATTGTATGTAATGGTAGACTTAGCTGTATATTATAGTAGACTTAATTATCATGGTAGCTTTATGTTATGGTAGACTTACATTAGTATTAGTTGTATGTTATAGTACACTTACTTTTGTTGTATGCTATTGATATATCATGGTTTTTACCCGTTTTTAGCCATGATATAAGTTGTTTTATCGAGTCTTTCTAGTGTTTTTGTATCGTTCTGGAGTCTTTTCAGGTCTTAGCACGTTTGGGACGAAATTGGAGATTTTGGAACCATTTGGAGCCTTTTGGAGCAAACCGAAGAAAGTACCCGTTTTCAGCTGGTATCGATCGTCCGAGCATACTGTTTTCAGTGAGTATCGATCGACACCATCGGTATCGTTCGATACGGTAACGGAGATAGAGATATCCAGGAAGAGAATTTTCACCATAAGAAGCCCAATACTTTCCTTATTTACAAAGAGACCCAGCTCGTGTTTTTAGACCTATTTAAGTAAGTTTTTAGTCATTAGGTCAGGGGGGGCAGACTTTACTTTGAACTATTATTCTTGAGCCACCATTGAGATTTGAGAGCTTTTGTGAGGGAGACGGATCAAGACTCTTCATCATAGAATCCGAACCCTTGTTTTTATTCTTTGTTTAATTTCATGATTTATTCAGTTATGTTATTTGTTTGTATCATGCAGTAGTCTCATTTTAGGTTTAGGGATTTCTCATATGGATTTCTCGATTTATGATAATTGATTTGTTAGGGTTCAAAATCTGAATAGTACGTTCTTACGCATAGTTGTTCTAAACTATTTAACGATCACTTAGAATATAGAATCTGATTCGATTAGCCGACGATGCGGTGAAATCTGATAAAACCTAGGGTGAGCAATTGGATTATCTGCAAAGAGATTTGGTTTAATCGAATTGTGAACATATCAAACTTGAATTGATTGCTGGTTTCTGTGTAGGATTTGCAAGATTTGGAATTTTAGACTTTAGACTTAGTTAGTTTCGCGCGACGGTTGTTAACTATACTTTCGTGTTTGAGTTGAAGCAGCAATTGAATTGAACAATTGATTAATTGTTGTTTATCATTGATTTCTGAGAATTTCCACGAGCTAGTTTCCTTCCATATCAATCGACAAGTTTAATTGATCATTTGTTTTTCGTCATTATTGTTTCTTGCTTAGATCTGCATCTTTCATCATTGTGAGTTTTCTTGAGTTCTTGTGTTCGACCCTAACTGCGCAGCTGCTTTAGTATCATTATAGGGTATTAATTTGAGCATATCAAATTTGGCGCGTTCCGAGGACTCTAAAAATTCACCTTAGAATTTTAGTTGTCGATTTTGTCTAAGTTAGTCGTCGATATCGATCGATACTCCATTGGTATCGAGTCGACACTGGCGTCTGTTTTAATTTTGGTTACTTATTTTTCGTCTTTTGATTTTCAGGTGTATGCATCAGCGCTACCAGGAGAAAGAAGGACACGCCACGATCAATCTCTCCTCTCAGCTAGCGAGGCTTGAGCGCCAAATCGGACGAAAAACTGATTTGAGATGGATCTTCCACATGGTTTGGTGCATGATGAGGAAGGTGAACAAATACCTCAGCAACAACCCCAGCTTTGAGCGGACCTTGGCGATTACAACCCGGCCGGATCAATTCTAGCTTAAATCGTGCGCGTCCGTATTCCAACTTTCGAGGAATGACTTTGAGCTTTGCACCTCTTGTTGGACAACACCCTTCACGGTCTTCTCATAGGCACCCTATGGATCACATCGAGAAATTCGAGGACTTGGTCACCAGTATGAAATGGATAGTACCACATGAATATCTCTTTTGTAAGCTCTTTCCATACTCTCTTGGTGGAGGCAGCTAGCTTGCTGGCGATACCTCCCGGATCTCTCTTGCTTGGGCGAGACCAAGAGCGCATTCCTGAACAATTTCTATGACGATGCGAGGTCGGAGGAGCTCAGGAACAAGATCTCTCAATTTTCTCAGGTCAGCAGAGCACTCAGGCTGCTTGGAGTGCGATTCAGATCTACAGAGAGATGTCCGCATCACGGTTTCGTCGAGTTACTCGGGATCTTTTCTGAGAGGATTGATTGGCGGTATCAGATGGCACTGGATTACTGCAAGCAATGGGAACTTCAACACTAGGATTCCAACCGATCTTTGTGAAGCTGATTGAGAACTTGGCGTCTAGCATGCACAGAATGCTGATTTCGGCGGAAAAGGCTCGCAGTGTTGCGGCTTCGCGATTGCTGAGGTTCGAGGCGGCTGGACACGATGCACAACCTCTTAGTGGGAAAGAGCGAAGAAGGCTGTACATTTTGCTGAGGAAGTAAGAACATTGAAGATGAGGCGGAGGATGTTAACTACATTGGTGGTTCTGGTTTTCAGGGTCGGGATTTGGTTGAAGCAACGGCCAAAGCTTGCACAATCAGCAAGGTGGTTACAAGTCTGGAGAGAGTAAGACGGAGATCCTCTTGGAACAAATTCTGCAGGGACAAGAAAAGATGACTGTGGATTTCAATAGAAAGCTGGATAATTTATACTGAATGGGAGAATCACAAATCCATCGAAGATCTTTGGAAAATCAAATAGCTCGGAGACATCAGGCAGCTGTCAGGGAAAGATAGTTCAACCACAGCATGGACATGTCAATGCAATCACCTCGGCGTAGAGAAGAGGATTTTGAGCTGAGATGGATAATTGACGTATCGACATATGATACCCATGCTATAGAGCGATACAAAACTCAGTATCGATCGACACTCATCTATCGGTCGATACCCTGCGACTGAATCTAACTGAGAAAAGGACAGAGATGGTTGAGAGCGGGTATACAAAGCTCGAGGCATTGAATCTGCATGAAGAAACTCGAGACTCAATTGCTCGGACAGGCTGGCGTGAGAAAGACAAGAGGGGTTTCTTCCGGGGACTGAAGATCCAGAGCTCACATCAGCAGCATAAGTCTAAGATGGAAAAGTGGTAAATTCAGGAGTTAAGCAGACTCCAATAGCTGAAAATCCGTCGATCTTCTTTGGAGATGTGGGATGCTTGAAAATCCCGAGGGTATCGATCGACACCTCGGTATCGATCGATCAGGCGGGGAGGATGTTGAACTGTCAAAGAAAGGTCTGGCGAAGTTGCCTATCTATTATTCCCAAGCTGACAAGAGAGGAGTGGGGGCTAGAGCAAGTTTTGTCAAAAAAAATGGTTGCGGGACCTCCGTTGCGATACACCACCTGAGAGCAGTTGACAAGAGGAAGACCCAGGAAATTCAGTTCCATGCTCCATCTCTAGAGTAAACTTGAGTCTCGTTGACTCAGGGTCTAGTGTCACGTCGTATGAGCGATTGCGAGAGATTGAAAGCTGATATGAGATCTCTAACTGCTTCTCACATACGGGATTCTTCTGGCTCACCTTACTTCTGATTCTTGATTTACTGTTAAAATAGGAGATTGTCGATTCCTACTGATTTTCAGGTTGTGGAGATGAGCCAGGATCAAGGTGCCCTTGATTTTGGGAAGACCATTTATGGCTACTTGTTGGCGCGATCATGGACACGCAATAAGAGAGAATCTCTTTCTCTTGCATTGGAGAGGCGTCTTACGATGCCATTCCTACGGAGGAGCACCCAGACATGTCTCGTGCATCACCATTGCCTCGGGCGAGACTCGATGATCGATCGCTCGATGAGTCTTATGATGAACCAAAAGTCGCAGATGTTTCAAATGAACTGACACCCCAAGAAGTTGTGGAGAAGACGAGGCAGGAAGGCGGCGACGAAGAAGAGATGTGTGCTCTTAATTTCACTTTGATTCCTCGAGAAGTGTGATGGAGATTCGATCGAATATAAGGTGAAGTGCAAGGGACCTCGAAACCTTTCTCTAAGGTTAGAGTTCTCATTCCTACGGAGATGAAAGAGAAAAAGAGGATATGATGAGCAAAACTTTGAAGCTGGATGTCGTTGTGGAGCTTATTTGAGTGAGTCTCCACTTGTCTGTCGTGATATCTTAGCCAAAGTCAAGCTCGTGACATTAAACAAGCGCTTAGTGGGAGGCAACCCACTGGTAAGTCTATAAATATGAGTTTTGTTTTGTGTTTTTGTTGTGTCTTAATCAGGTCGGAAGAAGGATGGTCGTTTTTTGTCGTCGACACCACCTTGGATCGACACCACCGCTATGGTAACACCTCTTGTTCTTGACTATTTCGTTTGTCCTTTGATTTCTTTCACCTTCTCTGGGCTTGATAAACACTGGGGACAGTGTTGTTTAAGTCTGGGGAGGTAGTGACATTGACTTTTTGTTTTCTTATTTTATGTTTTTATTGAGTCAAAACAACTTGAGATTTCTTTGTGCTTGTTTGTTGTTCTGATTTTGCTTTTGAGTGACCAACATTCAGTTAGTTTCAGTTCGTAATGAAAATCAGGATAACCAGCCAGCTAGAAATCACTCATGTCTCAGCAGGTTCTTAGACTTTAGCCAAATTTTGCACTTCATCTCAGCGGTTAGTGTTCTTAGAGCTTGATTCATCATTCATATCGGCTAAGGAACCCATCATGTTTGAAAATTGTGGTATATCTCTCAGTGAAAATTGTTGGATACATATTTGCGTTAAAAGCAGGTAAAATCTATATAAAAGATGAAATGATTTCCGAGTAGAGGGGTAGGAAAATTTCACATGACCCCATTATTCACTTGGATAGGAATGATCACACAAGGCTGAAGTGAGGGGTAGGAAAATTTCTATGACATTATTCACCTAAGACTTTGATACATTGAGAGGAGCAGATTCGGTGCAACTCTTATCATACTTCGTTCGGACCTTGATTTGTGTCTTTTCAGATAAACTGCTTGTTGAAATCTAATGAGAACTGATTATGAAATAAGTCTGGGAGATAAAGAATACCGGAAAGCAATAAATGTTGTTGAATAAATGGTTCTTTGCTGATATTGTATGCAAGATCAGAAAGTTCTTGAACAACGATTGCGGATGGCGGCGATGAGAGCTTAGATGAATATTGGTGTGAGATAATAAGTGAAATCTTGGGAAGTTGGGGTTCACTGGAGAAGTACATGGTGGTTAGATGCAGATCGAAGTGGGCGGAAAAGGGTCATTACGCGATTTCGGTAGCAGTCGATCTCAGGTTTTTAAACCTCTTTCTCTAACTTAGTTTTCTGTTTCTTGAGGGCAAGCAAAGGCTAATCTGAGGGGATTGATATATCATGGTTTTACCCGTTTTTAGCCATGATATAAGTTGTTTTAGAGTCTTTCTAGTGTTTTTGTATCGTTAGGAGTCTTTTCAGGTCTTAGCACGTTTGGGACGAAATTGGAATTTTGGAACCATTTGGAGCCTTTTAGCAAACCGAAGAAAGTGCCGTTTTCAAGCACAGTATCGATCGACACCATCCGGTATCGTCGATACCAATACGTTTTCAAGCCTGGTATCGATCGACACCATCGGTATCGATCGATACCGTATGTTGAGCGAGATAGAGATGTCAGGGAATTCTCACCAAAAAATATACTTTCCCTTATTTAAAAGAGCCCAGCTGTGTTTTAGACCTATTTAAGCAAACTCTTAGTCTTTAGGTTAGGGACTTTACTTTGACTATTATTCTTGAGCCACTTGAGATTTGAGAGCTTTTGTGAGGGAGACGGATCCAAGACTTGTTCATCATAGAAGATCGAACCCTTGTTTTTATTCTTTTGTTTAATTTCATGATTATTCAGTTATGTTATTTGTTTAAATACATCGTATGAGTAGTCATTTTAGGTTTAGGGATTTTCATATGGATTTCTACGATTTATGATAATTGATTTGTTAGGGTTCAAATCTGAATAGTTCTTCACCATGGTTGTTCTCAAATATTTCTAACGATCACTTAGAATATAGAACTGATTCGATTAGGCACGACGTGCAATTGAGTAATCGATAAAACTAGGGTGGCATTGGATTATCTGCGAGATTTGGTTTAATCGAATTGTGAACATATCAAACTTGAATTGATTGCTGGTTTCTTGTGTAGGATTTGCAAAGAGATTTGGAATTTTAGACTTTAGACTTAGTTAGTTTCATGACGCAGTTGGTTAACTATACTTTCGTGTTTGAGTTGAAGAGTGACTTAATTGAATTGAACCTTAATTGATTAATTGTTTATCATTGATTTCTGAGAATTTCCGAGCCTAGTTTCATTCTATCAATCGACTAAGTTTAATTCGATCATTTGTTTTCATGTCATTTTGTTTGCTTGTATCTGCATCTTTAAATCATTGTGAGTTTTCTTGAGTTCTTGTGTTCGACCCTAACTACTGCAATGCTTTAGTATCATTATAGGGTATTAATTTNNTGATATATCATGGATTTTACCGTTTTTAGCCATGATATAAGTCGTTTTATCGAGTCTTTCTAGTGCTTTTTATCATTTTAGAGTCTTTTCAGGTTTTAGCACGTTTGGGACGAAATTGGAGATTTTGGAGACATTTGGAGCCTTTTGGAGCAAACCGAAGAAAGTACCCGTTTTGAAGCTGAGTATCGATCGACACCATCCGGTATCGATCGATACCGGCAATTTTGAAGCATGAGTATCGATCGACACCATCGGTCGATCGATACGCATGCAGCGGAGATAGATATCGGAGAATTCTCGCCAAAAGAAGCCCAATACTTTCCCTTATTTACAAAGAAGCCCAGCTCGTGTTTTAGACTATTTAAGCAAACTCTTGTCTTTAGGTTAGGGGACTTTTTTCTAGACTTGACTTTTGAGAGCTTTTTGAGGGAGACGGATCCAAGACTTTGTTATCATAGAAGATCCCGAACCCTTGTTTTTATTCTTTTGTTTAATTTCATGATTTATTCAGTTATGTTATTTGTTTCATCATCATGTCGGTAGTCTCATTTAGGTTTAGGGTTTTCTCATATGGATTTCTCGATTTATGATRATTGATTTGTTAGGGTWCAWAATCTGAATAGTWCTTCACCATAGGTTGTTCTCAAAGCTATTTCTAACCTGATCACTTAGAATATAGAACCTAGATTAATCGATTAGGCACGACAGTCAGATTGAGTAATCTGATAAAACTAGGGTGAGCAATTGGATTATCTGCAAAGAGATTTGGTTTAATCGAATTGTGAACATATCAAACTTGAATTGATTGCTGGTTTACTGTGTAGGATTTGCAAAGAGATTTGGAATTTTAGACTTTAGACTTAGTTAGTTTTCGCGCGACAGTTGGTTAACTATACTTTCGTGTTTGAGTTCGAAGCGCTTAATTGAATTGAACCTTAATTGATTAATTGTTATTTATCATTGATTTCTGAGAGTTACCTGAGCCTACCTTCCATCCATATTAATCGACCTAATCTTATTTCAATCATTTGTTTTCTCATTGTTTATTGTTTCTTGCTTCAATCTGCATCTTTAAATTGCGTGAGTTTTCTTGAGTTCTTGTGTTCGACCGATTCTTGCAACTGCTTTAGTATCATTTAGGGTATTAATTTGAGCATATCAAATTTGGCGCCGTTGCAGGGACTCTAAAATTCACCATTAGAATTTTAGTTGTCGATTTTGTCTAAGTTAAATCGTCGTCGATATCGATACTCCATTAGGTATCGATCGACACTGAGTCTGTTTTAATTTTGGTTACTTATTTTCTGTCTTTTGATTTTCAGGTGTATGCATCAGCGTCTAGGGAGAAAGAAGACACACCACGATCAATCTCTCCCTGAGCTAGCGAGCTTGAGCGCTCTCGAGACAAAGAAAGAACTACAGTTGAGATGGATCTTCCACAGGTTTGGTGCATGATGAGGAAGGTGAACAAATACCTCCTCCACAACAACCCCAAGCTGTTGCTGAACGGACGCTTGGCGATTACAACCGACCGGATCAATTCTATGCCAATCGTGCAGCGATCCGTATTCCWACTTTCCAGAGGAATGACTTTGAGCTGAARCCTGCTTACTTCACTCTTGTTGGACAGCACCCTTCACCGGTCTCTCATGAGCACCCTATGGATCACATCGAGAATTCGAGGACTTGGTCACGGTATGAAGTACATGGAGTACCACAGAATACCTCTTTTGTAAGCTCTTTCCATACTCTCTTGGTGGAGAGGCAGCTTCTGGCTGAGCTACCTCCCGGATCTCTCACTACTTGGAGCAGACCAAGAGCATTCTGAACAATTTCTATGACGATGCGAGATCGGAGGAGCCGGGAACAAGATCTCTCAATTTTCTCAAGGTCACAGAAGCACTCAAGGCTGCTTGGTGCGATTCAGATCTACCAGAGGCACTCGCATCACGGTTTCGATCAGTTCAGCTCGGGATCTTTGAGAGGATTGATTGGCGGTATCGGATGGCACTGGATTCGCAGCAATGGGAACTTCAACACTAGGGTTCCAACCGATGCTGTGAAGCTGATTGAGAACTTGGCGTCTAGCAGCACCAAGAATGCTGATTTCGGCGGAAAAGGCTCGCTAGTGTTGCTGATGTTCGCGATTGCTGAGGTTCGGGGAAGCTGGACACGATGCCACTCTTAGTGGGAAGGCGAAGAAGGGTCAGCGATTTGGTTACAACAAAACCAGAAGCTTCAACAATCAGCAAGGTGGTTACAAGTCTGGAGGTAACCAATCTGGTTTTGGTGCCACACAATTCGCCCAAAAACCACTTGAGCAATGACTTTACCGCTACGGTAATTCATCTTACCAACCGCATTCTCGAGGTCTGAGAGTAAGGCAGAGATCCTTTTGGAGCAGTTCTGCGGGGACAACAAAGGATGACTGGAGAGTTTAATGGGAAGCTGGATAACTTGTATATCGACACGAATGGCAAGATTGAGGCGTTGAATCATGCGAGAAAAGCTCGAAACTCAGATTGCTCGGACCGCTGCTGTGAAAAAGAGAGGGGTTTACCAGGAAAGACTGAAGATCAGAGCCCATCAATGCCATAAGTGAGAAGTGGTAAAGTGGTAGAATCAGGAGTTGAGCAGCTCCAATAGCTGAAAATCCGTCGATCTTGCTGGAGATGGCGAGTGGGATGATGAAAATCCCGAGTGATCGACCTCCCAGTATCGATCGATACGAGGCGACAAGGAAAAGCGCTGAACTGTCAAGGAAAGGGTTTACAAGCCGAGTTGCCCTATCATCACTCTAAGCTGACGGAATGGGAAAATGCTAGATGCAGGTTATGTTAGACAATGGTAGTTGAGCTTCCTTTTGTTGATCTTATCAAACTTCTCCGCATTCAGGAAGATGCGGATGGTATCCAGCAACTTCAGTCTCGTGAAGGGTCGCTATGCTTTCAGCCGAGTGCGTGCTATTCTCACCAACACGATCCTAAGAAACTTCCAGATCAGGTAGTTTTGTGTTGGATTGCCTTTTTCACAGGCGTTTTCTTGGCGCTCTTTGTGATATTGGATCAAGTGTGAATCTTATGCCGCATCCGTTGCTAAGAGAATGGGAATGAGTGATTACCAACAGTTTCATTGGTCCTTGATCGTTGCGTACAGGAGGGCTTCCGAAGATGTGCTGTCGATTGGAAATTGCTTGATTCCAACTGATTTCGTCGTGTTGGAGTCGATGCGAGCCTAAGGATCCTCTTATCCTAGAGACCATTCCTTCTACTGCTGGTGCTCGATGACTGCAGAATGGACAGATTACTCGAGCGTTGGTGATTTGGTAATGTCCTTCAGCATGGAGAAAATCATGAAGCGACCACCATCGGCGGCAAACCTTACGTGTCGATACATTCGTGACATTGCGAGAGTATTTCAGGGGAAACATCCTGAGGATCCACTAGAGCGAGCACTGGTTCATCTGAAGGGTCAGAGTTGGGTTTTGATGATGATGCTGCTGGTTATGTTAGAATCCTCGGCGTCGAGCCATATCGATCGATACCACGGAGGTATCGATCGACACCATGTGTGCAGTGGAAAGTTTAGGCGAAATTCTAAACAAGTCAGTGTTTCTGGGGATTGGAGTGAGGAAAAGGCACCAAAGATTGAGCTCAAACCACTTCCAGAGCAATGCGTTTTCATTGGCCACTAATTGACATATCTGTTATTGTCAATTCTTCTTTGAACAATGCGGAGGTCACTTTACTGCTGAGCAAGCTGCGCAAGTATCGCAAAGCTCTCGGCTATTCTCTTGATGATATTGCAGGTATCTCCAGACCTATGCATGCACAGGATCTACGGAAGATGAGTCAAAGTCATCGATTGAATGTCGGAGGCAGTTGAACCGAACTGAAAGAAGTTGTCGGAAAGAAGTGATGAAACTGCTAGAAGCTGGGATCATTTATGCAATCTCGATAGTTCTTGGGTCAGTTCATGTTGTGCCTAAGAAAGGCGGTATCACAGTGGTGAAAAATGAAAAGCGAGTTGATCCGACACGGACTATCACTTGGTCAGGATGTGTATTGATTACAGAAAGTTGAATCTGCTGAAAGGATCATTTTCCTTTGCCTTTTATTGACCAGATGTTGGGCGCTTGGCTAATCACCCATACTACTGTTTTCTTGATGGGTATTCAGGCTTTTCAGATCCCCATTCACGAAGATCGAGGAAGACAACTTTTACATGTCCTTATGGCACTTTCATGAGAATGCCGTTTGGACTATGTCTGCCACTTTCAGGAGATGCATGATTTCGATCTTCACTATGATCGAGGAGTTTATGGAGGTATTCATGGATGATTTCTCTGTTTATGGGTCTTCATTTAAGGATTGTCGGATAACTTATGCAAGGTCCTTCAGCGATGTGAAGAAGCATCGGTTAACTGGGAAAAGTGTCACTTCATGGTGCAAGCTGGGATTGTTTTGGGACATAAGGTTTCAGAGAAAGGGATTGAAGTTGATCAAGCCAAGGTTCAGTGATCTCGAGTTTGCAACCCCACGGTCAGTTCGGAGATCCAGTTTCTGGGTCATCTGGTTTCTACGGAGATTTATGAAGGATTTCTCAAAATTGCTCGACCTCTTACTGTTGTTGTAAAGAGGTGCAATTTGACTTCACCCTGCTTGTCATGCTGCTTTCAAGGCCATCAGCGCGCTAGTGGCGCGCTGTTGTTCAGCCTCCGGATTGGAACTTACCTTTTGAGGTCATGTGCGATGCAAGTGATTTTGCTGTAGGTGCTGTGCTGGGTCAGAGGAAAGAAAAGCTGCATGTCATTTACTATGCCAGCCGAACATTGGATGATGCCCAGCCTTGACTACATGTACTACGAGAAAGAGCTCTAGCAGTTGTGTTCGCTTTTGAGAAATTTAGATCTTATTTGGTTGGAAGCAAAGTAGTCGTTCACACTGATCATGCTGCTCTTAGATACTTGTTTAAGAACAAAGATCTCAAGCCTCGTCTGTCGTTGGGTACTTTTGCTTCAAGGCTTCGACATCGAGGTTAAGGACAAGAAAGGGATAGAGAATGGAGTTGCAGATCACTTGTCGCGAATGAAGATAGATGGGGACGTGCCTATTGATGATTACCTACCAGAGGAGCATACTTCATTTCTACGAGGAGCGGGCTGATTTTGGGAAAAATTTCGACTTCTCGGCGATCGAGCATCGCATCGATCGATACCACCTGGTATCGATCGACACCCTCGACGGATCACACCATTTTGTCGGCGGATGGCATCGTTCTTATGCGCTATTCAGCTCTTTGTGACAACCGTTTCCAGGCCTTGGTATGCTGACATCGCCAACTTTCTAGCAGCGAGCGAGCCGCATCACACAACACCTTATGAGAGGAAAAAGTTTCTGCGAGAGTACGGCGTTTCTTCTGGGATGAACCTTATCTGTACAAGCATTGCTCTGATGGTCTTTACAGAAGATGTTTGGCTGAGTCAGAAGTTCCGGACGTTCTCTTCCACTGCCATGGTTCTGAATATGCTGGACACCGCCGTTCAAGACGTTTCTAAGGTTCTTCAAGCCGGGTTTTGGTGGCCATGTTCGAGAGATGCTAATGCTTTTGTTGCTCGGTGTGATACTTGTCAGCGGAGAGGAAGATCATAAGCGACATGAGATGCCACAAACTTCATCCTTGAGGTTGAAGTTTTGATTGCTGGGGCATTGACTTCATGGGCCTTTTCCATCGTCGCACAGAACAGATACATTTTGGTTGCTGTTGATTATGTCTCCAGTGGGTGGAAGCAATTGCTAGTCAACCAATGATCATCGGTGGTTCTTAAGCTGTTTAAGACCATCATCTTCCAGATTTGGGATCCGAATGTCATCAGTGATGGTGGCGTCACTTCATCAACAAGGTTTTCGGCGGTTGTTGAAGAAATGCGGGTTAATCATCGTGTATTTACCGTATCATCCTCGAGACAAGTGGACAAGTTGAGGTTTCCAACAGGCAGATCAAGGAGATTCTTGAAAAGACTGGGTTGAGCGGAAGGACTGGTCTACTAAGCTGATGCACTATGGGCATACAGAACTGCTTTTAAAACACCGCTGGGACTACGCCATTTCACTTGCTGTATGGGAATGTCATCTCCTGTTGAACTTGAGCATAAAGGAATGCAGGCGACAAGGCTACTCTACGACATCAAACCTGCTGAGAGGAGATTGATTCAGTTGAATGAGCTCGATGAGATCAGATATCACGCTGAGAACTTCGAAGATATACAAGGCGAGCCAAGGTCTATCATGATAAGAAGATCCTTTCACGACAATTCGAACCAAGCGACCAGGTTCTTCTTTATAACTCTCGTTTGCACTTGTTTCTGGTAAACTTCTCGTTGGTCAGGTCCTTTCCTATCAGGAGATGCGACCACATGGTGCTATCGTCTTTGATTAATCGTCGAGGCAATTTCGTGAATGGGCAAGGGTTAAACACTATTGGGCGAAAGCGAGATTCCAGCAGGACAAATCATGCCTGCTTCCACCCGTTGCCTAACCGTCATTAAAGTCGGCTCGTGACATTAAAGCGCTTAGTGGGAGGCACCCACTAGTAGGTCTGTACATACTAATTTTGTTTGTTTGTTTTTCTTTTTGTCGTGAATCAGAATTTGTCTATCGGTATCGATCGATACCACATGGGTATCGATCGATACCAGTCTAAGTGTTATATAAACCCCTAGGGCTGAAATCGCTGACCTTTGCCGCATCGCTCGGCACAACACAAAATCACCTCTTTTTCATTTTCTCACGGTTTTGAGTGATTCTTTCGCTATTCCACTCGATTTTTCGCCTGCATTAACAATATCTATCCGTTCATCGATTACACAAGGTAACATCTCGATTTTGCAATTTTTCAATCCATGGAATCAATTTTTGGGTTTGAGATTTTGGCTCTTAAACTTGTTTTTAGGGTTGAATATTGGATACTCGGGTTGATCTAGGCTAGTCGAACCTTGCCTTGCATGTATTTGTCATTAGTTACACTTGTGTATCGATCGATTCGGATTGTTCTTGAGCGATCGATGGTATCGATCGATACCACTGAGTATCGATCGACACCGTGCAACAACTTGGCGAATTTTGGTGATTTTTGACTCTCTATTTATGTTTTTGTGTTGTTGTACAGATGCCTCCCAGAAATCGAAATGACGAAGGGCGAGTTCTCTTCGAACAATTCAACTAATGGGCGTCGTTGAGATCTTCGACGGATATGACTGGCGTAGAGGAAAGTGACAGCCATCTTGAGTGGCCATGAGTTATCAGGTGGCGTATGATGAGTCTGAGAGATTCGCGTCAGAGGCAGTTAGAGCAGCTACGACTTCATCGGCTCACCTGTGCGCCACCTTCACCGGCCGGCCTCGTGGCCATCCGTCTCAACCACCCTGCGTCATCCCGCCTCTCTCTTCCAGACCTTCCCCACCATCTAGGCCACCTTGGCCTAAAGAGACGAGAGCCAAGATTCGCCTCTCACAGCGTTCGAGAGTACAAGGCAATTGCGAGGCGCCGCACTGGCGTCCCATTTGACACTTGGGGCGACTACGACTCCACAATGCATGGCTGGGCGTTGAGATCAAGCCGACCAGATTTGCAGATCCACTTACCATCGTCATCTGGGTTTTGATGGGGAGTTCAGAGAGACTCGGAGAAAGGTGGTCAGGTACTATGCCTCACGAGGTGGTATCCGCTTTACCGATCTCGTCCGCGTTCCTTGCCTCCGTGCTACACGGAGAGGCCCTGTTACTGCAGCGGAGTGCTTACTTTCATGATTCGCGGAGTGAGATACCGTCTTCCTTTCCAGGATCTCTGCAGCATCTACGGTTTCCGTAGAGATTACTCTCGCTGCGAGCTGCCCACCAAGTTCCTGGACGTCCAAAACTTCTGGCGGCATTTCGGACACGGGCAATATCACAGCAAGACGACGACGCAGATGGATATCCGCCACCCAGTCTTGCGATGCCTAGCTCGGATTCGAGCAACGTGATGTGCAAGATGGAGCCACAAGATGCGGGTATCGAGCTGATTGTGATGTCATGGCCATTGGAGACATTATTGATGATGAGGAGTATGAATGGCTGAGCTGGATCTTGCATTAATTGTATTCGCATCACCTGGAGTCACTGAAGGTGAAACCTTTCACCTCGCGCGGCAAGAGTGGCAAGACTTTAGGGCGCGCCAAGTCAGAGTCTGTGGGTAACCTTCTCACTCCCATTTTTCTTCATTTTGGGATTGATGTTTCGAGCTGTTCGATTGTCTCTACTCGAGCTGTGATGGATGAGTCGCATTTAGAGCATCTGCTGGCAAGCCAGGGCGGCGTTGGGTATTCAGCACCTCTCGGGGGACTTCCTTGTCAGCTGCCCAGCACAGATCGGCGGACATAGATTGATGCATCGCTTGTTCACTCTGAGACGGACATGACTCGAGCACCAGCCACTCGACGCCGTGGTGTACCCTCCGGAGACTCCTCACTGCTGGCGAGGCAGCGCCGACTCGAACTCCTACTCTGCACCTGCTACTTTTCCTCCTCGCCATGGACCTGGACCCGTTTCAGCGTATGTTGTTGATCTTGAGAGCACCATTTCTCGATTGCATGACTCTGCTCGCTCGGTGCACCAACCGCTGCTGGACCATCACTTTTAGCTGGCCAGAAGATCTCTCTGCTTGCTTTTTCCTTTTTCCTTTGGTTTTGTTATGAGGATGTCGGTTTCTCTTTTGTTATGAYCTAAGTGGTTTAATGGTTATGATCTTTTGTTGTCTCTAACTCGTGTTTGAATGGTATCTCAGTTTCTAACTTGGATCATCTAACACGGTCAGCTCATTCAGTTTTTCATCTCGATTTTCGCTTATACCAACAGTGTCGATCGATACCACTCTGTAACACCTCTCGTTCTTCATCTTACCATTTTTCTCCATTTATTTTTCTTTCACCTTCTCTAAGCTTGATATACTGGGGACAGTGTTGTTTAAATCTGGGGAGGTAATTCTTGACATGTGTGTTCATTTTGAAAAAAAAAAAAAAAAATGTTTTTTGTCAACAACTTAGAGATTCTGTGCTTGGTTTGATGTTCTGATTTTGCTTTTGAGTGTCCATTGTTACAGGATTAGTTTCAGTTCGTAATGAAAAATCCAAGGTAAACCAGCCAGCCAGAATTCATGGATTGTCTCAACAAGTTTTCATCACAAGTTTTAGCCAAATTTTGCTTCATCAATAAGGTAAATGTCGAAAGAGCTTGATTCATCATTCATTACCTAGCTAAGGAACTATGCGTATGAAAGAAATGGTAGATCTCCCGTGATAAGACTGGATACATTGAGAGGGTAAGAACGGGAATCGGTAGCTAACTATCATACTCGCGTCTCGAACCTTGATTTGTATATGCGTTAAAAAAAAAAAAATTAAAAAAATAAAATAAAATAAAAAAAAAAAAAAAAAAAAATAAGAACTGGTTGTGAAATAAGTCTGGGGAGTTAAATACCAAGAAAAGTTGAATGAATTGTTCCTTAGCTATGGTATTGTATGACCAAAGAATCTAGAAAGTTCGTGGACATTGATTTTAGCGATGAAACTGGCGATGATAAGCTTGGATGAACACTTAGCGGGTCATGAGTGAAGTGCTGGAAGCTGGGATTCGATGGAGAAGTACATGGAGGTTAGATCTGAAGCGATCAGGCGCAGTGGGCGCTTGGGAAGAGGGATCATTATAGCGATTTGACAATCAGAGGATCTGGTTTTTCAAACCTCTTTCTCTCACTTAGTTTTTTTTGCTTGAGGGCAAGCAAATAAATCTGGGGAGTTGATATATCATGGATTTTACCCGTTTTTAGCCATGATATAAGTCGTTTCGAGTCTTTCTAGTGCTTTTCTATCATTTAGAGTCTTTTCAGGTTTTAGCACGTTTGGGACGAAATTGGAGATTTTGGAGACATTTGGAGCCTTTTGGAGCAAACCGAAGAAGTACCCGTTTTGAAGCTTGAGTATCGATCGACATCCATATCGATCGATACCGAAGTTTGAAGCATGAGTATCGATCGACACCATCTCGGTATCGATCGATCGCGACGCGCGGAGATAGATATCGAGGCGAGAATTCTCGCCAAAAGCCCAATACTTTCCTTATTTACAAAGAAGCCCAGCTCGTGTTTTGAGACTATTTAAGCAAACTCTTAGTCTTTAGGTTGGGGACTTTACTTTAGACTTGACTTTTGAGAGCTTTTGTGAGAGGCGGATCAAGACTTTGTTCATCATAGAGAAGATCCCGAACCCTTGTTTTTATTCTTTTGTTTAATTTCATGATTTGTTCAGTTATGTATTTGTTTCATCATCATGTCTGAGTAGTTCATTTTAGGTTCGGGTTTTCTCATATGGATTTCTCGATTTATGACAATTGATTTGTTAGGGTTCATAATCTGAATAGTTCTTCACCATAGGTTGTTCTCAAAGCTATTTCTAACCTGATCACTTAGAATATAGAACCTGATGTCGATTAGGCGACGATGCAATTGAGTAATCTGATAAAACTAGGGTGAGCAATTGGATTATCTGCAAAGAGATTTGGTTTAATCGAATTGTGAACATATCAAACTTGAATTGATTGCTTTGGAGTTAGATTTTAGACTTGTTGTTTTACTTAGCGACGGTTGGTTAACTTACTTTCGTGTTTGAGTTCGAAAGTACTTGTAATTGAACCTTAATTGATTAATTGTTATTTATCATTGATTTCCTGAGAGTTACCCTGAGCCTAGCTTCCATCCATATTAATCGACCTAATCTTATTTCAATCATTTTTTTTCTCATTGTTTATTGTTTGCTTAGCACAATCTGCATCTTTCATCTATTGCGTGAGTTTTCTTGAGTTCTTGTGTTCGACCCCTAACTTTACTGCAGCAACTGCTTTAGTATCATTATAGGGTATTAATTTGAGCATATCAAAACTTTCATAGCCACTTCATCCGGCATAGGAAGCGCATCATCTCTTGGTATTACATTCATATTATATGCATAGGACAAGTTGTTATTGTGATAGTACGAGTGACAAAGGGAGATACGTGAAATCTTACATGTCTCCGCGGCTGCTATGGCATGTACGCAAGGAATTTTATCCAAATTAAATCTACGGCAAGTACATGTTTTATCTGTCAAGTTAACAATGTGCAAGGATGTTCCGCTTGAAACTTCTGAGTGATGCGCATCTATCTCATGTACACCAAATTGTTTTGCATTCTTGACTCTAACCTGATTTAAGTGTAAGTATATCATGAGATTAACTAAAGTCTACCATTACATTAGATAAGTCTACCATCATATGAAATAAGTCTACCATTACATTAGATAAGTGTACCATCATATAAACTAAGTGTACCATCATATGAACTAAATCTACCATGACATTAGCTCAGTCTAGCATCATATGAACTAAGTCTACCATTACATTCACTAAAGTCTACCATCATATGAACTAAGTCTACCATTACATATGAACTAAAGTCTACCATGACATTTGCTAAGTCTGCCATCACATTAACTAAGTCTACCGTTACTAACCTGGAGAAGTTTTTCAACTGCTTCTGTAAGCACTATTCTAACTCGAGTTGCTTTGTTTCTCCTCTTTGTGAACCATCTTGTTAACATCGACCTTATTGCTTTGAGAAGTGGGACAATTGGCTCACCTCTTGCTTTGGATAACACTTTATTGATTGATTCTGCTATATTGGAGGTTGTAAAATTATACCTATTCCCAGGAAAGTGAATACGACTCCACAAACGTACATCCGCACGAACCAAATAATCATGAAGGGCAGGATATACACTTTGAATCTACGCTAACAAGACATTGAACTCTGAAATAGTATATGCAGTAGCGACTTTCTTTACTAGTCGAAAACATGTTTTTCCTTTGAATTTCAGCAAGATGTTCTTATGCAAATGGTATGTGCATATACCAGGAGATGAAAGTGGGTATACCTTATCAATCGCTCTTGATATTGACCTATGCCTATCAGAAATAATGGCAAGGCTTTCGTTATCAGGGATAACACGTTGTAGTTGTGTAAAGAACCACTCCCAAGGCTATTAGGAATATACTGAAATTTCTATCTTGGGTGGTTGCGATAAGTAGAGTACCTTTGTATTTTCCATGCAAAAACGTACCATCAACAACAATAACTTTCCTCATGTAGATAAACCCTTATATGCTTGCTCCAAATGCAATGAAAAGAAACTTAAACATGTCATCTTGGTCAACATCAAGCTTAATAACTATTCCAGGATTAGCTCACCTAATCATGTATTAGTAACTTGGTAGTTCTTCATATCCATACTTTGAACTTCCCATTATTAATTCACGCGTAAACTTTAGGGTACGATGTGCCTTTCAATACCTAATCCTTAGTCCGTATCGTTTTGTCAGAGCATCAGCGACAAGATTGGGGACCACCTTCTGTCCAACAGAACCTACAAAATCTACGTATATGCATCCAAGTATCTCAGAAGTAGCTTTTCGACATCGGCTAGAACGCTTAGTCACAGAACATGTATGCTCCGCAACGTAAATCTTAATATGAAATTGAGGACCATCTCCACCGGTCGTAGCCCTAACCCTCCATGTACATCCTTTTATCCAACACTTTGCGGTTTACAAATTTGGCTTTGTATGGTCCACGTCGAAGTCAAATTTCTGTATAACTGAAAGAATCTTCAATTTCAACTCCAACTCCTCCTTTGTGGCGTAAATCTGAACAACATATACCTCTACTGAAGACAATTCCAATTGGCGAAACTCATTTTCTTTTGCTAATTTCCTTATTTTGGGTGGGAGAATATGCTTCTCATCATCCTCATCCGTCAACTTTTTACTCATACCGTAGTCATCATCAGAGCTTGCCCCATCTGTGTCATCACAGTAATCAAGTCAGTATTCATCATCTTTTTCTTCTTTGATTTGCTGACTTGCTCCTCTTTTCTCTGTAAGCTCCACAAAGAGACGCATTGTGCATGTCTTTGATTGCGTCAAAAAATCTACCAATTGACGACAACTCCCACCTAAAACTGGCGGTGTATCTTCTGGCAAATTTGAAAAACTCCTCTTCGATAATATATAGCTCAATTTTAGCTCAATATTCCGATGATCCAAGCCAAATTCATCATAAACCACACCAACCAAATTGACATAGTTAGTATCGCGATCAACTCCTACTAGTTTACACCCTCATGTGTTGTCAACACTGAAAAGCCATCGATTTTTCTCCTTTCTCCAACAACCACAGACTAATATAATTTGCTCCGTGAAGAAGAGAATGAACAAAATTGCAGAAAACGAACAAAATTTTGGAGATATGATAGAGAATCAACAAAATTTCCGAGAAAGAAAAAAAATAGAAAGAACAAAATTTGGAAGAACCGGAGAAAAGAAAGGGGATCAACAAGACTACAGCGGCCACTGAAAAACACAATGATACACTTGTTCAGTTAGGACAAAACAGTATTTTCGTCCTGTTATAACGAATAAAATCTACCGTCATTGTTAACTAAACTCTACACCACATCGGTAGAGTTTAGAATGATACGGTAGAGTTTAAATGCAATGGTAAACCTGCGGTAGACCTAATAAGATGACTCTTTAAATATAATCTTCGCTTGTCTTAACCAGAATTAGGGTTTTGCCTTTGTCATCTCTGCCATATTAATCTAGACTCTCGTCAAACTTCGTCTTCTCCAACATACGACCACCGATTTTACTGTAAGTTACTTGTCTTTGTCTTCTTCGGCTTTTTCGTCTTCGTCTACTTCATCTTCATCTTCGTCTTCTTCTTCATCTTCGTGATATGTCTATATTTTACATGGTTTTAGCATGCATTTATCTTACATTTAGCCTTATTTAATAGCATGTTCTTAGCATTTGTTTCTAGTTTTGCATACTTAGAGTATTTTGCATTAGGATTGCATACATATTGCATTTTGGAGTTGTTTCAGGTGCATTTAAGGATATTGGAGATGTTGAAGTCAAATGGAGAAAAAGGAGAGCTTAACTCGACCAGAAACTCGAATGGAGACTGACTCTAGCAAGCAGGTCAGTCAAGAGTCGAGGCAGTGCGTGCACCAAAACTGCACTTTGAGCCCAGCTCTAGCAGGCAGGTCGAGCCCCTTGATCGAGTCCACCATAAAAATGTCATCTTGAAGTTTTCTCACCTAGCTCGACCACCCCTGGTCGTGCTACCACATCGAGCCCAAGATAAAAGAGCCGTCTTGAAGTTTTTGGAGCCAGCTCGACCACACATGGTCGAGCTACTATTTCGAGCTGAAGAATAAAAATGCAATCTTGAAATTTAGCCAGCTCGACCATAGCACTCGACCACCCATGGTCGAGTGCCCCCAAAAATTAGCTTATTTTGTCTTTTTGTGATTTAGGGTTTTTATTTCTTAGTATAAATACCCTATAATCACTTAACACTAAAGAATCTCGATTTTCTTAAGCTTTGTTCATCTGTTCTTGCTTCCTGGATCCTATAACTTTGAATCTACTTGTTATTTTTGTTTGAATCTTTCTAATCTATCTATTCTCTTCCTTATCTTTCTGATTATGCAAGTTTCCTTGATTTCTGGGTTTATGATTTTGATGTTCTTCATGGTTTCTGAGTAGTCATTAGGGTTCTTAAAGATGGGATAGATTAGGTGTGGAATCTTAGTCTCCTAGGTGGTTTAAGTGTAGAATTGTTTGATTTCCCTTCTGGATTAGTGTTCTTAATGCTAATTTCTCTCTGATCAATTGGAATTAGAACTTAGGTATTTCCACACCCAGAAGGTGTTTGATGAAATGCCTGACAGAACTAATTCCAGAGATTTACATTCCTAGCCTAAGGGATTAGTTGTCTAGGGTGTTTATTGGCTTTATTAAACTGAATCTTAATGCCTGCTAAGCTAGATTTCGCTAAAGGGATTTAGGTCTGGAACTAGATTAGCTTGAGGTTATTTATCATGGGAATGAACTTGACTACTTATGAGTTTAATGTCTAGGGAATAGCTTGCTTGAGTTTGTTAAACCATCTAGGTAGATTAAGAGGATACACCAAGTCAATTACCCTATCCTTAGGAGCTTCTCTTGCTTGATTGATTTCTGTTTCATTGCCCTTTGCTAGTTTCTGTTAGTAGTTATCGCTCTGTTTTTGCTCTGTTTTCGTTCTGTTAGAGTCTGCTAGGCTCTGTTTTTAGTTTCTGTTTAGGTTGATAGATTCACATTTTATTGCTTGCTTGGCTTGACTTAAACTGTTTGATTGCATCCTGCTTGGTTAATATCGCACCCATTTGGATTGATACCTTATTGTGCTGCAACGACATGATAGTTTAATAGGAAATTGACCTATATCACTTCGTCTTCTTCTTCTTCTTCGTCTTCTTCGTCTTCGTCTTTTTCTTCGTCTTCTCCGTCTTCATCTTCATCTTTGTCTTCGTCTTCTCTGTCTTCGTCTTCTTCATCTTGGTCTTCCTCTTCTTCGTTTCTTTCGTCTTCTTCGTCTTCGTCTTCTTCTTCGTCTTCTTCTTTGACTTCGTCTTCATCATCTTCTTCGTCTTCGTCGTTGTCTTCTTCTTCGACTTCTTATTGTTCGTCGTCTTCTTCTGTTTCTCTCTCTCTGATTTCTGCGACAAATATGGTAGACTTAACTTTATGTTATGGTAGAGTTAACTGTATGTGTAATGGTAGACTAACTTTATGTTATGGTAGAGTTAACTGTATGTGTAATGGTAGACTTAACTTTATGTTATGGTAGAGTTAACTGTATGTTTAATGGTAGACTTACTGTATGATATATTAGACTTTCAAATCTCTTTTTTTTAGCGAAGATGGGTGACGACAGCAGTGACAGCAGTACTGAGAACCTCATTCTTGAGGTTCTAGATCGACAGGCTAGGGCTAAGGCACAAAGTGAAGGTGAGTACGGAATTCCCGCGCGCTATTTTTGTGGTGGAAAAGCACTAATCACAATCTCATTCACCGGAACGAATCTGGGTAGAAGATTCTATACTTGCGAGAGGGTCGATGTAAGCAAAAGAAAAATTCAGTTTTATGTTGTTCTTTGTTTGAGTTTTATGTAAATATTGTGTACTTGTGATTGTCTTTTTCTTTAGGATGGAGGTTGCCATATATGGAAATGGTGGGATGAGGCAATTATGGAGGAGTTCTGTGACATGAAAGAAGAAATTTCGGACCTACATGATCGGATGAGATACTTCACTCTTGGAGATAATGACGAGGTTGTTGAACCGCGATTGATGTGGCGCAATGTCGGAATTCATCGACACGAGATATGTTTGCTCAAAGAATTGTTCAATGAGCTTCAGGCTAACTACAATGAGCTTAAGGTGATTGTTGCTACAAAACATGAAGGAAATGCCAATGATATGAAGCTTATGTTAGGTCTTGCTATTGTTGTGATTGTTGTGGCCGTTCTTGTCTATTTGTTTGTTTAAGTAGATGTTGTTATGTTATGTTTGTTGTTTTTTGTTGTCGGTCGGTATTAAACCTATTTCTATTCTATGTTATGTAAGAAACGGTAATGACTGATGACTTTTTAAAGAAAAAAATATAAGACTAAAGGTACAAAGTTCTAGTAAACACCCAATAAGTTCTCGCAATGAAATATTCCCATTGATTCCACTACTTTCTCTTTCTGACTGACTCAGTGTAGCAACACCATCCACCCACTTGTAACCATAACAACCGCGGGTCTTATCCTATGTCCTCTATTAAGTAAGAGACAATTAAGACTGATGTAAACTTGATATTAAAAACATATAAACAAGTTTGCTGAGGAAAAGCTTGAAAGATTCATGAGTTGTAAAAGAAAGCAAATCTTAGATTTCAAAGCTGAAAAGTACCGAAGATACAAAAAGTCAACCACCATGGTAGGTAACAAAGTATACCACCATGGGGTGGTATACAAGTCTACCGTAATACAAATTAAAATCTACCCCATCGGGAATATAAAGTCTACTAAAATTCCGAAAATCTACCAAATTAAGTCTCCACTATGTGAACAAAGTCTACCACCATGGAGAGGTATACAAGTCTACCGTACAAATTAAAATCTACCCCATCGGGAATATAAAGTCTACTAAAATTTCGGAAATCTACCAAATTAAGTCTCCACTATGTGAACAAAGTCTACCACCATGGAGAGGTATACAAGTCTACCGTACAAATTAAAATCTACCCCATCGGGAATATAAAATCTACCAAAATTCCTAAAATCTACCAAATTAAGTCTTCCACTATGTGAACAAGTCTACCAAAACAGAATAAATCTATCGTGTCATGCTGAAGTCTACCATAACCAACTGACCATAAAGTCTACCATAAATAACGAGATAAATCTACCATGGGTTACAAAATCTACCATCGAGGTCACTTAAGTCTACCAAAAAATCTAAAGTCTACAAGTCAACGCTGGTTTAAAAATCTACCGTTAAACAACACATAAGTCTACCGTTACATAAAAAATTATATATACCGTAACATGAAAATGTAAGTCTACTGTGTCTTCCAATTAAACTCTACCATAACTATGGTAGAATTATCCGCATAAATCTACCATAACTGACAAAGCCAAAGTCTACCGTTACATTTCAACTAAAATCTACCGTATCGTTTAATATAAGTATACCGTCATAGCTGGTAGACTTTTCCAAGTAAATATACTACTTCATACAAAACAGTAAGTCTACCGTCATTCTCTGGTAGAGTTTACAATCCGAGCTCTTAAGTCTACCGTCATAGCTCTAGTAGACTTAAGTTTTCGCGCGCTGACGTGGCAGAAATTCATTAATGGTATTTTCGTTATTACGTTTTTTGTCACCAAACAAATTAAGGGTAAAACGGCCATTTAAAACGGAATTAGGTCGTTTCAGTAATATCCAAATATTAAGGTCATTTTAATAATAAAGTTTAAAAATATAGGTTGTTTTAGCTAACCACCCTATATTTTATGAGAAGATGATTATGCTCTCTTTCTTTATAGTTTTTGTTCTCGTTCGTCTTTCTCTTTTTCCTTATGCTAGGTAGCGCCTTCGTAGAAAGATTTTGGCGGAATATGCTTTGTTCTCTCTCGCTTGATATAACCTTCTTTAATTCGTGCTACACATGTAGCATTATCTTCGAATATAGTTGTGGACTCTTTACTTGCGGTTATGCCACTAGCTTCTTAAATATGTTGGATCATGGATCGAACCCACACACATTTTTTACAGGTTTCGTGAAGTGTAATTATCTCTTATGTGGATCCGATAAATAACATGTGCATCTGCAAAACTAACTAAACAAAATTTTGAATTTCTAAAATAATATAATCATAAAACAATTGTACCCAAAAAATATATATTATTCTGTTATAATGTATGTGTCGGAGACAGGTGATCTGATAATTAACCTGCATTAGACAAAAAATTTGAAATGTTTATGATAAAGTAACCCTTAACTCAATTGTACCCTGAAGATAACGAAAAATATGTTTTATTCCGTTCTAATTTCTGTGCGTTGGGGATCAATTATATATTACAAACAGATTAGTAGCAAAAGCTATATCTGGTCGTTTGTAATTTGCAAGATAGATAAGTTTACCAATAGCGCTCATATAGGGTACTTCAGGACTCAATATCTCTTCATTATCTTCACAGGGTCTAAATGATTTTTTTTCAATATTGAGCTGTTTATTAACCATTGGAATACTCAAATGAGTCACTTAATCCGTATTAAAGCGTTTGAGGAGTTTTCTAGTATAATTTGATTGATGCACGGATATTCCATCTTAGAAGTGCTCTATTTGGAGCCCAAGACAAAATTTTATCTTTCTAAGATCTTTCATTCCAAACTCTGATTTCATATGATTTCGTGTTTCCTCAATCTTCTTTTTAGGGCAATGATATTCAAGTTGTCAACATATACAACGATGATCACAAATCCGTTCAAGGATTTCTTTATAAAAACACATGGACATATTGTATCATTTACGTATCCTTTCTTTGAAAGGTATTTGCTTACCACATGAGTTCATATTATAAAGTGATCGCTGTAATTTGATCGAACATATTTCTGTAGATTTTGATCTCAATGCTTCAGGCATTTTTCATCCCCTCTGGGATTATATATATCTCATTATCTAGCGATCCCATATAGATATCCTGTCACTACATCCATAAGATTCATTTTTAAATTTTGGAATGCTGTCAAACTCATTAAATATCTAAACATAATTGCATCAATGACCGGTGAATATGTTTCTTCATAATCAATTTCCGGACTTTGAGATAAACTCTGGGCAACAAGTCGGACTTTATATTTTCTGACCTCATTATTCTCATTTCGTTTTCTTACAAATACTCACTTGCACTCAACCGGTTTCACATCTTTAGGTGTAGTGACCACATGTCCAAATATATTTCTCTTATTAAGGGAGATTAATTCATTTTGCATGACCATCGTCCATTTTTCTCAGTCAAATCTTTTATGACATACTGATATGCACCTTGGTTCTAGATCGTCATTCTTAATTTTTTTTTTTTTTTGATACAGAATATGAAAAAATTTCATCATCATCATCTATATCATTTATTACCCACGTTTTTCTATTTTGGGCATAATTTATGGAAATCTCATTTTTTTTTTTATCATATCGTTTTCAGGAGATATTTTCTTTTGGTAGTTTTTCTGTAACTACTCCTTTTTCATTATGTAGTTCTTCAGGAACTTTTTCATTTAAGTCTTCTCGACTTTTTTCATTTTGCGTTTCTTCGGGAACCCTTTTATATGAATTCAATTCTCCTATTGTCTTTTTCTTTCGGGGAGTTATATACTTAGAACCCATGGGTCTTTCCCTCTTTAACTGAACTTTAGACTCATTAATTTTATTAGCATCAATTTGTTCTTGTGGCATTCCAATCCTTGATGGAACACTTGCATCCGGTATATGTGGTTTAGTCACCCTGTTCGTATCTATGAACATGTCTGGTAACTCATTTGCCATATTCTGTAATTGCATCTTTTTTGCACTTCGAGTTCATTTTATTTCGTAGGAGGATACAGAAGATATCAACGATGGTGTACACCATGCAATATCTCTTAGAATTTCACGAATTCCTCCCCCTAAACGATGGGAACTCATTTTCATGAAAATGGCATTCAGCGAAACGAGTTGTAAACATATCACCAGTTTGTGGTTCGGGGATAACGAATTATACTTGGTGACGTATAACCAATATAAATATCCAATATCCGTTGGAGCCCTATTTTTGTTTATTTAGGAGGTGCAATAGGCACATATACTGCGCATCCAAAAATACGGAGATACAATGTATTTGGCTGCTGACCAGATGCTAATTATATGGAAAATACTTATAATGTATATTTGGTCGAATCTGGACCAATGCAGCAGCATGCAAAATAATGTCTCCATATCGAAATTGGGAGTTTTGTTTTCAATATTAACGGTCTAGCAATTAGTTATAATAATTTAATCAAAAATCTTGGCCAAGCCTTTTTGTGTACAAACGTGGGGCACTGGATGCTCAACATCGATCATCAGTGATACAATAATCATTAAAGACTTGGGAGATAAATTTACTAGCATTATCAAACCGTATTTTCTTGATAGTATATTTAGAAACTTCCGCACTTAATCTGATAATTTGGTAAATGAATCTACCATATTTCGTGTCGTCAAAAACGTACATAGAACCATTTACTTGATGCATCAATTAATACCGTAAAATATTTAAATAATTGATACGATGGGTGGACCAGTCCACATATATCACCATATATTTTTCCAAGAATTTTTATGATTCATTCCCAATTTTAGCTCGTGATGGCCGAGTTATGAATTTTTTTCGAGAAATGAATCACATAAAAACTTATTTGATTGAAAGATCAGAAGATCTTTCAATGGATGGCCATTAGAATTTTTCAAAATGTTATTCATCATGATTAAATCTGGATGATCCAGTCTTTTATGAAACATTTTAAACGTACAGGTAAACTTCGGGTTTACCATGACATATAATTCAATCACATTAATTTTTGTGTAATATAATCGAGAAAATACTGGCAGTTTCTCTAATATATATATTCCAAAATTTCTGATGTGATACAAAGATATTCAATGCCACTTTTATTCATAGTTTACACATAATATTCATTTCTGCAGATATTTTAAAAATTTGTATTAGATTTGGGGGAATATTAATTTCAAATTTTCTCCCCTGGTATTGAAAACTAAATTTTTCCGGAGCCCATAATAATCTTTGTATTTTCCGATATAGTATTCACACTAGTTTTTTTATTTTAAGATCGAACAAATATTTTTAATCTGTTAATATTGTGGCGTTGTCGCACTATCTGCCAGATATATATCTCCATCCTCATTCATAAATTTTGACATCTTCTAGATCAAAATATATTAAAACATATCAAAATATTCACAAAAGATATATAAATACAACATTATACTAAAATATTATTTTAATCATATCATCCAAAAATTGTTGATAAATATTTAGAAAATTATTATAAATTATTTATCTGAATCTGGTAATATTCAACTGAACACATATTATAAAATTTTTGATCAATTTTCAATTAACATATTACCAACGGTTGGACCCCTTTTTTTTTTAATCATCAACGGTTATGATGAATTTTTTTATTTTTTTCCAAAATATATACATTTTTCAAACGGCTAGTAATAGTATTTTTTAATCTATAAATACACTCATTATCCATTCATTTATTCACTGAAAAATCTTATCTCATCTCATTTTTCTAAGAAAATTATTTAACTTTCATTTTGAAAATGATTCGTTTATGTTTAATGCTTTGTTTAGTTTACATTATTGTTTGTTTTTATGGCCTCTCCGTTTGCGAATATATCCCCGAAGAGTTCGTTCTTAATATCGTTTTACTATTTTATGTAATAATTTTTTTGTAATTGCTTGTATTATGAATGTAAACGGTTCATTTTAAATTTAATAAAATTTATATTATGTTTCAATATAAAATATATTATACCTTTTCTTTTCTTGTCTTCAGGAAGACATTCATTATATTATATTGATTTTACTCATTTTATTACTCGTAAATATTTCTGGGTTCAACGAAAAAAATGTCATATCTAGATGAGTATTATCAAAGGAAAGTAAATTGTATCAATAGTGGTTTTAATAATCCCTTAACACTATATTTCGAAACGCGAACCTGTCATTTAATGTGATGAGTTTTCAGAGGTGACCACCATTGTGCCACTTGACTCACACAAACTCGTTCGCTTATAAATGTATTTTTACATCTAATGCCTTTATCATATAATTATTTTCAAACTCATCAGAACAGCGATATTGAAATTTACCAAATTTGATATAAATTATGAAATATAAAAATAACAAAATTTGAAATAAATTTAGGAGGTATAATCTTTTATGTAAGTGAAGAAATTAACGGTATAATTTAAATTGATTAGGAGGCATAACTTTCTATATAAAGATATGATTTAAATTAATTTATGAGGTATAGCCTTCCATATAACGATATAATTTAAATTAATTTAAAAAGTATACCTTTCCATATAACTGAAGAAAAATAACATCATAATTTAAATCAATTTAAGAGGCATAGTCTACCATATAAATAATATAAAATTTAAATTGATTTAATTATACCATAAATTATACTTTAATTTATTATCTTAGATCAAAGGAAAATTGACACGAACTTAAATTGGATAAAGAACTGTTCGTGTTGATAATGTGTTTTAAATATTAATGTATTCATATTTATATATATATATATATATAATATATACGCAGAGATTATGAGAATGAGAGAGAAGAGAGTAACACTTATATTTTATGAGAAGTGTTAGAAAATCCTTCTAGAAATGTAATTATTTAATGTTAGATATTTTTATAATAATAATTATTTATTAGGTTTAACCGACTCTAATCCCCTGTAAATAGGGGAGATGATCGTTTGTAAATTATGATCACATAAGAATAAGTGTAAAACTTACTTTTCCACTTCCTACTTCGATCATATCTCTCTCTAAATAACAATAAATATAATAATAATAAAATATTATATAAATTAAATATTATTTTCAACACGTTATCAGCACGAGCTGCTCCAATCTAAATTCGAACCGATTTGTCTCCCATCTAAAGGTAACTACCTAAGGTATGATTTAATTTATTATTGAATCAATTTAAATTCATATATTATATGGAAGGTTCTACCTCCTAAATTTCATGGAAGGCTTTGCCTCCTCACTTATATGGAAGGCTATGCCTCCTAAATTAATATCTTATAATTTATGATTTAAATTATTTTATTATACAATTTACGGTTTAAATTATTTTGTTATTTACATAAATTTATATATTATTATATATTTGTAGATATCATGTCGAATTTGGCAAAGCTCGATATCGCTGCCCTTGATATATCCAGAAATAATTATATGACATGGGCATAACTATTTTGTGTTTGTTTGAGGTGAGATGCCTTTGGATCTTCTCGATGATCCAGACAGGACATAACTATTTTGTGTTTTGGATTACACGAGATGCAGACATGTTCATCGTAGTTATATTTTTGTGAACTTCTTTAATACAGCTGTTTTTGTGAACTTCTTTAATATCTGAATAGTTCATCGTACACGAGATTTGCTAATGATGAACTGTTTTTGTTTTGTGTGCCCTTATAACTTGTAGTTTGAAGATGGTAACTTCATGAATTAATTTATTATTACTTAGATTCTGCAGTGTGTCATCTTGATTTTTAATAAACAATGTTAAAGAGCTCACTTTTCATGCAGTGCTTATCATTAGCAAATTCAAATATGCTTTTTTATTATTATACAGGTCAACATGAAAAAGATATAAGTGCACTTGGGTTTAACAAATTGATTTTATAAACGTCTGACCATAGAAAGAGGTCGTGGAAATATTGTAGGACTAGAAGGAACTCTATTCTTGTAGTTACGCTTGTGCATCTGTGGTTATGTATGCACACTCTTTTTATGAACTTAGCCATATGTGTAAGCCGAATCTGTGTATACAAATAAAGACATTATCTTTAGGTCTTCTTATCTGTAAAGTTGAAATTGCTTGAGCGTTGAGAAATCTGAAATTCTAAATATTGGAAATCACAAGAATAGCTTATCTGTAATAATTTCTCGGATTATTGAATAGCTGAATACTGAGTAATGGTTTGGCTTTGAATGACGTAGTTTCTTGTTTTGTATAATAATGTCTTAGTCTCTCGGATTTGAATGACTTAGTTTCTTGTTTTGTATAAGAATGTCTTAGTCTCTCGGATTTATAATGATGTCACTCTCGGATATGATTGCCTTTAGGCCATGTTTGCTTTGATTGACTTAGTTTCTCTGATTTGGTAATGTCAGGAACCAGATAAGGAATGGATGATATTCCTCTTAAAAGAAATTCAGACGATATGGGATGGGAATTTGGAACACTCTGTGATCCAACTAATCCAGACAAAGTGAAATGCAAGCGGTGTGGCAAAGTGGTCTCTGGTGGTGTGTATAGACTGAAGTTTCACATTGCTCAAAGGAAAGGTAATGTGTCTTCTTGTCCAAATGCAAGTAAAGAGGATCAAGTGAAGTGTCAGCAGGGTCTTGATGAACTTAAGAAAAAGAAGGGTCTGAAAAGAAAACAAGAACAAGATTTAAGGGATGAGGTAAACATTGAAAAACGTGGGGGCATTGATGAAGAAATGGAAGAACAGCTTGGAAACAGAGATGCTCACTTTCAAGGTCCGATTGACAAGTTTGCTACTTGTATCAATCCAGAAGCAGCCTTGGGTTTAGGAAAACGGCAACAGAGCATACATGATGCGATATCTAAGCAGAAGACACATGCTGTGAGACAGTATTTAGCCAGATGGGTTTATCAGTCTAGCATTCCTTTTAATGCCATTGATAGTGAACCTTTTAAGTTGTTTTGTGAAGCTTTAGGTCAGTTTGGGCCTGGTTGGGCGCCTCCATCTCAGTATCAGATGCGGGAACCATTATTGAATGAGGAAGTTCTTAGGACAAAAGAAAAACTTAAGAGTCTTGAAGAAGAGTGGGAGAAAGAAGGGTGCTCTGTTATGACAGATGCTTGGACAGATATGAAGAGGAGAAGCATCATGAATCTGTGTATTAACTCAAGAGGAGGAACCTGCTTCCTATCTTCCAAGGACACTTCAAAGGACTCTCACACAGGTCAGTTCATATTTGAATACATTGACAAATGTATTGAAGATTTAGGGGCTGAGAAGATAGTGCAAGTGGTCACAGATAATGCTACGAATAATGTAGCTGCTGCAAGATTGCTCAAAGAGAAAAGACCAAGAATTTTTTGGACAGGATGTGCTGCTCATACATTAGACTTGGTTCTTGAAGGAATTTCGAAGTTGCCTATGTTTGCTAAAGTTATAGAACAAGCTAGGACTCTAACAGTCTTTGTGTATTCACATCACAAGACTTTAGCATTGATGAGGACATTTACAAAGAAGAGAGACATTGTCAGACCTGGAGCAACAAGGTTTGCTACATGTTTCTTGACTCTCCACAGCTTGTATGAGAAAAAGGCGCAGCTGAAGGCAATGTTTACTAGTGATGAGTGGTATGATTGCAGTCATTCCAAGTCTACGAAGGGTAAAACTGTGTTTGAGATTGTTATGAGCTTCGGATTTTGGAATTGTGTGATGGTTGTTCTAAAGGTGTTCAGTCCATTGGTTAAAGTGCTCAGACTTGCAGATGGAGAAAAGATACCTTCAATGGGGTTTGTTTATGGAGAGGTTTTAGTAGCAAAGCAAGCAATTGTGGAAGCAACAAATCATCTTGAGAAGAATTACAAACCTATATTTCAGATAATTGATGAGAAAATCAAAGGAAGGTTGAATAGTCCTTTACATATAGCTGCATACTTCCTAAATCCGTATTACTTTTACAAAGATAAAAAAATCCAGTTTGATTTAATTATCAGTGAAGGATTCATGAGTTGTGTAAAGATTTTCTATCACGGTGACTTTGATAAGCAAGATAAAGTAGTTAACCATGAGATTAGTTTGTACAAGAACAAAGCAGGATCTTTTGGAAGAAGCTTAGCACTTAAAGGCTGTGAGAAGAATGATGACAAGTTTGATCCAGGTATGTCTATCTTTAATCCTTTTTATTTCTGTCTTTTATATATACAAATTTGTAATTTATGTCAATTGTTCATAGGAAATTGGTGGGCAACATATGGCTGTGGTGCTCCAACATTGCAGAAGTTAGCTACTAGGATTCTAGCATTGACCACTAGTTCTTCAGGCTGTGAAAGGAATTGGAGTAGCTTTGAAGGGGTTAGTTGATTTATTTATAATCATCTTTTGTTTTAAACTATTTGATTGTCATGTTCTTATTTTACTTTTTACAGATTCACACAAAGAAAAGGAATAGACTAGATGTTTCTCGGTCAAACAATCTAGTCTATGTCCAATTCAACGCAAGGCTATTCAACAAGCAAAGAAAAGTCAGGGAGCAGAATGTCGATGTGCTCTTTGATGATGGCAATGAAGATACAGTGGAAGAATGGTTGGTGGGAAGACGTGTAGGAGAACAAGATGCTGACCTTAATGAAAATTTATTTACACAGGTTCTACGGGCAAGAGATCTCTATGATGATGACTTTGAATCTGAACCAGAAGATGTTGTTGACATGGAGTTTGAACCTGATTTATACCAAGAGGTGCCTCAGTTTCGTGACTCACAATCAGAGGTTTGTATACTCTTTTAGTCACTTGTGTCTCTAGTTTCACTTGTCTATCAGTTTGGTCTCTCTCGTTTCATGGTTTCATGATTACTCATCTCTGGTTTCATGTTTTAATTATCGATGGTGTTGCTTGGAAAGAATGAAAAGACTCGTGTATATATGATTACGTGAAGAGAGAACTAAATGGTGTATTAAACTGGGTATAAAAAAAGTGATTATTGCATCAGTATTTAGTCACTTGTGTCTCTCGCTGGTTTCATGTTTTAATTATCCCTGGTTTCATGTTTCATGTTTTAATTATCACGGAATTGTCCCTTGCTGGTTTCATGGTTTCCTGTTTCATGTTTTAAGTATCTCTGGTTTAATGTTTTAATATCACTGGTGTTGCTTGGAAAGAGTCAAAAGAATCGTGTCAATAGCTTGAAAATGATTATATGTTGTTTCATGTTAACTCATGGCTTTTGTGACTAACACTCTCGGATTTTTTTATTGTTTGCAGGTTGGTGTGGATTCCTAACTCTAACTAACAAGGACAAAGTTCAAACACATCTAGAAGTCCAAAACACATGATATAACTTGATCTTTGGAGATGAAAAGGATAAAGATTTCCTTTCTTTTTTCTTCTTTTGTTTGTATTCTCAAGATCAAGACAATCTATTTTTTTGTCTATCATGTGATTGGACTTCCATTTTGTATTTTGAATTGAGATGTAAATTTGTTCTTCGATATATATATATATATATATATATATGGCTTTTTATATTGTAAGATCTTATATAGATTGATGATATAATTAGTAGATTACAAGAATGATTATGTACGAAACTAAATGTATGTTCATAGGAACTATTAACATGAAGTCAAGAACCTTGAATAAAATTTACTATTGTTACAATAATYGATGAAATTTACTATTGTTAGTTTGTTACATGTATACAATCTACAAAAAAATTAAAAATATTAAAAAAAAACCTTGAAAACTAATCCCCGATTAATCCTCGATTTTCCAAAAACGCTCAAGTCTCGCACTCTCCGCCCTAGGACCGCCTAGCGTTTATTAAAACATGGAGTACAACTATGTAGAACTAGTAAAACTAATACAACTAGTACAACTGGTACAACTATGTTGAACTAGTAAAACTAGTACAACTATGTATTTGAAATTATTAATAATAAATCATAAACCCTAAACCCTTAAAAATAATAAAAACAATTATTAAAATATTATTACAAAATTATGAAAAAAATTACTAAAACAATAAAAAATTTATTAAAATAAGTGTGAACACATGCATTCACACTACAAATATAATAAAATAATATTCAGTTAGTTGTACTGAGTAATCTAGTAATACTCATTTACTCATAATTGTATTTTTGGTTTTTTCAGGTTTTAGTAGTTATACGATATTTTTTAGTTACTTTTTTTAGTTGTACAGATTACAATAGCAAATAATATTATGGTTAGTAAACTTTGACAGAAAAATATTTGTAAAATTACGAATTTTGTATGATCAACATCATAATGGTCTAAGTGTTCAGGAAAGACTTATATATGTCTAAGATATTTTCAAATGAAAACATAACATTTTGATTATTTTTTTTATTAAATTTTATATAAGAATTAAATTGTTAAAATAGCAATAAACAAATAAATATATATATATATAAACAACTTCGATATTTTAAAATTACATATAAATGTAATATACATTGGTAATGGGTATATTAGTAATACTAGTGGTATTTTATTTATATAGTTATATTAGTAATACTAGTGGTATTTTCTTTATATAGTTATCTTAGTAATACTAGTGGTATTTTCTTTATATAGTTATCTTAGTAATACTAGTGGTATTTTCGTGATACTTATTAATACAAAACAATCCAATATAGAACAATCCAATACAAAACAATCTAATACATTGTTCTTAAAACAAAACACAAACAACATAAATTATCACTCATCTTCGCCACCACTACACTCTTGTTCGCCACCAATAGACTCTTCTTGGGTACCACTACACTCAAACCACGAATACAAACCTCTAGTCTTGCTTCTCCTCCTACGCCTGTGTTCTCCAGCTGATAGATACCTTGTTACTTGGCGTCTTCCTCTCTTGCTGACATAATTCAGAGGAAAGGCAACCTTATCACGTACATGATCAAGAACAGTCCACTGAAATGTATGAGGAACCAGATATATCGTTCTGCAGTAGGCTAATGCCCAATGCGACATCCAATAATACTTGGAACACAAATCATGTATATGCATTTTAGTGTCTGCGTTCTTCCTTGCTTCCATAAGGGCGGCTATTGCATGCACACACGGATACTTGTCAATATCAAAACGCTTGCATGCACAAGTCTTCATCTTCAAATCTACCAAATAACCACATCAATTGCGTTTATGCACGTTGTAGAGAAGGAAGAAACTGTTTAGAAGAGTCACCTCCAATAACTTCGCTTTGGCGCACAAAGGATGCAACTCGGTCTCAATATAAGGCACCAACATATGTTCTTCGGTAGAAGCCTTCCGATGTTTGTTAAACCAATAAGATAACTTCTCAATAATCAAATCGATCATCGGTAAAAGAGAGTATTTCCTTGCATCCTTGAAAACACCGTTAATAGACTCAACAGTATTAGTGGTATAGATGTCGTACCTCTCTCCTGGGAAATAACATCTTGCCCATTTTCAAGTTTCTTCACAACTTGCATCAATATATATCCCTGCCTTAGGATACATTTTCTTAAAAGCACCGTACATTGTCAGGAACTCACACTCTGTGTACTGTTGGGCACATTCCATGAACTTACTCCCCAAAGTTTTTTTGTTCACATGGGAAACCTTTAACTTCACATTCTGAGCCATATGAAAAATACAATACCCATGTCGAGATAACGGGTAAACCTCAGCTATTGAATTTTTAAGACTCACGTTTCTATCTATCACGAATACTAGATCACCACTATCCGGTATCAATGTTTTCAACTTATTGAAAAACCAAGTAAGACTCGAATCTTTCTCACCATCAACAACACCAAAAGCAATCAGATAGTGGTGATGATCAGGATCTTGTGCGGTCACAACTATTAACACTCCACCAATCACATGCTTAAGGTGAGTTCCATCCACAATGATCACTTTTCTCATTGCTGCAAAGCCTTCATGCTCCCATGCGAAGAATACATGAGTCTTCATCCAATTCCACATACGTAACTGTACCCGGATTCATCTTCTCCAACATGTACATATAAGAAAACAACATCTTATAACTATCCTCTGAACTACCACGTATATTGTCACATGCTTTCTTTTTCCCTCTCAACGCGGTAGAGTATGATACTTTACAACCAAATTTTCCTTGAACCAAACCCATTATAATCTTTGGACTTGGGGTTTCAAGAACCCCTAGAAAATCTTCATGCAAGAGAGATGCCACTAACCGTGGTGTGCTTCTTCTTTTCCTTTGACTTGTACTTATACTTGTAGATGCACGAGAATACGTATGAATCTTGTTGTATGTTCTAATCGAGAAGCCATATGAATTCTTAATCTTTCCAGCTCGTAAAGCCCAATTGCAACCTTTTTTGGATTCACTACAATTTACCACATACCGCGTTGTATCAGACTTGTCAATATAAAACTCAAAACAGTTCAGATGTCCGGCTTTTTCTACTAATTCTTTCACCTCTCTCTTGGTTGAAAACTCTTGGCCTTTATAGACATCCATACCATCTTCCCATTCAAGATTCACAGCCTGACCTCCTTCCATAGAATGTGTGACCTCAATATTTTCATCGATAAACAAGTTATCCAAGTCTTCTCGCTCACATGCAATATTATCCAAGTCTCCTCGTTCTCGCTCACATGCAATATTATCCAAGTCTTCTCGTTTGCATGCAATATTATCCAAATCTCCTCGTTCTTCATCGTGGACAACCATAACATGATGTTCACACGGTTCACTTGCAGATTCATTCGTGATGCCACAATCAACTAGACAATTTCCTTTAACACTAGAAATCATGTCTTCTATACTCGCACCAACTTGACTTGCTATACATTCTCTTTGAAGTATATCACACCCCAGATTTCGCACATGATTATTGACAATCTCCACATGCAACACACTATGCTCTTCATACAACTCCAAATAACACAAAACATCATCATCATCGTAGATATATACTGGTTTCTTAGGCTCCACTTCAACTGGAATGTAACTAAATTTCACTTCAGCACTATCTTCATCCAACCCCATTTTTCTGCATATTTGTTCCACCAGCAAAGTATAAGTGACCTCCTCACTCGATGTTTTCAACAAAAGAGTATAATGCACATCTTCTCTCGAAATCCATACTACTCCATCTCTCTTCCTCAAATAATGTCCCCCATAATCAAAATTATGAGAGTGAGCTGTTTTTTATTCATTGTACCCTGAAAATAATAACAACATTCAGTAATACAAATATACTTAGTAATACTAGTTTTATTCAGTTATACAAATATACTTAGTAATACCAGTTTTAATCAATTATACAAATATACTTAGTAATACCAGTTTTATTCAGTTATACAAATATACTTAGTAATACCAGTTATATTCAGTAATACATTTTTCCGAAGTAATACACAAAATCGAGCTTCAATTCTGCATACCCGTCACTCACCCACTACAATATCTCCAAATTTATGATATACATTACCTCAAACGAGCTTCAGTTAAAGGAAACGAGCTTCACTCGAGCTCCAACCTCCAAGCTCTAATGGCGGACGGTGATGGTTCGGAAGCTTCAAAAACACCAGCTAATGGAAGAAACAAAGCTCCTTTCGACCTCCAGTGGCGGACGGAAGCTTCAAAACACAAATCTCCAATTTTTTTCCTCTTCAAAAACGAGATTCAATGCGCCACAAATGGAGTAAATGGGATGGTTGGAGGCGAGGGGAGACGAAGAAAAAACATAAAGAGGAGAGAGAGATTCGTACGAGGTTGTTGTTGGGGAGTGGGTCCCATTTGTTTTTAATTAAATTTTATGTGGATTGTTTTTTGTTTTTGTTTTTCGCTTTGTTTTTGTTTTTTAGGATTATTTTAATCAAGGGTAGTTTTGTGTTTTATAAAAAGGTGAAAGGATAAGAGGTATTTAGATTAGGAGCGGGTAATTGAGAATGATGTTTGAAACCTAAAGGCTGTCTAGCAGTTGATCCGTTTAATTTAAGAGTAATCGGCGAAAACTGAAATGAGTTGTTTTGTCTTGGAGCAGATTCATAAGATTATATATATATATATATATATATATATATATATAATAGCGTGTGCCCATGCTTTTAATTTCAGACATTTCCATCATCTTCGTTGCAGCTTCGTGGAACTATTTTCTCTTTTTCCAAGATAATCTTAAAGGTCTGTCCTTTTTTATTTTTGTTGTTTTTGTTGTATAATTAGGGTTCTTCCTTCCTTGTGGATATTTCACTGAAATATAGCAATTGATCTTGGTATTATTACTCAGGATCTGATGTTTTTTGGGTTTGTCCTCTTGTTTTGATCGAAAGATTCAATTTTGTAAATTGGATCTAGGGATTTAGCTGAAATAACGTTTTTGGGTTGAAAACAGAGCAAATAATTTCTGGGTCTTTAATGATGGAATGTTGTTGTTAACAGTGAAAAAATCAATCATGTTGGAGAAAGAGTTTTTTCACCGAATACGGTGAAGCAAGCCAATATTTGATCCAAGAAGTGGTGGGCAAAGGAAGCTACGAAGTTGTTGCTTCTGCAGAGTGTCCACACACAGGAGGCAAAGTGGCGATCAAGAAGATGACCAATGTGTTTGAAACATGTTTCAGACGCCATTCGGATCCTCAGAGAGATCAATCTTCTCAGGCTTCTTCGACATCCGGTTATCGTGGAGATTAAACATAACTGGGTATAATGATAAAAGAGAAAGAAACTTATCGGAGAGATTTTATTATATGAAAATTGTTGTGATATTGTATTGTTATGAATGAATTTCTTTACATTGAAACATCTTCTTAGGCAAATGAATTGAGTTTACTATGTATGCATAGTGACAGTAGGTTCCACCTATATGACGTTTGTTGAGAGAAGTTTCTTCGACGATGCCTAACTTTGACGTTTATAACACTCCCTCTTGGAGACCGATGTCAAATGCATTGCGTTTTCTGCTTAGCGTCTTTGTTGCCATGTTAAAAATCCTTATAGAAAAATCCAGTGGGATAAAACTTCATAAGGTAAAAAGAGTACAACACGTAAGCTCTCCTTCGAATTACGTCATTTTCATATGTTTCATTGATGACGCATTCTAATGTTATGGACATGTTTCTTGAACATCGAGGTGGGTAGTGATTTGGTGAAAAAGTCTGCACCATTGTCGTATGATTTGACGTATCTTACTTCAATGTCCTTATTCTTCTCAATCTCCTGAGTGCATGCAAAGAACTTTGGAAGGATATGTTTGGCTCTATCACTTTTGATATATCCTTCCTTCGTCTGTACGACACATACAACATTATCTTCATAAAGGATTGTTGGCTCCGTGTTTACGTGAATTCCACTGCTTGATTTAATGTGTTTTCTTATCGATCTTAGCCATACACATTCGCTACTTGCTTCATGGAGTGCGATGATCTCGACATGATTTGAAAAAATAGCCACAAGAGTCTGTTTACGCGAATGCCATGATAGTAGTGCCTCCGATCGTAAACACATATCCTTTGTAATCGAGCTTTATGTGGATCCGATAAATATCTTATATCTGCAAAACCAATCATTTGACCATTTGAATGGTTAGAATAAAATAATCCTAAATCAATCGACCTTTGAAGATATCGGAAGACATGTTTAATACCATTCTAATGTCTTCGAGTAGGGGATGAACTATATTTTGCTAAAAGATTGATGGCAAATGATATATCTGGTCTAATACAATTAGTCAGGTACATAAGGGCTCCAATCGCACTTAGATATGGTACTTCTAGGCTAAGTATCTCTTCATTTTTCTCAGATGGTTGGAATGGATCATTATCAACATTTAATGTTCTTACGACCATAGGGGTGCTGAGAAGAGTAACCTTATCCATGTTAAATCTTTTGGTATATGTGGATTGATGCACAAACATACCCTTTTGGTATCTCTCAATTTGTAGGCCAAGACAATACTTTGTCCGCCCGAGATCTTTCATCTCAAATTCTCTTTTCAAGTAATTTGATGCTTCTTGTATTTCTTTTTGAGTTCCAATCATATTCAGATCATCAATATATACCACGATTAATGCAAATCTGGATATTGTTTTCTTGATTAAAACACATGGGCATATAGGGTTGTTCACATATCCTTCTTTCATCAAGTGTTTACAGAGGCGATTATACCACATACGCCCAGACTGTTTTAGTCCATATAATGATCTTTGCAATTTTATTGCACATAACTCTTTGGGTTTAGAACTTAATGTTTCTGGCATTTTGAATCCATCAAGAATTTTCATATAGTTATTAGTATCTAATGATCCATACAGGTAAGCTGTGACCACATCCATGAAACGCATTTCTAAATTCTCTTTAGCTGCTAGATTCATCACGAATCTAAACGTTATTGCATCCATAACGGGAGAATATGTTTCCTCGTAATCTATTCCGGGTCTTTGAGAAAAACCTTGGGCCACGAGGCGAACTTTATATCTCATAATCTCGTTTTCTCATTTCGTTTTCGAACGAATACCCATTTATATCTGACCGGTCTCACATCTTCAGGTGTGAGTACAATAGGTCCGAATACTTTTCGCTTATTGATTGAATCAAGTTCGACTTGTATAGCATCCTTCCATTTTGGCCAGTCATGTCTTTTCTGACATTCTAATACAGACTTTGGCTCAATATCATCGTTTTCATCACATCTTTTCTTTGCAATAAGGTATATGAAAACGTCATCGGTGTTATCAACTTCATGTCGATTCCATGTTTTCCAATTAATGGCATAGTTGATGGAAATCTCATGATTATCTTCAGGATTATGAGTTTACATGTTATCATTAGTCTCATAGTTTGTTTCTTCCCAAATACATTCTGTTATTTTGTGATCATTATGCTTTTCAGCTTTTTTTCTTTTTCTAGGATTTTTATCCTTAAAACCAACGGGTCTACTACGCTTCAGGCGTACTTTAGACTCACATGTATCATCTGCTCTTCCACCTTCATGTGGTATTTTAATTTGAGTAGAAACATTTGCAGTTGGTATGTGTGATTTAGTTACCGTTTTGGTATCTGCAAATGCATCGGATAGCTGATTTGCAATATTCTGTAAATTTACAATCCGTCGAACTTCCAGTTCTGATTGTTTGGTAAGTGGATCAAGGTGTAACAGTGATGGTACACACCATTTGATATCCTTCTCTACTTGTTTATTTTCTCCCCCTATAACCGGGAATGTTTTCTCGTCAAATTGACAATCGGCAAAACGTGCCATAAAAACATCTTTTGTCTTTGGTTCTAGGTATCGTATAATTGATGGAGAATCACAACAATTATATATTCCCAACCTTTTTTGTGGTCCCATCTTTGTACGTTGTGGTGGTGCTACAGACACATATACCACACAACCAAAAATTCTTAGATAAAAAATATTTGGTTCTCGACCAAATGTTAACTGTAATTGAGAATATTTATGGTATGCACTTGGTCTTATACGAATTAGTGCCTCTGCATGCAAAATAGCATTTTCTCATACAGATATTGGGAGTTTTGATCTCATTATCAATGATTTTGCAATTAATTGCAGCCGTTTAAGCAATGATTCAGCCAACCCATTTTGCGTGTGAACATGAGCTACAGGATGTTCAACTTCAATTCCCATTACCATATAGTAATCATTAAATGCTTGGGATGTGAATTCATCCGCATTGTCTAGTCTAACTCTTTTAATGAAATAATCTGGAAACTGTCCCCTCAGTTTGATTATCTGAGTTAGAAATCTCACAAATGCTATATTGCGAGATGATAATAGAAAAACATGTGATCATCTACTGGATGCGTCAATCATGACCATAAAATAATAGAATGGTCCACATGGTGGGTGTATGGATCCACAAATATCGCCTTGAATTCTTTCAAGGAACTTAGGTGATTTTTTATCAACCTTGAGTGACGATGGCCTTATGATTAATTTTCCAAAAGAACATGCAACACATGTCGTTTTATTTCCCATATCAATCTCCTAGATTTTTAGAAAATGACCATGTGAGTTCTCTATTATTCTTCACATCATTGTGGTGCCTGGGTGACTTAGGCAATCATGCCACAATATAAATCTTCTGGATTTCGTTTGAAATCTTCTGGATTTTTTTTTACCACAAGTTGTGATTCTATTGCATCTATATATGTTTGATGCAAACCAGAAAAAAGTTTTGGTAATTTTTCCAAGATAATCTTTTTGCCATTTTTATTTGAAGTTATATATATAACCTTCTTTTCATTCTCAGTCCCAAACTGGGTATCATACCCTTGAAGGTAGATATCTTTAAAACTCAACAACTTCTTTTTTGAATTTGGAGCATATAAGGCGTTATCGATGGAAAATTTTGTTCCATTTGGCAACGAAAATCTAGCTTTACCAGTACTTTCTATCACGTCTGCAGGACCTGATATTGTGTTGACAATGATATTTTGGATTTTAAATCAGAGAAATACCTCTTATTTCTCAAAATAGTGTGCGTTGTACCACTATCTGGTATACAAATTTCTCTTACCATTTTTTTGGATATTGTCTCTTCTGTATTGTGATCCATTTCTGTAACAAATATTATTGATAAAAACACACAACAATTATTATTAATAAAATTATACAATAAGTATTCTTAATAAAATCATGATGTATTTATTTGAAAATATAACATTATTATTCAAACGATAAAAATACATAATTATTAATAGCATTACTGGAGACTGTTCAGCAGTTTCACTACAACTGCTTTACATATTCATAGAAATGGTCTAGTCGAGCTCATTGGCAAAGTCAAAAGAATCGATGTACGTTGTTCTCTCAAAATTTTCATTGAGATTTACTTCCTTCCCTTTGCCCTTAAGTGACCTTTGTATAATTTTCAAAGATGTGGAGGTATACGACACACTCGAGACTAGTGTCCTTTGGATCTGCATCTGTAACAGATACCTTCACGTTTCTGGGTGGTATTTTCTTGAATTTATTTCCCTTGGAAAGATTGTTCAGGTCGGATCCATTTCAACAACTTCCTTTCTTGTGGAGGAGTGAATCTATCATGTCCACAGCCACGGCCACGACCCCGATTTGTTTGATATCCTTGCTCTGAATGTTTTGTTTCCATTGCATTCACTTCAGGGAATGCTTTGGTTTCAGTGGGCCGAGCATTGTGGTTCTTGATGAGAAGTTTATTATTCTTCTCAGCTATCATAAGAGCCACAATCAACTCGAAAACCTTTTATACCCACGGTTCATGTATTGTTCTTGCAGGATATAATGTCTTTTATGAAAAGTGAGATATGTCTTTTCGAGCATTTCTTCTTTTGAGACAGGTTTACCACAATATTCCAATTGTGCTGCTATTCTCAACATAGCAGAATTAAATGTCTCCACCTTTTCAAAATCCTGAAATCTCAGGTTTGTCCATTCATCCAGAGCATGTGGAAGAGTTATCGTCTTCTGATTATCAAACATTTCTTTAATAGCTTTCCATAACTCTGCTGAGTCTTTTACTTGTGCATAATCATGAATTAGATTTTTATCTAAATGTTTCCTGAGAAACATTACAGCCTTTGCTTTCTCATCAGGAGGCGAAGTGTTTTGCACATTAATGGTATTGGTCAATTTTTCTGACCCAAGATATATCTCTATATCGGTGGTCCACGGTATGTAGTTTGCACCAGTTATTTTGAGAGCGGAAAAATGAAGTTTCTCAATATTTACCATTATTTTATCTAAAAACAAAACCAAAATATAATTTTATTAAAATGATTATTAAATCGATTACATGTTAATAAGTAAAGCGATTAAAACGACAAATATTCTGTAACTAAGACGCAAGAAATAAGAACATTTCTAAGAAAGAACTATACAATTTCTCTTCCCCGAGACAAAGCCAAAATTTACTCAGAAGGAATAAGAAGATTATTCTATGATAAAATTCAATTGTTTATTGTGTTTGTTTGCCTTTTGTGTATACTTTTTTTTTCCAAAGAACCCATAATCTTAAGCATGTTAAGCAACCACTTTTTGTAAACAGAAACGCCAAACGCAAATGGTAGCGTTTGTGTTACAATGAGTAAAAACTTTTAGGTTTATATATTTTAAAAATGTGAATTATGGGTTTCAAATTTCAATATTAATCGTAAATGCAAACGTAAAACTTGGTTTGAAGCATTAAAATGCAAAATACATAGGCTGCCTAAATCCTCCTTACAGGATCATCTAGATAATTTGTCAGACATTTTTTTATAAAGATATTGAAAAATATCTTTAGAAGGATAATCATATTTTCATGTGAAAAGACTATTTATTGTTCTTACATATGATAAAATATTTGTTTAGCATTTTGTCATATCTAAATATGACATTTTCTTAAACGTTTTGTTGTTTCACAGTCCGGTTGCTGCAAACCACCGACTGCGTGTGGCTACAACTTTGTGAACCCAACACAGTGGCTAAATCCGAACAATATGGCTGCAGACGCAGACTGTTACTTATGGAGCAATGACCAAAGCCAGCTTTGTTACAATTGCAACTCATGCAAAGCTGGTCTTTTGGGAAACCTTAGAAAAGAATGGCGTAAAGCAAATCTCATACTTATAATCACAGTCGTTGTTCTCATATGGGTTTAAGTTATTGCGTGTAGTGCGTTTAGGAATGCTCAGACTGAGGATCTCTTCCGCAAATACAAACAGGGTTGAGTCTAAATTTGTTTGTAGTTGTTGAAATCGAAATATTCGGAAATAGCTTGTGATATTATTTCTCTGTTTTGGAAAGGTTTTTTCTTTTATGGATATTGTTTTGTTTATGTTAGATTGCTTGTTGAAAGGAAATAAAATTGAAATAATATGTACATGGTCAATTTTATATTATAGTTTTGGATGCAAGTGTGTAATTAATGCTGTTTTGGTTTTATATTTAACCAACTTTTTTTCCGGTTTAGTTTGGTGTTTAGAAGGTTATTATTTATTTTTTTATGTAAGGTTGAGTTTACGCTAGAACCTTCTTTTTTACATCGAGTTATAATACTAGAACTTTTTTTTTTTGTTCACCTTATAGTACTAGAACTATAGAATTAGAGTGGGTGTGCTCATCAGAGGAAGAAGGTTCTGATTCGGTTCATACCCAATCGTCTTCGTCGTTAGTGGTGTTTACACCTCCACAGACTCCAAACACAGCAACTGGCTTATCGTCACAGAAGACAACACAAGTAGACAAGGCAGCAGCAACTCCGGTAAAACGGTCTGCATGTCTAGTGAGAAGTGATAGTATCTGTGCTTCCAGATGTGTGGGCGTCTCCTCCGCAGTGTCTTAGTCAGAAAATTGATTCTCAAGTTGTTTAGCAGCAAACCATTGATTGTGTTCTGCCTATTCTGATTGTGTTCTGCCTATTCTGTATGATGTATCTCTGAGTTTTCACAACTCTCTTCTTCTTCTTCTTCTTCTTCTTCATTGCTCTCTCTTGCTCTCGTCATATTGGAATCTCGTGTGTAATGGTTTCTCTTAAAACTTGAAATTCATATATTTATTTACTCTTTAGAACCATATCTATTACAATCCACCTTACCTATTCATTTGCTTATAATGTCTACATAAAACACTAAAAGGAAAAACTCACTACTCTGAAAAAGCTTACATAATCAAAATCTATGCAATTAGACATTAGGGTGCAAGCTCCTCCATCCACAGTACTACCTCTCCCTGAAGTTTTTATCCTTTTGATGTCAAATTTTTTAAAAAAATAATAATAAATAAATTAGAAACTGGATTAAGAATCGATCAAATATGTGAAAAACTCAAAATTAATTAAGCTGCAAAATAAGTAATTTAATTTAACTGAAGATTTAAGACAAATTAAAACCTTTTAAGTCCCTCTCTCTCTCTCTCTCTCTCGCCCAAAGCTCCCCAAGACTCAAACTTCAAACTCGATTCGTACTCTGGAACTTAGAATTTGAGGTTCCTTTTTCAGCGAAGTCCTCTTATGAGCCTTACCCAATTCTAATCTTGTGTTTGATCAACCAATTATCGCTTGATTCTGGTCGATCTGGATTTGTCTGTAAGTGTTTCTGATTAGTCTCAGAAACCCTTTTGAAAATTATTCAGGAAAGCCATATTTTGATCTCCAATGGCGGCAGTGACTCTATCCATGGGGCAATCCTGTGGCATGGTACTCATTTGTATTTATGATTGTGCTTCTTCGGAGAACGTATCTCTGCTGTAATTTTTTTTTTTTTTTGGGAATAATATCTCAGTGTTGTGCTGGTAGAAGATTGCGTAGTGTGATTGTAATCGAAGCTCAGAGAGGAAAATGGAATAGAAGGAGGTACCCCAAAAAATAGAGCATCCACGTGTCGAGCTGATAGAGAGCAAGATAGAATCAACGGCTGCGATGAAACTGTCTAAGATCAACGCTCAAGATCTAATCTGGCAATCAACGGTGTAGAAGTGGCCGTTAGAGTTAGAGATCAACGGCTGAGATTCAGTATGAGAATTAGCTTCTGTAGCTTTATATTCTAAACGCGTTGATTTGATTTAGTAGTGAAAATTGATTGTAAAAGTTTCTGGTTCTCGTTTGTGTGTTGGTTTGTTGTTCATGAGTTCTAGAACCTTAGGGTTCTTTGCTCTTGGATTCTGAGCTCTAGCTTTAGTTAGCTTGGCTTAGTTGTTTGTGTTCTTGATGTGTTGAATCTTTGATTCTCTCCTCAAGGATTCCGGATTGTGGCTTTGAGTAGCTTGATTCGGTTGTTTTCGGATTGTAATTTGTATTGATTTCTTGTGAATACAAATTGCTTTAACAGATTTTTTTCTTGTTTGTGGAAAATGAATCAATCAAGCTGGTTCTGTAGGTTGGGTAATTTCTTCTTCTCCAAAGTGTGGAACATATCTTATCGTTCAAAGCATAAATTTTCTGACAATCTTCTCGAACAAGTTGAGAAGTATGCAACTGCTCGGCTCGAAAATCATTCCAAGTTGATAAGCAAGGTAAAAAAATCCAGTTTTGTTCGTTTGTTTATTGGTATATGAAATTTGTATCCATGTTTCTCTATGCATTTCAAATAGTTGTGGTTTCCTACCCTATTGCGCAGGTTGCAGCTTTGACGGAGTATGATAATGTTGATGATTTTATTGATAAGAAATCTGATGATGTGCCATGTATCCTTGCAAATTCTAATCCTGCTTTGACCAAAACCATGAAAGCAAATTTCCTGTAAAATAGAACCGCGTGAAGTCTCCGGAAAATACGATGGAGGTGTGTTTCCCAAATTCAACCATCGTATTTGGGTCGAAAAGAAGCCCAACAAAAAAAAAGGATTTGAGCCCATAAAAGAAATAACAAGCCCATAAAGAAAGATGTCCGATGATTCCATAAAAACATGCGAGGCACAGATGACAGATCTCTCAGCCGCAGCGATAAAACCCACAAAGGCTCTCTCTCATCCGTAGGCACATTCAAAGGCCGATCTAACCCTAATTTAGCGAGAGAGTCTCAATTTCTCTCGTGATCTCCGTTGAACCATGGCCGAAGATCTCTTCAAGATCGAAGATTTCTCCGGTAAGATCTCTCTCCATCTCTTACCCGAAATTGTTTGCTTAGATTTCATATGATCGATCTGTCGTAGTTAACTAGCCGGATCTAATCGATCTTTCATAGTAAAATAATGGTTAATGGATGTAAGAGCATCTCCATTCCTAATCCCCTCTTAGGGTTCTTAACTATATTTTAATAATATATTTTCTAAAGGGGGTTCTTAATTAGGCATTTTTTTTCTAGGAGGTTCTTAATTAGGCATTTTTAGAACCTGTCTCTTAGCTTATTATTTTTTTTTTCATTTATTAAAATTACAATTAATAGCTAAGAACCTCATTAAGAGTCTTGCATTGGAGGTGGTCTAAGTTATTGTATCTTTATTTTGTAGTAAATAACTAAATTATAATTTCAAAAATAAGAAAAATAAAAAATGTTTTTAATTTACATAGTAAAATTCATTTTATCTAAAATATACTATCATATTTTCCAAATAAATAAAATTGATATATATATATATATATATTAATCTAAAATTTTTAGGTAAATAACATTATAGTTTAATGAATTAATTTAATAAATTATTTAATGTTTATATATTATTAGTTGAGCATAATACTTGGTAACAAACATTGCTTTAATTAATCATGTCATCATACGATGCATGTGTACGGTCTCGTTTTTTCAAGCATCCTTAGATGTTCACCCGTGACTTATCACGATTTCATTCCCAAAATGTGGATATCAGTTTCACTCCCTTTTCGCACAGCAATAAATAAATTATTGTGTAATTTTTGTATTTTTTTTTGAATATTTAATACGTATAACGTACGTATTATACCCAGTAATAGCTAGTAATGGAAAATTTTGAAATGTGGAGAGGTTAAAACAGTTATGCATCCCAAAAAAGCTCTCTCCTTGGCAAAACTTATTTATGGCTATGTTTTTTTTTTCGATACAATAATTAGTTATAAATACATGCATGTATCAAAGAAATTACAGTTTACAACACTTTCTCTAGCAGAAGAAAATTTCAAAAAGTTTTTTCTGTGTTAACTTCAATTCTATTAACTTCCTCAATTCTAAAGACCAACCTTTTAGATAACCTAAAATCTCTAACCAATTCATAAAAAGATTGTAGAGAAAAAGTCTTCGGATTATCGAACGTAGTCTTTATGTCGAAATAGTAATATGGATCTCATCTTATTTAATATATAAGAACCTAGATTACTCGGGACAACGCAAACATTATAATGTTATGATTTTCGTATTAGAAGTAGTCATTAATATAGTTGATATATTTACATTTTAACGTCGGAAGATTGTATATATGATTACTTTTCTAACATGAAAATATACTAGTAAATAGTAGTATTTTTAAAAAGGCATCGAATTACTATTTAAGAAAACAAAGCAAATATTCCGAAACTAATGGAGAATGGATATGAAGGAAATTCAATGAACGCAAATCTAAGATCGAGCAACACTGTAGGCTTCGCCCGAAAGGCATTTTACTCCACGACAAAAGTTTACCTTCAAAAGAAAAAAAGAACCTTTGCGTTTTACTTGTTTACACACATTCCACGACATTCTCATATTTTTATACTATATGCCCCTATAATTCCGAGTAGTTTCTTTTGTTTCGGGAAACTCTAAATTCGTTTAAACGAATAGTTTCAAAATTTTATGAAGAAAGAAAAACTTCCCACGTGAATTAAAAAAACATAAAAATTCGAGCATCAAAGTATGATAACAACTTGGACCACACTTTTACTCGCATTTCGATTATAAATAAGCTTAAAATATATTTCCGTGGAACTAATCAATAGTCAAAATGTTGAGTTTATTATATTCCCACCGTGGAACTAACCAATAGTCAAAATGTTGAGTTTCTTATATTCCCACATATTATCGGTAATATCATTAAAAAATCATTTTTAATCCGCTCAAACCTAATTATAAACATGTGTGCTTGTGGGATGAATTTAGTTGAAAAGACACATCTTTTAAAACTATGCATCTGTAGAGAACTTAGGAACCTGTACTTTTGGGTATGAAATTTCATGGGATGCTGCTTCATTCTTCTCTGATCTCAGGTTCTACGTTCTCAGGGAATTTCAGAAGATGTGTTTTGCTGATTGTGTACTTTTAAACCCTTTTTTTTTGGCAGATCACTACAATGAGAAAAAACACTACCAAATTTTCTTCTAGTTCTTCCAGTATTCATGTCACTGGACTTTGGGATTATGAGAATGCATGGATCCCTGACGACTTCGAAATTGAGGATCTTAAAGGGTGCATCGAAGCTGCTCTTCAGAAATCCAATTCAAATTATGTTATACAAAACAAGATAATCGCAGTTGGACCTGGCACCAGAGCTAGAGCTCGAATGAATAGGAATTGTCCTGATTTCAAACTCAAAGCGATCCCAAAAGCCAACCTGCGATGTGATTATCAAGATTGTGGTGAATTAGTAATACGTCGTGATGGATACCAACGAGGTAAAAAGTTTTTGAAATTGGATTGAAAATAATGTTTCTGAAATTGTATGAAATTGGATTGTGTTTTTTTTTTTTTATACAAAGCAATTAATGAAGAAAACTGACACTGCTGATAAGTATATTATCAAGAAGTTGTTTCTGAAAGGTTCGACCATAGGAAGAACTTCTTGGTAATCATCGGAGACGTCGGTTTCGGAGCTTCGCTCGCCACATTAAAGAATCACAACATTAATGTAATGTTGGCGTTACAGGAAAATTCGAGGCTAGCGTTGTTTGATAGTGCTGCAGCAACCTGGATTTGGAAATCAAATGACGATCGTGATGTTGATACTATGTTGAAAAAAGGTAGACCTATCACTCGTGACCGCTTTCGTAATCGAGCTAGGTAAAGCTTGGTTTTACATATGACTAGTTTTTTACCTGGCTCGATTACGAAGGCGGTCACAAGTGATAGGTCTACCTTTTTTCAACATAGTATCAACATCACGATCATCATTTGATTTTCAAATCCAGGTTGCTGCGGCACTGTCAAACAACGCTAGCCTCGAATTTTCATGTAACGCCAGCATTACATTAATGTTGTGATTCTTCAATGTGGCGAGCGAAGCTCCGAAACCGACGTCTCCGGTGACTACCAAGAAATTCTTCCTATAGTCGAGAACTTTCAGAAACAACTTTTTGATAATATACTTATCAGCAGCGTCGGTTTTCCTCATTAATTGCTTTGTAAAAAAAAACACAACTCAATTTCATACCATTTCAGAAGCATTATTTTCAATCCAATTTCAAAAACTTTTTACCTCGCTGGTATCCATCACGACATACTACTAATTCGCCCTAATCTTGATAATCACATCGCAGGTTGGCTTTTGGAATCGCTTTGAGTTTGAAATCCGGACAATTCCTAATCGCTCGAGCTATAGCTCCGGTGCCAGGTCCAACTGCGATTATCTTGTTTCGTATAACATAATTTGGATTTCTGAAGGGCAGTTTCGATGCACCTTTTAAGGTCCTCAATTTCGAAGTCGTCAGGGATACATGCATTCTCATAATCTCAAAGTCCAGTGACATGGACACCGGAAGAATTAGAAAAAAATTTGGTAGTGTTTTTTCTTATTGTAGTGATCTGCAAAAAAATAGGGTTTAAAAGTACATGGAACCTGAGATCAGAGAAGAATGAAACAGCATCCCATGAAATTTCATACCCAAAAGTACAGGTTACTACTAAGTTCTCTACAGATAAAAGACGTGTCTTTTCACCTAAATTCATCCCACAAGCACACATATTTATAATATCAATACACACTGCAATATGTATATATATGTTCTCTCGGATGCTTAACACAGAAAGGAGAGTCATTCAATCATATACCAAAACTCAAAACAGGCCATATAAATTATTCTCACTACTGAACAAATTAACCACCAGAGAATAAAAAGAACAAATCATTTTTACGTTCTAGCAGAATCCAATCTTGTAAAACATAAGAAACTTATAGAAAGATCAGAATGATTATTCTTCAAATAGCAAATTCGAGCAGAGAAATGAAGCACATATTCACTGTTCTAATGCAACTCTATATCATCTTAGGCAACAATCTAACAATGTGAGAGGCTAAATGTATCAGAGATATGGGAAGAACATAGATCCATCCTCGAATTCATGTAATTACACAAATCAAACACTCAAATCACCTCATACTCCAACCTGTACTAAGGTACATCAATTGAAAAAACTGAAATAGAATCGAAAAATTTGATAGTACTAATCCAAACAAATCGATCATCTGCAACGAAAAATCCAAGTTCTCGGCGCTCAAAACAAAAAGAAACCGACAAGAAAACAAAACGCAAATCAAATGAAACCGCTTCGACACTATTCGTTATTGCCAATTTGGTTGAGATGTTTATTCCCAGGCGTAAGGTACAATATTGATACTACTAATTTGGTTGAATCTCTCAATAACGTTTTGAAAGATGCACGACACTATTCGTTATTGCCAATGCTTAATGCAATTGTGGTAAAACTTGCCGAATAGTTTAACAAATAGAGAAAAAAATGTGGTGAGATACCGAATACTCAAAAACTAGGACCAATGGTGAATATGGAAATGCACGATCGATGTGAACTTGCGAAGAAATCAACGGTACGTGAGCTTAACACTTATCTTCTAGAATACCTTGTGATGGGTCGAGATGGTAAAAATTATTTGGTTGATTTGAGAAAGAAAACTTGCTCTTGCAAGCATTTTGATATTGATAAATATCCGTGCGAGCATGCAATAGCAGCTAATAGTACCTATGCTGAGAGCACGGGTGATAAAGCTCCCGTACATGAGTTATGTTCAAAATATTATTTGGTTGATCAGTGGTGTGCAGCTTATTGCAGGACAATTTATTTTGTCTCATAAGTCTGATTGGGTTATTCCCGATTAAATACAAGCTCAATGTGTCTTACCTCCACATTACGTACCAAGAAAAAGAAGAACTTAAGTGACGAGATATCCTTCAGTTGGCGAATATCGACGGAAGAGAAGCTCTATGTTTTCTACATTTACTACTTAAACTTATTTTGTGTAATTTAGATCAAACTAATTTATGTATTTTGTATAATCGTATTATGTAATTTGGATCAAAATAATTTATGTATTTTGTTACAATCATATTATGTAATTTGAGTGCATGTCTCATTTTATATGTTCAATCATTTTATTACAATATTTTTGGAAATGGAATATAAAGGAAAATGTTAAATTTAGAAGTCAATAAACATGCATGTCTATTACATAGAGACAAACATTTTTTAAAAGAAAAAAGTTTTATAATCAATATAACATAAAACGTTAAATTTAGAAGTTTTAAAAAAATATTTGGTTTCAATCGACATCTTCCACTATCTACTATATACTCTTATGGTTATTTTGTGATTTTTAACAATATATGTATGAAAATTATTCATAATACACAGTTTGATACATATAGTTATGCAAATATGTTTTTCTTGTAAATAAAATGACTATAATCGTATGTTCCACTAAAAAAAAAAATTAAGAGAAGGTTTTACTAATTATATCATAAATCCAAAAAAAGTTTAACTACTCATTTTTGGGTCAACTGGTAACTTAGATCCGCTATTTAGTACAACTAGTCTATTTATTCAATATTTTATTACGAATTACGACGCCACATATAATAAAATAATATTATATGTAAAAAAAGGCGCCATGTAGACATTAAGATAATATTATTTATAAAATAACAGCGCCATGTGGACCACGAGGATTCTAGTTAAACCAATGAAAATTTTAGTTAAACCAACGAAAATACTAGTTAAACCAACAAAAATCTAGTTAAACCAACGAAAATTCTAGTTAAACCAACGAAAATTCTAGTTAAACCAAATGAAACTTCTAGTTAAACCACCGAGAATTCTAGTTAAGCCAACGAAAATTCTAGTTAAACCACCGAGAATTCTAGCTTAACCAACAAAAATTCTAGTTAAACCAATGAAACCATCCTAATACAAATCCGAAACAGAATATAAAACCATCTTAATACAAGTCCGAAACAGAATATAAAATCATCCTATTACAAGTCTAAAACCATTAAAAAAAAAAGACATTAATTTTTTCCTTTTTTTTTTTTTTCTTTTGTCCGTTTTCTTGTTTTTGTCTTGTTCTTGCGTAAAAGGTGTACGCTGAAACTTAGACGGCTTTACGACCCTCTTTCTAGCACACATCTTGAACCTCTGTCTAGGTTTGACCGATCCCACCCGTCCATGTAATAATTCAGTGGTTGTAGGGTGTGGTGAAGGGCTTGGTTCAGTGGCTTTCTCAGGAGGTGTTGTAGGGGCTGGTTCAGGGGATGTTGTAGGGGCTGTTGAAGGAGCTGTCTCAGGGGCTGCTGCTGGGGCTGTCTGTTGTGCTGAAGTTCCACCAGTCTCAAAGTTTCCACCAGTCTCATAGACACCTTGTGCTGAGGTTCCACCATGCTCATACCAAGCTAAAAACATTATTTGCAAATTACACTAAACCATTTGAAAACAATTATTTATAAATTAGACAATTCTAATTTCTTCGTGGTGGACTCCAATTGAAATCCTCATTCTCCCAGGAATTTCTTTTCCCTCGCCTTTGCTCCTCCATAAAACCTTCCACGGTTTTTAGCCTATTGGTTACAACAAGAAGCTGCTCCTTAACCTGCGTTAATTCCCTCAAAACAGTTCGCAATTTTTCATTAGGCTGAGCTTCCGGCATGCTTGTTGCCTCAGGTACGGACTGATGTGATGTCTCAGGGGCTGCTTGGAGGTCTCGTGATTGACGATCTTTATTGCACAAGTCCTCCCAAAATATCTTCTTACACAGGTTGACTAATATTTGGTTCCACTCATCAACAATCGCGTCAATACCATCCACTTCCATTATAAGATCAACATCAAACCAAATATCACCCAAGCAGCGCATCATAAGACGTTCCTCAGAATCCTCAAGAGGCACAATACTATGAATATCCTGCGTGTATAATCCAAATAAAGACCAAATAACCTTGAGTGTTTAACTTATTTACAGATCCATCCCCAAAACCGAATTCAATCGGATTACCCACCCGATTCGACTTACAAATCCACTCTTCGTGTTCCCTGGCCTCGAGACCTTATCATCATCCTCTTCATCATCTCTTCACAACCAGAAACCCTAATTTCGCAATCAAATGTCAAAATTCCCAAATCAAAACCGAGGATCCAGCTTTATTTATTTTAAAGTATATCCTCTTTAATAATATTACAAAATAATTTTAGATTCTAACATTGATTTTTAAAAAATATATATTATAATATCATTGGAATAAATCCTTTAAAGAAAAAAATTAATTGATTCATTAACAGTATTATTGTTATTTCTATTTGGTAAAAAAATATCTTAATATAAATATTTATCAAATTTTAAAGTTTTATTTAATATCAACTAAAATATACTTAATTTTGATATAACTAATCTAAAATATTAAATTTAATTTAATACATATTTTTGATTGATAAATTATATATATATATATAACACTTATCTTGTTAATTTATATTTTATAAACAAAAGTTATGATATCGAATCTTAAAAGAAACATCAATCCATGTGGTAGCACGTGAAATAATCTAGTTGTTTTTTCAGCTATTGTTATGTTTGCGACAAAAATTTTAATTAATTATATATTAAATATTTTATATAGAAATTACTATTATCAGAAAAATGTTTTTCTATTTTTGCTTAAACTGCTAAAAATTTTATATGAGTTATTTTTTGACAAGTGTCACAATCTAAATTAGCAATAATAAGTGTTAAACTATTATGAGTTATTTTTTTTACACGTGTCACACTTTCGTTAAACTCATTCAACTTTACATAATAAGATTAGCAATAACATGTGTTAAAATCTTATGAGTTATCCATTTGACATCGTGTAACACTCACAAAATAAAATAAAGAGCATGAAATGTTTGCTTATTGTTACAGTTTTATGGGCTTTACGTTAAGAAGTCTCTTGATGACTAGAGACTTTCAAAACCCAATCGAAATCATACATGGTAGTGATACCGTCAAGATCAGTCAGAGAAGATCAAAGCGAAAGAATGTTGTTCCAAAAAAGAGTAAAGAGAGAAACGAGAATCAATCTATTGCTTGAGGAATAAGGCAGGGAAGCAAATCAATCACAAGTAGAAGAATCAGAGGATTTTCATCAAATTAGGGTTTATAGAGACCTACATTTTCTTTTCTTTTCCGACGATACTTAATTGCTTGAGAAACTCTAATAAGTCTGGGTCTCGCGAAATCTCCATCGGAATCGATGGAATCATCTCCTTCTGGATCCGAACCTCCGCAGAAAGTGGTTTCTAAACTGCAGAAAGTAGGCTGGCGAGCTGCGATGATCTTCAATCTCGGTTTTGCAGGTTAGTCTTTCAAGTAATTTTATTACTTTCTTTGTGGGTTTTTAGTTTTACGTCCGTAATGTCTTTGTTGTAATGCCTAGCTGAGAAATTTCTGTCGTTTTCTTTATTAATCTAGCATTAATTGTCAGATATATGCTAGAAGTAACTTATCAATGGAACCCTTGCTTTGATTCCATGGCATTACTCCAAGAGTGTTTGATTCGCCATACTATTATCAGATATTCGAACATGCTCATTGAACCGACATTTGTTGGACCTGCATCTCAGTCACTGTTTATGTTTTCAGCGATAGGAAAAGACACTGAATTAAGCAGATATAGTATTTACAAACAACTATCTATATCTCTCTGTGTGTATATCTTGGATAAACAATTATGTTGAATAGACGATGCACACAGATTTTCTGGTTCATGGACATGATTGCATATCTTATTGTCTTGTGCATTCTTTTGAAAAGTTTCAGCATACTCCCTAAACTAGGTTTCTATAGCATAATCTCACTAAATCCATCGCTGGCAGAATTGAGAAAAGCATGCAATTTCTGGCAATATAAGCAGTTTGAATATGATATAGCATTCATGATAGTCCACTTCAATGTTTGCTGATTTTGATCTTTTGTTTCTACAGCTTATTTATTTGCGATAAAACGAGAAAAGGACATTGATGCGGATGAGAAAAAGAAAGTAAAAAAGGGCAGCGAAGCCAGAAATAAAGGTGTTGTTCACACCGATGTCGAGAAGAAAGGTACAGAAAACAGCAGAGTTGCAGAGACTGATAAGGCTAAGGAAGCAGAAAGTGCATTACCGGAGAAGGAAGAAGCCAGGCCGATCCCTGAATTGGATCCGCTGTTTGAATTTACAGATGTAGCTGATCAGTCGATGTTTCAGACACTGGCAACTGAACCTGTAAAGATAGCAAGAAAACCTATTCCAGAAGATGAGCAAAAGGAGCTGTTCAAGTGGATCTTGGAAGAGAAAAGGAAGATAGAACCAAAAGACAGAAAAGAAAAGAATCGAATCGATGAAGAGAAAGCTATTTTGAAACAGTTCATTCGCGCCGATAGGATTCCCAAACTTCTCCCCGATGATTCCGTTGATTCTTCGCTCCGTGATTGGGACAAATTCTTCTCCAAGTAGCAACAGTCAAACAGAAACTAGTGTACTTGTTTTTTGTTAGTACACCAAATGACCGTTGTTGCCTTTTTAGTTTTACTACTCTGATTGTTGACTCTAATCAACGAATAGTTTTAAGAGACCAGTTTGAAATGTGATTTCTTGGGGTTGAGAGTGGTGATCTTATAAAACTTTGGGGTGAAAGATAAAGGACTTTAAAATAAATTCAATAAACAGAAGGTGTTTCTGAGAAAGATGGTATAAATAGCTTAAACCCTAGAGAGAATCCTAAATTGATCATCTCTCTTCACTAAGTCGTACACTTCGATTTATTAAATTCAGAACGAGGAAAATGGTTCGCAGCTTAAACCCTAAGAAGGCAAAGAGGAAGAAAAAGGTTTGAACTTTTGAATCTGAACTTGTTCTTGTTCAATTCTTCAATCTGATATTCTCAAATCAAAACTTAATTGCGTGAATTGGAATTTTTTTTTTTTTTGAATTAACAGAAGAAGGCTGATGCGTCTTCTTCCGTGATACCTTCGATACCAACTAGGGTTTGGCATCCAGGTGTTGATACGCTCGAAGATGGAGAGGAACTTCAGTGTGACCCCTTCTGTTTATAATTCTCTTCATGGGTTCCATGTTGGTTGGCCCTGTTTGAGGTAAATTCATTTGTATTCCTTTCATGCGCTCTTGTTTGATGCGAAATGGTGAACCCAGAATGGATTAGATTCATATAATTTAGAGAATACTAGCTGAAAGCGTGAGACTTTAGCGATGATAAGAGATATTTTATATGTTCCGGGAACATTTCAAATGGTAAGCTTCTTCTTTATTTGTGAACAGTGTAAAAAATGTATTGACAAGTATATTATCTTAATGTATGGTTCATTAAGCTAAGAAGTTTAGTGTCTGTGAATGATTACTATGCAAGTTTTGGTGATTTGATGGCTTTCTATTCCTTTTTCAGTTTTGACATTTTAGGTGATAAGTTGGGTTTGAACCGAACTGAGTTTCCTCACACACTTTACATGGTGGCTGGGACTCAGGTAACTTTTGTATTATTAATATCGTCATATGTATTTGTGCTTTTAGAATCTTGTGTGAAGTTGTAAATCCTCTGAATACGTTCTCTCTTTTCTTTATGCTGAGAAAGCTGCTCATAACTCCATAGGATTATTTAAAATCACCAACGTGTCTGGTAAGAGACGTGATGTAGTGCCTAAGACATTAGCGAATGGTGAAGATGCTACGGAGGATGAGGTTGATGAAGATGACAGTGACAGTGATGAGGAAAGCGACGATGAAGCTTCCAAAACTCCAAATATTCAGGTATTTCTTGATTCGTTTTAACTCTTCTGTTAATAATATTTGTCGTCTTTGAAGTCAAGAGAGTCCGCCTGGTTGATATTTGTCTCTAAATTTCGTTATACAGGTTTGCAGGGTTGCTCACCATGGATGTGTTAACCGTATACGTGCAATGCCACTAAATTCTCATATCTGTGTCTCTTGGGCAGATTCGGGGCACGCACAGGTAAGATTATTTCCGAAAATGGATTTTAGTTCAGCATTTGGGCAATACGGAATAAATTTATGAAGATATATTTTTGTCTACATGCATAGCTTCGGTGGTTGTTACATGTGTCTTTGTTAAAGTGGATTAGCTTTTGTGTTTTTTGGCAGGTGTGGGACATGTGCTCTCATCTTAATGCTTTAGTCGAATCAGAAACAGAAGGTAAAGATGGAACCTCACCGGTTCTTAACCAAGCGCCCTTAGTTAACTTTTCCGGTCACAAAGACGAAGGCTATGCTATAGATTGGAGTCCTGCAACTGCCGGAAGACTTCTTTCCGGTATATTTACCTCAGAAATTTCTGCAATACTCAAACAATTACATATACTTTTCAACAGAATCAACAAATTTATATATTTTCCACTGGCTAGGGGACTGCAAGAGTATGATTCACTTGTGGGAGCCAGCTTCTGGTTCATGGACTGTTGATCCTATTCCGTTCGCCGGACACAGTGTTGAAGATTTACAAGTAAACTGCCACTTTGCAGCTAAATTGTATGTTTGCTGGTACCATTTCCTTTTGGCTGAACATTATTTGTCTTTGTTCCAGTGGAGTCCAGCAGAAGAAAACGTGTTTGCTTCATGTTCAGTGGATGGGAGTATTGCAGTCTGGGATATCCAACTTTTGAAGTCGCCTGCACTATCTTTCAAGGCACATAACGCAGATGTGAATGTCATCTCATGGAACAGGTTCTTGTGCCACTATGCTGTATAACTTTAATCTGTTCAGTTTTGTATTCCCATAAATGGCTCAGTCTTAATTTTTCTTTTCTCATGAAGGCTGGCTAGTTGCATGTTGGCCTCAGGAAGTGATGACGGGACATTCTCCATCCGTGATCTTAGACTGATCAAAGTACGTTAAAAACCGTAGCTTTATATTTTTCCTTGGCAATCTCTTAACAAGATGCTGGTATAATAGCATATAAATCTTGAACTAGGGTGGAGATGCTGTGGTAGCACATTTTGAGTACCATAAGCATCCTATTACGTCAATTGAATGGAGTGCTCATGAAGCTTCGACACTTGCAGTCACTTCCGGTGATAACCAGCTCACGTAAGCCAGAAAACATTACATCGATTGTCTTCAGAAAAACCAAAAAAACTATATCAATTGTTTTTTGCTATCTGTTGTATTTGCAGGATATGGGATTTATCCTTAGAGAAGGATGAAGAAGAAGAGGCAGAGTTCAAAGCACAGACCAAGGAGCAAGTCAACACACCTCAAGCCTTGCCTCCTCAGCTTCTCTTCGTTCACCAAGTAACATTTTTACTTTAGTATCATTTGCTCGGGTTTATTTGATCCTTGTATTTTTGTCTGATAACCTTGTTTTTCAGAAAACCCAGGGACAAAAGGACTTGAAGGAACTTCACTGGCACAACCAGATTCCAGGGATGATCATATCAACCGCTGCTGATGGTTTCAACATCTTAATGCCTTACAACATTCAGAACACACTTCCGTCTGAGCTACCTGCCTGAAAGACCCAGTCTTTGTCTGAAAACTCAAAGAATTACTCAGTTTTGTATTGTCCTCTCTCTGTCTTCCATTGATCTTATTGTATCGTTGATGGCAAGGTTCAAGAACTAAACTCTTTCACAACTTTTCAAGATTTCATCATGGGTTGATTGATTTCAGTTGTGACAAAATGTCAATTTAAATGCAAATTTTGAATAACATTCTCTTCTCCAGGAACACAAGCCAATAGTTAGAGAAACTGTAGAATTTGAATGTCGTTGCTATCATTGTAATTTATAAACCAGTTGACTTTGATGTTTGGTGTAACCATGATTATTAGCTCCTTCCACAATTTCCAGCTTGTGATTTGGTATGATCTTTGCAAACTCCTTGGCATCTTCCACTGGTACTACCTTGTCATCCGTTCCATGAACCGTCAAGACTTTGCTTTCATTGTCAATCTTGAGACAAGCTTCATGCATATCCGTGTTTAACCTATCCGTTAAAGACTCCTCGGTAACACAGAAACAAGATTTCCCCTCTTTTGCATCGACGAATCCTTGTTCCTTAATCCTTTCCAGATAATTTTCTCCGAGACATACGCCTTTTTTTAAGATCAAAACGTTCAGAGATATTGACTACATTGTGAATATAATCGCGATACTTGGATTCATAGAGAAGAACCACATCACTCCTTTACTATGCCCGAGAATTATAGAAACCACACGGTTCATGTTATCAAACAAGTGTTGGATAACATAATGAAGATCATCATCAGCTTCACTGTTAAAGTTACCGTAGTAGAAAGTGCCTTCTCTCTCTCCATTACCAGAGAAATCGAAACGAAAAGCGCTGATCCCTTCTTTCTCTAAAGCAGCAGTCATATTTTTCAGAATTGTGTTGTTCTTGTTCGGTAGGTCAGATGGTTTAGATCCGCGTCTAGCGTTCAGGAAATGCATGTCAAGGCGAATCGCATCTTCATAGGGCGTAATTAAATTCATATTTTAATTAAATATTTAATTAATTGGGGTGAGAGGTATTTTCGGGTTTCCACAAAAATTATAAAGGATAAGGCTACTGAAGGTTAAAGTTGAGTTACTTTATAACTTGTGAACCTAGTTGTAACTTGAAAAAAAGGAAATACATAAAAAATTATTAGAAAGAAAGAAAATAGTTGATTTGAATAATAAATACTTTTTTTTACAATACCCTTTTTTTAAAAATGCTTCATATAAAAAACATTTTCAAAAATACCTCGTGATTCCTACGGTGGGTACACCTATCTTATGATACATAGCGACGCAATCATCTTTATAAATTAAAATTTTTATAAAACCTTTAAAGATCTTTATAAAAAAATTTAAAATTGTAGAAAACAATAAGAACTGAGTTTTATAACCATCTTTTAAAAACTTTTTAACATCTTTACATAATCTTTTAAAACCATGTAAAATAATAAGAATTGAATTTATAATCTTTTTAAAAAACCTTTTAAAATCTTTTAAACCCTTGTACAACAATAAGAATTGATTCGATTTCATGTTTCTTCATATTTTTAAGGATCTCCACGCCGATTTAATCATGAGCGTAATCGTCGAATATTCGGTTTGGATTTCTAGGATCATACCTTGGATTGATTTAAACGAGCGGAACAAATTTCTCAAGGTTTTTAAAAAAAAGCGAAAAACTTTATTGAATTTAAAATAAATTTGGTTTGCTTATGTTCGGATGAGATTTCGGTCATACTATCGTACCAGGTCTACCGGCGTTGGTCTAAATAAATGAGATCGATTTTTTTAAGTCGATCCGTAATGCAAATTATGCAACTTGAAAAAATTGTTTTTTATGCTAAACAAATTTTTAAAAAAGGACAAATAATTTCCACATCATCATCGAGAGAGGCGCATCAATGTCATCAATTATGAATTAACATTTTAATTGCTTTCTTATTCGAATAATTGATTTTTTTTTTTTGGGTCAACAATTGATTCTCTCAAGCTCCATAGCAATGAAACACTTTGAATTCGCATTTCGGCGATATAGTCTGTAATAACAACCTCGCCGTGTGCTCTTGCCTCACCACCGCATCTTCTTTCTCCACCAACACCGCTCCGATGATTCTCTCGTAACCTCCTCCGCCACCATTAGCCACATAATCAACCAACGCCGCCTGTACTGGTCCTAAACTAGGATTGTAAGCCGCCGATTCCATATACCATCCTCTGTACACTTTCCCGTCACAATCCACCAACGAAACTCCCGACGGACATGAACTATACGGCGCGTACGATCTATTCGCCGCCGCTAAAGCCGTTTGTTTCAAATCGGCGGAGGAATCGGTATTTCCGTTGCAAATCGAATCGAGATCTGAAATTGTGAGACGGTTATCGTGAGATTCGAGAAGAAGAGGAAGATCTTTCTCGATAAGATCGTCGGGACCGAATCTGTGAGGTAAGAAGCTTCCGAGGCGTAAGAATCCGTCTGAATCGGCGGCGGAATCGGAATCGGCGAAGGTGTTTGGATCGGTGATTCGGATTTTGATTTCAGGTGCGTCGCGGATTTCTTGAAGGAATTGACGGCAATGACCACACGGTGCGTGTGAGACGGCGAAGAATTTGAGCTGACGTTCACCGTTGAGTGTGAGATTGGTTACGAGGAATTGTTCGGCGTGGATTGAGTGGTGGAGAGGGAGATTTGGGAATTCGACATTGACGCCTAAGAAGATCCGACCTGATGATCCGAGTCCGACGGCTCCGACGTGGAATTTTGAAATCGGAGGTCGAGCGTAGGATGTTGCTGGTTTGACTAGCGACGGAAGGAGCTCAAGGACGGAGATGCCGAGTTGTTTCGCGGCGGATTCAGCTTCTTCGGGTCGGATTACAAAGCTTGGCTTATCCATTTTGGGTTGACCCGGTTTGGGTCGCGTAATTGGGTCGGGTATTGAGATTGGAGAGATCCGGGAAACGAGGATTATGAAATGAATGCTCGAGAAACAAACTATTTATAGATACGAAACTCAAGTATGAAACTACATTACGCAAATGATGTATCTGGTTTAGTTTGGTTTGGTTTCGGTTTAATTTTGGTTATTTCATAATAAATAGTAATGATTACGAAATATAAAAATCCTATTAAAAATGAATTACAAACCCAAAAAAAAAAAAACCAAATACGAAATGGATTTGGCTTGATTTTTGGTTTGGATTCATGAATAAATTGATATATTAATTGAGTAAATATATAAGATTTCGGTTTAACTAAACCGAATGGGATACTCTTTATGCAAAATACGAAAAATGCAAGAAAATGTTATCGTAACATAATGTTAAAATTGTGGTCTACGAAAAGCTCATCTGGTCATTGAATATACTATTTTATGGATCAAAGAACTTACCTAGTAGTTTCGACCACGTTACGAAACTACAAAAAAAAATCTCCGGATAATATTATTTTAAGGTTAAAAATGAATTGTACAATCGTTAAAGATAGCTTAGGTTTATATAATTTTGATAGAGGAATATAAACATTTAAATTCCGGAGTTGTCAATTTGATGATTGACTGAGATCCAAAAGGTTTTAGTTGATTACAAAGGTGTTACTATTGTTGACAAAAGAAAACAAAAGATAGAAATGCACGGGACGAAAGGAGCTTTGTATCTTTATTTTGTTCTTATCGTTGGGAACGTCATACACTTCAATTACTATAAGATATGAGAGCTCCCAAACAAAAGAGAAGTCTTTGTTGATAATTATGTTTTAACCAACGGATAAAGATTTCTTAGTAGAAACTGACAACTCTCTATAACAAGTAACAACAATCACTTTTTCAATTAGGGACATTTTTTAAAATTATGAATTAATGCCATTTTCTGAAAATTTATTTAAAAATATCACTTTTTGGTACATTAAGTTCTAGTACTATAACTTGATGTAAGAAAAAAAAAGGTTCTAGAGTAAACTCAACCTTACATAATAAAAAATTAACCGATCCCTATGTCTCACATGGAGAAATTTACGTCCTGGTACGAGAAATACAGAGCTGAGATGAACCAAGCGATGATGGAAACTGATGAGAATAAGAAGAAGCAACCAATGAAGTTATCCAGAGATACAATCAGATAAGCTTCTCAATCCAATGCATAGATCTGACCAATAGACCTCATGAATCACATTTTTTTGTTGATTAGCCCTGGGGAAGTCTGTATCAACAAGAATCGATCTAGTTCTTTATAATCACAACTCATCGGTTGAACGGCTTCTTCTCTGTATCAGGATTTCTATGACGCTGCAGGGTTTGAAGACAGCAAGAGAAGCCTGGAAGAACTCTACCCACAAGCCTTGGCACTTTACAATATCGCTTACGACTATGCCATCGAAAAGCACAAAGTTCGATATTGCGGGTTTGTCTGGAAGGTTGCAGGACCAGTCCTGTGCAGATATTACCTTAAGAAAACGCAGGAAAAACCATTAATGGGTTCAGCCTTTGTGCTTAAAAAGCTTTTTTGGTTGAACACGCTTACTTGTCCTGTTCTGTCCTGGTGGTAATAGTAAGCTTTTTGTTGTCTTCATGTCTCATAAGATGCCTGTCACGTAAGTAACTTATAGGTGGTGTAGTTCCTTTGGTTTTGTCCGAATCTTAGATTTGTCCTCTAGTGACACATAATTTTGAGTAATCAAAAAATATATAAAAATTATATTTTATAAATAAATTGATTGCCAGAATAATGCACAAAACTTGATTTATATTTAATAACCGAACAAATTTGAAATTTATAAATATTTTAATATAATATCTTCTACAAATATCAACTAAATTTAATTTTATATAGTAAGATGTCAATTAATTTGTACGTGGCAACTTCAGAATCCATGTGGTGTACAAAGCTGTCTTCTTCAGTGTGACACCTCTCTCTCCATACTCAAGCTTCCATTTGGATTTTCCACAACCTTCTTCCTTCCATTACTATATTTTCCTACAAAAGTAGGGAAAGTTTCTTCCTTTGTGATCCTGAAAAAATCTACTTCTTTTCGCTTTTGTTTTTGGGATTGTGTTCATTGATCCTTTCAAGATGGAGAGTGTGACCAACTCAGATTTGAATTCCTCTGTCAATGGTGGCGTTGTTGATGTGTATGGAGAAGATTCAGCCACCATTGAGCACAATATAACTCCTTGGTCTCTCTCTGTTTCTAGGTAACAACATAACTCCTCTATGATCTCATAACTAAGTGTCTTAATTAACAACGGCAAGTTAGTAACTTTTCTTTCTTGTTTCAGTGGGTATTCACTGCTTAGAGATCCTCGCTACAACAAAGGACTTGCTTTCACAGAGAAAGAGAGAGACACGCATTACTTGCGTGGTCTTCTCCCTCCAGTTCTTCTTGATCAAAAGCTTCAGGTAAAAACTTGGTGATTTGGTTATCGTGTATGGTTCCACTAAGTTCAGGTAGAACTTGGTGATTTGGTTATTGTGTATGGTTCTTTTAATGGAGTTCAATAAAAACTTTTTTCAATCTTTTTTTCGGGGTTTCGAATGATTTAGGAGAAAAAGCTGTTGAACAATATCCGACAATATCAATTTCCATTACAAAAGTACATGGCCTTGACAGAACTTCAGGTAATCGTGTCCGTTTTATCTTCAAATTGTTGTGTTAAAATATCAGAGAAATATGAATCTCTTCTTGGACTTAAAACAGGAAAGAAACGAGAGGCTCTTTTACAAGTTGTTGATAGATAATGTTGAGGAGCTTCTTCCTATTGTTTATACTCCAACTGTTGGTGAAGCTTGCCAGAAATTTGGAAGTATTTTCAGGCGACCTCAGGGTTTATTCATCAGTTTAAAAGACAAGTATATATTGCTTTTAACTTTTTATCTTATGATTTTCATTGTTTTTCCCCCACTTTTAGCTTTACTCATATGTCATAACCTTTATTCATACAGGGGAAAGATTCTAGATGTGTTAAAGAACTGGCCTGAAAGGAATATACAAGTTATTGTGGTTACTGACGGCGAAAGGATTTTGGGATTAGGAGATCTTGGATGTCAGGTATTCCGGATTTTGCTCTCATTTCGGTTTTGATGTGATCTCATTATGGCTTTGGTTTTTGTTTGCCTTTGCATTAACGTTTACATTTAATGTGTAATTTCTCCAAAATGAACCCATAACCTCTACCATCTTAAGCAAAATCTCTTTGTTAATTGCACACGTAAACACCAAACGCAAGGTATATATCTAAGTACCTGACTAAATTTTGTTTTCCTTTAGGGGATGGGCATACCGGTTGGTAAATTGGCGTTATATTCAGCACTTGGAGGCGTTCGTCCTTCGGCGGTATTGGTTTAATTGTACTAATGTTTTAAACAATACTTCTAAGTCAGAAACTTGAGACTAAATTTGCTCTTGCAGTGTTTACCTATCACCATTGATGTGGGAACAAACAATGAGGAGTTGTTGAATGATGAGTTCTACATAGGACTCAGACAAAAGAGAGCAACGGGACAGGTTTTTTTTCTGTTTTTTTCTTGCACGCTTTATTCTGTGTAAGAATTTAAAACATGAATATCTGAGCTTCAATGAATGAGTAGCTTTAAAACATCATTGCAGGAATACAGCGAACTCTTGCATGAATTCATGAGTGCTGTGAAACAGAACTATGGCGAAAATGTTCTCATACAGGTATGAAATAATGAATTATTGGTTCTCAAGACGCTGATTCAGTTTAATATTGTGTAAGGTTTGTTATGAGTGCTTTGTTATCTTATCTTCCATTTGACACAGTTTGAAGATTTTGCTAATCATAATGCCTTTGAGTTGCTTGCAAAATACCACAACACTCATCTCGTCTTCAACGATGATATACAGGTAAGGCTTTAGACTCTTTTTTGTGTGTTTCTTGTTGTTTTCGTATTTCGAAAAAAAACTTCTTTGTCTTTCGTCTTCAGGGGACAGCTTCTGTTGTTTTAGCGGGGTTAGTCTCTGCACAGAAGTTAACGAATAGTCCACTTGCAGAGCACACCTTCCTCTTTCTTGGTGCTGGTGAAGTAAGAATCAATTTTTGGAATCACACTCTGATCCTTAAAAGTTTTCTTAATCTTTTCTTTATGTCTTCTTGATTGGTTGTTGCAGGCTGGAACTGGAATAGCAGAACTTATAGCTCTCTATATATCAAAGCAGGTAATGAATGTTGTTGGAATTTGTGGGTTCTGAGGACCAGTCGCTTTCATTTTTTTTTTTTAATCTTTCTTCTGCAGATGAATGCTTCGGTAGAGGAAAGCCGCAAGAAAATCTGGCTTGTTGATTCCAAGGTAGAAGAAATAAAGAATGTACATAAGACATTTCATCGGAACTACAATTTGATGCACGTTTTGGGTTTCTGATAGGGATTGATTGTTAACTCCCGTAAAGATTCACTTCAAGCCTTCAAGAAACCATGGGCTCATGAACATGATCCAGTCAAAGACCTCTTAGGTGCTATAAAGGTTTGAAACTTCTTTCTATTAAGTGTCATGATCCTCTTATATCTCAATCTGTTTTCTTCCCTATTAAGTTATATGTCTCATCAGGCAATAAAACCATCTGTTCTGATTGGATCGGCTGGTGCTGGACGAGCTTTTACAAAAGAAGTGATACAAGAGATGTCCTCCATTAATGAGGTATTTGTTAATTTCTATCAAGTGTGATTATGTTAAAGCATGGTTTTGGTTAAAGAGGAAGAGAAACCATCAAAATGTTTCTTGCAGAGACCACTGATAATGGCTCTCTCTAACCCGACAACACAATCAGAATGTACAGCTGAAGAAGCTTATACTTGGAGTAAGGTAAGTCTCTCCACACCACCCCATTATTCCAATATGTCTTCACCTCAAATGGAAATTAAGTTTTCTGATATTCTTCGAATGAAGGGTCGTGCCATTTTCGCAAGTGGAAGTCCTTTTGATCCATTTGAGTATGAAGGAAATGTGTTTGTATCTACACAGGTAATGATAGATAAACTCTCTTCTCTTCATCCATTGGGGTTTACGGAACTTACTTAGTAAAAAGCTCTGTGCATTTCTTAAAATACAGTCAAACAATGCATACATATTCCCGGGTTTCGGACTTGGTTTGGTTATCTCAGGAGCAATACGGGTACATGACGATATGTTTCTTGCCGCTGGTAAGCATTTAAGAGATGTAAAATTAGTAAAAAATCTCTCAGCTGTGTTGTTTTTTAATATTATGATGTGTTTCTGCGTAATAGCTGAGGCATTAGCTGGACAAGTAAGCAAAGAGAACTATGATAAAGGAATGATATATCCTCCATTCTCTTCCATCCGGAAAATATCAGCTCATATTGCAGCCAATGTAGCAACTAAGGCATACGAACTAGGTCTCTCTCTCTCTCTCTCTCCCTCCCATTCAGCCTTATATTGCGGTTTTGAATATTTATGCAGTTATGGCGAAAATGTTGGTTTTGCAGGATTGGCGGGGCGGCTTCCACGGCCGAAAGATATTTTCAAGTGTGCAGAGAGTAGCATGTACAACCCCGCCTACCGTCTCTACCGTTGAAAATTGAAACTCAGAGTCTGCTTTGTGTGATTCTCCTCCCTTCACTTGTTCCAAGTTTTTTCTGTAATTTCCATTAATAATAAGTCTTTCAAGTTCAGAGTTCAAACACATGCAAGATATCATCTTAACTTTGTAACTCCGAAAGGTAAATATTACTCACTCATGTTTGTCACACAGTTACTGGTTTTTTTTTTTTCGTATTTGTTCTCTATAACATGTTTTTGTTAAACTTTCTAAACGCAAATGGACGTGAATTGACCAACATATCAAACTAGACTAGATGGATGATATGACGTAAAATTGTGAACACAAATACATCTTCAATTTAAAATTTTGATATTTCAGACAACTAGAAAACAAGGCAAGAATGCGAATTTAAATAGGATTGAACATTTGTATGATAGACAACAAACTAAAAAGATGAATGATGAAGAAACAAAAATTAGAGAAATCAAGGTGATGACTTAAGATGGTGATGATGATGATGATGGTGAGCAATATTTCATCTCAAACGGCTAAGTAAAACCAATAATAAAACAAACAGAAAGAGATCAATAAATAAAATTTACCAAAGGGGAATAATGCCTTTCTTCACCAATAAACATTTTGAAGCCAACAAAAAAAAAAAATTAAAAACAAGATAAAATCTTCCCCTTGTTGAAAAAGAATCACCAAGATTGCAAAGAATCATCAGTTCACCCGCGAATTCCCGGGCAAAAAATGACTTTTTGAGGTTGCTTCTACTGTATAAATACGGACTTTTTTAAACATCAAATTTTTTGGGTTGTCGCCAGTGAGCCAAATTTCTTCCCAATGAGCTTAAGAATGAAGCTTTCTGAGGAGCTCCTTTCTTACCATACAAGTGTTTGCCTCCTAAATCGGTCTTTGTTGGTCCCATATCCTTTCGTCTCTCAATCTGATAATCACAGTTGCAAAGAATTACAGATACACTTGTCTACATACACATAACATATTCAAGACAAGTGAAACGAGACGAGAAAACTATTTACCTTGAATATCTTTCCATCTTTCAAATGGTATCGGATTCCAGACCAATTTATGGATTGAGAAAAGTGAGAACGGAAAGCTGAGATCGGGTATAGGAAGTTGTCTACAAGCATTGCTACAAATACCTGTACATTTTCCCCCAATCAAAATGAATACGTAACTTCCAAATCTATCATTACGACAACTTTCAGACACTATTACTAGTTATAATCTAATCAATAAAAGGGGCTGAAAGCACATACGAGTCCCCAGTTGTAAGTTGCAAGAGAGAGACGAGGAGCCTCAGGGGATAACATATTGCATAGTTGAACTTCTCGCCTTGTCAAATTCCACATTGAAAGAAGTTCAATGAAAGTGCAGATCGCCAACATTATAACAAGCAACATACCTACATAGAACCTCATCTTTCCAGGTCAGTATGCAGCATAAGAAAAAAACAGACAATCCTACAGTTTAAGTTGACGATGACAAATCGCTATGCTTCCACATGTATTACGACAGTTCAAGATCCCCCATCGTGGTAATAGGACAAATTTCTCTTATCTTGAACACATAACCCACCTAAATAAGAGGAAAAGTATGCTCACCACCAGACGCAAAGTTCTTGTCTTCAAGTTGATAGCCCTTGATGTAGATTCTTAAAGCTGATGTGATGTGAATGACAGCCATAACATATGGTGCAACAAAACCCCATGAAAGATAGCAGTGGACAGCAAACAAAGCCTTGTTCATTATCCAGTTAACTTTGGATATGTAAGATTCTAGCACAAAGGTTTGCTTTCTCAAGTAGTTCCAGTACCTATAAATAAGAAAGAAAAAAATGGTTAAACATCTAAATATTCAGTACCTTTGGGTTCAAACAAGTAAATAAGCAAATGTACCGTCCAAAACTCAGATCACTTGCAAGAGGATGAGGAAAAACAGCAACAGGAGGAGATGTAATGAGCCTCTTGTGAGCACCTGCAGTTAAAAAAAAAAACTGTCAACTACACATACAATAGACATATATCGTGCTGCAAAATGGAGGAAACTCAGAAGCAAACATTACCTGCTAGAGAGGCCAGTGTCATATCATCTGAATATCCACCATCACGTAAGCCAGAGACAACACCGTATCGATCTTGTCTGAAATCATCGGCATGCATCTACAAATAGTTGCAAATAATCACCAAAATTAGATGTAGCAGAGAATATAAAAGGAACATTATGTATCATGTTATCTACATACCATCATACACCCTCCCCATAAAAAGAATGTTCTCCCGCCAGTCGCAAATCCCATTGAGCAAGGCTGTAAAGAGAACATGCCAAATATTAGCTCAAATTACAAACATGAAGAATCTAAACGCTTGATACGGAAGCCAGTGATTATATGCACTCTACCATGTGGTACTCATAGATGCAATAACTCCCAAGAGTTCCAGAAGGCAAGTCTAGAGGATACCCTGTTTGAATAAATATCTGCAAGAGATCACTATAACTGTTAAACAAATTTAAACAGAAGGAAATATAAGGGCCTATTATCATTAGCCATGTCTTCGATACATGTAAACAGAAACAGAAAAATTAAGCCAATTAATTCATGAATTATGTAGTTTGGGTACCACCTCTGGATTTTTCTCCATCTCAGTTGTGAGAGCTCCGATTGTTCCAGGATGCAGTCTAACATCATCGTCCAAAAATAATACATATTTGGTGTCTTGGTGCATTTTCTCAACTCCAATCTTCAAGAAATACAAATAATTCAGCTGAAGCCAATGAATAAACAACAAAAATGAAAAACATATGTTGGAAGATAGTTTAGCTTCTCATGGTTGAGATTACAGTTGGCTTTGTAATTACGGTTGAGCTAAGAACAGTCACAAAGGAGAGATGAATATATTGAGAGAGAAAAAACGCTGGTGCAATCAATGAAAGCCAATCACCAAAAGATTAAATCTACATCAAAGATCATACATACCAACTGATTATGAATTTTCTGGCTGCAAGTTGTCGATAAACCAGCAACCACAACCTTAGCTTCAACATCATCCTGTGCACATTGATGATCGATGAAGAAAGATGAGGAGTCAGTAGATACTTCGAGACAAAAGAAGGCCAAACGAACTATAAATTGAACTTTTATGGACAGTACTTTCATTAGTAAAAAAAAAAATTAAACAACCACAAAGATATGTTGAGACGTGTCTGCTGTACCTGATACATAGATAATAGACGGGAAACAGCATGATATGCAGGGTCTTCCGTACTTTCTACAACAAAAAGGAATTCCAATGGCCCACCATAGAGAGAAGTAATCTACACATATACATGGATCAATATTTAAAATTAAGTTGGAAGCAACACACTTCACTGGCAAAAAGCTTAACCATGATGAAAAGTAATTGCCAAGAAAAAGAGACAATGATACTGCAACATGAGAGGCTGACCTGACTTCTCCAGTTGTGTAAATTGTGTTCTCCAAAACCTTTTAGAGGCATGATAACGGATACTCTGGGAAGTTTAACCTGCCTAGAGTGCTCAAGTTCATTGATATCTTGATAAAGAAACGCCAAGCTATTGCCCGCTTTTATGCTGTTTTTAATTCTCTTAACCTCTCGGTTCCTTACAAATAGACATAGAACACACACATTTCAGAAAACAAAACTCAGATTGTAAATCAAAATAGCATCAAATTCAGGAATTTTTTAGGTAAAGACACTACCTGACATATTCAGCCAATAACCAGCCGAGAGCAAGGAGTAAGCATATTGTACACCCCTGAAGCACATAAAAGAAACATTAAGAAACAACAAACGCAAGAAAATTCTTATCCTGATGATAAAAATGCCCAATCAAACAAGTTAACGAGAAGACGTTTAGCCAAAAACTGATAGGATCTATATGATCTGAACCATTCATTCTTCCTTGAAATCATTGATGATGCGAAAAAAATTATATTTGATTCATCAACAAACGTTCAGTTTCTTCTTTTCTACGCTTCATAGGGTACTTAAAAACCATTACTTTTCAAACCTCTAGAGAACAAAACGTAGCTTGACCCCAAGATAATAAATCCCCAAAATCCAGAATATTTCCACCAACATTCAAAGAGAAAAAGGACCAAACTTTCAATCTGAACCAACATAAAGGAAAAAACAAGCGAATGGGGTTTTTTTATATCCGAACGTGTGATTAAGACGAGCAAGCAAAATTCAAAATTTTCAAAGAGAAAAGGACCAAACTTTCGATCTGAACCAACAAAAAGCTCACCTGGATCTGAACGAAGACAGCGAAAGGGCTGGTAAAGGCTCTGCTAAGAGAGAAGAGAATCGCATCAATGGAGTCCAATGTAGACATATTTCGTCTCTCTATTTCTTTTTCTTCCTTCTCCTTTGTATTTCAACGCCGTCCTCGTCTTTGCAACAATAAAGGGATGAGAAGAAGAGAACAGAGGAGCGAAAATGTGAAACCCTAGATTTGAAATTCGTCTCCTTGTCTCTCTCTGTCACACATCGAAACCAATAAGATTCGTGAAATTGTCTCAGATCACCATTGACGGACCAGCGAAAATCCAGAGAGAAAAAAAAAACTAAACTTAAATTTTTTTTTTTTTTCAAAAGGAATCACACAAATTCACCATTCAATCATGTACACATCCCTTTTTCTCTTCCCTTTTTTTATTCAAAAAAAAAGAAAAATCAAAAATTTACTATTTTATTTTAAAAATCATAAATATTTAAGAATTTAGCTAGCACCTTCTATTTAATTAAGAAGTTTCTTTTTTTGTCAATTGTCATCAACTTAAAAAAGAAATTATTCCCAATAATTAAGGAAATATATATTCTGTTAAAAGAAATATATATTCTGTTAAAAGAAATATATGATTGTAATTCTGTCAAAATAAATATGTATTTACACGCTATATATATATATATGCATTTTAATCATTTTATCTTTTAATTATTTTGTATAGAGCATAAACTAAAATTTATAGCTATTAAAAGAACAGATTTTTATCAGGAATTAAAGAAGATCCTAATAATTCCGACACCTAAAAATGCGTTTTTTGGTTCATTGAAAATATTATAAACTTTAGAATCTAGACTCTAGTGACCAGGTATGCTTGTTGGTTTAAGTGTTGGATTCGTATATGCTTGGGGAAGAGATAGATCGATTGGGTGATGTTTTGTGTATCGAGAGGGTAACATATACGGTTATATTAAAAATGGCAGTATGGATGGAGTATTTCATCGTCAGCAGCGGATTCAGCAAGCACGCCCAATCCATCTTAGAAAGAAGTGTGGTTATTCCGCATCAAACACACTTGTATACATCCGAACTCGAACTAAAACCTAAACAAAAAAAAACTGATATCAATCCGAACCCGTTATTGGAAAAATACGAATAGGTCTAGAGGCCTAAACATGAAAATCCGAAAACTCGAAAAATTATACTAAAAAATATACTAAACCCGAATCCGAAATAATCCGAACCGAATCCGATTCGAATATATAAAATACTCGACTGGGTCTAAAGATCTAAATTAGAAAAATCTGAACCGAACTCGAACGGAACCCTGAATGTCCAGGTCCAGTTTAAATTGTATCGCTTATTTTGCATAAATCACACAAAACGCATCAACTACATGCAAGATTAAAAAGTTTTTACTTTCTCGTGAAGGATTATTCTTGCTCAAGAGGAAAATATTGTTTATTTAATAAGTTATTTTTTGGCGGCAAAGATGCCAGAATGTGATGCCCGAATCTGAAGATGTCCTTTTCGAACAGAGAATCACGAGTGGTGACAGCTTAGATACATGTGTGTTTTTTTTAAAATTGACAACCCAATTTCTTCCTTTCCTAATTATATTCCAACATATTTTGTTTTCTTATTTATTACTCCTATGACCTAATCATTGATCTATTTTGCGAATTGAATATTTTCTGGGTATATTCTATGCATCTTCTTCTCTGATGTGACTAAACAAATATTATTGTGTTCCCTTGCAATGTTTTTCAAATCAAATTTGGTGGGAACCCATATAGCCTATTATCGAGTTAGAATTAGATTAGTTTTTTAAAATCGATATGTTTTAGATTTTCTTGCTTATATTATATAAATATAAATTATAAATATATTATATTGGCAGCGAACAAAACTATTGTCTTGGTTCTAGTTAAATTTGTTCTTCTACTTTGAACTTATTTGAACATCGTAATTACATATTTTCAGAGCTAATTAATTCAAACTGTATTTTTTTTTTGGATCACGGTCAAACAATCGCTCGGACCAATCTAAAACATTGTTTGCTTATGTACGTAACTAGATTTGGTTGTGTACAAGAAATAAACTACGTATATAGCTAGATATTGACTTCAATAGATTATGAGCGTTTGTGTAGACAAACATTTTTCTTGATAATAAAAATATACCAAATTACCAATGTTTTTATATTTAAGATGTGTAATTATAGTTCCTAGGGTCTTCTTCTACAAAGGAGATTTAACTAAAAAAAATTATTGATAATCATTTGGACAGTACAATTAAAATGTTTTAGATGATTGGTGACAAGTGGTTGAATACTAAATCAGATTTAAAATTTTGAAAAATTATTAGAAATTTACAGTAAATTATATTTTAAATATTCTTAGTTAGTAATATAGTTTTTATAAAAACGATCAAAGTGTTTCAAAAAAAAAATCAACTACTTGTTTGGAAACAAACGATTTAAAAATATATATATTTTTCATGTAATTTATAACTGTTTTGTTTCAACTTCAAACCACCTATTTAAATCGTCGGTTCGTCACTCATATGATTGATAACAAAAAGTGGTTGAATTTTCGTTGCTTTAACCACCTCAATTCAGACTATTGATAAAATAGGCTCTGAATGATAATATGGATAATTGTAGAAGAAGTGCGATGTGGTTCTAAGAATAACAAAAACTGAAAAACGTATGGATACATATACTACTGAAACCTCTCCGCACTATACGAAATGGTTACCATTGGAAGCCTAGATATATCCAAATTCTCAGGCTGAACTGGACCATGCTACTTGTTATCCCTAGAAAAGGATATAGTGGTACCCATTTCATGTTTTGGCTCCATATCCTTTTTAAAAAATAATATTCAAGACAAAAATCTAAGGGAATATAAGGTGGTGCAGAAATCCACTTCATTGCAAAATGCAAATAATGAACCGTATTTAATCTTTAACCATTTTAAACCAATATTAAATGGTTAAGCTTACGGTTTAACAAAAAGTTCACAGATGCCGGTAAAACAAAAAAGTTCACAGATCGCGCATATTAACATTTGTTTTTAAATTTTACAATCGCTCTTCCTTCTACCACCATCATAGAGAATATTTGATTATTCGTACGCATTTGGTAATCCTAATCTGGGATTTTGAAGTAAGATCATCGTAATTATTCTCTGGATTTTTTAAGTAAGAATTATGTTGACTATTAAGTTGAGAAATCCAGAGAATTGGTAAGTCGATGACTTGATAGAACATGCCAAATTTTAACCAACTTGGGAGTAGAACATTCTAGTGTGGCAAAGTAAATTGAGAAAGAGGAAGCTCTTTTGTGGCAAAAAAAAGAAAAAAAGAAATTGAGAGTAATTTGTTAGAAGCAACATGGGTATTTTCAGGATTTCGTGTTGATTAATGCTAAATTACCCTTAATTAAATTATTTGTTTGTATCCCTTCACCGATGCAACATTAGAACTTCGGTAACGTGGCTTTTCGAGCATAGAGTGATCAGGTCATGATAGGAAAACAATCGATTTATTTCGTAAAATAACCATAGAATGAGAGCATAAAGTTATACAATTAAAGAGCAAATCCAAAGTTTGGTGCAAAAATGGAATTGATAAGAAGACATCACCGAGGGTTCAAGCACTTGCTTTGTTGCCTATCAAGTGATGAAGAAACAAACCAGCTGCAACACTCACGTTCAAGCTCTCCACAGCAAGAAATGATCTGAAGCCTTCACCTTCCGCATCATCAGACTCCGTAACAGCAACATCGTTAGGCATATTACCGCTAATCCTGACTAATTCAGTACAAGATCTCTCTACTAATGGCCTTAAACCCGTTCCTTCATTCCCCAAGACAAGTATTGTCGGGCTACCGGGTAAAACCTCGTTCAAAGCAACAGCCTTTGGAGATACCGAACCACCAACCACACGCCAACCATTCTCAGCAGAAGCTTCTAAAAACTGCATCATGTTTTTGCAGTACCTGAGTTCCATAACTTCGAGTGATCCAGCGCTTGCTTTACTCACAACCGCACTTAATGGAGCTGAGTTTTTAGCGCATACCACAACACCCGTTGCTCCAAAAAAGTAAGCAGATCTTATGATCGCGCCTAAGTTCTGCGGATCAGTGACCTCATCAAGAGCTACCCAAAGAGAATATTTCTCTTCCTCTGATGAAATCGGATCTAGTTCTTTCACTTTCACCAATTCCAACGGTGAAGCATCAAGCACCAATCCTTGGTGCGGTCTGTTATCAGCGACCATGTTAAGATCATGCTTTGAAGTTTCCTTGATGTTTAACCCAAGTTTTTCAGAGATTTTCAAAACTTTCTCGAACCCTTTCTTGTCTTTCTTCTTCCTGTTGTTACTGCTCAGATCTAAACCTTCTTGAACATAGAGAGCATAGAACTCTCGTCTCCCAACAGAGAGTGCAGCCAACACTGGACTTACTCCATAAACTACTTCACCCTCCAGCCTAGGCACGCTGGACTCGGTCGCCTCTTGCCATGTTTTCCTACCCCAGCTCTCTTGCCTATTCCAGTTTCGATATGCTGCATTTTCACGTCCTTGATCTCTTACATCATATCTATTGAACCTATTTTTGATCTCAGACCACCTAGTATCATCTGGTTCTTCTTCAACAATTCTATCATCATCTTCATGGGCACGATTCACTGTTTTGTCTTCTCCTCCTTCAGTGATTCTATCATCACCTCGGGCACTAAAAGAGTTCTGATTTCTTGTTCTATCATCCCAAGATGACCGGTTGTTAACTCTCGGCAATTGCTCTTTCGCCGGTTTATCATTATTCACCACCCAAATTGAATTCCCACTACCTTTCTTACTTTCTTCTTCCACTTCACTGATTCTGTCATCTCCTCGAGCACGAAAAGAATCTCGTTTCCTCTTTTCACCATAACCTCTGAATCTACCTCTCCTATCAGAAACAGAATCATTTCTACCATCTCGTTTCTCCCAAGTTGGCCTATCACCTCTCTGAAACCTTTCTTCCACTGGTTTATCATCAGATTTCACCCAAATTGAATCTCCACTAGAGCGGCCATTACCGCCACTTCTCTTCTCTCGGAAAGCTTTCGATCCAAATCCTGACTTCCCTCTACTACTAATACTACTTCGTTTGCCAAATCTATGAGAATCAAAACTCGAAAACTCTCTAACACTTTCAGGGTTCCTCAACATTCCAATCGTCATAGAATTAAGGCGAGAACTAACTAAACCAGTCGAAACATTTGCAAAGGCGCTTCCTTTAGGGTTTACATGAAACTTAACTGGTAAATACGAAGACTTTGAGAACTGGAAACAACTTTTGACTGTCGTTTGTTGTAATGAAACCCTAATCGCCATTGGTAAACCTTGGCTTCTTGTTAAATTACAGTACATGATTTCGGGGTAAACAGAAGAAAAAAATCAAACTTTTTCTTGTGGAGAAGATGAATTTCTCAAATGAAGCGGCGCTTTCAGAAAATGGCAGTTAAAGATTCTCCCATGGTCACCAATTTGACTACCAGAGATTTTTAGGGTTTAAGGAAAAGATCAGGAGAAGTTGTGAACTGAAGATAAGGAAGAAGTGAAGTAACTAGGCCTGGGCCATCGAAACCAACGGTTCGGTTCGGATCGGTTTAATCGGTTATCGGTTTTTTAAAATTTTAAATTGTTAACCGAATTAAACCGAGTAATTGAATCGGTTCGGTCGGTTTAGAGATTTATTAATCAGTTCGGTTATCTAATTAATCAAATTAATTGAATTAAAACCGAAAATCCAATTATAATTGGTTTAATCGGTTTTGTCCGGTTAACCGATTAAACCAACACATAAAAACCTGCATCAAACGATTTTCTCATTTTCAAACGGGCATAACTTAGGCATTATGTTCTGATTTTGATACAAACCTGAAGCAACCTGCATAAAAACTTGAAAGAAACCATTTAAAAACCAAAGCATTAAAACCTTAAACAATCTTGCATAAAGACCTGAATCATACCATCTAAATAACCTGAAGCAACCTGCATAACTTAAACATCATAAGAACATAATGTTCAAACTAAAGAAAACTAACGAACATAATGTTTAAACCTGAACATAATATCAGAATTACACAATGTTCAAACTAAAGAAAACATAATAGCCAAATTGAGTTCAAGGCAAATCAAAGTTTAATGTTGGAACTTTACACTTCAAATCAAAGTTCAAAGTTTAAAGTTTATAGTTCCAACATCTACAAAAGAAGAAAGAAGGTTAAAAATTTACTTCTTCAATGTTGTGCCTTTAAGACTCATCAATTTCCGAATATCTACAAAAGAACAAAAAGATTAGACAAACTTCTTACTTCTTCAATGTTGTGCTTGAGAATCATCATTTTTCCTTGGATCTACAAAAGAACAAAGATGGTTAGAATGTCAGATAAGTTTAATAGCATTAATATCAAAATAAGAACAGAAAGTTATAATTACCAAGAGATTCAAGAAACTCTACTTCTTCCACCATTTGCAGGAATGTTAGAACTTGAGCAGCAATTTGAATAGAGGACCGCAACCATTGCTGTGTGCAAATCAGTGCTTCAATCATGTAAGGAGTTAAAGAACTCCTATAAGGATCCAAAATTCTACCACTAGTGCTGAAAGCAGATTCTGAGGCAACAGAAGTTACTTGAATAGCTAAGACATCCTTAGCTATCTCAGACAAGATTGGAAACTTGGGACTATTACACCTCCACCAAGACAAAACATCATAATCCATTCCCAAASKGTTAGGTAACCTTATCTCAGGTTTTTCAAGAAGATACATATCTAGCTCAGTAGCAACTTCTTCATGTCTTCTTTCACCCGCCATCTGAGTGTATAGACAATCCATCCTCTCATAATCATCTTCATCATCATTAAACAAATTGATCACTAGAGATTGGTGCTCAGAATCACCATTACCACTTATGTCTCCACCATTCTCAGGTCTGCTATTACCAGCAGCTCTTAAACTATACTCTTGATACAACTTTTTCATTACATTTGTAACAATTGCGTGTAGCTGTGTATACTCAACACTATCCTTGCCATAGAGCTTTTCAAAGCATAATGTAGCAAAATGCATCTTATTGTGTGGATCAAAAACACTTGATATGATCACAAGAGGATTCATGTTTTGCAATCCATCCCAATACTTATCGAATTTATCCCTCATAGTAGTAGCTTGATCTCTGATTTCCCTATTGGAATTGTAACTCCTAGAGATGAGATTCCTTTCAATAGTCACAATCTCATTGTAGCAGTGTGTAGAAGTTACAGTTTTTGAAGCTGAGAAAACCACAATAGAATTGAAGAAGATTTTCAGAAACTTCACCAAAATTTCTACTTCATCCCAATCAGCAGGCAATGTTGGTCCTATACGCTTCTTCCCTCTCTCCTCTTCTTCAAGAAAATAGTCACAATACAACTTGTCCTCAACAACCATCTTCTCAAATGCACCACGCAATTTCAGAGCTGATGACAACATTAGATAGGTTGAATTCCACCTAGTTACACAATCCAATGCTAAGCTCCCTCTACAAACTTTTCCTGTCTCACACCTCATTTCAAAGGACCTTAGTCTTCTAAAAGATGATCTAACATACTTCATTGCATTCTGAATAGCTACAATACTATCATTTGTCTTTGCCAAACCATCTCTCACCACCAGATTAAGTATGTGTGCACAACAACGCATATGTAATATGCACCTCCTTGAACTAATGCATCTGGTCTCGCCATGCCAAAACTCCTCAGTGAAAAGCCTCAGTGCCTTATCATTATTCCTAGCATTATCCACTGTAATCGTGAAGACCTTCCCAATTCCCCATTCTACTAAACAATCACTTAGATGCCTAGCAATTGTTTCAGCTTTATGATCAGTTATAGGCTTAAAACTGATGATTTTCTTCTGCAGTCTCCAATGATCATCAATCCAGTGAGCAGTGATAACCATATAATTATATGATGTTGTTGGAACTGTCCATATATCGGTTGTGAGAGATACCCGCTGCTTATCTACACTAAATACATTTTTTAGTGTAAATTTTTCAGCCAAATACATTTTTTACTTCAAGTAACAGATAATTAGGGGAAACGACGTCGTGGTAAGAAAAATTACACTTTCACGACAAAACACCTCAAATAGACTCGAAATTACTATTGCTACCACTGGCACTGACTAAAACAGAAACCCAAATACCTATTTCGCCTAATGCTTTGAAACTCAATGGTTCGGCGGATGAAACGGACAAAAGCGTTTGGAGATTTTTTTTTTTATTTTTTTAATCTTTATCGCATTAGTCTACTGGCGTAGCATTGATCTCACTACTAAAATCTTCCGGTTTCGAACCTGGGTTGGTGTCATTGAAGCAGAGGTTGACAACCACTGGCCCACGATGCTTCCAATTGCGTTTGAAGATTAGACCACTTTACATTTTTTATCATTTATAAATTATAGTTCGTAATAGTATGAATGAAAAAAAAAAAAAAAATTCGTTACGAACCAACTACTAAATATTTTTATATAAAAATAAATTTGGCTTGCGGTAGATTATTATCCGTTTTTATAAAATTATGGTTTAGTTGTTCGTACTATATTTTATATCTATCATCTATTCAAAGCTTAAATCTAGAATTTTCTTCATTAATGGATTTAAAAGTCTTAAAACAAATGTATTATTGATTAATAAATTTTAATAATTTTTAAATATTAGTAGTTAGCAAAAATTGTGTTAAATGCTTGATTGGATACATTTTAAAGTGATTTCAAGTTAAAAATATGAAATTAAACTTGAAGACTTGAACGAATTTCTCATCACTAGTTAAAATTTACGTTTTTTTATATTAAAATCAACAAATTTAACTGAGAATTATAAATTCTTCATAGGTTTACAAATCAATCAAAATAAGCAAACCACTGAACCCTTTAGATTTCTGTTTTTTTTTTTTCTTTTGGGAAAAAAATGAACATTTATATAAAGAACTCGGATATATAGAGTTCTACAACATTGGGTGGTTTTTTAAATTTCCCAGAGCTTAAAGAAGAATCCAGGTTTTATTGTTCCTGAAAATTGAGAAGATAAAATTTTACCTTCCTTCTTTTTTTTATTTGTTTAAACCCTAATGGCAAACAAAGAAGAGGTTCACACAAAAAAAGGCTTAAAATTAACTTGTTTCAGAGTCTTCTTCAGGTTCGAGATACTGAGAATGAGAAGCAGCGAGTAATGCAGCTCCAACACCTGAACCATCATTCGACAGAATCACTTCAACACTCTCTGAAACTTCATCTCCAAGCAACTCTTTCAATGAACTCTTCATTGACTCGCTGAACTGAGTGTAGTGCTCATATAGCCCACCGTCCATGGCTATCACAGATTTCTGAGTTTCTCCATCTTTTGTTGTGTCTCTTCCTATTTTCTTGAGGATTCCATAGATCCCTGCAGCAGATAAACGAGCTCCTCGGCTAGCGATGATGTTACAGAGACTGATCACAACTTTTCTCATCTTCAGAGAAGATGTAGGGACCTGAGAGTTCACCAAAGAAACTCTTTTGAGATTTCAGTTATACGTTTAAGTGTGAAACCATTATGTAGAGGAAGAAGTCTAACCTCCAATATGTCCTTTAACTTGCTTCCCACAACCTTCAAATCCGGAGAAGTGTCGCTGTGCATAGCAGACATGTTTGGGGTCCTGCATACCGTAAAAGTGATTATTAGATTTCTGATTTGATGCATGTAACCATATCAAAGTAGTTAATCAACCTTATGATGAATGGTATTCTCAGCTTAGGTGGGACAACGTCGCCAAAGAAAGCAGCTTCTTCAGCCATCTTCAGAAGAACTCTACGCAAGATTTCTCCCAAATACATTCCGGAAATGATTTTCTCAAGAATCTGAAAAAATTAATGCCAGATAGAATCTTAGGGTCATGTCAAGATGATTCTCTAAATGAATTTGAAAACCATCTTAAGCTCATACCTGTTCACCAGGATTCAAACTCTCAAAATCTAGAGAGTGGTCGTACTCTGTCAATGGAAGATGCGATGACCTGAAGTTTCCCCACTCCATGTTGATAACCTACATTGTAGTACATCTAATATTCAAGTACTTCAAAGCTCAGTCGGATTTGTAATGTTTGCAAAAACACAAACCATTTCTCCTGATTTGGGAAGCAAACCATGCCACTTTGGAATTGCATGTGCACGTTCGACATAGGCAGCATTTGTGCCGGTGCCCAAAATAACAGCGACGACGACATCCGGGTTAGTGTATCTACCACCCGCGAGTGTTCCAATGGTATCATTAACCTGTACAGTTTACAAAGGGATAATAGGATCATAATCAAATATATGACACAAATTTCTGCTAGCTGAAACAAAGATTGGGTAAGATTAAAACTCACAAGCGCTGCAACACGCATGTCCAGCCCAACTCTTTCCATAGCTTTAACAAGTTCTCCAACAACATCTTGACCAACCTACACAATCGCCAAGAAACAAAGATACAGAGGCCAGAATTTCAGAAACAGTGTAATCATATCAAAAACTCAGTCTTCAAATCGATAAACCAAAGCCTGTAAATTTCTTAACTACAACAAAACAGGGTTCGCGAAAATTTGCGGTATAGAGGGAGCATAGAAGCTGCTGTAATAAAATCAAAATAGATGAAGGGAAATCAAGCTCAACTGTATCTTCAATGGAAAAGCCCTTTGTCCAGTTGATGAGAGTGCCAGAGGACAAAGATGTCTGCTTAACCGGAAATGAGAAAGTGAAACCTAATTCCCTTTGTCTACCGGGTGGGAGATGAAAGTCCTCGTCTTCTGTAGCGACAAACTTTGCAACAACTTCAGCGATAAAACCGAATAATTCCTGCCTCCATAATTACCAAAACATAATCAACACACAAAGAGATAGATCATCCAAGACTATACATAAAATTAAAGGGGAAAAAAGTCTAGTCAGAAAACTGACATCTGATTTCCCGGTCATCAGATGAGGAGGAATTGATTCTTCTATGAACTCTCGTTTAACAATACGGTCTTGCTTCCCACCAAGAAGCACACGCATGACACGGAAATTTGTTCCGCCTAGATCCAATGCATAAAAGAAACCAGTTTCATCCCTGTCAAATTGATAGCAAGCATTAGATCCAATTACAGCTCAAACTTTACTACGTAATTAGCATCAGAACCCAAAAACACACAACTGCACAGTGAATGCACACTCATAATTCATCAAAAAGTTTCATTAAATCCTCTTACAAAGACATATGGGGTCCTATAAAGAACAAGACAAAGAAAAGGTACAAAAAAAAAAACTATGTTGAAGTTGAAAAGAAACAAAAATGCAGATACTCTAAGGATAAGAATCTCTAGACTGAGATTAGAATTAGAATTAGATTATACAGAAAAAGTTCAGGTAAATATAAATGTTCTGCATCAAGGGAGATTATGATTCAAAGTGACGGATCCGGATTCAATAGATTCTCTGAGTGACAATCAAACAAGTGAAACTCATAACATTATCCAAAAAAGACCAAAAAAAAAAAAAAATTGAAGAAACGTGGCAACGATTTTATCCAATTCAGCTCATTTAAATCTGAATTCAGATAAAATCCCATAAAAATCTCCACTTTATCCTTTTTTCTCAATCCAATTCTCAAAAATTAGGATAGAGACAAAAATTTACCCAGAAGGAAGATTATCAACATAGCTAATAAGCATCTTAAGCTTGCTTCCACCTTCAGATGCAAGACCAGCGTGCATCTCAACAGTCATAGCATCAGCCACTTGTCTCAATTTCGCAATTGGCGTTGCACAATCTTCTTCAAAAGCTTTCAAGATCTCAATCACTCGTGCCCATTTCCCTGAGCTTTGCATTCGCCGCCGTACAATCAACGCCGCCGCCGCACAAACCGCCACAGAGCACACAACCGTCGTAGCAACAGCAACTTTACCCATCTCTCCGAATTTTAAACCAAATTAACAAAAAAAAAACAACAAATTTTGCCAGAATCAATAAAAAAAAGTTGGAAAATTTAAGAACCCTAGAGATGGATCTAGTTGAGGTACAAATTATGGAGAACACGTAAGCACTAAGCAGCTCTGTTGTCTGTAAACTACGGAAAGTTATTTAACTTATTGATTTTTTTGGTTTCGGTTTTTCGGATTTTTTTGGACTTTTCTCGCCGGATTATTTTTTATTTTATGAGCTGAGAAAGTGGTCATGGACTTTATGTAATTTACGAAAGTGACCCTTTAGAGATTTGGTTTTGGTCTTCTTCTTGCCGAATTTTGTGGATGACGTTTTTAGTAATCGATGAGATGATTCGGAAATCTAATGAACTAGTATAAAATTATGATCATCAATTTATGGTATCGAATGTTTTTGTTTTTTTGATGCAATATTATCATTTATTTCTGGTTGATGCAATCTAAATTTCATAATTAAAAAATGATTGTCTATGAGAATATCTAGTTTTAATTAATATTTTGACATGTCCCTGTTTGACTTTACTTTTTTATTACAAAAAAAAATAATAATAATACTATTGACTCTATTTAAGAGCTAAAGACGCAATTTATGGTCAGCCCTTTATATTAAGAGCTCGATATTGATTTGAGCACCGACCAAAATTATGCTAATTATTTCGTAATTTCTTAAATCCATTTTTTTGTAATAAGTTCTTCTTTGTTTTTTTTCAATGTGAGATTTCCCACAATTTTTATGTGTAAAAGGCCAACCGTTGACCTAATTATTCGGCAAAATAAGAATTTAGTTTTTGTAAAACATTCCAAAACTACTTCCGCCAAAAAAAAAAAAAAAAGAAGGAGTAACATTTAAATATATAATGAGAAATAGTTGGTTGATATATTTTTTGTATTTGTTTGGTGACACCAATAGAATTTGAACGATATATAGAAATTAGTATCGCCATTTTACAAAGATAATTCACACACATGTCGAACTTGCCCAAAATTTTGTTACACAATAAAAATATATTGCTTGGTACGGCCGGATTAAATGGGAAAAGTAAAATTTGGTATTGGCAAATTCAGTGGGCTATATCATCTATCTAACCCCTTTTATATTTGAGTGCATGTTCTCTTTTCTGATCAAAGTCATTTTCGATTTCACATCAGTTTGGTACGAGAAAGCAAATATTTTGAAGTATTTTATGCATAAAGTGTTAACAGCACACTACTCACTCTCTAGCTTTCTACTTTTTAGTCGCTTGTTTTATACTAAAATTACGTAAAATCCGCATTAAACCTGGTGGTAGGAGTAGACATTCCATCAAAATCGAATCGAACAAAATATATATATTCAAGTAACTAGTTGGTTGTACGGAACTAAACCAACATATTCGAATGTAGTTCGACAAATATTATTGAATGAAACAAATCAAAGCAGGCTAAACTATAATTTAACCATAACTAAATATGGTGAAACAGATGGACAAACAAACTTCCCGAACAACCAGGCCAACCCGCACAACAAAGTTAAGGAAGCCGCGATAACGGATTACTACCTTGGATAGCTTTAAGGGGCAGGATGAAAAATTAGATGTAAAAAATTATAATTTTTTAAATGAACAAAACTATATGGAAGCCGCGATACTGGCTTACAATTAAGATTTTAGTAATGATCCTACTTACCATTTACAATGTTGAATCATCAAATTCAACTGTTGAATGTCTGCAGTGGAAAAAATCTACTCAGATTCACGAGTGGAGAAAAAACTTCACCGCGATGAATTACAAAAGGATGACAAATGTCTTTATTCCATTGGTTCAAATTTTTATTAAAAAATAAAAAAAATAACAAAAATCTGAATGGTTGTTACAATTTTATATGTTTTTTTCTTCATCCTTATCTTTTAAACTCATTTATTTGATGATAAATCAACAAATTTATATTTTATTTTTATATGAAAAATTTTCAAATTCTATAAATAGAGACTTGTTTCATTTAATTTTTACACAAAAAATATCTCATATTTTTATAAGATGGATCCAAATAATAATCTTTCAAACACCCAAAATTTTTCTAATAACTTTTTTAACTATCCAAATTTTAATAATTACCAATTTCAAAACCAATCTTCTAAAGTTAAGTGTGTTTTAATAAAATTATATGTTTTAATAAAAAATATTGGGTAAAATGTTGAATTTTATTAAACAAAATTATTGTAGAGTATAAAAGTAAATGGTTGTTAAATGATTAAGTGGAAAAGAAAAGATGAGAATAGATAAAAAAAAGTAAGGTGTTAGAATGTTGAAAGCATTAGTGAAACGAGGGACATCACCAATACATTTTTGTGTGGCGGACACCATCGATAGATTAATATTACTAAAACGACGTGCTAATTTATTGTCAACTTATAACCTAACAAAAAATAAGTTCCATTTGCCAACGAACACAAAAAAAAACATATAAAAGCTCAATATCAGTTTAATGGTTTTGTCCACGACATTGACATTGACATTGACATTGACAATGACACAATTTTCTTTAAGAAAACCAACTTGTGTTCTACATCTAATTTTACTGAAAACCAAAAGGTGGCTATTCATACCGTTTGAGATTTAAATTCGAGACGTGAATGAAATTAAACTTTCTTTGTTGAAATAATATAATTATTTATATACTTTTTATATTAATACTGTTAATTTATGGTTTTGGTAAAGTTGCTATCATATCCCTAAAACTAATAATAATATGTGGTCCACAACTAGTTTTCTCAAAACAACGGTGGAGAAAGATGATTCTTCTGTAGTCTGACATCATTTGCTTATTATATGAAGTTTGATCTCTCTATTATTATATATCGATCCTCTGGTTTCTAAACATTTTTCTTAAATCATTATATTTTGTTAATATCTTCTATGCCTCTATATTTTAGATAACAAGTTGGGATAATAGCGGCTACGTACTGATCGGATAAAAATATAACTACATAATATAAATGAGATATCAGAAATTGTTTTCAATATTTACTTAAGAACAAACGAATTGGGTAATGTATGGATAATTCTGATATTTAAAATCAATATCCAAAACGAATAACGATTGGATTTTACATTCAAGAATTCAGTAAGTATGAATACTTTTAGGAAAAAATTGGATAATTTCGAAATGTTTTAGATAGTTGAGTAGTTCTAAGAACTTATAGATAATTAAAAGAAAATTAAAATGATTAGTTATATATCCAAGGTAATTATCCGGTGTACTTTTAATTACAGCTTATTCTTAACTGACCCGAAATACACATGTCTAATATCTTGGGTTTACTATTTTTTCAGTCTGAGATAATTTCAAATCTGATAAGAAAGGCCGGCCCAAGACAAAATCGACAAAAGAATGAATATTTTCATGCAACCAATACTATCCTACAAGTTACTATTATTAAACTTGGAACAATCGCTCCCATCTACGAATCTCTTTCGTTTTAGTGAAAAAAACATCATGATTTTGTTTATGGGAACTTCAAAATGTTTGGTGCTTCGTGCAAATGGGCCATGTATATGCAATAAACATGGGACAGTTTTGGTGTCTAACGAGCTCTCGAGCTAACGAACACGCAAACAAAGAGCAGACCAAACACGTATAAAGAAAACTCAAAATATTTTTCCCAAATAAAAATTTATAAATTCATCAAGAAGAAGTTACTGAGATAAATTACCCAATTAATTTAATTCAGTAAAAGTAAGACAGCTGGGCTTTTATTGGACAGAATAATGTTAACTGAAATTAATTTAGCCCATGATGGAAGTTAAAAGGCAATCAATGGTGAAAAGTGGAGTTAAACAACTTTTTTCTCACACAATGTTGTTCTCTTAATTATTAGATTGTTCAAGAGCTTAAAACTGTAGAATATAAATTCTTGAAGAATGTAGATTATAATTTTCTGAGACTTTGAGATCCTAGTTGTAGTTACAGAGAAATTCTGAAAAAATACAACATTTTGTTTATCGAAACTAACACCAATATTTACCTCCTTTTGAAGATAACTCTTATTAAGAATCTCATCTGATTTGGTTTTCTTAACATGGGGTGTTAAGTGTTAACTAACTCCTATATGAGTCAAAGGAAGGAATGCCAACATGAACAACTTAGTGATATACGCATTTTGTCTCACAGATTTGTAAGATTTCAGTACTTCAGTTTAAAACATGGTACCTAGGCAATGTAAGCTTCTGACAAAAACAAAAAATTAAACATAAGGCAATGTAATCAAGTCGCCACAAAATTGGTTCACCGACAACCTATAATCTTCAATTTGTTGTTGCAAGACTATGTAAAACATTTTGACAATATAATCACAAACATCCTTTAGGCTTGAGATGTATGTGTCAAGCTTTCAACCAAATTTGGTATCTTAGTTGTTAAAAAAAGTACTTTTTAAAAATTTTAGCCTGTTTTAATTATATTTTTCTCCAATAAACTTTTACTATATTAATCCTATCTTTTATTTATTTTATAAACAAAAAAAGTTTCTCAGGTCATTACGAAAATATACTTTAAATCCAATATAAAAAATGCTACAAGGAAAATATTATATAAAAAAAAATTAGAAAATCAGACCTTTTACTGAGAAATTCGTAAAAGATTTATAACCTAATTTTAAACGAAATTTGGTAGAGATAATTACATAAATATATAAGGTTAGAAGTTGAACGTATCAATCAAATATCAAAAAGAAAATATCAATCAATGATTTGGAAGAAACCCAAACCCCTTACTTAGATTTTTTATTTTTATATATTATTACACACACACACAAAAAAAAAACTTCAACGCCGTTTCTTCTTCTTCTTCATCGCTTCCATTAATCTCACCTCTCAATCAAGCAAAGCTTCTCATCAAATCCCTCAGGTTTGTGTCTATCAATTGATTTAACAGATTCATCAAAACCTTAATTCTTCTCTTTCTATTGTAAATTATTCACCTTTACATGTCGTCGAGATCTAATTTTAGATTGAGAATCCAAATTTTGTTGTGAACGGAACCCAGTTAGAAAAAGAAAAAAAAACCCTAATTTCGCTTTGCTCGATTGATCAATTCATGTTTAGGGTTAATCTTGATTAAGCTATTCTTTCGATTTTTGTAGAGGGTCGAGAGTAATTAATCCAATAACAACAACAACAACCATCGCCATGTTTATGAATCGGCTATTCGGGAAACCTAAGCAGGAGACTAATACTCTCCAAACGTTAGACAAGCTCAATGAGGTAAACACCCAATTCTCTCTTTCATTCATCTGTTTTAGATTTGACCATCCTCAACTTAAATGTCAAAAAAAAATTGAATTTTGTAAGAAGATTAGATATTGAAGTATTGCTAGAGACAAAGCTTACTTTTTTTGGTTGTAAATTGGAATTGTTGTCTTATTGGAAACATACTCTCTGCATTGTTATAGCAAATTTGGTACTCTCTTGTGTGAGAAATAGCTATTTCTGTTTATTGTTCTTTCAATGCTTTTTTTGGGTGATTTCTCAATTGAACCATTGTTCTTGCTCAGACTCTTGAGATGCTAGAGAAAAAGGAGAGTGTACTTCTTAAGAAAGCTGCTGGAGAGGTTGAGAGAGCAAAGGAATTCTCCCGGGTAAAGAACAAACGCGGTAAGGCCCAAATCTCGGTGTTCACACATTAATAAGACATGTGTGAATATATTCATGTGTAGATATCCTAGAATGTGTTTGCGTTGTCACTAGATTGATTTTTCTACCTTTTACGGGTATCGTGCAGCGGCTATACAATGTTTGAAAAGGAAGAGGTTATATGAGCAACAAGTTGAACAGCTCGGGAATTTCCAGCTCCGTATTCATGATCAAGTGAGCTTTTTTTGTTTTTGTTATTGAAATATTTTATGAATTTGCTACTATTATAAATGATATTTGGATTTATCAACTTTGTGTAAACAGATGATTATGTTAGAAGGTGCTAAAGCAACAACAGAGACTGTAGATGCTTTGAGGACTGGAGCTTCTGCCATGAAAGCTATGCAGAAAGCAACGTATGTGTTTATTTACCTTACTTTTTCTATTATCGAGTTAAACAAATTATGATTTAAGCAGCGACTAAGTGTGCGTTCAAACACATTTGTTTTGCAGAAACATTGATGATGTTGACAAGACAATGGATGAGATCAACGAGCAAACTGAGAACATGAAACAGATCCAAGAAGCATTGTCGGCTCCAATTGGGTCTGCTGCTGATTTTGATGAGGTAACTTTCCTTTAGACCCCTTTGATCATATACTCAAATAGAAACACAAATCTTTTTCAGCTTTTCTTAACAGTATTTTTATTGGCAATTACAGGATGAATTGGAAGCAGAACTTGAAGAACTAGAAGGCGCGGAGCTAGAAGAGCAACTCCTTCAGCGTGTTCCAATCCATGTGCCTCAAGGAAAGCAATCTACTCGTCCTGCAGCTCCGAAGCAACCTACCGCTGAGGAAGATGAACTCGCTGCCTTACAAGCTGAGATGGCTCTCTAAGGTAACTTTCTCATATCAAAAACAAAAAAAACTAATTGACGAATCGGATTGTTAAAATGGCTTTTGTTTACTGCAGCTGAAGCTAGCCTTGGGGGATTTCGGTTTAAGCGGGGAGCTTTGTGTGTGCATTATTTAAAACAGAAAGAAAGATTTATGTATATAAGGATCCGAGTCAAATTGATCGGAAGATTTATTTTTCCAATATAATTAACTTATTAAACTGCATTTTGAATGTTTCTTTTTACATTTTTTCAACTCTTTTGTTTCTTTATGACACTTGTGGTAATCTTCTGGGTTACGACTTGGTACTTTCTATTCTTTTTTTCTCCTTCCTTCCCACTCTTGCCGTTTTGACTTGGTTAAAGTATAACCAAGTTGTAGATTTAAATTTTACCAACCTTTATTTTTGGTCAACCTACCAACCTCTTCTTTTCTCCACAAAAGTCAGTAACTTGACCGCTGTTGATTGCAGTTTCTAATAATGCCTTGTATCCCCGGTTAATGTCTTTATTTCTATGTTTTCTGTTTTGTCAAGATGTCTGACAATTGTTTGCAATCACTTTCCATGATGGTTCATATGTATTTTCTAGACCATGCTGATTGCAACGCGTGTAGAATGCTGATTGCAACTGATTCCTAGAACTATACTAATGTCACAGTTTTGAGCATACAGCTAAGAGCAAAAAAAAGCCTCTTAAATCTTTCATGATTCATACTGATCCAAAAATCTCGTTACATTAAGTCATTAACTGAGTTTTCAATGCAGCCCAAAAGAAAGGAAAAATCATACAATGTTCACTGCTTGTACAATGATATTCAACTACAAATTGTCCCGTTAATAAATCTAAACAAATCCGATTTTTTTCATAATAAAAAAAATTAATAATAGAATATCTGATTTTTTTGGGGTGCAAATCAATACCCGATTGTGCAAATAAAATTAAATCTGATTTTAACAAATCTGATTTTTTGATATATTAACAAATTCTTTTTGGAATATTACCAAAATCCTATAAAAATATCTGATTATTAACAAATCCGATTTTTTTGGAATAGTAAATTTTTTTTTGGAATATTAACAAATCCGATTTTTTTGATAACCACAATAATCGATTATAAACAAATCCGATTTTTTGGAGATAGTCAAAAATCTTTTGGAATATTAACAAATCGGATTTTTTTGTTAACCATAAATTAAATGATCACATAATAACTAATGACTAAAATATCTTTAATGAGATATTAAAATTTGTTCTTTGAAGTAATGACAATGTGATGTAAATATTAACATTTTTTAATGTTTATTTATAAATATACTCCCCAAATAATATATAGGGGAAATCTGACCTAGTATTATTTTACTTTTGTCTAACTTTTTTTTTACGTTAAAAGTCGAATGTATAATTGTGATAGTTTCGGAAATTTGATTTACCTCCAGCTTGCCAGCTGGTTTTGTTGTTTGAGCATTTTGCAATCTATGTTTCTCTACTAGCTGATGAACTATTTTGTCAGACGCAATCCCTTGAACAGATTCACCAATTAGTTTTGTATGTATATAATAATCATGTTTTCTGCTATACTGGAAATTAGTGTAGCCAGTTATTTATCTGTCGCTTGCTCGATTTCTTCATTCAAAATTTCAAGCTTAATTTCTGATTTCGGCTGTATTTTTATATAACTTTAGTCGAAGATGCTGCAAGTATTTTACGAGGGTCACAAGACTTTATCATAGTGAGTATCTTTCAACTACTTGTTTCTTTGGACACCTTTTCAATAGCATTAATCTTTCACTACATTAAATTGCATGACTATCAGTTTTGTTGATGAAAATGTCTATGGTTGTAAGTCATACAAGAACTAGTGAGTGTGTACCTCATTTTCGTCTTAAAGAGCCAGAGAAGGTGAGGCAAATATAAAAAGGTGTCATTAGGAATGTTAAAATGGGTTATTTTCGTAGTTTTAAGCATGCAAATTGTTCCAACAAGCTGTGATAGTTTTAACAAAGACTAACGAATACTTGGAATAGAATGAAATTTTGAAAATTCATGAGTCATATATCAAATATTTTGATTTTAGAGTTGATGAATATTCGGTAAAGACATGATTTTAATTGACGGGCTAAAATAGGAAGAGAAGAATCAGAAAGGTACTTACTTATATACTGCATACAAGAAGAACAAACAAAAGCCTTGAACCAACTTTAAGATCTTGAAACGAAATATAAAGCTGAAGGTAAGATTACATTTAGAATAAGATTACATGCCGAGATCCAACTAAGTATTTATGATAGGACTTAAGGGAAGAACGGAGAATTTCTTATTAATAATATCAATAAGGGTTCATCAATTACAGGTTTGTTTAGGGCAACCGAGCTAAGTTGATTACAGATGCGAATCTAAGTGTCGAGCTAAATAGTTGTTTAAAAGACTAAGAAAACCGAGCTAATCGTTTGTTTTATAAAGCTTTTAGTCACCGTGAATGCGAATCTCGTTTTTGGTGATGTGCTCCTCCTATTTATAGAGGGATTCCCCTATCTCCATGGGGATTTCCGATTTTGCCTCCTTCAAAGTCCTTCAAAGTAGGTGGCGATCTCTTCGGGTCGAACAGATTATGTAGTGAGCCGAAGGGATTGCATAATGGGCCGAACTCCTTTAAAGAGCAATTAGGTTGATTTCCAATTTTAACGGGGCACAACCCATGTCTAACAAGAATTTATGTTCACAAGTAGCTTATTCATAGATTTAGTCAATGTCTCATTACATGTTAAAGACAATGAGGTAAGAACCGCATAGCAAATTTGTTATGTTGTTTTTATTGTAACTAGTATTAGTATTCAGCGGCTTATCACTATCACAAACATCCTTTAGGCTTTAGATGTGTGTGTCAAGCTTTCAACCAAATTTTATTCTGTTTTCACTGTTATCTTACCTACTTTTTTTTTAATAATTGCCATTTCCCTGACGGTCTCGGTATGGCGATGATTGCCAATCGGACTATCTAGCTAACATGCATCATAGTTTCCGTATGATATTAGCTACATTTAGTTAAATCCTAACCTCTAATTTGCTGATAACATACACTAATAGACTTGGTTTGGGTAAATAATTAATAATTTGGTTCGACTTTTTCTTGACATTATCACCCGTTTATTAAATGAGTCTAGTGACCCGTACATAGGTTCCTTCTTTTCTCAATCACTTATTATAATTGTGTAGACTAATAATAGCCTACGCAACTCTACAAATTTGGACTTTTCTTCTATATCTATATGACTATGGCCAGATAAGTCACATAACTGACACAGAATGGTTGAATAATTGTTAATAAAATGAATAGAATTAGATTAAAAAATTTGTAAAATAATATAAAATACTAAAAATTTAGTTTTAGTAAATTAATCATATTATATTTTTTTTATATAATTTAATTATGTTAGTAATATATAACAGAATCACTTTTTCTAAACTTGAAAATTTAAAAGTTGAATATATATATATATATATATTAAATAATAAAAAATAACAAAATCAGTATTTTTAAAACGTTAAATGTGAACAAATGGTATATTATTCATCCGGTAATTTTTCATTTATTTTAATAATTAAATCTATTTGGTCAATGCATATATATATATATATATAGACTTATTCGGTATCTAACAATGGACCCACATGTCCCCTGTTTTTATCTAAAGATCTAATAAACATTATTATAAAAGTTTCCCTCAAAATGTGCATTGCCTTTAACTAGGGTTGGGCAAACAACTAATATCTTAAATAAAAACAGTATGGGTGATCCTACCTATAACTTTATAATATTAAATTTTAGATTTATGCATATAAGCATATTCATTTCCAAAATTTTGGATATCCAAAATCCAAAATGTAATACATAAAACAGCAGATAATATACATGTAAAAGTAATACACAATTTATTACGTATTTTGAAAATTTTAAATATCCGAAATGCAATATATAAAATAATAGATACAAATATGTAAATCACATTTGTCTCAAAAACTAAAGAAAAATAAAGATGTGAAGAGTAATGACAATAAACATTGATATACATAATTTCTTATTCAAAGAAAACGATAAAAAGTAAAAGGTTAAAACCTATTAACTTTATATATATATATATATCATATCATATTTTCATGTAATATATATGAAATCATAGAAAATGTTTTATATTTCTTGTTTATAATGTGTTTTTCTTTTTTTTTTTTCTTTTTCTAATGTACATTAAAGCCACAAAATGGAAGTAAACAAAACAAATTTATGATATACAGTACTATACTAATAACATACCGATCAGAATGGATTTTTAAACTTTTAAATGATTTTTGGTTTACTTCAAACAAATAATATATATTACTGTTTGATTTGCATTAAATCATTGCAAATATTCGGCTTTTCCAGATAGAATAAAAACGAATATAACATATAATTAAATTTGTCAATCCTAAGCTTAATCCTTTGGATAAGATCTATGACTATGGGACCTCTTTTCATATGAAGTCAATACCACTTCGGATAAGATCTATGATGACTACCAGACCTCTTTTGAAAAGTCAAATATTCAGATGTTTTTGTTTTCCTAAAACTTGAGAGTTTTAACTTTGAAGCAAAATATTTAAAAGCGTCGTTAAGAGTACGTCGTGATCATTAATTCATTTTGAAGCATTGACAAATATAGCATATGAATTTAAATATCCCATTCTTTAACCAAACAATACGACACTCGTTTTTCATTATTCCACAAAAAGTTATTAACGTTCATTAGCATCTACTAAATTATATATATACATATATATATAGTTGTTTTCTAAACCAGGTGTGTATGTTTCAATACCATGAAACAAGGTGTTTCAAAAACTTATCCACACAAAATAATCGATCGGCCAATTTGTATAACTTACGCCTAGTTTTAACTTATTTTGAAATTAACGGATGGAAAACTTATACTATAATCTTCTATATATTAATTAAAAAATATTATATAAAAATAACTTTACTTCTATATGATATATTACATATTCATTGTGACGTATCATTCCACAACAACTCTCTAACATAATTTATAAAATAAAACATCACTAACTAGAAATAATACATTCTAATACCATTGCATTTAAATTTAAAATATACATAATCTTAAAATTATATTGTATATCTAATTAAAAGATGTAGGTTTATTACACCTTCTTAGGCTAATATATATAGAAAGTTAGGTTTATTATATTTTTTTAGGTAACGTATATATATAGTATAAATAAGCATTATTATTACTAATTTAAAAAAGAAGGTTTACAATATAAAAATATGCATAATTTTTAAATCTTAAAATATATCTAATTAATAGAAATGTAGATTTATTATACATTTTTCGGCAACATATAAAAAGATAAGTTTCTTACACATTTTTAAAACAATATATATATATAAAACTACTAACTAATCATTATTATTACTAATTTTAAAAAATAAGATTTCCAATATAATTGGTCTATTAAACATATATCTTTTAAACCTATCTATTAACATAAATGTAAAAATAGAAGATTTGTAATTACACTTTTAGCATGATATTACAACATTAAAAAAACGATATATAGTCAATATATATTGCATCATTCTTTTTAAAAATATTCTATATCAACATTTTTATAAATAATTTATTTTCACAAAATTTTAAAACGGCAATAATATAATTATCATCCGAACAAGATACGTTTGTTTATTGAATATCTATACAAATTAATATAATAATATGTACTTTTTAAAATTAATATAATAATACGTAAATTTTTAATATATACTATGTATATGTATATTTTCAAAACTCAAAAATATTATAAATATTTTATTATAGCTGGAAGACATTACAATTTATTTCTAAATATACCCAACATCCAACTCTATCAAATTCTTCTATTGCTCAAGGACCGAAGATAAGATTGGCCGTACTATAATATTAGAAGCTTGCGAGGAAAAAGTTTACCCCTTAATTAAAAAGCTTTTCGATGTCAAATATAAAAGTTAAACAGAATTTAATGGAGATAGAGTGCACAATTTATTTTAGTTGTTTCTCAAATACTCTTTCTGTTTCAAAATATAGGGAGTTTTAGAAGTATTTTTTTTGTTTCAAAATATAGGGGATTTTCAACTTTATATACAAATTTATTAATTACTTTTTAATTATATAATCAAAAAACTATTCTCAAATAAGATAATCAACAATAATATTTAATGATTTAGAAACTGCTCGTAACTCTTCTCCTCTAAGACAAATAATCATTTAAAAATTCATGATTACGACATATGGGCACTAAATTGAGATTCGATCATTATAAAATGATTAAAAGAGAAAAAGAACCAGCGTGACAAAAAAGAAAAGAAAAAAGAAACCAAAATTTTACCTCGATCAATATTCATAGTCTGATTATAGGAGTTAATTAGTAAATCATCATCATCGACATTACTAAAAGTTTCTTCTTCTGGTGGAAAGTGAATTTAAATCAAATACAAACTCATTCTCATAAATTTGGACTGGTAAATTCAAATCAAAATTAGAATCCATGAAAAAGTTAAAAACCAAATTAGTTAAACAAGTTTATATAAGCACTTTTTTTGCTACGGTCACATTGGTTAGGCTCCACTCTAAAATTTTGAATTTTTAGTTTCAAATTAACAAAAGAAAAATTGGCTCCAAACTGAAATTTATAACAAATTTTGTGCATTATTTATGATCTTAGTAATATGTTATATTGATGGGAAGATAGATATTTTGACTAAAAGAAATGACTATTAATATTCTTTTAATAAATTATGTTGTTAATGTTTGTAAAATTAAGTTTCTTAAGTTTCATATTTTTTTTCTAAAATTCCTTATATTTTGAAACCGAGGGAATAGATAAAAAGCTCATATTTTATTATCCCGACAGATGAAATTATCAGTTATATGAAAAAGAATTTGATCATAATTCCAAATAGTTTCGACCTAACCACTACTTAACAAACCCAAATCTTTAAGCCAAGTATCATTATATCTCATATTGGATAAGCTCAAAATCCTGTAACGTGCAAAGCGTTTCCATACAGCTTTTTTTTTTTTTTTGGGTCATCTCGTTTCCATACCGCTTAAGTTCCCATTATTTAACTTTTGATTTACTCAAGTTAAGAACTGAAGGACATACAAGTACAACCAACTGTCTCCGATTAATTTAGGACATAATCACAGTCTCCGAGATAATGATGTTCTCGGACGTCAATCACATCACCCCCACTTTACGCATGCTTAAGTAAACAGACCAAAACAAATCATTACTTAAAGCTATAACAGAACCATTGCAACAATTGCAGAAGAAATAACGTGTAGTTTAAACAGTAACAAAAACAAAAATAGATATATGTATATATACATATGTATATACATTTTTGTTATTATTGGAACTATCGAGCAAAACGGTTATAACATGCGAAACCAAAAAACAATTGCCGACTTATGGCAAATCAACAAAATAAATAATTTACATGCTCATTTATTCATTAAATAATTAATCGTTACATTGAGAGTTGCATCTAACATCATAATATCAAAAAACAAAAACAAAACCAACAATATTATATAATATATATTAGTGAATCCATCATAATGAAAAATCCTAAGCACCTTCCTATACATTGAAAAATCTCTCTTGATCATCGATATTATATAATAGAAATACGAAATTAGTAAATAATATTTACAAATCTCCTCTTATTCCTAAGAAGAGACCCATTAAAAGCCCCCCATGAAGATAATAATCCTTTAATTAAATCCTTATCAACGAAATTTCAGATACTCCGGTATACGAATCCGGTTAAAATCACATCACTAGGTCAGAGACCCACCCGACATCAGGAGCATCACCCGCTCCCTGATCCGGATCCGGGTCGACCCGACCCATGCAATTCTCCTTGCTCAGTTTCTCGAAGAGCTTCGCTCGCAGTTCGCGACCCGACTCGACCCGTTCCATCGCCGGTTCTTCTTCCTGAACATTTTCCCAACTGTTCATGTATCCGGGTCGGGTCGGTGTAGTTGGTAGGCTCCGAAACCCAGGACCCAATACCGAACCACGAGGCGACCCGAACCCGGATCCGTGTCCTCCGATTTGATTGTTGTACGACGAAGGTAGAGACTTCACTTTATTAAGTTGCAAATTCCTCAGAGACGCAACGACGTCGTTTCCCAAATTATACCCGTGTGAACGACTCAGTAAAGAACAAGACGAGTCCGAGTCACCTCGCGGACTCACCGGCGGCGAGTTAGACGAAGGCGAAATCGAAAACTGAAACGCCGCCCTACGAATCGGAGACAAACCGTCGAATGAATCGACGCGATCGGGGCTTTGATTTGGCAAAACCCTAAGCTGATCCGGCGAATGAGCAAAGAAACAGACACGACGGCGACAGTTACCGCCATCTTTACACGGCTGAGTCCGGTAACGCGCGGGATGAAGCCAACACTCAAAAACACCGTGAGAGAACTCACACGCGTCACCTCTCTTGCAACCGCCTTTACGAAACTCAGGACACGCCGTACCGGAGTAATGATACTTTCTCGGATCACGACGGCGAGCTTTTTCTCCGGGATGAGCATACGGACACTCCGTCCAATCATGGCTCCGTCCACGAGCGCAACGTCTCACTTTAAACTCATACATCCGAAAATGATCACATGAATAAGCGTCGATTGGTGAATCCGGACCCGATAAATCCGGATCTAAATCCGGATCCGGTTCGTTTGACGGAAGATAACGTTGTAACGCAGCCAAAGCTTCCATCATGCTGTTTCCTCCGTCTGGACTTCCGTAAATATCTGACGCCGTTAGATCTTCGTTAAGTGGCCATGGAGGAATATGAACCGTTGGATTAAAAGCACGACGAGATTCTCCGATCATCATTTTTTTTTTTTTTTCACTCTGAGGAAAAAAACATCACATTCGTCTATTCTCGGCTGAGTTGGTTTTGTTATGTGTTTGCTATATCTCCGGCAAAGCTTTACTTCATTTATAAACTGATGCTGAGTAGTGGGCAAATACTTAAACCACCTCTGGGGTTAAAATCTAACCATGGTTAAATATTTCTGCTTTTATCAACCGCGGTTAAATCTAAGGTGAAAAGCTAACATAACAGGTCCGTGAGTTACGGGTTAAAGAACAGCGGCTTGAGACCTTTCCACGCGGATTTGTTGCTGACATGGAGGATTAGTGAGTGATTTTTATGTGACAGTCCCGTGAGCGAGCGGCTGTTATATACTAAAAAATTGATTTGTTTTTAACTTCCACTTTGAGTTCCGAAGGCGGTGGAAGGAACCTTTAGATACGTTGAGAAACGACAAAACGGATAATCCATACTTTTAATTATTCATTTTAAATATAGAACTAATGGGAACACATAATCATTCATTTTAGAGAAAATCACTCTTCTCCATTCAATTTGCTATTTAAAGTAAAACTATTTATTTATTAGTCAGCAAAACTGTATATTATCTTCACTGATGTCAATTTTGTAAAAAAACAAAATATATTTTGAAAATCATTGATTGAGAATTTGGGTATTATAGAGGGAAGAGAGAAGGGGATATAACAAAAGTGATGTGAAGAAGAAGAAGACATGTTGGAACAAATTGGGAATAGTAAACGTTAAAAGACAATAAAGGAGTCTCTTATGCTTCTTTACTAAAATTAGAAGCAATTCCACCTCTCTCGTTTATCCTTTCTCCATCTTTTTTTTCTTTTCCTTTTTTTTTGTTGTTTTTACTTTGATATATTTAAGAAAAAACTATTTGGGCAAAACAGAATTTTTGGAGGTTACTGAGAACCTTAGTTTGAAATGGCGCATGGCACAGCGAAACGCGAATAAAAGGGCAACAAAACTTCGAGGGGAGGCGGGATCTATGATGTACGTGCCATACGATATACGTGAGCCTTGGCCGATGTGCGACGCGGTCAAGGAGATCGCCTCGTGATTTCAGGCGAAAACTCTTCGAAAACGGCAACAATAACTTTCACCAAAAAGACGACTACATGAAATAGGATAAACCATGTGTTATGATGTTTATCAAACCAAATCAATCCTCAGTTTATTTTTAAACGAACCGGTTTCGATCCTTACCTCTTAACCCACAACATTTTATCCCAATTAGAAGATGCCAAATCTCTAATTCTCCTGAATAAAACATCATAGACGAACAAAGCTTGAAGGCTAAAACATATGCAGAGAATCTGTTAATGGAGCGCCACATATCCGAAAAGCGCGCCCTTTGGTGCGCCATGACGCATGGCTCATTCAAGACCCTCTGTGCCATGGTGTGCTTTGCGCCATTTAAAATCAAGGGGAGAACAAATCCTTTTTCACGGTGGTAAAAAAAAAATAGTAATTTTGTGTTGTATTATGCTACATTTTTCGTATTAAAACTTTTATCGTTAGAAAACTTTGATTAACAAAAAATAAACATTATTATTGTTTTTATAAGCAATCACACAAAAACTTTAGTCGTCCAAACGTAACAAAATGTTTAGTTGAGCTATCTATAATTTATAATTCTATTGGTCTTTGTTGTCCCTCAAGCGCTTTATAGATTCTAACTTTGTTTGGAAAAAGTTTTGGATTGATAAAATACTTAGAATTTTGGTTCAGAATTTTCCGATTAATCAAATTTAATAAGAAAATATTTTGTTGAGACGTGGGTTCTCAACAAATTTTAGCCAAAACAAAGAATTACTAGTTATGTGGTCACGATACATCTAATATCTCCAAAATTAAAATGTGAAATACTAAAAATATATTGATGAATATTGGATTCAATTAGTAGACCTACAAAATTAAAAACTATTCAGCTGATAAATTTTTCAAAGCCAAGAACTATCTTTTAGTGATTAAGAAATTGCAAACAAGGCAGGAAACAAAATAATAGAGTAATAAATTTTATTACTACGGAGAGGAAAATTATTGTAATTATCTAAAGCTTGAAAATTTAATTAGCAAAGCTTAATTGGCAGGCATACTATGAACAAATTGAGTAATACGCTAGCGTACATCCGTGTTTCGGAATTGATTTTTAAATCAAATCGGGTTGATATGATATTTTGTAAAGTTGGTGGTTGAGTTTTTAAAAATTCAAGAGATGAGATATTTGAGTTAAAATCAGAAATCTTAGGGTTAATTAAATGTTGTGATTGATTTAATGTAAGGGTTATAATTAATCAATCCTATTAAGTTTTTATCTCAAATTCATATTGGTTGAAAAGTTAAGAAAAACCCTAGCCCATTTTTAATATAATCAATCCCCACCCCTAGCCTCTTTAGCTTGTATTGTCTTCTCTTTCATCCTTTTATTCAAGACTAAAGTGAGTATATGACCATGAGATAAATGTTTAGATCTGGATTTTCTGATATGTTTATGCTTGTGTAGATCCAAGTTTTGGTGATGATCTTGATGTGTGTCTCTTTGGGGATTGGTATCTCTTGTATAGATTTGTTATGATTTTTCTTTTCTATATGTTTAATCTCGTGAGATGGGATGATCCACTCACTAAGTATTTTAAATACTTATGCATCCATTCGTTGATGCAGGTAAAGAGTAGTTGAAAGCTGGAGAATCATGACAAGGAAAGGAATGGTGGTTTTAGGGATTGATTGAGGTGTTATTTTTGTTTTGGGTCGTTTACTGCTCATCGCGATTACTGTTCATCGCGTGTTGTTCATAGTGTACTGTTCATCGTGATATTGTTTCGTCGTTTACTGTTCATTGTGTTACTGTTTCGTCGTTTACTATTCATCGTGTTAGTGTTAGAATTTGAAATATTTTAGTTGGTTAGTTTAAATTAGAAGATAATTTAATTTGATTAAATGGTTAGGTAAACCAAGATTGAGTTTAGGAAAAAAGTTAGTTTAAATCAATTGAGTGCGTTTAGTTAAGTGGTTAGATTTGTTAATTAGGAAGTAATAAATAATATTTATGAAATTATTATTAATTTTTATAATAATATAAAATTTGGATGCGGTTTTTTCAAACATAGCGTAAGTTTCTAGGGATAGATGTAAAGTTATTCGTTGTCTGTGAATGTCCGAATAAACCAAACTTTTTTAGATTTGTTGAATTTTCTCAAGATCTATCGAAAATAAAAAATTATTCTATGTGCTTTTAAAAATTCTTTAATTTTATTAATTAAATCAACAATCGAATAATACAAGAGGCTTAAAAAAAATTTTTATAATAAAGCTCAAAATTCTAAAACCTAAATATATTTAGAATAATCTTAATTTATTAATTAAAGATAATAATAAAGTATATTTAAAAATATTCTAAATATCTAGCTGCATCAGGTATTTCTGACCACCATAAACATTTTACAACTGTTGACAAAAAAAACATTTTACAACTCAAAAAATTATTTAACCGTGGAATGTTACTTTGAAACACATAAGAGAGAGAGAAGGTGGACCTCAAAATGATCAAAACCTGCAATGGTTCATCTCAGCCACAAGTTTTACTTTTATTTTCCTAAAATATCTTTTTGTTAACATAGATTAGTGGTTACTCACATTGTATGTCTATAATTGCCAACTAAATGAAAAAAAAAAAAAATCAGTAGCTTTAGAAAAAGGCTAAGAGTAATCATTACCATATAAGAAAGCCTTTAAAAATGAATTTGTTAATTGTGTTTGTAAAATAAATCGTGGAAGATGTTGACAAGACTGAACCAGAAAATAAAAATGAGATCCTTTAAAAAAATGATCTATAGCTAAATTTCAACCATAAAAAAAATAAGATCCTTAAATCCGCAAAAAAAAAAATGAGATGAGTATGTGCTGCAAATGAGTATGTGCTGCAATCCAATTGGTAGGGATGAACAAAATATCCGAGATTCGAGATCCGACCAACGGATATCCGAACGAAACAGATCCAAATCCGGATAGTAAAACCTCAAAACAGATCCGAATATCCTGATTATAGGGTCCGGATATCCGGATCCAGATCCGTTTATTTATATTATTATTTAAAAAAATTTATTAATAAATTTTGAATATATTAAAAATATATATATCTATAAATAAAATAAAATAAAATTTAAATATAATTATAATATCAATTTTTTAAAAAATATATATATATAATTTAAATTTTTATTATTATTTTAAATATTTTATTTATTTATTTTTTTTATAGATCCGGATCCGGATATCTGCAGATATCATATATTTGGGCAGATATCTGGACGAAATAGATTCGGATCCGAATATCCTCAAAATTCCCGGATATTCGGATCTGTCTACCCCTACAATTGGTGTTGTGTGGTTTGGGATTCAACCATAAGAAAATATTGTTCTAATGCCCGTATAGTTTAATTAATCGAGAAATATAGTATATATGGATAGAAAATAAACTTTATGTACACAATGTTGATAGTCATTTGGGAGATGGTAAGTCTTTTGTTGTAAGTATTAGTCTCTATTAGGAAAGAATGCTTTGACCCCTAAGCTGTCATTAAATGTTGGTGGCTTTAATTTGATTGGTTGCCTCACTAAGAGCAGTTAGAAGTTTAATCGCGCGTTTAGTTATCAATCAGACAAACGATTGAAACGGGTAGATGAAACGTATGGTTGGAATATAAGCGCAAGTACCTAAGGATCTTGCTTGTAGAAAGATATGTTCGCTGTTAAGAACATTTGTTAACGTTCTTAGTTAATTACCTCATTTGGGCATGCATCGGTAGTGAACTAGCGATTATTATGGTGATTTGATTGATCATAGATACGTACATGCAAGTGCAACCGTAAAGTTCCAATATAATTTTGTGCCGACATACGAATAAGTTCATGTATATACGGATGTATGTACGCTTAAATACATACCTACACGTGTCGACATGACACATGATAAAGTTGCCACCTCCAATGGAAACAGGGAGCATGAAGAATCATGCCCCATGCATGACCGACCATTAAATGAAAATTTAATATCTTGTACGATTCCATTAAATCAAATTTATATACATCTCACCATCATGACTGCTACGTGATCCCATAATCCCTTATTTCTTATAAAATCTTTGATTAGATTTTATTCTACATAAAGTTTTTGTAATTTCACACCATGAAAGCCGTGAATGTATATTAGTATATATATATATATACATATATACATATGTTGATTGAATATGTAGTTAAAGATATGAAACGAGATTACTGTGAAACAAAGACAAACTTTCAAACAAAATATATTGTAAAATCAATTGAATTAAATTCTCGTGTTCGATTTGACTTCACTTTACCAAAAATAAGTAGATCTCATACATGTATAACATATATCTTTTTTTTTCTTTTTCACTCACATGTATTAAATCTTAATTATTTTATAGTTATTGGAATATATCAACATATATGATATATCTATGTAATTTATCAAAGTATCTTTCAAACCATTGCTTCAATTGTTTTTCTCCTTTCAAAACCAGTAAACCTGTATTCCAATTTCCAAATATAGATAGGTAATATCTAATCGAATATTTTAAATTCCATATAATCCATTTAAAATGCTTTGTTAGAAGCATATGTGTCAGATATTTGGAAGAATTATTGTGTAGAATGAGAAAGTTTGCAGTAGCAGGTTTTTCAATAAAGGAGCTGAAGCAAACATGTCCAAAGAGGGCAACCTAATCACGTGATCTGTCACAAAGTCACGTGATACTGGTCTTCATTCATGCAACGTGTCTTAATCTCATACCACGTGTCTTGTTCTTTTGGTAATATAGAATCCCGACAGAAGATTAATAAAGATCTTTTATAGAAAAATTAAAAAAATATTGAACAGAAAAAAAAAGAATCAATGGTTGTACGAAAAGTACACGTGGTACAATGCTTTTGGTCTTTGACTGATGACGTGTCATTGTCTGTATGTGACATTACAAAGCCTGAGACTCAGACTAGGAACTTTCGTTGCGATTCAAAAACGTGGCAGAATCAGACTGAGTGGTTTGGTTCAACAAGGAGACCACTTCTTTAGATTTTGTTTCTCCGATGCGATTTTTTCGATTTTACGGGTTGACCCGATTAGTCGGAGTCGGAGTCGGATACGGCTAAAATATACATATATATATATATATATATATTTTTTTTTTTTACTATAATAACATTTTAAAGGTCCTTAATTACAGGATGACTATTGAAAAGCTAACTCAATTTGAGCTGGTTTATCGTCTAATGGAAATTTTTACTTTATTTGATTGATATATATAAATTTACTGTATTTGGTAAATCATTTATCTAAAAGTTAAATGATTTGTCTAACTTGTTTCTTTTTTTCTTTTTAGCATCACCACTTATATTTTAAAAATCGAATGTATTGTTCACTTAATATGCTCTCATCAATTCATTTTTTTTTCCAAAATTCGATTTTTTTTCTCCACAGTAGATGACACAGATGGCACTATTATCTCTCAAATTTTCAGTTAAAAGTTTCTGATATCGTTTAAATCAATATACGTTAGCATACTTTATCAAAAATATATTTATACGTTAGCATAACCTTAAAGTATACGTGAAGTATATAAACTTTAATTGTCTAGATCAATATCTATTCTAACCAATGGAATAAAAAATACAAAGGCATAATTGTGGTAAAGACAAAAGTGTTACTCCTTGATGGAGTCATTGGTAATTAATATTGTCTGAAAATGATTTGATATATCAATTGGTTCTTCTATCTTCCGCATATAATCTGCCTCCTGTCACCAATCACAATTCCTTTGGGATTTTGCGAAGATCGTATGTAGGGCTTAGGGTTATGACTTCTATGATCGATAATGTAAAATAATAGAAAAAAGTTACATATCAATTTTTGTTCCTTGCAAAATAATAGCCTTTTGGACTCGACTAGATAACTTTGTTGTCTATTACAATAAATACACAAATAGACAACAAAAATAATTGGTAAATGGAGAGGCCATGGCAGCCGTTGGATGTCGCATTTGTATGAAACGTTGTTTTCACTGTATAATATTCTTTCACTGTATAATATGCAGTTAATATACTCAAGACTCAAGAGCGATGTTTGTTTGTTAATATAATTGTGAGAGCGATGTTGCAAAATAAACACAAATTAATTATTATTTTTCAAAATATCTCAGAATTGTTTTGGCACTTTCATGAAATTGGGCCGACATTTGTAAGGCCCGTAACTAGCCTCGATAGGAAATCGCCAAGCTTAACGATTATCTACCGTTTGGAAACAGAATGAGAGGAGCTAGAGAGACTCCATCAACCAACACTTTAAACTTGAACTCTAGTATAAAATGTAACACTTTTTATCACAAAGTTTTTTTATGCCTGGAATCTACTCCATTATCTTGGTTAACTCTCCTTTCTTTCCATTTTCACTCATTCTCTCTTTCACCAAAACACTCATATCATATCGATCAGTTTCTCGATTGACGTTTTGGTTTGAAGATTAATAACTTATAAGTACTTCGAATCATTTGTATGATTTTTTAAGGTATATACCCTAAGTGTAGATCGATTATGATCTGATTGTTTTGCAGTAATTAACTAATTAATAAACTCTTATATGATTGATTCACATTTTATCGATGGCGATTAGCATGATCTTCTTTTTTAGTTCATGTAATTTCTCTATAGTGATTGTGATCGACTAGTTTCAGAGAAAATCATTGCATGTTTTCTTGATTCCACTGGGTTGTAGGCCCATTACGTAGGTAGCCCAGACCATATTGTTTGCTCCACTTAACTGACTGAAGCGAAAACATTCTATGTGAATCTACACTATCACATTTCCATTTTGTTGGTTTAGTGAAAACTTTCTTCTCCTTTTTTGTTTGTGTTATAAGAGGTTTTTTTTTTTTTTTTTAACTCAAAAACAAATTTCTATTAAATGGTAACTTCAATACAACGTTTATCAAATTCGACCAGTGGTATTAACCAACTTGATGGTACAACATTAAAATAAGCATAATAAGTGGATAAACCACTAAACCGTCCGCACAAACATTTGCCTTTCGGCTTGTGAGAGAAAAGGAATAATCTTTTTAAAAGCATCTTCCGAGTATATCACCGGTAAAATTCTGTAATCTTGGCCATGATGCTGGATCACTCACTGCGTTAATCACGTCCGTATTATCCGACTCAAAAATAACCAAAACGTATTCCATATGTTCCACACAACTAACTGCCCAAGAAAGGGCAGCGCCTTTTGTTTCTAGAGATGAACGAAGAAGAAGATATCTCTTTGCTCCGAACTGTCTAATATCACCATTATGATCACATAAAATCCAAGCTATACCACATCTATTCCCAGCCTTATCCCATGATCCATCAACATTACATTTTAAAGTACCTGTTGGTGGAGGCTTCCATTCGAGTTTGATCTGTGCTGGCGAGGATGAGGTGTAATTTTGGCTCTTTTGCTGTCAGCTTCCTCCCAATCTGAACTTTCCATATCTGCTTCTTGAACCAAAGTATCGGCTGGATGATCTATGGCTAAGTAAATGATGTCATTTCTGTTCTTCCACAAATTCCAAATGATCCAAGGCCATGATTTGAAACGCTTCTTAACATCCTCGTTGTTATCCGGGTTCGAGAGCAAGAGTTGACTCATATTTTCATACAATGAGCATTCTGCATTTGGATAGAATAGAAAGTTCAAGGGAGAGAGAGCCCAAGTTAACCTGGCATATGGGCATGTGAAGAGTAGATGGTTGATTGTTTTTGTTTGATCCGTGCATCTTGGACAAGCTCCTTCTTTGGTTAACCTCTTCTTTTTCATGTTTTCTCCCACTGTCAAACAATTATTGAGACTATGCCACACAAAATGTTTGAGTTTTGGGGGTGCCTGCATTCGCCAGACTGCTTCATGTAGAGGATTCAGATTAGGATTAGAAACAAAATCTGACCTTTCATCCAAAATCTTTGTCTTCCACACCCAATAACCAGATTTTACTAAGTATACACCTGAATGATTGAAACACCAAGAATAAGTAGCTTTTGCATTCTTTCCTCCTGGTCTAATCTGACAAATCAGATCTACTTCATCCATGTCGAATCCCTCATTCAGCTTTAACAAATTCCATTGATTAGTATTTTTTTCTTTAAACACAGAGATTTTGTAACTCTTAGGGTCATAAATTGGTTTCGCAATAGGAGGTCTCGGGGGTTGCATGGCCAGCCATGGATCCGACAACATAAGTAAGTCATCCCCATTTCCTATTTCTTTTTGCAAACCTTAGTTTCATTAGATCTTGAGCTCCATGAATGCTTTTCCATGCAAATGAAGGTCTATCGCCAAGTGGAGCTTCTAATGGAGAACAATTCCTGAAATAATTCCCCTTCAAGACTTGTGTTAGGAGAGAGGAAGGTTTTGTACATAGTCTCCATAGTTGTTTACCTAATAAAGCGATGTTGAAACTTTCTATGTCTCTAAAACCAAGACCTCCTTCTTTTTTGACATTCCCCATTTTCTTCCAAGTTTTCCAGTTTATTCCTTTTCCCGTATCCGAGTTCTTCCACCAAAACTGTGATAACTTGGAGTTGATAGTAGTGCACAAGCCTTTTGGGAGTGTAAAACAAGACATAGAATACGTTGGCAAAGCAAGAGCTACCGATTTGATAAGAGTTTCCTTTCCACCTTGAGATAGAAATTTGTTTTTCCAAGCATTAACTTTCTTATCAACTCTCTCTTCCAAGTAATTCAACGTCTTGATTTTTGACCCTATAAACGATTCTGGTAACCCCAAATAAAAACCCCTCCCTCCTTCAGAATAAATTCCAGATGCTGCCTTTGTCAGTATCTTAACATGAGAAGACACTTTGTTTCCAAAGATTAGCCGTGATTTTGAGAAATTTACTTTATGACCTGAAATCTTGTTGTATTCGTCCATAATTCTTTTGACCTCTTGGATCTCTTCCTTGTTTGTTTTACAGAGAAACAAACTATCATCTGCAAAAACATTCTATAATATTATAAGAGGGTTTAAAAAGATGGGAAATTGGCAAAAGTAACCAAAAAACACTCTATAATATTAAGAAACTAACTATTCTAATCATCATTCTATAATATTCTATGTATAACATATAATATTAACATTTTTATCCATGTTGCATAAGACATAAGTTGTATTATTTATTTCTCTTGTCCTTCCTTCTTTCATCCATTTGTCCTCTCTCCTTTTCTCAATCTATTCTACCATTAGAAAAAAACAAATCACTTCAATTACAACTAGGGCTATGACCCGCCAGTCCGCAATAAATATCACAACTTGCACCAGTCCTGCATAATTTGCGGGTTTTTAATTCTGATCCGCATCCGCATCCGCAAAAATCACGACACCACGGGCCAACCCGCATATAGAAAATTAATTGGAGAAAATTGTGCAAATGTAAACATTTTGGGAAAAGTTATAATGTTTTTTAAAATAAGAGTAAATAATTAATATTTTATAAAATATGGGGAAAATACAAAACAAATATTTTGCGGGTTGGCCCGCATGACCCGTGGGGCTCGATCCGTTAACCCGCCATATTTTTTAACCGGCCCCGCGAAATCCACAAATTAATGGTTTTATTTTTATAAATCCGAATCCGTTTCGTAGCAGGTCAAAACTCATGGGGTTCGTGGGTGCGGATTAATATTGACAAGCCTAATTACCACCACTATTACAACATTGTCACCACTGTCGCCGTCACCACCACCACCACCATCGCCATCACCACCTTTATCGCGGCTGCCGCAACCACCACCATGCCTTATTCCATACTATTTCATTTAATTTTATACTATTTCATTTAGGCATTTATGTAATAATCGATAATTTGAGTTCTTTATATTGTATCCCTTGGGATATAATGTTTCATCTTTGACGTGTGTTTAATTCGGTTGATTGAATTTCCTATATTGTTAAAACGTTTGTTGTATACTATTTCATTTAATTTTATATTATTTTATTTATGTATTGTACACAAATACTATTTACTATTTTTTAGAAATCCATATCCGATTTTAAAAATTCAAACTATGTTAGGTATAAAAAAAACTATTTTTTCCAAATAGATTTGGAATTTTGAATCATTTTTTATGAAAAGACATGTTACAAGATAATATAAAGGGATAAAACAATATATTATTGAAAAAATGAAAAAAAAAAACATTAAACTCTTTCTTTCTCTCATTTGCTACGTTTACTCATATACCTTTTTGGTCACACAACCCTCTCATGTTAGTAACTTAACAATATCCTTCGTTATATTATCAAAAATAGTTAATTTTGCAATTCACCCTAAAAAGATCTCTTACAAATCCATACATGTAAGATAATAAGAAAATCTGGGATTTCAATTATAGGATGTGTCATATGTATTCATCAATTATTCTAAAAACCGTCTCACGGTGTAAATAACCTTATTCATTTTCTTTTAATGTCTTGCATTAATGTAATAAACCAACGTGATCTTCGTGGAGAATTTGTACAAACTATCTTGGAACATAGAAAGAAGATACAAATTGAGAATTGATAGGAGATAATAATTAGTTTTTACATCAAATATTCAAAGTTGCCCTTACCAATAGAAGATAACTTATTTAAATGATTAACATTCCACATGGTGACTGCATACGGAAAATAGCAGACAAAACATTCTGAAAAACGAGAATGCAGACGTGTCATCAAATACGTGAGCTTAACAAATATTTTGTGAGATATTTTGTTTTGTCCGAATGGTAAATTATAAAGTAGATGCAATCATATAAAAGTACACAACGTGGTGATGGCAAAGAAGAAAATGACGTGGATCTTAGTCAGTATATGTTGATAAATAATATTCAAAACAACGGAGCAAACTTGGTGTATGATGATGGTTCGCTCTGCTCGCCGTCAGATTGTCGTTATTCGTTAAGGCAAAGCTTAGGCGACATTAATTATATAATATAACTATGACGAGTGGCTAGTTAATCATAAGTGTACCATTCAAGTTTTTCGTGCTGGCATCCACTCTGAGCTCTAACTATATCTTATTTGATAAAGATTAAAAAAAAAACTAAATAACATATAGGCTTGTCATGTTTGTCAATAAGCATATGGCTTTGAATCATCAACGAAATTTGCTATCGATTTGATTAGTAGCATATTATTACGAGATTTAAGGCGGTTGGAGATTTTAAACCTTTTTTTTCATAAATTGGAGGAGCGGATAAAACGGTCGATTAAAATGATAAGTTTAAATAGGTAAGTAAAACAAATAGTGAAACATATGGTTTAGCATCCACATGTTTACCACAAGCGGTTATATTTTTTTTTATTTATTTTGTTATGAAGAAAACGTTCTGTTGATGTTTTCAGAAATCTTAAATTTTAAATATAACTTACTTTTATTTATTTTAACCATTTTTGCTATAGGCACAATCATAATTATAATGCTCATTTGAGTTAGTTAACCCCAAACTATTGAATTAAAGTATCAATCTCATAACCATTTTGTTAAAACGATATTTGTATTTCTTGACATGATCAACACATAAAGTTAGAAGGAATATACAATGGAAAAAGCATTTTTACATCGAAAATGTGGATCCAAACCAAATATCATACACGCAATAGTGAAGTATCACTCTATAAAGTTACATCTAATGGTTTTGGATGTAGGACTTTAACATATATTGACGTAATCTTAAATTACATTAAACGCAAACGCAGATCTCAACTGGAACGCGGTTGGTCGACGTCGTAAGAAGTGCGGTGTTTGTGTTTGTCCTCTGCGTAGGGAAAGAGGTCACGAGCTCGTTGAATTTTAAAAGGTCAAGCTACTTTTATATATCTATCCTTTTACTGACGTTAGCCAGCCAAAGTCAATTCTCATCACAAATCCAACAATTTCTCCACCAACTTAACGAGAGTCGAGTAAATTAAAGTACAAAAAAGCCTTTAACGATATTGGGTGAAAGATCTGAGTATAGACTGTATCGTATGTTGTATACCTTGGAATCTCAAAGAGTCAAAATTGCAAGTTGTAACAAAGATATCGTCTAGCATAGATTTTCGTGCATTATGGTTGGACGATACCATCACTCAAAAAATCCAAAATTTTGATGATCTTTCTCTTGTTTTCTGGGTACAATCTCAAATTTAATAATAGAAAGATGAATGTTTTATGTTTTTTAGTTTCTATGTTGGTCCAACCATTCATATCTCTTCACGTTTTTGTTTTGGTGGTTGGTACAATTATTATTTTTGATATCAAAAGATATCAACATATCAGAAAATATTAAATCAAATGACTACTATATATATATATACGAAAGGTAGAAATATCACGCGTTGCACATGAAGACAAAGTGCTATTGACGGTGGAGTGTACCCGCCACAATTTCTTATGTATCTAACACTTCATCAAATCCATTTATTTGGAATAAAATCCCATTTTCAGATTTTCTGTTCTACAAAAAAGTGTTAGTTCATGGTATATTTAATTTGTATCTGACTAAAATTATAAATATATAACATAGTAAAATGTTAAGAGTCAACATATCTTTTAAAAATCTACTAGAATATATCACGTACTATAGTACGGACAAATTGCAATCATAAAAAAATATCCGAAATTTATAAAATCAGAATATTAGAAAATTGTAATTCTTCCAAAACTTTACGAAAATTATAATATTAGTTTTTATAATATTGAATCTTTGTAATATCCGCGTAAACATTTTGTAATCAGAAATATAAAACCAATCTTTCATACTCGACGATATTGAACATTTTCTGTTGGAAAAATAATATATAAAATCAGGATATTTTCTTTGATTTAACCGAAGAAATAAGTAAAGTTTTGGAAGATTATGACATTCTCAGATATTAATTAAGATTTTTTGGAAAATATTAACCCAAAATATTCTAAAATTGATTTCTTCGAATATATTTTTTTGTTGAAAGATAGTATATCTATTAGCGATATTGGATATTGCGATATATTGTTCTCAGCAGAAAATTTTTGAATATTTTTTATTTGAATTTTAATTATATTTTGTTCTGTTTTAATTACCAAATTATACAATTTAAATAGATTTGAAAATTAAATTACAATGTTACATTGTCATGTTAAATTGTACACCATGTTAAATTAAATCAGATATGAACCAACATTTTTAAGTCTACTAAAATCTATTAATAGATTCGATATTATAAAAAAAAACTAACATTAACATTAACATTCCAAAAAAAAATCGGTATCTACATCAAATCTTTTATTTTTGGAAAATAAAATCAACATTTAATTTAATTTAATTCGTGTGTTTAACTAAATCAACAAAATCTTCACAAAATCTATTTTTGACTAATTTTCAAAAAAATTTAAAATAAATAAATTAATTAAAACGAAAATTATAATCTATAAAGAAGTAAAAAAAAAATTTACAATCTACATAAATTCTTATTTAAAATTTTCCAAAAAGAAATCGCAATCTACATAAAATTTTTTATTTTTGAAAAATTAAATCAACATTTAATTTAATTTAAGTAGTGTGTTTAATTAAATCAACAAAATCTTCGTAAAATCTATTTTTAACTAATTTTTCAGAAAAATAAAAAAATAAAAAAATTAATTAAATGATCACATAATAACTAATGACTAAAATATCTTTAATAAGAGATTATAATTTGTTCTTTGAAGTAATGACAATGTGATGTAAATATTAAAATTTTTTAATGTTTATTTATAAATGTACTCCCAAAATAATATATAGGGGATATATTTGAATTAGTATAAATTTTATCTCTTAATTCATATTAACATTATTAAACGACATTTAATTCAAAGAAAAACAAATAAGATTTGTTGAAAACCAAAAAAAAAAAAAATCAAAATGTGAGTAGATGCTGAGTCAGAGACTCAGAGGTTGGTCAATACCACAGCTAAATTGAGATAATATTATACACGTCACGCTGACTTGTTTCTTTATTTCTTAAAATTAAAACCATCACAAAACAGAAGAACACAGCTGTTCTTCTCGACTCCCAATTTATATATATGTATATATTTGTTTTTTTTGATAATATCCTAATTTATATTTTGCTGCTAAGGACATTTTATTTCATTATTTCAACTTCAGGACTCCTTAGATTTTGCTTAGATATTTGTTTTGTCCTAACTTGCTCTCTCCTTTTAACATTTTTTCATATTTTAGAATTATCTCAATATCTTATACTGTTTTTTTTGTTTTTTTTTTAAGTAGAAAAGTTTGTTAGTGGTTACCAACATACGTAGACCATTCTATAAATCATGTAGATTCATCTAAATTAGATAATTTGCCACGTACTGTAATAACTAATAATCGATCTCACTCAAAATATATCCTTTGATTTTTTATTTTTTTAAGTAAACAGAACAGTTATATATCTTTAAGAAACAACGAAATAGTAAAAATAAAAAAATCATGAAATTTGCGTCAAGAGATAAATTTAACAAACTAATAACTGTTGAGATAAGATAGCTCAAGAGAGACTCACATTTTAGAGCGTGTAGAACACAGACGTGGCTTGAAAATTAACGTGAAATACACGCTCCTGAAAAGAACGTGAGTTGAGTTTTAACAAAGATACGGAGAAGTGTGACATCTTTCTACATTAATTTCAGTTTGAGGACAGAACACAAGTTAAGTTTGAGATCTAAGGACTTGCACTGTCTCCAAATCTGCAGGAAGGACTTTTTGATTGGATCAATATAAATACCTTCTCCATTCTCGCATCCCTTCAACATCTCCACACAGCAATTCACACAATTTCTCGTGTTAATTTTTCATCAAAAATATCCATTTTAAATTACGTAAAAAATTCCGAGCAAGATGACTATTCTTGTTGAACAGTTCGTCCCTGGTAACATCTCATTTCTTCTTTTATTAAATATGTTTTAAAAAATATTCGATGTCTTTTGAGATAAATAGATTAGATAATTAATCAAATGTTGCCGATTAGATTGATATTAGTGCATGAAAATATGATCAATTTCATTACAAAAAATAATAATATGAGGAAGTGAATATTATGAATTAATGTTGTGGTGACGATTTATAGAATCAAGAGTCGAGGAAAAGAAACTGATAGAGGAGAGGGATGATGAATTGGTGTTGGATGGAGGTTTTGTGGTTCCAAAATCTAAGGAAACTGATGGATTTGATGCTCCTGATATGAACTTCCTGGGCCATTCTTTCCGGTTTGTAACACTTTGTTATTTTCTCCTTACATAATATATATTAATGAATTAATCCGCATTTAATATTTTTGATCAAAATTAGTTACAATCTCTTTTGTTTATTTTATTATTTAGGGATTATGAGAATGGTTTAAGCGAGAGACAACAAGGTGTTGAGGAATTCTACAGGATGCAACACATTCACCAGACTTATGACTTTGTAAGCCAAACAAATCTTGTTTACTAATTCCATTTAGGTTAATCAATTTAATTTTAAAGTATTTACTATTTAGGGGTAGTTGAAAACTGAACTTGAAAATATTGGACAGGTGAAGAAGATGAGAAAAGAGTATGGGAAACTTAACAAGATGGAAATGAGTATATGGGAATGTTGTGAGTTATTGAACAATGTTGTCGATGAAAGCGATCCGGATCTTGATGAGCCTCAAATCCAACACCTTCTTCAAACAGCTGAAGCCATTCGCAGGGATTATCCCGACGAAGATTGGCTCCATCTCACTGCCTTAATCCATGGTACATGTCTTGTTATGCTATATCATAAAAATATACACAACGTGTACAAAAATCTACCATTTATATCATTAAATGCTGGATTTTTTAACAATTTATTTTTTCAGATCTTGGAAAGGTTCTTCTTCTGCCAGAATTCGGTGGTCTTCCCCAGTGGGCTGTCGTTGGTGCGTATTCAATATGAATTATCCTATTCTTTGTCTAGAATTATATATATTTTTTTATAAAATCTAATTCTGCAAAATAACAGCAAAACAATTTTAACAACTTCCATTAAATTACAGGCGATACATTCCCAGTTGGATGCAGCTTCGACTCGGCCAACATTCACCACAAGGTAAAAAAATAAAAATATTATATTGGTAGTATATTTCGGATTTTGCTAAAGAAAATTTCGATTCTAACGTTTTTAAAATAAAATTAACTGAAAATTTACTCGAATAACTCTTAATTAATATATTTACCATTTTTATGTTACAGTATTTCAAAGGAAACCCTGATAACAACAACCTAAAGTACAACACAAAAAATGGAGTTTACAGTGAAGGATGTGGATTGGACAATGTTCTAATGTCATGGGGTCATGACGACTACATGTATTTGGTAATTTATTTTACTTCTATCTTCTTTTTTCTTTTGGTTTATGCTTTTATCAACTTATTATTTACTATGAATAATTTTTTCAAAAACAATTACCAAAATTTATAGTTTAATTGTTTTCATAATTTAAAATAGGTGGCTAAGGAGAATGGCACGACTCTTCCCCACGCTGGTCTCTTCATTATTCGATACCATTCCTTTTATCGTACGTATTCAATCATATGCTACAATATACATATTTATTTGTATTATATGGTTTCAGTAAATTAATTATACATATATATTATATACTTTTTGTACTGTTTATTATTAACATTGAAATAAATAATCACGCAGCATTGCACAAAGCCGGAGCCTACACACACTTGATGAACGATGAAGACAGAGCTGATCTCAAGTGGCTCCATGTCTTCAAGTAAGATTTTTTCTTTTCTTTATTAGAGAATCTATATAGTTGGTTTACCTTGGTTTAATCTCTTGTATAGTTCGGTTAGCATAGTGGTTTAGTTTCACTTGTATTTAACCTTAATTTGTATCTCATTTTACACTTGCATGAAGAAATTATATTTTCCCAGATTCTGTTACATCTCTCTCGATCTTGTTCATGGGAAAAGTTAATATTATTCATATTCTTTTATTTATTTCATTTCCAATTTTGTTATTCTGACGAATAAAGATGGAATTGCAGTAAATATGACCTATACAGTAAGAGCAAAGTTCATGTAGATGTCGAACAAGTGAAGCCTTACTATATTTCCCTCATCAACAAGGTAAAAATATTCAAAATACATTTAAATACAATGTTTTTTTATAATCAAACTTGTAAATATATATATGCCATTTTTCATCAAAAAAAAAAAGATATATATGCTATTTAGCTATTCTTATCTACGGTAAATATAATCTTTATATTTTTTACATTGCAGTATTTTCCGGCGAAACTAAAATGGTGAGATATAAAAGCTGAGAGTCCATTAAATAACAACTACCTTTTACATGGAGAACGAGATCGAAGGTTAACGAGTTTGTATTGTATACAACGGAAGATAAATCTAGCTAATTAAAAAAAGTTGGGGTGTTCATTTGTAATTTTCTTTTCCCATCAATTTAAAAATTATGTTGTATGGAATAAGCATTTTAATAAAAAAATAATTGATTTATTTCTCAGTTTTCCAAAGTTCTAAATTTTGTTTTGATATATTTAATCAAATAACTTATCAGGCAAGTTATCAAAAATTCATTCTCTATTATGTAAAGCTAAAATAATTGGCATGTGTATGACCAGAAGATGTTAAGGTGTCAAATGGTGACCCCAAAAATATGCCGACTTAGCTTAAGGAAAAAAAGAAAATTTATAGGAATTGTTATAAAAATGGTGTTTATACATAGTTATATTACCGAAAGAAAGATTTATCGTATCCGTGGAACTTGGATATAACGATATGAAAATAACAATACGAGAGAAGAATGATTTCTATTGTTTTCTTATGAATWGAGTTGTATCATTTACATYGTCGAACATCTCTTATTTATAGGAAAATATATTGAGTTTACTGTGCATGTATAGTGACAGTAGGCTCCACAATAAACCTTAATTTTCTTCGGACTGTGTCTAACTCTTGTTTTTGGTGCCGACCACTTTTACAACAGGAATGAAATTGTAAGAAAATATAGAAACCGATTTGTCAACAGCCGATGAAGGTAGTGAGTCACCTTCTTATGATCTTATCCATCTTAAGTGGCACCTTCCACCGTTTAACACCTTTAAATGCAACAGTGATACTTCTTTTTTTTGCCAACAGTACTTCTCATTTAGATAAAAAATTATGAATTAGAACCCAATACAAAAACAGAAACATAATTTTGCAGAGAAAAGAAAAAAGCTGTACCATAATCTCTCTACTTCATCAGACATCATGGATTTCTCCTTCGCAGATGTCCGACATTACATCTCGGACATCATGGGCAAAGGCTTGGAAAAGGAGTTCTCCTTCTTCCATAATCCTCGACAAGCGAATTCTTGTGCTGATGCCTTAGATATTAGTAGCTACCCTATGTATCATGCCTTTTTACATGTTATTCCTCCCGTTTGGTTAACACAACTTTTGGGAATTGATCGTGCATGCATTGCCACATTTTACTAGTAATAGAAGTATTGTTTCAGGTGTAAAAAAAAAAAGAAAAAGAAAAAAGCCTTAGCCCAGTAAACTTGCATCGTTACAAACGTAAAAAAAGTTCCCACACATGGGTGCAAAGTCCAGCAAATAATACCACAAGGTCTAAGGCCCGTTAAGAATCGAGGTTGTCCTAATTCTCGCGCTGCAACTACACGCGGTGTCCATGTCCGGTGGCGGCGCGGCGGCGAGTCGAAAGGATACTCGAGAAGATACACGGATCTAGATCTGGTGAAGGTGGCTGATGATAAAAAACTTGAACCGGAGCTCAGAATCACTTCTCAGAGTGCGAAGCGATCCGAAGAAGAAGAACGGATCGAAGACAACAAAGAGGAATTAAACAGAGTTTCGAAGAGCTTCCATGGAAACACACAGATAAAGATTAGAGAAAAAGACTAAAAATTCTTATTGATTAAACTTGAATGAATTTTACAAATGAGATTAAGCGCTTGTATATGTGTGATTCTACTCAACAAACTATCACGACTGTAACAAACACTATTTGAGTCGGCCATTAAGAAGAAAACACATCCTAGCGCCCAATGAGCTATTGCCACGTCAGAGTTTTTATTAGCTTCTCGCAATAGATTGAAGCAAACCTTCTTTCTCATCCTGGGGTGTCTTACTTGACCAATGAGAGCTAAGTACCACTGATGTAAACCTGCATCAAATCTCCCTCTCCCAAAGAACCTTGTCCACAAGGTTTAAAAATGGGAAAACGCTTCATGAAGTCAGAGTAGTATTCCCACGTAGCTTCTGCAACATCCTGATTCTTCCATTTGACCAAAATCATTGAAGCAGCCCTGCCACGCCTATTGACCATCTTACATTCTAAAACATGTTCTGGTTCATGAAGTAAAACATCCTGCAGTACTCTTGGTAATTCCACTACCCCAGTAATACGACCAATAGCAGCTTTGAGTTGGGAGACGTGGAAAACAGGATGAATCAAGGAAGATGATGGTAGAGCCAATTTATAAGCCACAGTTCCACATTTCTCCACAACCGTATAAGGTCCATAAAATTTTGGGACTAATTTTTGATTACTCCTCTCAACCACTGATTGTTGTCTATAAGGCTGCAACTTGACATAGACATAATCCTCAATTTCAAAGCTTGTCTCTGACCTATGTTTATCCGCCTGTTGTTTCATCATATGTTGAGCCCTTAGCAAGTGAAATTTCAAAATCAATAGCATATTCTCTCTCTCTTGCAAAGACTTAGCAACCACTGCTACCTTTGATTCTCCCGGAAGGTAAGGTAAATGTAGAGGAGGTGGTTGACCGTACGCCACTTCAAACGGCGTAACCTGTGAAGAAGTATGGTAAGTGGTATTATACCAATATTCTGTTAATGGTAACCATTTGGTCCACAAGTGAGGTCTGTCACTACACATACAACGCAAATAAGTCTCCACACAACGATTAACCACCTTTGTTTGTCTGTCACTTTGTGGATGATAGGCTGAGGTCAATCGTAGAGATACACCATTCAGTTTAAACAGCTCTTGCCAAAACTCACTGATGAAGATAATGTCTCTGTCGCTGACAATAGAGCGAGGGAAACCATGCAGCTTGAAAACTGTGTCCAAGAAGACCTGAGCTACAGATAAAGCAGTGTAGGGATGAGACAATGCCATAAAATGTATTTTTTTACTCAATCTGTCTATCACCACCAAAATCACAGTTTTTCCCTGTGAAGGGGGCAAAACATCAATAAAATCCATGGATATGTCTGACCAAATAGCTTCCAGTATCTCCAAAGGTTGTAACTTCCCTGGGTAGGCTGATACATCATATTTACATCTCTGGCAAACCTCACACTGCCTGATATATCTCTGTATATCTTTAGTCATGCCTTTCCAATAAAACAAACCTTTAATTCTCTGCTAAGTAGCATCACGACCCGAGTGACCACCACAGCTAGATTCATGAAGCCATTTTAAAATATCTATCTTCAAAGATTCATCCTTAGGTACAACAAACTTACCTTTTCTCCTCAAAATTTTCTGCCTCCATGAAAAATGTTGAACAGAACCAAGATCTTTCTTAAGTTTTTCTATAACCTGCATCATGTCTGTGTCCTTCTCGTATGCCTTCTGAATATTCACCAGTAAGTCACATTCCAATACCGATAATGTCATATGTAACACTTCAGAACCTTCTACCCGGGATAAAGCATCAGCTGCTATATTATCCTTTTCTTGTCTGTATTGTATTTCATAATCGAATTCCAACAATCTTGGTAACATCTGCTGTTGCACGAAAGTATTCAATCTCTGTTCTAACAAATACTTCAAGCTCCTTTGATCAGTTTTAATGACAAAGTGATGATGCAAGAGGTAGTGCCTTCTTCAATGAATTTAAAGCAATTTCAGCTTCTTTATTCCATACAAAAGCATCTTTCTTAGTCAAAGCAGATAGAGGTTTTGCAATGCCACCATATCCTTTCACAAACCTTCTGTAATAACCCGTTAGTCCCAAGAAACCCCTTAGCTGTTTCAAACTTTTTGGTATAGGCCATTCTCTTACAGATTTAACCTTGTTAGGATCAGTAGAAATGCCCTCTGCTTGAATAAAATGTCCCAAGTATTCCACTCTCTCTGCTCCAAAAGCACATTTACTCTTCTTAGCAAATAGTTTGTTTTCTCTCATCAACTCAAAAACTGTTTCCAAATGTTGCAGATGCAATTGCAGAGAAGAGCTATATATCAATATATCATCAAAAAACACAAGCACAAACTTCCTCAAGTGTTCTTTGAATACTTCATTCATCAACTTCTGACATGTAGCAGGAGCATTGGTCAAACCAAAGGGCATGACCTTGTACTCATAATGCCCACTGTGAGTTCTAAAAGCAGTTTTTGGCATATCACTAGGGTTCATCCTTACTTGATGGTACCCTGCTCTCAAATCCACTTTAGAATAAATGGCAGAACCCCCCAACTCATCCATCAAATCTTCTATAAGTGGAATTGGAAACCTGTTTTTCACAGTTATACCATTCAAACCTCTGTAGTCTACACACAGTCTCCATTTATCATCCTTCTTTTTGACTAATACCACAGGAGAAGCGTATGGACTAGAGCTTGGTTGTATTGTGCCTACAGTCAACAACTCTTTTACCATCTTATCAATGATATTTTTTGTTGTACCACATATCTATAAGGCCGCTGATTGATAGGATTGGAACCCTCTAGTAAAGGAATACTGTGATCATGACCATATCTGAAAGACGATAATGATTTAGGCTCATCAAAAATATCATCATATTTCTCCATCAAAACCTGCAATTGTTCAACAGTCTGACCCTCTGCCTCTAGAGAATAAAATTCCACAGTCTCTTTCTTACTGTAATCTTGAACCAATATCATCGATAGATGAACCTCTTCCTTTATCAACTTATTTATCTTATGAGCTTTAATTTCTTTTACAGAACCAGGTTGGATCCCACGCAATGACACACTTCTATCCTTCCACTGAAACTGCATTTCAAGTTTCTAAAAATCCCAAGTAATAGGACCAAGAGTTTGTAACCATTGAATCCCTAACACCATATCACAAGATCCCAGTGGAATGAGCATCAAGTCAGTCTGAAACTCAAGATCTCTAAACATCCATGTAAACTTATTAACCTTTCCAGATACTGCAATCCTGCCCCCACCTGCAACAGTCACTCTTGTTTTACCAGGATCACTACTCAAGCATCCCAACTTTTCTGCAATCTTCTTATCAAAGAAGTTGTGTGTTGATCCTGAATCAATCAAGATGAACAAATGTTTTTTTTTGTTATAGAGTCCTTTCACTTTCATTGTATTGTAATCGGAGGTACCAACTACTGCATTTAAGGAGATATGAGCAATAATTGCATATTTGTCTTCCTGCAATTCTGTTTTTTCTTCTTGAATAATCTCATCCTCTTCCTCATCACATTCCAGTATGTATAGTTGAGTTTTCTTGTGTTTTTAATTCATGTGTTCCTAAGACCACTTCTCATCACAGTAATAACATAAGCCTTTAGCTCTACGTCCACTCATGTATTCAGTAGACAAACGCTTACTTCTCCGATTATTATCATACGGTCTACTATCTTTATTTCCAAAATCTTTCACCCTCGAGTCTCCTTCTTTAGAAAAAGGTAATGGTAGTAGTCCCTTCTGATTACTACCATGACTGCCAGCATTACTAGATTTAGAAATATTAGATCCTGACCAATTCACATTCTTCTTAGGTTGAGTTTGCTCAAACAATCTTCCCAACCTTAAACACTCCTAGATATTATTAGGCTGGAACATCATTACATGCATTTGTGTATCATTTTTTAATCCTGCCAGATAAGAACTCACCAGATAGTCTTCAGAGAGATCTAACCTGATCCTTAACCTTTCAAATTTGGCATGGTAGTCCACAATTCCATCAGTTTCTTGCAGTCTTTTCAATTCAGCCATTGGATCCTCCATTAGATCAGCAAATCTTTCTTTAATCTCTACTTTATATTTATCCCAATCTCTATTGATCTCCCTTCCCAATGCTGACAAAATAAAAGACTTATGCCAAGTTGCTGCTTCTCCATCCAAATGAATAGAAACTAGCTTAATCTTGTGAAACTCATGAGTTAGATTCATTCTAAAAAATTAATCAACCTTCCATAGCCAGTTTTTAACATCATGACCATCAAATCTGGGAAAATCCAACTTAGTTAATCGAGTTATAGCCTGATAATCTTGATTATGACCATTATTACCCTGATAACCTCCTCTATACTGATCAAAACCTCCATTGTTCTGTATTACTGGATTCGAAGATGTACCAGCCATATGACAGTTAATTCCACCATTTTGTATATTCAACTGTGATCCGATCACACTTAACTGACCTAAGATCTGTCTCACATCAGAGCCTAGACCACTAAGTTCTGACTCAATCTTATCAATTCTTCCATCAACATTACTCGAATTTGCAGGGTTCGGTATTACCTGTTCAACCTCATCCGAATTCACCATATCAGTCGGAGCCTCTGTCTTGAGCATGAGTCCTTTATCTCTTGCACGCGTCTCAATCATTTTCTTGAATGTCCGAGGATGATTAGCTCTGATACCACTGATAAAGAACTTGAACCGGAGCTCAGAAAGCTGGAGTTCACTTCTCAATGTGCGAAGTTATCCGAAGAAGAAGAACGGATCGAAGACAACAAAGAGGAATCAAACGGAGCTTCGAAGAGCTTCCATGGAAACACACAGAGAAAGATTAGAGAAAAAGACTAAAGATTCTTATTGATTAAACTTGAATGAATTTTACGAATGAGATTAAGCGCTTGTATATGTGCGATTCTACTCAACAAACTATCACGACTGTAACAAACGCTATTTGAGTCGGCCAGTAAGAAGAAAACACATCCTAACGCCCAATGAGCTATTGCCACGTCAGAGTTTTTATTAGCTTCTCACAATAGACTGAAGCAAACCTTCTTTCTCATCCTGGGGTGTCTTACTTGACCACTGAGTGCTAAGCACCACTGATGCAAACCTGCATCAGCTGATAGGAAACCAGCAACTTTAGCGGTGGAGCACCGCGTAGATCTCCGGCTCTCGGTACCGGAAAAATAATATAACAGCTCTAAAATAGAGAATTTGAGAGACGAATTGAAGGAACTGATAGAAACAAAACTTAACATGTAAACTAGATCGCTCGGTGGAAGGAGATCTATGGTCAGCAACCGAGATTTGGGCTTTCGATGAAGCTTCCGAGGTACACAAGCAAAGAAAATCTTCACAGGTAAAAGGTAACGGTTCTTCGGTTTCTAGCCATGAGGGGTAATGAGAGGCGACGACTCCAAGCTCCGACTGTGGAATCACCGAAACAGCGACGAGGAGAAGTGGATTGGTGAAAAATCGTTCTTCCCCGGAAGTGAAGACAGAGCCCCGACCGAGGCCTTCCGGGGTGAATGGTCGCAACGTGAAGCAGAGCAGGAGTGAAAGCAGACAGAAGGGGAGGAATCGCCTGGGGCGACGACGGCGGTGGCCGCCGCCCAGCGACGGTGGAAACAGATCTTTGGTCGCTATCGGGAAACGGGCCTGGGAGCTCTCGATAAGAATTTGAGAGGCGACGAAGTAAATAACAACATTGTCGCCGCCCAGTGACGGTGGAAGCAGATCTTTGGTCGCTATCGAGAAACGGACCTGGGAGCTCTCGATAAGAATTTGAGAGGCGACAAATTAAATAGCAACATTGATGCTTCTTATAATGCATATTCAACAATGTGTGGAGTTGGTTTGGATTCTACGAAATTATAAAAGAGTGGTAAGATGGTATGGTGCTAAGGCTTTACTAAGAATTTGGTCAAATATGGAAACAGAAGCTATGACATGCTAGGACGACTTGGGTTTGAGTATGTTCAGTTTGACAATGATTAAGCAATTGGTTCAAGCTACCTAACCGAGTGGCCTAGATTGCAAACGTACAACGAGGAGATCTTATCATCTTAAGGAACCGAAGAAAACACCTTCGGCCATCCTTTTTAAAAAGTCAACAGGCCAACCTGTGCAAATGCAATAGCTAGACAAGCTTGTAACAATCCTTATTATCCTGCGGTTCTTTAGATTGTAGAAGCTATGACACTAGTGTGGGAGTCATGCTTGGACAACTTGGATTTTGAGTATGTTCAATTTGACAATGACTCTTAAGCAATTGGTTCAAACTATCTAACCAAGTAGCCGAGGCTGCATACGTACACGGAGGATATCTCAAGGAACCAAAGAAGACACTTTCGGCCAACCTTCTTTTTAAGAAGTAGACAAATAAACTCAATAGCTAGACAAGCTTGTAACAATCTTTATAATCATACGGTTCTTGAGAATTGTACTCCCCAATTGGTTGATACCAATGTTTGAGAAGTATAAACCACCTATGTATTCTCGGTAATGTTAAATAATTGGTACTTTTGAGTTTTTTTTTTTTTTAAAACAAAACTATATTATCCTCTCTTTGAAGCATCTTTAATAATAATACAAAACGAAGTTGTGTAACAGAGTGATGAAACAGAAATGGCAACAAGGTGTTTAGAATTAATGAGCTTTGTCCATAAGTTGTATAGGTGAAAGTATGTTGGCTTTGCTTGTCTCCACAATGCAACCATTCATCACCATTTCTTCCAGCATGAAATGAGCTTTCTCCAGATGGAACATTATGTCAAGCTCACACTGCATTAAAAAGTTATACATCACAAAGGGAGAACAAAAAAACCCAGACAGTCTATTTGATTCGAGACTACTATGAAACACAGACAGCTTACCACATTTCCAAAATGCTTGTCCATTGTCTCGACCAAAAGATGTATGAACTCTAGAATCGCCAGCTCGTTCTAGAACGAGTTTTGATGAAAAAAAGCGTGATTTAGTTTCAACAAGCAAACAATTTAGAGATTGATGAAAGCAAAAACTAAGCTAAGCTTTACTGATGACAACGATAGAATAGTTTGCATTATAAGGATATGCATTTTCTACGTCATAGATTATATGTATATATAGTAGATTGTATTAGAATTTTCATTATGATCTATAATTAAATTAAAAAAAGGTCTTTAATATTGTTCCTCTACACCATACAGAACCCATTACTTTTAATTACGAAATTAAAATGCAGAAAATAGAGACGTATATAACAAACAAACTTACTTCGTCGTCGTCAACCCCAACCATGAAGAACAGAGATGCGTAACGCCTGTATACTATCTTGTAGTTGCGATGTTCGACAAATGAACACTGTTAATGAAGAAAAAATGCAGCAAAACTTAGTCCCATTCCGTAAGCTGAACAGAATTTACGAAGAAACTGTTATCTAAAAAAATACAAACTCCAACATCTTTCGAAGCTAATCAGCTTACACCAACCTTTTAACATAGAAAGAAGAAACCAAAGACATAAACAGAGACCTCAATGTAAGTATGTAACAAGGATCAATGATACTAAATTAGTTTGATTCCGATAAGCCAATGGTCGGTGATCTATGCATCACCGCTACGAGAATTCCCAAAATCGGCTCTGTATTAGACTAGATTACTTCGATTCTCAAACCATATAACAAACAGAAGACTCAAATTCTATCAAGAAGCAATAAACCTAATGCCAAATCGATCCATATCCGGATCATCTAAGAATTTCAAAATTCGTAGTGATGAAAGGCCAATTCTAAACTAATTACGACCCAAGACGATCACAACAGATATAAATTGACCTAAGGAGACGATATCGGAGCAGAATCAGGAGCGATCTAAATGGAATAAGAAGAGAAGACAAGAGGGAACCTGCTGGTCGTTGCGAGCGAGGCATTTACGGACGATTTCGCCTTCGAGAGCTCGACGTTCCTCGAGAGTAAGCCATTCGTAGTACTGAGCCAGACGAGTCTGGCCTTGCTTGTTCACCATCAATATGAACCTTATTCCCATCTCCAAGCTTCGAAGCTGTCCCAATGCGTTTTTTATCCCAACTCTCAGATCTTCCGATGGTTACTTCTTCTTCTTTTGCTTCGTGGAGTTAGACACGTCATCGCTACTTTCTCCAACTTTTATTTTCAGATAAATTTTTAAAAAGAAAATTAAAATACTAGAATTGGGCCAACAAAACTTGTATGTTTCGGCCCATATAAGACCATTTCTCTTAAGATATCGAAAAGCCCACGTTATTGATGTGCATGTTTTGACAACTCATTTCTTCTATGATATTGACATATATTGATGGTTTTATTTTTATTTTTACTGATGATAATTTAATAATAATCTGGCAACAATTTTTTGTACGAAATTATAGAAATTCATCACTAAAATATATTGTTGAACCATCGAGTACAAATTAAACATGATTTTCAACAATAAAACGAACAAATATTGCATCATTCGTCGTCGCTATTGATTTTTGTTTTTGTCTGTCATTGATCCCAGCTACAGCAAATTGAAGAGGTTCTAATTATAATACCGATTAGGCTATACAACTTTTTGGTTCTGTTCTGATTTAAATGATTTGTTTGGTTTGATATAATAGTGTTGTAAATTCTAGAATAAATCTTGATAAACTTTTAAAACGTAAACTTAAAAGAAAAAAAAATATTTTGAGGTGAATACGTTGTAGCTTTTAAATTTTTCTTTATCTTAATCGTGTGAATAAATAAAATTCAAATACAAACTCTAAGTCACTTTAATTTTTATATACGTCCAAAAACAATTATGATAGTTTTAAATATAGAAAATGTACCCTTATAAATAGTTATAATCATTTGCACACTCGAATAATATCCCTAAAACAGTGCTTTTTGGTTGATATATCAAACACCAGTATCTTCTCTTCAAAAGTGATACAATAGAACATGGATTAAAGATAAAACTCTATTTGTTTCGTATGAATGCTATAGATGGCGCATGCGATAAAGATATAAGAAAAAACAATGTATTTCTTATGAATGCTAATGTCTTACTCGAAAGTCAAAATGAGGAGAAAAAAACCATAATGTTATTCCTTTATATTCGTTACCTTTTTCACCCAAGAAAATAGTGATAAAGAAAAAATAACCATAATTAGTGGCCTAGTGGGGCTCCCAACTCAAATTTACAAATCTAATCAATGTATTGTTGATTCTTCTCCTCTCTTCTTCGCATTCACATGAAATCTCTCACTCACTAAATTATGTAATCATTAGTGCGCTATAACCTAATCTATTTATCAATATATGTAACATCACATATTAACACTACATGGACCAAATTTATTAAACATTATACATTTCCACATCTATTTACAACTATTTTTTTTTGTATTATCTAATTTATTTACCAAAATAAGTTTTATTTACCAAAAATACTTATTTTTTTTCGAGGACATGAGCTAGCGGCTTATATATATCCAAAAATAAGATTCATAAAATTGTTTGTAGTCTTGTTAGATTTAAGTTTTTTTTTTTTGTCAACATTTAAGTATTTATATCCTTAATATGTGGACATTCTTTTGTTTTTATTTTGAGACACTAGCTGCTTGGTGCCCCAGATATAAAAAACATAGAATTGTTTGTCCGATAGCTAGATTCAAATTAACATTTGTCTTCTTCCGATTTTTTTTTATTTAAAAATCTTCTTCTCACTTCCATAGAAATTTGTATGGATGATCACATTCATTTGTAAAAGGATTTTCTTTTGGCTTTTGCCATATATTATATATATCTTCAACTTCAGCGCAGTGAGATATCAAAATTCTTGTGTAGATTGAGTAATATGAGATGCATTTTAACAAAATATTATAAAATAATATGAGATGCATGCATAACTAATAGATTATGAATGGTAAGTAAAAGAAAATAAAAATAAAAATAAAAGATTATAATAATGAGATTACAAAATATCAAAATAACAAAGAAACAAACTTTGATTTTTGAAAGGAATGTCTCGGTTGGAAATGATGTAAATATTTACCAAAAATTTATTCGAATAATAACGCCCAGAATAACTATAGAAAAAGTGCGGTGCAGTATAAATAATAATTAAAAAAAAAATATATATATATATATTGTTATAATTAGAACTACAAAGTCACCACTTAGAGCCTAGTATCCACCTAGTTTTTAAGTTTTTTTTTTTTTTTTTTGGTCGGCCGTTTTTAAATTTCTTTAAACAAACAATAGCAAGAGCCAGAATATAATGGGTGGCAAATAATTATATTATTTAATGTCATTCATTTTGATTATTTTCAAAAATTAAATGGATGACTCATCCCCAAAACCTATTGGTGTGTCCCCTCCATGTGAGGCGATAAAAGTCTCCCATTCTTTAACATTTCATTAATCGTTCTCTCAAGTCAACACAATCTCATCGACATTTCACACTCAAGAGCTACTCCCTCTCAAACCTATACTTTATATGTATGTAGCCTCCTTAGATTCTCTGCTTCTTCTTCTCTTTTGTGTTTTTTTTCTCTCTCTTTTCTTCTTTTGATATATATATGGATTATTGATGACTAATAATATTATGTGGTAATTTGTCGTTTTTGACTATTTCCTTTGATCAAATTGGTCGTAACACGCAACAGCGATTTTGTTTCTTGCGTCGGTCACAATGACGGTTCATTTCTTCACATTCTTGGTGGAATAACAGAATATTCAACTGATATGAGTCATATGACAGACAAATATATAGCAAAATCGGAGAGGCAGTGGAAACACTATTATTATTTGGTCTTTATTTACCAGCTTTACATAAAATAAGATAATTTTGGTATAATAGAAATTCTAGTTAAATTTCTTTGATCTAAATATATTTGATGTGTTTATTTATATAAATTATAAAATTTTAAATATATTTATAATGACATAGTTGTAAATAACTTTTCAAAAAAACAATTTTTGCTTAGAAACATTCTTAAGAATGTTCTAGTAACAGCACATGGATAAGTTTCTCTTAATTCTCAAATAATTCATAGGAGACTTTTAAGGCTCTTTATATTTATTAACAAAAATCCATACATTAAAAAAAAAACACTGTTAGATTTGAAATTTTTTATAACAAACAATGACAACTTATGAAAAGGTAACACAAATCCTTTCAACCCGGAAGGTAAAATAATGTTTTTATTATGACAGACAGTGGTCAGTGGTAACTTGTAAAAAATAATATAATAGAGAAATGGAAACATGATGTTAAATGTTCCGAAGTGCATGTAGATATAATACGCCCTAACCATATGTATTAAGATCATACAGTATCTACTAAGTATTCCAAGGAAAGTATCCACTAAATCATGTTTATAAAAAAGTCATGGGACATTTGATGAATGAAATATATTATAAGCCTTTTTTGACAAAATGAAATCATAAGTTGAAAAGAAAACAGTAACTGAGAAGCAAAACTCCATCAAACCATTGCCCCCACAAAAGCCTTACTTGCTTGCTCTCATCATTAATCAATGCTTCAACCAGACTTTTGTAAACAGAACCTCACTAATCCAACAAAATCTTCATTCTTTTTCCAAGTTTCAACATTCCCCAAGAAGAAAAGAGAGCAACTTTAATCAATCTCCTTGAGTTAGTTCAGTTTCCAAAAGCAACAAGAAGAAATGATGAAGAAGAAGAAAGGCAGCAACTTTAAGCTACTCTGTTTAGTTCTGTTCCTGGGTTTGATCCTGACAAACGGATACGGCATTGGAGTCGGAGTCGGACTCGGCGGCGGAGTCGGACTCGGACTCGGCGGCGGAGTCGGAGTCGGAGTGGGAATCGGTGGCGGAGACGGAGACGACGGAGGAAACCCTAATTCAAATCCTGGCTCAGCTCCAAAGCAGCAGACAACAAATGCAGCTTACAGAGCTCTTCAATCTTGGAAATCCGCCATTACAGAGGATCCATCTGGTGTTGTTAAGACATGGGTTGGTGAAGATGTTTGTTCTTACAGAGGCGTGTTCTGTTCTGGTTCATCTGTGACCTCCATAGATCTAAACAAAGCAAATCTCAAAGGCACCATTGTCAAAGACCTCTCTTTACTCTCAGACCTAAACATTCTCCATCTCAATAGTAACAGATTCTTTGGTCAAATCCCAGATTCTTTCAAAAATCTTGATTCTCTTCAAGAACTCGATCTCAGCAACAACAGATTCTCCGGTTCTTTCCCTCAAGTCACACTCTACATCCCAAATCTGGTTTACCTCGATCTCCGGTTCAACGATTTCACTGGCTCTATACCGGAGAATCTCTTCAACAAACAATTAGACGCGATTCTCCTCAACAACAACCAATTCACCGGAGAAATCCCCCGGAATCTTGGATACTCTACAGCTTCGGTGATTAATCTCGCTAATAACAAATTATCCGGCGAAATTCCGACGAGTTTCGGCATCACCGGTTCGAAATTAAAAGAGGTTTTGTTCTTGAATAACCAGTTAACCGGTTGTATACCGGAATCAGTTGGTTTATTCTCCGACATTGAAGTCTTTGACGTTAGTTTCAATTCCTTGATGGGTCATGTCCCTGATACCATCTCTTGCTTATCGGAGATTGAAGTTTTGAATCTTGGGCACAACAAATTCTCCGGTGATCTTCCTGATTTGGTTTGCACTTTGAGGAATCTGATCAATCTGACGGTTTCTTATAATTTCTTCTCTGGGTTTAGCTCCCAGTGTTCGAGTCTTAGCTTTGGGTTTGATTTCACCGGAAATTGTATTCCTGGTAAGGGTTATCAGCGGCCTCAGCCGGATTGTTCGGCTATTCCCGGAGGCCAGTTGAGCTGTCTTAGGATTCCGGCGCAGCCGTTAACGTGTGCTGCGATTAGCGTGGGATTGAAGGTGACTTCATCTCCATGAAAGCACAAAGCTCGAAGCTTTTTTTTTTAAAAAAAAAAATTCTATTGGTTATATGCAATTGTGCTTTGTAACTTTCTTACTTGGTAGAAAATGGTTTTATCAGTTACATTATTAATCAAAACTGATGATTTAGTAGAAAAGAAGCTTATTTCTGATTTTGAAACCTTTTTTTTTTGTGTGTGTGTGTAATCTGAGCTATCTATAGAAAAATGGGATCTAGCTAAGGATTTTTTTTTGACCCGAAAGAGCAAATATTGTTGGGATGAAATTTATGATGTTCGGTCAACAAATTCAAGGGAATTAAATGATCATCTTGTTGGTCCAATCTTGCCAAACCGAATAAATAATTCTACAATGATCAATGACAAAGATCCATAAAACATATAGATAAGAATTAGCAAAGAAAAAAGATGAAGATATGAAGCAATCAAAACACACAAGCATATGATGAAAAAAAACAACAAAACGCATTACATTAATAAAGAAATATTGGATTAAACAACAAGAAAATAGTTGAAACTCATGAATTTGAGCATAATCAAACTTGTTGAAGAGTTGAAGTGTATGATTGAAATGGTAATGACGGAATCATGCTGAAAAAATATGTTTATAAAAATTCTTAAAACATATTTTATTTATTGGAATGGCATATTTACAAAAGTCTCCACAAATATGATAAGGCCTTATTCCATGGTAAAATGTGTAATGCTCACTCCTGTTGATGTTCAATTATGACGTGGCAAAGCTCTTTATAGATTTAGCGTGAATCGACATTAAGGGGATGTTATTAGTTTGTGTATTTAGATGAAGTTTTAAAGATTTAAATGTTACGAAGATTCTATTGTTATTCATTTAAGATTTTTCAAAACTCTATTAAAGTTTGGTGTTATTAGTTTATGTATTTGTAAAAAGTAATCTAAATTTTTTATAAATTTAGAGTTATTGGATTCATGATTTTATAAAGTCAATAAAAGTCTTGTGTTATTCAAATAACAAAGTAATTCATTTTGTCATTGAATTAAAATATTGTGTTATTGATTTATTGATTCTAAATATTTTGCTTCACAAAATCTAATCATCAAAAGTATTGTACATAGTGAGAGATTTCAAAGTATTCTACTAGGATTTTTTTTATGGAAGCATTTTACTGCTCTTGTCATTGTCACCAAATCCGAGACTTCTATGATCTCTTCTTCCCCAATATGAAGTCATCGTTTAAATGATAATCTTAAGAAGTCATCGCTTAAACATAAGAAGCCATCGTTTACAGTATGAATGCTTAAATCATGGTTTCATTATTCTCTCTGTCACACTCATCAAAGACAGAAAATCAATTAATAAAAAATAATTTTGGAGTATTTACATAAAAGTTTGAGATACTTTGGAGATACTTTAGAAAAATATGTCTTGATGACCTATACTTTGAGAAATAATCTATAAAAGTTTGAGATATTTTGAGATACTCTTTTGTAATCTTTGAAAATATTATGCAGTATTTTGGAGATACTATTTTGTAATCTTTTAAAATCTTTTGAAGTAGTTACTTTTCATAATTTTTAAAGTCATCAAAACTCCATCTAAATACACAAACCAATAACACCCCCTAAGATGGACATATGCTGAGAGAGCTACGAAGAGAATTGCGTCAGAGACATGCAAATGATGTGTTGTACCCCAAAGTGTCAGGTACGCAGTGGTTAATTCAACCTTGTTCTAAGTGTTTTCTTTGTAGTCTTACTTAGATGATGGATAGCAAGCAAGTAAAAGACACCAAGATTTAACGAGTTTTTCGAATGGCTACGGGTACGTCGCGTGAGGGATCTTTTGCCCTCAAACTTCCACTAGAAGTCAAGGTTACACATGCTGAGATTACAAGAACGGCTCAAAACGAAGGTAAAACACACGACACCAACCTAAGAAGAAAACCTAACTTGTATATAAAGGCTATGATTTCTTCTAAGTCGATTTCGGACCACCATGTGTACTTGTGGGCTTATCTCACTCGTTGCCCAAGTCTTCTTCTCTTTGTTCTTCATATAGAGTACAAGACCCATGTGATTAGGCCCAGGAAGATAATGTTTTGGATTGGTCAAGTCTTTCACAACGTGAACCACTAGTTTGCTCATTTTTCTTTCTTATTCAACGATTACCCCATCACGAACACTTTTATCGGTAACAACTCTACCTTCATTCTATCATAACAATGTTCACACTTCCCTCTTTGCTCCATACTAATCTGTCTTGCTATCCGCATTACAGCACACGGATACAAAAATCATTTAATCCTCTTTTAAAGTATTGTCCTTTCAAACTCTAGTAACTAATTTAGGAGTAGCTATGGATAGGATACTCAACAAAATTTTGGATATCGTGGATGCTAAACCAACACTTGAGTATTTATTTATGATCGAAAGGGAATTAAGGGCTAGATTCTCCGAATGAACTAATATCAATAAGAACGGTTGAACAAATTGAATTTGTATTAATAAAATAGAACAATGATCTCGTAGAGATGTTCTAAGAGTTCGATGAGCGTACAAAATCTAGGGTTTCTCAATGTATCCAAAATTGTCTATTCTCGTGCGATTTTCCGTATTTATATCCACCAAGAAAATATACTTTTTTTTTCTTTTTTCCTAAGAGGATAAAACAAAAACAAAAAAGAAAATAAACCTTAAAACGCTTATTCACCGGTGACCGAATACAAAAGTGGAGTTCAGTGGTAAACACTTGTATTCACGAACGGATCTTGCAAGAGATGTCGAAGCTTGACATTAAAGCAATATGGTTTGGTGAGAATCCTCTTAAAAGCTCTTGTATTCAATTCAATATAAAATCAACGTGTCTTCATTCATAGATGAAGACCTTATTTAATAACACCTAAGAGTTCTAAGGGATTTAAACTTATCCAACTCAAACATAAAGGGAAAAGGAAAACAAAATCCAAAACATAACAGCAAAAGAAACGACTACGTGAAGCCCAAGAAACGTAGATCAGCAAAGCCCAATGTCACTTACGCGTTAGATGCGCTGCATTAGTCTTGTTATATGCATTATAGTACCACAACAAAAAAAACATTGAATCCTCATTAAAAATATAGTCTTCAATCTCTAGTTTTGGATATATGGATCAGATACCCAATATCCGGTTTACAGTTTACACTACTCATTGGTCATTTTAGAATCCAATTGTATGTTAAGGTATGCCAAAGAGTAAGTACCTGGTCGATAAACTAATTCGAGATCCTAATTGAGACAATCTTTACAGAGAGGTTGCTCATATCTCGGGCATTATAGTGTCTTACAAGTTACAACATTTCGTTTATGTATATTATTTCCTAAACCGAAAACCCCCACTAATATACCAAAATTAATACTGTTGTTATTTCCTGAAATACTTCTCGTTCGTTATCAAAAGAGGAAATTAGCAGAGGGAAGAAAAAAACACGTGGCGTGCATGGAGTGAATGATTAAGCTAGAACAAAGGCGAGACGTCAGTATCACTAATTAAAGTATTATTCAAAAAACAAAAAAATTGAGCGGCTGAGAATGTGTCTTATGAATCGGACGGTTCAGATTTCATCTTAAGACATTCTTCTTCTTAGCTCCCTATTTATCGAGACGACGAAGTCCTCTCGGAGTTGCATTCATTGCACACGTACAATACACAGAGGGGTCAAGAAAAAACATATAGCGCAAAGTACAACGAAGAAGAAGAGATCGGAAAGAAATGTCGTGGCAAGCATACGTTGATGAGCATTTGATGTGTGATGTTGGAGACGGCCAAGGTCACCACCTTACCGCCGCCGCCATTATTGGCCATGACGGTAGCGTTTGGGCTCAGAGCGCTAATTTCCCTCAGGTTAAATTTCCTCCTCCTCCTCTTCGATCGTCGATGATCATGTTTTGGTTTCATCGATTTCGTTAATCTTAAATTTCATATAGACAAATATGATTTTTGATACGTTACGTTACGGATATTTTGGAAATTAAATCCTAATGGATTAGCAAATTCAAACAATGCTAATGGGAAAAGAAAAAGAAAAAATGCTAATTAATGCGGTTGTTAATATAAATTTACATTCAATATTAATCAATAAACTTATTTCCCTAATCACTGGAATTCCAATTTCTTCTTCTTTTATTGGCCTCCATTACGAAAGACATTATATTAGAACAAAGAACATGTTTATAGTGATAAAGATGAGCAGATCAACTTTGTGATTTCAAGATTTGCATCAAGTTCATTTATTCCGGATTTGGTTTAACGTTAAAAATCTGATGATTCGTTTGTCTTCAAACAGTTCAAACCTCAAGAGATCACAGACATTATGAAGGATTTCGATGAGCCGGGTCACCTCGCTCCCACGGGCTTGTTCCTTGCAGGGCTAAAGTATATGGTCATCCAAGGCGAGCCTGGTGCTGTCATCCGTGGCAAGAAGGTATGATTAGGATATTTTTAAGATTAACGCTCGATTGTTTGCGTTTGCATTCTGCAAAAAACAATCGAAGAAAACCTAAAAACGTTTTATATTAAAAAATGTGAATTTTATTTTTTCTCATGTTAAATGCAAATGCAAATGTAGCTCTGCGTTTGAAACAATCGAGAGTTAAGTCCTCACAACCTTCCGTTTGCGTTTGTATTTTACAGAAAATATTTTATGAAACTTGAATTATTTTATATTGAAAAAAGATTCACATGTAAATAAAAATGCAAACGTTTAAGGGGAGTTATTGGATGAAAGATTCTGAGAGAAAATAATTGAATGTTAAATTTTAGTGTTATTCATTTTTGTATTTTATATATTCTATTAAATTCTAGTGTTATTCAATTGATTGATTTTTAAATTCTATTAAATGTTAGTGTTATTTAATATTAGGATGGTTTTTATTATATTGTCATTTGAAAAAAAATTAATAGAAAAGTAAACAAAAAAAGTAAAACCAATTCCCACCTTTTATGTTCTCATCTGGATATAATTCATTTCTATACCTTTAAATTCTATAACTTTTTTATTCCATTCAATTCTTTTAAATTCAATTCTCTAAAACAATTGAGACCTAAGATTTTATGCGAATCAAATCCTCCCATTGCACTCCATAGACCGACTATGATTAAGAGACTAATCTCTTGCAAAATGGTCAAATATATATATATATATATATATATATATGTGTGTGTGTGTGTTAACTTGATAGTATCTGATGTTATGAATTTGGTTTTCAAACTCAAAAGCATTATTATTGGAACTTGGGCAGGGAGCTGGAGGGATCACGATCAAGAAAACAGGACAATCAATGGTGTTTGGTCTGTACGAAGAGCCAGTGACTCCAGGACAATGCAACATGGTTGTCGAGAGGTTGGGTGATTACTTGATCGAGCAGGGTCTTTGAACCTTCTACAATGCTTTAAACCTCTTTTTCTGATTCATTAAACCATTGTTTATCTTTTTGGGTGCATGGTTTGGTTCTTTTTTTCTTTCTTTAATTTTAATTTGGGGTCTTTCTGGTTTCTACCTTAGCAAAGTTTAACAGAAAGCTGAAGTCTAAGGTTGCAGATAATAACACAAAGCCTGTGTGAAGGAAGCCGAGACTTTTTTCTTTTTTCTCTTTTTCATGGTTTCGTGATTAATTTGTTTATTTAAAAAAAAAAAATTTTTACCGAACATTTATTTGTTGCGTATATATACTCATGTCATTCTAATTCATATCTAATTTCTTTATATATAGTAGCAAAACCATCGTACTTGTGAGAAATCTCAAACCCATGAAAATAGAGATCTAGAAGAGCACTATTTGGTCCTTATGAGCATTATTAAAACAGAAAATTAAACAAAGTAAAAAGGTATTAGGAGACTCTCAAAACACAATTTGATATTGATATATTGATAGAGATTGATAAACAATTCTCAAGATTACATCACTTATATATAGCTGTTTCTAGAAACCCTAAATTACATAAATTAATTTGGGTTTAATAACGAGTCTCATGGGCATACTTCAACATGTGCTCTAATAATACCTAGTAATTATATGATCGGAAACTGGACATGATAGCTATCCATGCGTCTATAAAACAATAGACTGATCACGTATAGATATTTAAGATACATATACCGACTAAACATACACCGCCTCACGCTAAAAAAGTATTTGACGTAAGACCGAATTTGATGATTCAGTCCGTCAAACACATCAGCTTCTTGGAGAGTTTCGACCTCTCTCTGGGAAAATTTGTTTCCGTCCTTCAACCCCTTTCTAAGCTCATTAAACATTAGCCTCAAATCACTTCTTAACTAGAACAATGACTAAACATAAATTTCCTCCTTCAACCTCTTTCTATGTTCATTAAACACTAATACACTATATTGAGCCTCAAATCACTTCTTAACTAGAACAATGACTAAACATAATTTTCTCTTCCCCATTTTTTTGTCCCTTCGACCAGTCATATTGCCTCACTCTAACTGGAACGTTAGAAAATATTCATAAAGACAACTACTATTTTCTTTTTTTCCGAAAGCTGTCATGCCCATGCTTATTATTTTTAGCATCATGTGTCGTCCATAAGCCGTTGAAAGAAATCGAACTACGTCCCTGATAGAAGTTTGGTTAAATCTACCCCATCGGTTAACCGATCTATCCATGCTCAGTAAAATTTTAGCATTGTTTTTATCAGTTGAACCAATATCCACTAAACCCTCAATAGTTTATGAATATATCTCCTAATTTCCTTCCACGTACCTCCTAAATTGAAATAGGGACTAAATTTTCAAAACTTGTAAAACACAATGTATTGTTGTCAATTAAAATGTCTATAATGACCAACCATGATTGAGAGAAATCGAACTCAAAATTTTCAATTCCATGATAATTCTTCTAATCACAAGACAACTTTGACCAAAAAATTAAAAATACGAAAGTGATGGGCCACAAGTAAATAATATATGGTGTAACGCAATAATATATGCCTGGGATCTTCAAAGAGCATATCCACTCTGTATTTGGAGAGAGCAAATGATGGGCACCTCTGGCATATCTAAACTTTATTTTTTATTTTTTTGGGGATACAAATTTTATATTTATAATTGAGAAAAGTTTTTGAAAATACAATTTTCAACTGATGATCTGATAAAAATATGCCGTGTCTGATCGGTTGTGTAAATACAGTATTACTTTGTTTTGCAGATATTTTTTTTTGCGGATATTATACGCCCTTTTATCTAATCTATTCGAGAAAAGTTCGAAATTAATTTAGTAGGATACTTTAAGGTATAAATCTTTTAATTTTTTCTTTTTTTTTTGGTGAATTTAACACCACGTGTAATGAATTAGGTCGCTAATATATCTAGTAAAAGAAATTAAATTATCGTATGTATTATGAGTGTTTTATCAAAGTGTTGAAAAAACTAAAACAGCAATTTGAGAAAAAAAAACCCGGAGAGAGTATTATGATAATGAAGGATTAAAATAGACTTTTGTTCTTAATATAGCTTACTAGGTTTTGTTGTTTAAGTATAACTAACTATGTTATATATGGTATATGTTTTATTTATTTATTTTTCATAAAAATGGTATATGATATTTTTTTCTCCATTTTGCTTTTTTAGTTACACATTGTATAGCTGTAAAAAAAAAACAAGTTACACATTGTATGATTTTAGTTTGCTTTTTATTAATTTATAAATTTGTAGAGATTCTCAACCTATTTTACATACCATATGTGAGTAGATTTATTTTAATATCATTGTGCTTATTAGTCAATTTTGTTTTCCTATTTCCCATTTAAATTTTCTTTCCCATTGCTAAAAAAATAAGAATAATGGGATTTCCTCATTGATTCCAAAAGCTATATAATTAATTGAATTAAGCTGTTGACACGAAAAAAACAAATAATATATAAGCACAACATTTCATTGTCTGTCTACACGATCAGAGAAAGCTCACGAAGAGAATTGAGAGAGAGATAAGTAGATAAAAACCTTCTCTGAGATTTCACAGAAGAAACAAACTCGTCGGAGAATTCAATACTCACAGGAGAAGAAGAAGATGTCGTGGCAATCATACGTCGATGATCACCTTCTGTGCGATGTCGAAGGCAACAAGCTCACCGCCGCCGCAATTCTCGGTCAAGACGGCAGTGTCTGGGCTCAGAGCGACAAATTTCCTCAGGTTTTTCTTCTTCTTAATCTTCTCTTTTCTATGATCCTTCGTCTCAAGTGCCGCAATCGATCGGATTCGGCCGTCTGTTTTGAGATTTTCCGTGATCGGATCTGACGAATCTCGGATCTGATTTTTGATTTTTCCATCTCCGGAATCTGATTTTGAGGAATGTTTTCGATATGCTTTTCTGAATCAATCGATCCGTATGCGAAATTGAATTCAACCTAGGGCTCTAGATCTTTAGTCTGATTCTGAGATTTCCTCGTTATCAGAAGTTAATCGTGTGTATGTGAACTCTTAGGCATGCGTGAGCGATCCATAGATGCGAGATCTTTTTGTAGGCATGTAGATTCTATGGTCTTTGGATCACTGCTTAACAATTGTATCTAATCTCTGTTTCAATATTCGTATAAGCTGAGGAAATGTTTCTATCAAGATTTATGCATCAATAACCCAAAGTGTTGATTTGCTTTGTGCCTTGTTCAATGACTGATAAAATCTGATGTTCTTGATGTGTGTTTTAGTTGAAGCCTGAAGAAATCAATGGAATCAAGAAGGACTTGGACGAGCCGGGGTTTCTTGCTCCAACCGGACTATTTCTTGGCGGTGAAAAATACATGGTTATTCAAGGTGAACCAGGAGCTGTGATCCGAGGGAAGAAGGTAACATTCTTTAGATCAAATATCGGACGCTGCTTTTATGAATCTTATTGTTCAATCTTTACGAATATTCATTTCACAAACTGTGAATCTGCAGGGACCTGGAGGCGTCACTATCAAGAAGACAAACCAAGCTCTGGTCTTTGGCATCTATGATGAACCGATGACTGGAGGTCAATGCAACTTGGTTGTGGAAAGGCTCGGGGATTACCTTATCGAGTCTGAACTCTAAAATCTATGTTTCATTTCAGGTTCTTCTTAACTAAAGAGTGTCAATGCCCTTTTATTGTGACTGATTGTAATGCTTTCAAACACAATCCATTGTTACTTCAGAACCAATTATGATTGTTGGTCTCGTTACCGAGTTTGGGTTTGTGTGTTCTTGTAATGACATTTGATGATCTTTTTTTCTCCATATGTATTGAGTCTTGATTTTTGTTTCTTCATACTTTACTTTTTCTTGAATTGATCTGCTGTTTATGATCTGGGGTTCAAAACAATTTTGGTTTGGCAAGCAAATAAAAGTTTGTGAAATAGTAGCAAGTGGTATGGATATTTTCGTTTTGGCAAACATCTTCGTGTACAATTGTCACATAACAAATATATTTAAAGTTTGAACGGTGTAAGCTAGGTAGAAATTACATAAACGATGCAAGTGGAGAAATCGTTTAGGAGATATTATATGGAGTTGGAGTGGATTATAATTTATAAGGTTGTATTTTAAACTTTGGCACGGTCAGGAAATTTTGAACTTGGTCGCCCTAGTTTTTCTCTCTCTGGCATGAAGTTCGAAACTGCCGTTGAAGTGCAACCTCTACGGAATACAGCTTCACCGCAACATTTCTTCCGATGTTCTCTCCTTCTCACCAAGCATATTTTCAGCCTTGAAAGACTACAGTTTCAGTCAATCTTCTGCAGATTATTCTTTGTTCACATATAACAAAGAAGGTTCACGTATTCACGTCCTTGTATACGTTGATTTGATCATTAGTTGGAGTTCTTCTAGCATCAGTTCAAGCATTCAAAGATTATCTTGGCTCATGTTTTCGGATGAAGGACTTTGGTGTTTTGAATTATTTTCTTGGCATTGAGGTTGCAAGCAATGAGTCAGGTACTTATGTCAACGAAAGCATGGTTTCATCAATACCATAAATTAATAATTGTATAAATTTATTAATATATATATAATTTAGTGAAATATGATTTTAGTGTTGTTTGTTTTTTCTTGAATTTGCATTAATTCTAATAATTTTAATGTATTCAAAACTTTTGCTGTGATTTTCTATACATGATAATTGCTTTCTTACTTGTAATTGGTTCTAAAAGAATATTGATTATAACGAAAAAAATATTATTAAATAGAAAATTTATAAGAAATTATGAAATCAGGCAAATCTTCTATAAATTATTACTTTTATAAATTAATAAAATATTTTAGCCCCTACATTATTAATTTATAAAAATTTTACTGTATTTGAGACATACAAAGCAGTTTGGGCGGAAAAAAAATGAGCTTTTCAAATACATTGTTAATAAAGTGAGGTATCAAACAAAAAAAATGGTCGATTCGATTTTTATCTTCAGTAGGCGAGAGGTATTAAATAAGACGTCGCTGTTATTATGTCTGTACACTATGAATCATTTCCATATACCTCAAGGGATCTGTGAGGACATAAACATAGTGTACTTGGAAATTACTGGTGGATGCACCGGGTTGCTCGGAAAAGATTGAAGTTTCCAAAAAAAAAAGAAAGGGTTTCTGCAAAAAAAAACCTCTACCTCGCCGATTTTTGCAATTTTACCTTTCACCTCCAAAAAATACAAGTTAATCCGTGCACTCAAAAATAATACGCCATATAACCCTTATACGTTACGATCAAGTTTGTAAAATGTTGATAAATAATATATCAAACCGAAGCCCTCACGGCGAAGAGTCCAAATATACCTTTAAAATTTGAAATATTTTATGTATATGACTGTGAAAACGTTTAGAAGATACGTATAAGGGTTATATTGCGTATTATTTGAATTCGCTGATTAACCTGTATTTTTTGGAGGTGAGGGGTAAAATTACAAAAATCGGTGAGGTGGAAGGTTTTTTTTGCAAAAAAGAAAAGAGAACTGGGATTTAGAGATTTTAAGAAGTTCCATTCCGCACCATTAGGAATTAGAGATTTTGAGAAGTTATACACTCAGTTGCATATGAAGATAGTATGGCGAATATGCAGAAGTAAGACTTTATTGGATTTTCAACGGAAAAAAACGATCAGTGGAAACAAGTTGTTCGGTTTGCAATTGATGAGTTCAAAGAGTGGTTGGATTCTTAAAAGTTTCCATGACAAGATGCAGTGATCAAACGTTGCAATGACAAGATGATCTACTGATAAGCAATGCAAAGAATGGAGCAGAGGTTTTAGAATAGTGGAATTTGAAGGGGGTTGCAAGCAAATTGTTGAGTTGGTCAATGGTACACAAGAATACATAACTGGGACAAGAGAAGTTCGATGTTGCCATCACAAGTTTAAAGATGTGAAAATTATTTGGGTTCAACGCCAAGGATATATAAAGTTCCAGAAAAATAAGAAAAAAAAAATGCATCACTTCAGATTCCATTGTATATGCCAAGAACTTATGTATAATCTGAGGAGAAATACAAATCAAATTGGTAAGAAACATTGGCACAACATCCACTGATTTGTAGATAATCAAGGCTAAACCACTAATGTACTAACACATTATCAAAAACATCCACTGATCTGAAAGGGTAAAACTTTCTTCTGTCTACTTCTCTGATGAGTTTGGTCCTCTCTTCTTGCCAAAACCAACAACTGAAAAACAACATAAACAAAAGCTAATGAGAATCCAATTGTTATTTATTCTTACAAAACAAGCTTTTGCAATCTCATAAAGGACCCAGAAAAAGAAAACAAAATGTAGATTTATCGGAACAGGAATGATGATCACAAGCATGTTTATCATCACAAACTATTACTGCATCTAATCTAAGATTGGATTAACCATTTCTAAGAAACTTAATATGAACAAGACTCGATAACACGAAAGACTTGTTTTACAACACAATGACATAATTAGCATCTAAAAGTTGATCAATGCACACTACAATTAAGCATTAATGTCAAATCGATTCACAAAAAAAAAAAGCAACGTAATCCAAAGACTGATTCAGTAATGTCTAATCACAAGTCCTACGATCAATAAAACTCTAATTCAACTAAAGAGAGCGATCTCAGACTTAGAATGATCAAATTACGACATGGATCAATCGATCTAAGAATCCTATACCAGAAATTTGAAAGTAATAATATTTACCGGCGGTGACAAAACGGCGGTTGTGTTGCAGCCTTTTGTGAGCACGGCCACGAGGCTTCTTCTTCTTGTCTTGCTTAGCAACTTTAGGTGTCTGACCTCTCACCTTACCAGCACGAGCCAATGAACCGTGAACTTTACCTGCGATTGATTTACGAGGATTCATAGACAAAAAAAAAATCAGCAACAGGTCGAAGCATAAGGAAACAAACAACAAGGCGAGGAGAATTACCCATTTTTAGATTACAGAGATTCTTCTGGCTTCAGTTCTTCGGCTCTTCGGGACGACAAATTAGGGTTTCGGAATTTACGGTCAATTATATTAGTAGTCATTTTTTAGCCTTTAATGGGCCGTATTGGGTTTCAAATGGGGCATATTGACCTTGAAATGGGCCTTTAAAACCAATGGTGTCCAAACACCAAAACTAGTTTTACCATTAAATTTGTTTCATTTAATTCGAATAACAAGATAAAATTGTTTTTAGTGTCTTAATTTTATTTAATATATTTTTTTAATAGTTATTTAAATTTTTTTTCTTTTTTTTCAAATTTTTTCCTTTTATTTTTATTTGAAACGAAAAAATATAGGCATAGATATAAAAAATGATAAATTTTATGGAATGTTTAATTTTTTAATTATTGCACCATTAAATTTTTTAATTTATTTCAATTGTTTTGATAAGACTAGCAATCATATTTTACAGCACTCATCACATATATAACAAGGATTATCCTCTTTTTTTTAATTCTTCTCCTTATCATTTACTTATCTAATCTATCATATCCTTCTCTTTATCATTTACTTATCTTACTTTGAAGTTACAATCAGATAATCTATCACGTAGTACTTCATTATTATTTCATGATATATATTATGTAAACCTCTATTCTTCCAAACCTTTTTAACTAAAAGTGGTTGACAATAACAAAAATTATAATATCTACTACAACACAACTTGAATAACACATACCAATCACAATCAGAGCCTAAAACACATAAAAACTTCAATCAAAAGTTACGAACTAATTTGATTTAGGACAAAAAGTAATTATTTTTTCCTTTAAAACGTGTAATACTCTTTGATTTATATGGGCCTGTGGATTATCAATCCTTGTAGTAGTAATGATAAATTCCACCGACCTAACAATGTGGGATTAAACCACAATTAAGGTACTACTCAAATTCAATAGTCCAAACCGTATCAAACCAATTGGTTACACTTCAACCCAGATGGTAAACCGATCTGGTACAGACTCACAAAGATGATTGCCAAGTACAGAACGCTACCAAAAGAACAAAAACTTGTATCAGTACATAATCTGTTGTCTCTAGAATTCAAAACATGAGAAATAATATTACCAAAATGGGTAAGTGATCAAAAACAAGCAAAGTCTTTTTCTTTTCGTCTTTCATCTAACGATAAGGTTGTGTGAGTACATTCACCAATTTTCACTCGTCTTCCTCGATGACCTTAGTGCCCAAACCAGATAGTCCTTCAGCCGGAATCTCAGCGACAGTGACAAGAGAGAAGAACTCTTCCTTGGCATCTTCATCATCGTTCCTCTTACGGGCAACGCGGACTCTGATTCTCCTCGGGGGACCTCGGATTCCTTTGCTCCATATCTGCTTGTTGAGTTTAACATCGACTCTAACGTCCTTTGTTCCCATTGCTTTCAATGCAAACTTCCTGATCTCTTTAATGGCATTGGGTGCCTTCTTCTTGAATGTGCTGTTCATTTATATATGATCAAAACCACATTGAGTACTCAGCATTTCTAAAAACACCTGATCAAGCATGACAACGAGAAGAGTTCAAATGGAAAATGTAACTAAACAATAAGCAAACCATTATATACAATAAAAGGAACACAAATTTCTCCATCATTTTACTAATTTTACAGAAAGATGCAACGAGCCATGAAAATAAACAGCAACAAGGAGATGTTTATAATCATAACTCATCTACAGACTATTCTTCTTCTTCTACAAAGAATGGATGTCAAAATATCAAATATGGAGTTCTACAAAAAAAACATCAGATATAGCCTATGCTCAAGAAACCAACAGAGAGCAAAAGCATTATTTAATCCAAACTTTTCACTCATCAAGAAACCCTAAATCGAATCAATCGGAGCTGCAATTTGAGTCTAATTATAATTAACTAACCCAGAACTAACTCAAGAAAACGGAAACGAGAGATTGAAAAGTAGAGCAAAAGTATTGAAGATTGGGTTTACCAGCTGTGGAGGCGCCTGTGGAGATTGATAGTATACTCCCTGGTAACGACCTCCTCCTTTCGTCCCTTCCCTTTCTCCATTTCTTCGATCTCTGCCTCTCTCTTTCTCTCACACTTCAAAATGGAGTTAGAGACGGCAGCGCGAGAGAATCATTGACACAGTAAAGAAACCCTAATATAAAGCTTCCGTATGTTATAAATTTGGGCCGTTTATGGGCCTACGGCCCGATTAATGGAGATGTCAACATCTAAAATCCAAAATAGCATCACATATTTTCAGTTTCTGGGTGGTTTTTAGTTTAGGTTTCTTAGTCAATTTTAGGCTTTACAACATCATTACGAATATTATCCTCGATAAACACATGCATTATGGTTTAATACAATTTCAGTTTTGGTTCGGACTGAGATTTAATCAAAATATATCTAACTATATGATACAGTTTTCAGATCATTTCAATTCAGTTCAGACAAGATATAATGACTTCATTTCAATTACATTTGACTTACTATTAAATCTGTAATTGAGGCTTAAGCAATTTCTTGATTGGATAAAAAGATCTAACAAAATGAAACACAAGCACACAAGAAACATAAGCATAATAAGAAAAACATCTAACTCCTTTCGAAAAGGATAATGAAAAGGAGTATAGCGTTATGGTTCAACTTCAACAAATAACTTCATAAACCTGTTCAGCAAAATCTCTTACTTCAAAAAACATATTTGAAAAAAGCTTAAGCTTGTCTGTTTCTTTGCTTAGCACCAGACTTGGCAACCCTAAGGCTTTTGCTGATGACACTGAGTCTGGCAAGAGCAGCTTTCTTCAAGTCTGGCCTGTAGTAGTTGTCCACCACCTGAATAATTTCAGACAACAAATTCACTACCATGAACGCACAATAAAAAGTGCAGATGAGGTAACACACAAAACTTGAACATAAACAGAAATTCTATGCAGATCAATGAAAAAATGTCAAAGTGTAACAATAATATTTCAACCAAGAAGCAAAGGCTCTTATGTCTTCTACAATTTTAGCTTATAATATATGCTCAGAGAAAATATTCTAATATCTATTCATCATGCCATTTTACCATCAGAGTTATACATGAACTCTACACTCACATGTAGAGTAAATAACATAAACAAAACGTAGATCAGAGCCGTGACAATAACACACATAACTAGATATATAGACCTATAAGCACACCATACACAAAAACTAGCATCAAAAGTAATGAAAATTTGATTAATACCTGGTTAGCAACAGCCTTGGACATCCTGGGGAATTCCTTCTTCAGGATAGACTTGTTGACAGAGACCTTAGGCTTGTTCTGCTTCTTGGTCTTGGTGGTGGCGAGCACAACAGCTTGTTCCTTGTCAGCGGCCTGGATGGTCACAGTCTTTTTGTTTGCAAGACCTGAAGCCACATTTGAAAGATTCAAACTTTAGCCTAGTTCAACCAGTCAATTTCAATTTTGTATTCACGAATCCAGACACAAATATATTACAAAGCCCTGCACACAAAACATTAAATTCCTTGACAGACTTCAATTTCATACAATACATTTAGTAAAGTAACCAGATTCCCATTTAATTTTTAATCAACAGATTCTAATATGACTACATTTTATGAAAGTACTACATTTCACAGTCAACTTTAAGTAACTAAACCTTACAATACAGTTACTAAACCAGAGATGAAAAGTAACTACATTTCAAGCAGTCAGCTTTTGAGCTTATTCGAGAATCCAGACACATACATATTCGAGATAGTGCATAAGCCAATCTCAAACAGCCAATTTCAACAATAATCATCTTATATTCGAGAAATCAGACACTTCCATACACCCAAAAAGCACAAAAACACCAAAGTTTCTTAACTACTTTAATTCACAATCCAATATACTGAGTCAATCAACCAGAGATATAAAGTTATCATATTTCCTAGTTAGTAAAGGCATCATTTTGTTCAGAAGTGTAAATATACCAGAGTGCTTGTAGGAGTGAACGTTGCAGAGATTGTTGGTCTCCTTGCTGAATTGAACCTTAGAGTTTCCTCTACCGAACTGTTTCACCAAGAAACAGTTGTTGTTCTTCACGATCTCCCAGATCAATTGTCCTGGAACTGTCGCCATTTCGAATCCTACCTTCACCACACCAATAAATAATACGATACTAATCAACAATACAAATATGATCAGATCGATCCCTAAAAGAGTGTCGCCGAATCAGAAGATCTATCAAATCAGAAATCCTAATGCTACAAAAATCAAGACAGATTGAAAGGAGAACAATTGAGAGAGGATTCTAAACTCACCGTGAAATTTCGTACAGAGAGAGTGGAGAGAGCGAGACTCGGTTTTAATGGTGGCGCCGAAGCTTTTTGAGATGACGATGGAGAGCTATTTATATATGACCTCTGGAAAAACAAAACCCTAGTTCATGTAAGTGTAGGTGTAAAGTCTAGAATACCCCTACATATCGTTAAATATCGAAAATACCACAACTCTGAGAAACGTTGAAAATAAACCCATTTGTTCTGTTGTACTATTAAGTTTGGGGTTTTAGATCCTTTGATTCGATTATAGGATTTGTGTTAGGAATCGGAATTTTCGATCAATGGGGAGGAGAATATTGAACGATGCGTTGAGAACGATCGTGAATGCGGAGAAGCGAGGGAAAGCTTCGGTGGAATTGAAGCCTGTCTCTACTGTAATGTCTTCGTTCCTCAAAATCATGAAGGAAAAAGGTGAGATTTTTTTTACTTCTTCTTTCTTCTGGTCCAATTGGCTCTTGATTCATTTCCTCAATTTTCTATCAAATTGTTTAGATTTATCAGTTTCGTCGAAGTTTTTGCAGTCACTTGGTTGTGGTGAAGTATCTATCTAGTTCTGTGATTTTGTTTTTGTATGATTAATACTCTATTATTAGTTCTTGAGCTGACCTTTTTTAACACGTGTATGGGTCAAGCACTGCATTGTGTGATCTCTCTGTGTAAAAAGACTGGGAACATTGTCCAAATATCAAAGCTTTGTTCTTGGTTGATTGCAGAAGATTGAAAAGTTTATGTTTTTGACTCTTACGATATTTCACATCTTGATCTATGGTGGAGAAATGCATATCTACTCCTTTTTACAAGTCTATGATCTACTTTACGTTTGTTTTGGTCTTCGCTTTTGTTTTGGGTATTCTTAGTCAAGAATTTTGAGTTGTTCACTTTTAAAGTTGATATAGTTTGTGGCTAAAGTTTATAGATAGCATTTATATACTCCAATTAAGTTTTGCAGAATTGGGTAAGTTTTTTTCTCTATTACTTCACAAAACGTATGTTTATGTGTAGGGTACATCAAAAACTTTCAAGTCTATGATCCACACAGAGTTGGAAGAATAACTGTTGATCTACAAGGAAGGGTGAATGATTGCAAAGCTCTCACTCATAGGCAGGACGTCAGGGCAAACGAGATCGGACAATACACAGAACGCACACTTCCAACACGCCAGGTCCGGTTTTACCCTACTTTCAAATATGCAACTAATAGTAGCAGTAACTTGAACCCTTCTTTAATTTGTTATATGCAGTGGGGTTATGTTGTGATTACAACTCCCGATGGCATTTTGGACCATGAAGAGGCTATTAAACGGAATGTGGGTGGTCAGGTTCTTGGTTTCTTTTATTGAATTGCCGATATCGAATTCGGAAAGAAACTCTAATGGAGGGACTTTGACATGTCGAAATCCTGTGAGAACATGTCATTTGCCTGGCTTTTTCCACATTGTTTGTTTGTTTGTTTCTTGCACTGCAATTTGAGCACAATGGAATTTAGAGAAAAAAATTTATTTCTATTGTAACAACATTTCAAATGTTATTATAAAATCATTATCTTCCTTCACAAATAGTTATTTCCTATTCTGTTGATCCACACCAAAAATAAAAGAGAAAGAAAACCAATCAAGACCTAGCAGAATCACACCACTGCTTCAATCTGTATAATGTGTAAGAATATCAAATTCAGTCAAGAGTAAAGAATGAGGGGACTGATCTCTGTGGCAAAGAACAAATATATGAACAGATGGACAAAATGAGCAGATTCAGCGTCGATTAGGAGCACGAAGGGCCCCAAGCCTTGCAAAGATATCGTCATATTCTGGGAGGTTGGGATGAACGTGACTGGCTCTCTCCCTTGATGGGGTTTCTGGATCGGGTGATTTTACAGTTTGTGGAACAGGGCTTGAAGTTACTGTCTTGTGCCTTGGAGATGGCTGATCATGAGACTCTATGTCAGTTTTCTTCGTTGTCACTGGGAATGAATGTTTCTCATGGGATTTTGCTTGGCCTTTTGTCCTTAGAGAGAACCCGGTTGTTTTATTTGGCTTGACATTGATGCGTGCAGCCTCTCTTTCGACGTCTTCCTCATCTTCAGACAATGCTGAAACTGGCATCTTGAAGTTCGTTCTCTTGTAATCTCTCATTCCCGTTGATGGCTTATGAGTCCTCTCTTGACTTCTTGAAGAAGATCGAGTTGGGAGCTTTTCTTCCTCCAAGTCATCATGGTTGACACGGGAATGACTAAATAGGGAATCGGATTTTGTTTCTGTTATTCTTGGAAGTTGCATGTCTGAGTCGTCTTCATCACTAGAAGATGGATGAGGAGGCATAAAACTTGGTCTCATCGCGGTGTTACTTGCTTTCTTACTGTAAAGATCTTTTCTGCTAGACTGACCAAAATCATCAGTTTGGATATATTCCTTTTCAGACTTGGACGATGCCAAACTCATTCTGTAAGGTGGGAGTGTCTTTTTGTTCCTAAATCCACCGGCCAAAACTCCAAGCCTCAGACCAAGCTGATGCTCTGACTCTGAATCTGATTCTTCCCGTGTCCTCGAATTATCTTTGTGTTCTTCTGTGTCTAAAGGGAAAAATTCATGTCTGGCAGAATCAGAGACTTTAAATTTCTGAGATTGATCAGATGTCAGATTCCCCCTCTCATGTACATCTCCAGAAACTTTGCCTCTATGTCTTGGCTGATCATCGTCGCTTTCTGAATCCGGACCATAATCGTCAAACCTGGTATGTGGGTCAGGCTCATGGTAAGAAGTCGGAGGACTTGTAGAGACATCATCAAATAATGGGGAACTTGGGTTCTCTTGGAAAACTTGTGAGCTCGAGCTGCTGTGTTTTTCATGAGACTTACTATGGCCTCCTTTGAAGCTCCAGGAAGCCGCTGAAGCAGATGTTTTGCTGCCAAGCAATGAGAATCCCACACCATGATCAATTTCATCTTGATAATGATTATCTTCCGCGTCGAATTTAGGTTTATCAAAAAATGAACTATAGTCATCATAAGTATCAGCTGCATCATCATCATGTCCATGATAATGGGTGTCTGTATCTTTAAAGCTGCTCTGAGATCGGTGATCATCATCAGTGGCAAAAATGTTTTCCTCCACGATGCTCGGTGACTTCATATAATCTGAGCCATTGACATTCTCATCAGAATAATTGCTCGAGTGTGAATGCGATGAAGTCCGGCTTGACTGCTTCCTGAGGTGAACATCTTCTGAGTAACCAACATTTAAATCCGTCTCATCCTCGCTTGGCTGCTTCTCTCTACCATTTTTACCAAAGGAACCGTTATTTCTCGAGTGCTCCAGGGAATGTCTTTCTGATGGCTGATCTACAGAAGGAATCTCAGATTCCTTTGCCCTATCATATCTATCTTGCCGGGTTCTGTCCATATCTTCATACTGCATCCTAATATTTCGTCTTGGCAAAAATTGTTCTTCAGAAAAACTTTCACTTTGTACATTTGATCTGTTACGTCGAGGCTCGTTTCTAAGATTTACAGATGCAGAGGATATATGCGACTCTGTTGAATCCTGCCTCGTCATCCTTTCTTTGCTCGAAAGTTCAGCAGCTGCTCTAGCAGCAAAACTTGCTCTTTCAGCAGCTTCAGCAGCCGCACGTGCAGCATCTGTGGAATCAACAAATTCTGTTTCCCACTTATGCTTACTTCTTGAAGATAAATTTTCATAGCCATGATTTGTATTTCTACATTCTCCTTTATCAGTCCTAGACCCTGTCAAACAAAACAACTCTGTTAAATGATTCAATCAAAAAACAAGAACAGAATAGCAGAAGAAACCGCTTACGAGAAGGTCTTGGATTTGGATGATAGTAGTCATCAGCCTTCCCAGAAATAACATTATTGCTACGGCTTGAAGATCTTCCCCCATTTGCATAAGAGTTCTCAGGGGAATGATGTCTTTCACTTGATCCATGTTGAGCATTGACAGTAGCTGGAGCTTGGACGACTGGAGGCTGTTCCTTGTTCGAGTTTATAGATGAATCCATGTTCATACTACTCGCTGACTGAAACGTGCTTGCTCCACTCTAAAACACAAGCAAAGTAAAAGTTATGATTAACATTAGCAAATAGATATAACAACCGATACCTTTACACTGATATGTTATTACTTACCAATAACTCAGTATCTTTTGGATCTGGTTCAATAAAAGATTGTGCCTCCCAAACGACATTATGCTCCTCAGCGATTGCCTTCAAAATTTTGACCTTTGTTGGACCATCAGGGGCTTTGGCCGACAATTTTTCCACCAACTAGAAAGATAACAGTCACAATCAAGAAGGGTTCTTAGTACAAAATCACCACCAAAGTTTAAGAGACGCAGCCACTTACCAGACGACTCACACCAGAATCTGGACGCAACTCAATAGCAGACGTAGCAAAATCCTTTCCGTACTTGGTTGTGAATTGCTTAACGATTTCTGAGAGCTCTGGAACATCTGATAACCTCTGGGAAGCAAATAAGACACTTGCGACTGCTTCTTTCAGATCAATGGGACAGTTTCTGAAGTAATATCACAAGAATCAATACATTATACATTAGAACATAACAAAAAGAACAACAGCAATAAGGAGTGTCAAAATGTATAAAGGGCAAATTTTTCTTACTTCTGCGATTCAATAACACCCAAACGAACAACAAGAAGTTCACAATATATTGCAATGAGCTCATAAGCAGCCACTGTCTTCTCTTCCCTCACCACATGTTCCACCTGAAAGAGAGACATAACCACATTCCCAATTTCATCAACAAACAAGTGAAACTCAGATTCTATAATACTAAGATTCCAAATTCCCAAATTTACAATGTTTGATTATCATAGAAACAGAGAAAATATTGCTTACTCGAATTCTAGCAGTAGGGGTATGGCCAGACTCGAGCAATTGAGCTAATTCTCTCCTCAGCTGTTTAATCTGAATCTCCTTTTTGTTCATAAGTATCTTGAGGCGTGAATTCGCCATCTGCAAAGCTGTTTTGCTGCATTATATAAAACCAATAAATCACCATAAAACCTCCCAAGAAACAAAACAAATCAAAAACAACGGATGAAACAGTATAATCCAAAGTTCAGCAGATTTTTTTTTTCTCTAAAAAAAAAAAAGGTTCGATCATAGATAGAATCTAGAGATGTTAACATAATCTCAAACAGCACAGAAGATAGGAAAAAAAAAAACAAAAACTCCATAATCGAATTTTTACCATTTAGCAGGCTTAAAACCTCGATGAAGCACCTTCTTCATGGAAACGAAATTTAGCAGAAAAAAAAAATCGGAAACTGATAGAATCAGGTTAAAAGCTAGAGCAATAAATTAGGGTTATTTTGTTTGTTAAATAAGATGAGACGCAAATCTATGATCTGAAGAATAGAATTTTTCACGGGGACCTACACCAGAAGAAACGTAAAAAAAAATTGATTTAGAGCAGAAGAAGATGAATAATTAAAATATTTAAAAAATTAGGTTGGACTCTGCACGAAATCAATAATATATATATATGTTAAGGAAGGATCCTCTGTGTAGCGGTGCACGTTCCACGAAACAGATACATACCGTGGACTGACTTTTCTATCCAATTAATTAATATTCTTTTTATATATGATTCATTAGAACTTTTAAAACTTTCCATTTGCAATTTTTTTAAAGCTCCGAATTGTTCACTAATATAAATGTTTTTTTTTTTTTTGTATGGACAATTCGAATTGAATTAAGAACATTTGGCTGATGATTTAGAAAGCTCCGGTATACTCTGTAAATATATATATATATATCTACAATTTTTTGTTTTTGGCAATTTTGACTTTTAGTTCCACTTTTAACAACCGAAAAAGTTTGTTACTCATAATCAAAACCTATATAAGTTCACCTAACCTTGCATTATTCAAGAACAACAATATCCCTACCTGACACCTGTACATGTACGAAAGTCTACACCCTTCTCCGAGTGTCCTAAGGAGGCTTAAAATTTCCGAAACACAAATTGTCATTCTTTGGGCACTCATTGCTGTGCCACCAATCGACATTGTTTCATCTTCTTGATCACAGGATTTAGCATCAGTGGAAGCCATAGAACCAGTAGTTGAGGCAGTATTAGGCCTTGAATCATCTAAAGGTTGCCCACGAACCCCTAAACCAATCAGAATGACAACGCTTTGGGTATTACAAATACGCCGACACCGAAATAGAAGGCATGATTACAATAATCACAAGAAGCCAGATTTCAAACAAAACAGTGATATAGCGCATGGAATGTCACAACCTTCATCTATGTTTTCATTTGCCCAGGAGTGTCCCTTCCGAAGTGCCAAAGAACTCAATTTAGAACCTCCCAAATACTTGGAAGCGTTGCTCACATTTCCACTTACTGTTGCAGCGCTTGAATTAGTATTTGCCCCTGAATCAGCAGACAGACTTGAGCTCATTCGTGGACCAGAATCAGAAAATAGCCTGCCAGAAATCTGCAAACAAAAGAGACATGCACTCATGGTAAAGAAAATTTCATCCCGAGTACGAATCAGACTATTAAAGAGAAATGGAAAGACCAGTAAATTCAAAATTGTGATTTTATGATGACGAGTAGACCAGCACAGATGTGTTAATACTACCTTACGTAGCTTTCCTTCATCTACAAATCGATTAGATCCGGCTAGTTAACTATGACAGATCGATCATATGAAAACTAAACAAACAATTTCGGGTAAGAGATGGAGAGAGATCTTACTGGAGAAAATTTCGATCTTGGAGAGTTCTTTGGCCATGGTTCGACGGAGATAACGAGAGAGAAATGGAGACTTTCTCGCTAAGTTAGGGTTAGATCCTGCTTTTGAATGTGTCTACGGATGAGAGAGAGCCTTTGTGGGTTTTATCGCTGCGGCTGAGAGATAAATCATCTGTGCCTATGCATGTTTTTGATGGAATCATCAACCATTTCTTTTTTCTTCCCGTTTTCTGAAACTTTTTTTCGATACTCAATCTAGCCTGCGTAATAAAAAATTTATACGTACAGTAGGCTAAACGTACACCTGCGCAGGTGTAAACGAAATTAGGGTTTAAAACATCACTAAGATTCAACTCAGAAGTAACGATTCCGTAATAAGATTTACAAAATTAATAAACCAGCTGAATAAGATGAATAATGGTAAACTGAATAAAAATATGTGGTTTTTTTTAGAATGAACATAATAAATATGTCTTAAAATATTTTAACAAAATTAATTTGAAATATTTTTTATAATAGTTTCTATTAGATTTTATTTTTAATTTAGTTTTTCAATTTTTTAAAAATAATTATTATCATTGATGCTTTTAGTTATAATTTAGTTTCTATTTGATTCGTGCCCACCCCTAATTTATCAACAATCTAAAATTAAAAATAACACTTAGCAAAAATTATTTAACGGACTTTCATTTACAAATTTATAAGATTAAAGAGTGACCCTTCCATAAACCGATAAAGTATTAGCTTTTTAGACCAGAAATTGTATACTAAAATTGATGCCACATCCAAAAAAAATTGGTCCTTGTCTAGTGATTATATAAACTTTGTGACTGTAGTGAAAACAACCCAATACCCTTAGATCGACCCTTCTTCTCTAATTTAGTATACGACTACTATTTTCTGTCTCAAATAATTTCGGCCGAAGTTGGGCAGTGAAAGCAATGACATCGGTAAATTTATCAATAGCTGGAATCCATTATAAAATATTAGAGGTTCATAAATTTATCAATAAATGTATTTAAGAGTAGCAGTTAGCTTAAGATAAATGCTTTAGGTGGTGCAGAGCTTAGAAAAACCTCCATTTGATGGTGGGAAAGAAATAAAACGGCAAATCATTTGAACCCAACACAGAGTTTAACAGAACAAAGATGAAACATCAATGTTTTCATACATTAACCCCAAAGACTTTTGACAGAAAACAAAATATCAACTCAATTCACAGAGGAGTTAGCATCCTCCTCATTATCAGCATCATTATCAGAATTCATGCTTCCGCTAGAAGAAGGGGAATTTGGTGGACTTCCGCTTATAGGCTTTCCTCCACCTAAAACTTGTGTACGATCAACTACTGAGTCTACAGAATGAAATAGACTACTTTGTGCGGTGTCATCAGGCGGCTCTACTAAGAGAATAGTGTGATTTCTCGATTTCAAACACTGAAGAACCCTGTGCAACTCACTTTCTTTGTTTTGTTTTGCGATTAACACTAAATTTATTTGTTCACCATGATACTGGCTCGCTGATGCTAAAGTAATCATGTCCAGACACAATCTACTTTCAGTCGAATCTTCACCCGCGACAGCTATATATCAACAGAGAACTAGATTACAGACATATATAAGTAGAAACGAGAAGAGTGTTAAGAGGGATTAAGTATAGGAATTCACCTTTTTCTTTTGAAAGGTAGTTGATTCTGACATCGAACAACTCATCTATGCTGTGGTTTACATTGTCACCATACAAATTGATATCCATAGAACCATAGAAGCCCATTTGCTGAAGAGCTGAGCTGAGATTAGGATAAATCGAATGAAGATCGGCAGGGATTGGGTAGTGCTCGACGTTCCATAAGACGTTTATCTCATTCTCTTGACAAAACGGAGACCGCATAAACGAATTACGAAAGAAAGATAAAATAGGTTAGATCCATTAACCATTATTTTACTACGAAAGATCGATTAGATCCGGGTAGTTAACTATGACAGATCGATCATATGAAAACTAAATAAACAATTTCGGGTAAGAGATGGAGAGAGATCTTACTGTTGTAAATTTTGATCTTGGAGAGTTCTTCGGCCATGCTGCGACGGAGAGATAAATCATCTGTGCCTATGCATGTTTTTTTTATGGAATCATCGAACACCTTTCTTTATGGGCTTGTTAAATATTTTATGGGCTCGAATCCTTTTTTTGTTGGGCTTCATTTCGACCCAAATTCAACCATTTCTTTCTTTTTGTTACGTACACCGCGTAAACAAAAGGCAAATGAAAACGAAATTAGGGTTTAAAATCAGAAGCAACGATTCCGTAATAAGGTTTACAAAATTCATAAACCAGCTGAATAAGATAAATAATGGTAAACTAAATAAAAATAAGTGGTTTTTTTTTTTTGAATGAACATACTAAATGTCTTAAAAAATTTTACACAATTAATTTGAAATATTTTCTATGATTGTTTCTATTAGATTTTATTTTTAATTTAGTTTTTTTTAATTATTATTATAACTAGTTAATACTTTTAGTTATTTTCGGCGGATCCGAATATCCACGGATATTGACGAATCCAGATACGGGTATGATCCTTCCATAAGACCAACAAAGCATTAGCTTTAGACCACAAATTATATACTAAAATTGATGCCACAACCAAAAAATTTAGTCTTTGTCTAGTGGTTATATAAACTTTTGTGACTGTAGTGCAAATACCCTAAGATCGACCCTTCTTCTTCTCTAATTTAGTGAGATTTGTTTTCCCTTTTTTTCTATGTGGTTCTCAAACTCTGTTTTGTATACTATTTTTGTAGTTCTTTTTCTCTTTTATATATTTTAAGAAACTTTAAATTTGTTAACCATTAATTATACTTTTACCTTTAAAATAGAAAATTTGAAGAAAAAACTCGAATAATGAATTATACATGTTAAACTACACTGTTTTTAGATCATAAGTGACTCAACTTTAATTTAAATTCATGTATTCTAGTGTTTTTTACAAATATGTAATTGTTTAAAAAATCTATAAAAATTAAATATATTGACAAAAACTTAAAGTAGTGTACAAACTTATTTTACATAAATAAAATATTTTAAATTGGTAAATTTTTTACTTAAGAATTATCAAGTTTAAAATACCACATTTGATAAATTTGCTTTAGGCCAAAAAAATTAGGGCAGGCCCTGGAGCCTTTGATTTTCCTGGAGTCTATTCCAGAGGACGAGAACGTGATTCTTTTGGGTATAGCTATGGTGGCATCGGAATCTCTCTTGCTATGGACAACATCCTTTATAGGCTCGAAACTTGTTTTGTTGGGTTTCTTTGATTTGATTTGCTGTTTCGTCTTTGACTCAAAGGACTTCTTCAAAACCTTTTTTGTCTTTGATTTGCTGTTTTGGCTCCACTCATCAAATCTACTAATATGGTGTCTATTTTTTGGTTCATTTCGTTCCAGTTTTTTTGTAACGATCCTACATCTGTTACTCTTCTTGATAATTGATGGTTTCTTTTTCCATACTATTCGTCCGGTAACAGTGTAATTGGTAACTTTTTCGGTGTTTAGGCGGTTCTTCGGAATTAAATGACAAAAATTCAAAGTGTGAACTATCTCATACTGCTTTACTCTCCCAGTTCATCTTCAAAGTGTGTTGGCTCTTCCACTTGTAGGTTGGGCGTTTTAAGTTGGTTCATGATTAGGCTTCCAGTGTGCCGGCTCTTCGACTTCTAAATGTGCTTCTAATGTTGCTTTGAATAAAAACAAGACTATAAAAGATTTTGATCAAGAGAATTAAGAAACAACATTTTCTTAATTTGCTTAGAAACTTCACAAAACTAAGCTTTTCTCTTTTACATTTGTGTTATCTATGATCAACTCTCAAAGACACATATTTATAGTGAAACTATATCATTAACTACTTGGTTAATAGAATACAATCACATCACCAAAATACCTAACTTCTCCATTTACTCTTGAGTGTTATATTGGTGACTACTAGTAATTCCATTAAGTTTTTGCCTTTCATATCTACCCTAAACCACCCCTTGGCTTTAGTAGCTTCTTAGGCACCAAGTCAAGTTAATTATCCAATAATTTTCCCCTTAATTCCAACTTGAATTTGGGAAATCATTTAAACTCCGATGAGACTTCGCATCTCCTTGAACTTGGTTCGTGCTAATGGCTTTGTTAAGATGTCGGCCTTTTGATCAACTTCGGGAATATGCTACACTTCAATCTGCTCATTCTCGAATGAAATGATATCTTGAAAGAATGTGTTTGCTTCGCCCATGGAAGACAAGATTCTTGGTTAGAGCTATAGCCGATTTGTTGTCTATCCTCATGATAACTTTCTCGCCAACCGTACCTTGTATCTCACTCAACAACTCTTTGAGCCAAATGGCTTGACAAGATGCCGCCGTTGCCGCCATGAATTCAGCTTCACATGAAGATAATGCAACCGTGGGTTGTTTTTGTGAACACCAAGTGATGGGGGAGGACCCGAAGTAGAAAATATGGCATGAGGTGCTTCTACCATCGTCAATGTCGATATTGTGACTACTATCACTATATCCGATGAGTCTTTTTGTCCCATCACGTTTGAAGAACAAACCATAATTCGTGGTTCCTTGAACATATCTTAAGATATGTTTAATGGCTTGTCCATGTGAATCTCTTGGACTTTGCATGTACCGGCTAAGAATCCCAACCGAATATGAGAGATCGGGTCTAGTGTGGAGTAAGTACCTTAGACACCCGATTGTTCTACGAAATCTTGTAGCTTCGATCTCCGCATCATTTTCAGCTTTTGAGAGCTTCAAACTCGACTCCATTGGAATGTGTGTTGGATTGCATGCCTCCATGTTTGTATCTTGAAGAATTCTTTGAGCATATCCTCCTTGCTTGATTCTTATCCCTTCTTTCTCTTGCATAACTTCTATGCCAAGGTAGTATGTTAATTTTCCAAGGTCCGACATCTCAAACTTAGATGACATTCCATTTTTGAACTCGTTGATGATGTTGCTTGTATTTCCCGTTACGAACAAGTCATCGACGTAAACAGCAACAAGGAGAAGACTTCCTCCTTCTTCCTTGCGATATACAGAGTTTTTTTTAGAGCATCTCTTGAACCTCAATCCTTTTACAATCTGATCAAGTTTTGTGTTCCATGCTCTAGGAGCTTGACGAAGCCAGTACAAAGCCTTAAAAAGCTTATAAATTTTGTTTTCCTCTCCACGTTTCACAAAGTCCTCGGGTTGATTTACGAAAACTAACTCCTTTAGTTCTCCATGCAAGAATGACGTTTTGACGTCTAAGTGGTGTATTTCCCAAGCGTTTGTTGCGACGAGTGCTATGAGTAGCCTTATCGTCTCAATGTGTGCAACCGGTGCGAATACCTCATCATAATCAACTCTTTGTTTCTGTACGTATCCCTTTGCCACGAGACGAGCTTTATGTTTGTTCACTGTTCCATCTGCATTCTTCTTAAGTTTAAATACCCACTTGAGACCGATAGACTTGACCTCCTTAGGTTTGTCAACAAGACTCCACGTTTCATTCTTGTTTATTGAATCGATCTCAGCTTGCATTGCTTCCTTTCACTCTTTTGATTTTTCAGCTTCTTGGAAAAATTCAGATCGTGAGAAGTAGCTTTTCACTTTCTTCTTCAACAAGTAAGACGTAGTCATCAAGATATCTAGGCCTTTTTGTTTGTCGATTTGACTGTCTTAAAACTGGTTGTACTCCGCCATTATCTTGCTCTGTTTCTGCTTCGATTTCGGGTTCAATTTCAGGTTCAAACGGCGGTGGTTCTGTGTCTGCTCCTTTTTCAGTTTCCGGCGGCGGTGGCTCTGTTCTGACGTCGATGAGCTCCCTTTTAATCATTTTAAACCTTCTTGGTTCACCATCGTCATGTTGCTGAATATCTTTCCAGCTCCATCCTTTGTCTTCATCGAACACAACATCTCGACTCACCACCACTTTTTTTTCAATCGGATCATAGAGTCGGTAAGCCTCAGAGCCTGGCTCGGTTCCAAGATTTATCACTATATCATCTAGTTTCTTTAATGACTCTTTTCGATATATGCATCCAAATATCCTTAAATGCTCGATATTTGGCTTGTTCGTGAGACTCTCATATGGTGTAACGCCTTGTAACGCCTTGTTGGGACACGATTGATGATGTAAGCATGTCGAACGCTTCTCCCCACAAGTAATTTGGTATACTCATCGATTTTAGCATACTTCTAGTCATCTCCATCAACGTTATGTTTCTTCTTTCGACAACTCTGTTTTGTTGTGGCTTGTAAGGAGCCGTCAAATGTCTCTCAATGCCGTTTTATTCACAAAATGCATTGAACTCCATTAAAGTGAACTCTCCTCTCCTATCGGTTCTTAAAGTTTTAATTGTCATACCGGTTTCGTTTTCGACAATAGCCTTAAACTTTTTGAATCGATCGAAAGCTTCATTCTTTTCTTTTAGAAGAATCATCCACATATATCTTGAATGATCATCAATTAGAACAAAGATGTAGCGGTTTCTTGCTGGTGTAGCTGGTGTAATAGGACCACACAAGTCTCCATGAACTAATTTTAGAGGTTGTGATGCTCTAAAAAAGTTTTAGTAGGAAGACTTGTCGAGTTTGCTTCCTGGCCAAGCAAGCATCGCATACTTGAGTTTCTTGTTCTATCTTGGGCATTCCAACCACCATCTCTTTGTCCACCATGTTCTTCATTGCCATAAAACTAACATGGCCTAGTCTTGCATGCCATCTCCATGTGTTGTTATCGATCTTTGAATGAAAACAAGCGGACCCTCTTATCTTCATTTTCGTTTTGTATAATCGATTTGGTGATCTTGTGACTTGAACGAGTACCTCTCCACTTGGATCCCAAAGTGTTAGGTAATCATCCTTCATTCTCACCTCACAACCCCCTTCAGTAGCTTGACTAAGACTCAAGATGTTATGCTTCAACTCGGGTATGAAGTATATCTCCTTTAGAAGTCGTTGTTCTCCTGTTTTGTTGATAAAGAAGATCGATCCTTTTCCTTCTATGTTGACGCATGAGCCATCTCCAAACCATACTTTGCCCTTCACTCCTTCATTTATCTCAGCAAAAAAAGTTTTGTTTTCCGTCATATGGTTACTTGCACCATTATCCAAATACCAAACTCCATCGGCTTTGTTTTCGAGTTCGTACTTCTTCGGGTTAACTTTTCTTCGTTTAAGAACACCACCTCATGCATATATAGTACGACATCCGCTTCTTGTGTCTCCACTAGATTTGCTTGTTGTTGTTGTCTCCTCTCACGGCAAGAGGCTGCATAATGACCCGCCTTGTCACAACGCCAATAAATTACTTTAGATCGATCTTTCTTTTGTTTTCCTCTATCTTTGTTTTGATATATGGCTTCATTGGTTTGGTTTTGGGTGTTGCTTCTCCCTCTTCCCCTACCACGACCACGACCACGTCCACCACGCCAAGTTTGTGGCTCTTCGTTTGTAAACAAAAGTTTACTTTGATCTTCACTTTGCGTTTCTCCTCCGATGCGTTCTTCATAGGCTTTCAAACGACAAACAATATCTTCAAAGGTGGTCGTGTTAAGATCTAACACTTGTTCTAGAGAAGCCACTATGTGGATGTATTTGTTTCGTGGAAGACTTGAGAGAAACTTCTTCACAAGTTTCGGTTCTTTCATCGTTTGCCCAAGTGCAACAGATTTTGAAGATAATTCAGATAACTTGCCCACGAAGTTATCTATTGAATCCGAATCTTTCATTGTTATTAATCTATCGAATTCTGCGTTTAGTGTTTGTAACCTTGCATCTCTAACACGGTCAGCTCCCATGTGTCGAGATTTGATTGCTTCCCACATGCCTTTTGCCGTATCTTGCTCGCCAAGTTGCAAAATAAGGTTTTCGGGCACTGATTGAAACAAAAGTGCGGTGGCTACGTCGTTCTTCTGTGGTTCGGTGGATCCCGGGTCGATTGCTTCCCACACCCTATGTGCCTTAAGAGCCACTTTCATACGCATAGACCACACCGTATAATTTGTGTTGGTTAACATCGGGAAAAGAATCGATGATGGGGTCGATTCTTTTGTCTTCTCACGTTCAGCTATACCCTCCATATCTTGTGTTTAATGATCACCTTGTATGTAACGATACCGTCACATGCCTCTCGTGATAATCGAACACCACCGGATCTCCTTAAGCTTCCGCCGTGAGTCTCCACACCTTCTTCTTGTCACGATCGTCACGTTTTGGAGCTGACTACGTAGGAAGATTAACGTTCATTAATTAATGATGAACTCCCTACGAATAAAAAACTCCACAGAACCTCTCTCTCTTTTCCTTGTCACGAACTTCTCACGTTCTCTCCTTTTTAAAAAAAAAAAAAAAATGTGAAGCTCCTTCTTACGAACGTAGCTTGATAAATAGAAGAGACGTAACGAGAACGTAGTTTGATAAAGAGGCAACGTGGCTCTGATACCAGTTAAAGACAAGACTATAAAAGATTTTGATCAAGAGAATTAAGAAACAACATTTTCTTAATTTGCTTAGAAACTTCACAAAACTAAGCTTTTCTCTTTTACATTTGTGTTATCTTTGATCAACTCTCAAAGACACATATTTATAGTGAAACTATATCATTAACTACTTGGTTAATAGAATAGAATCACATCACCAAAATACCTAACTTCTCCATTTACTCTTGAGTGTTATATTGGTGACCACTAGTAATTCCATTAAGCTTTTGCCTTTCATATCTACCCTAAACCACCCCTTGGCTTTAGTAGCTTCTTAGGCACCAAGTCAAGTTAATTATCCAACATTGAAAACTCATCGTATTTGTTCCAAACGTTTAAGGCTCTTCCCAGTTTGACTATTGCATCCAACACCGCTTTTACGTATTTAAACACTGATTCTTTGCCATACATAGGATGATTTTTCTTTTTTTCTTGCAATTTTGGCTACATAGAGGTTGTTGTATCTTTGCTTCACCTGAGTAATGTTAAAGATGAGTCAATGTTATTCATAATTGAAGAGTTCTGAAATCTAAGTCCAATAAGCATTGGATCTTTCTTTTCATACCTCTTGCTTGACTTATTTCATATTCAATGAAATAAGAATATTGATAACAGCTGCATGTCTCCTCTTAGGATACTAAATTTTTTTTCGAGAACTTGATGAATGCAGTAGGTGGTGCAGAGCTTACAAAAACCTCCATTTGATGATGGGAAAGAAATAAAACTGCAAATCATTTGAACCCAACACAGAGTTTAACAGAACAAAGATGAAATATCAATGTTTTCATACATTAACCCCAAAGACTTTTGACAGAAAACAAAATATCACTCAATTCACAGAGGAGTTAGCATCCTCCTCATTATCAGCATCATTATCAGAATTCATGCTTCCGCTAGAAGAAGGGGAAATTGGTGGACTTCCGCTTATAGGCTTTCCTCCACCTAAAACTTGTGTACGATCAATTACTGAGTCTACAGAATGAAATAGACTACTTTGTGCGGTGTCATCAGGCGGCTCTACTAAAAGAACAGTGTGATTTCTCGATTTCAAACACTGAAGAACCCTGTGCAACTCACTTTCTTTGTTTTGTTTTGCGATTAACACTAAATTTATTTGTTCACCATAAAACTGCCTCACTGATGCGTAAGTAATCATGTCCAGACACAATCTACTTTCAGTCGAATCTTCACTCGCAACAGCTATATATCAACAGAGAACTAGATTACAGACATATATAAGTAGAAACGAGAAGAGTGTTAAGAGGGATTAAGTATAGGAATTCATTCACCTTTTTCTTTTGGAAGGTATTTGATTCTGGCATCGAACAATTCATTTATGCCGTGGTTTATATTGTCACCATACAAATTGATATCCATAGAACCATAGAAGCCCATTTGCTGAAGAGCTGAGCTGAGATTAGGATAAATCGAATGAAGATCGGCAGGGATTGGGTAGTGCTCGACGTTCCAGAAGACGTTTATGTTATTCTCTTGACAAAACGGAGAACGCATAAACGAATTACGAAATAAAGAAAAAATAGGTTAGATCCATTAATCATTATTTTACTACGAAAGATCGATTAGATCCGGCTAGTTAACTATGACAGATCGATCATATGAAAACTAAACAAACAATTTCGGGTAAGAGATGGAGAGAGATCTTACTGGAGAAAATTTTGATCTTGGAGAGATCTTCGGCCATGGTTCGACGGAGATCACTTTAGGGTTAGATCGGGCTTTGAATGTGTCTACGGATGAGAGAGAGCTTTTTAGGGTATCGATCCCTGCGGCTGAGAGATCGTTCTATCATCTGTTACTGGCATGTGTTGGCTCTTCCACTTGTAGGTTGGGCGTTTTAAGTTGGTTCTAATGTTGCTTTCAAAACTCATCGTATTTGTTTTAACTCATCGTATTTGGTCCAATAAGCACTGGATCTTTCTTTTCATACCTCTTGCTTGACTTATTTCATATTCAATGAATAACGGCTCAAGAACTAATTCATATTCTTCAGTTTTAGTCTTTTAGATATATAGTGAGATTGTGAGGCCACAGAAAGAACAGACAATGTCTGTTAGAAGGAAAAAGAAAAAAGCAATCAAATAAGTTTATAGTTCTTCTGTGTTTATTTTTTTTTGTTCATAACAAAATTTGCATAGAGTAAAAAAAACGAACTTGCTTGATAAAGCAGAATCTAATAGTTGAAAGAGAACTAATACATTAACAATAAGTTTTTGATTAAAATCCACTACAACCAACTCGTAGATCTTTGTGAAGCATACGGCATGCCAGCGGGCATATCCAAACAAAAACTAGCAAGTCCACATAATCAGTATCAGCCCTGATCAGGTCGATTCTTTTTGAGACTAGGTTCTTCGCTTTCGCTGTCGCTTCGGCTTCCGAAAGCGTATACTTGATCTAATAGCAATCCTGGCCATTCAGGGCTATCTGGTGGTGCGTACTCAGTCGACTGTACTAAGAGAACATTGTAATAAGTCACACGAATATATGTAAGGATCTTGAAGAACGACTTGTCATCTCTGACTTTATCTGAGACTACAATCAAATTTCCTTCAAAAGGAGAGTCCAAAGGATTGTCCATTCTCCATAAAAGTATGTCATGTAACATTCTATCACGTCTCGCGGGTTTATCCCCTGGAAAATATATATCAATGGAACTGAGATATAGAATACATATACATATATCAATATATAAAAGAAAAGAGTGTTTGGCGGGCTTAAATAAAAGAATTCACCTCCAGCAAGGAAGTAGATTCTGGATTTCCACAACTTCTTACACACAAACGCACACCAGCGGGACCCTTTCTTCTCATCAACATAAGCCCATATTGAAATCTTACCCATACAACCCCAATCATTAAGAGCTGATTCGATTTTCTGATAGATCAAATCAGGACTGGGACCACCAGGGAATGGGTAATCCTCGACGTCCCAGAAGATGCCTGTCCTAACCCCTTCGACGGGCGTGATACATTCTGAAACGGAGAAGGCATAAACGAATTACGAAATAAGGATACAATAGGTTACATCCATTAACCATTATGATTAGATCCGGCTAGTTAAGATCTATCATATGAAATCTAAGCAAACAATTTCGGGTAAGAGATGGAGAGAGATCTTACCGGAGAAATCTTCGATCTTGGAGAGATCTTCGGCCATGGTTCAACGGAGATCACGAGAGAAATGGAGACTTTCTCGCTAAGTTAGGGTTAGATAGAGCCTTTGTGGGTTTTATCATCTGTGCCTATGCATGTTTTTATGGAATCATCGGCCATCTTTCTTTATGGGCTTGTTATTTCTTTTATGGGCTTGTATCCTTTTTGTTGGGCTTCATTTCGACCCAAATTCAACCATTTTTCTTCCGTTTTCTGAAACTTTTTTTCGAGACTCAATCTAGCCTGCGTAATAAAAATATCAATTAGCTGAAAATATAACTTTCTTCTTTTTCAATAGACAACTACGTTATGTCCCGTGTTACAACTCGGATTGATGTTCCTTTTAAAATTCGATATTATAAATTTTTGTTTATAAATTATAAATTAATAAGATAAATATTAAATATATATATATAATTTATCAACCAAAAATATGTATTTAATTAAATTTAATATTTTAGATTAGTTATATCAAAGTTAAGTATATTTTAGTTGATATTAAATAAAACTTTAACATTTAATAAATATTTCTATTCAATATTTTTTCTTTACCAAATAGAAATAACAATAATACTCTTAATGAATCAATTAATTTTGTTATTTAAAAAATTTATTCCAATGATATTATTATATATTTTTTAAAAAAACTTTAAGGTTAGATTCTAAAAATTATTTTGTAATACTATTAAGAGGATATATATATATATATATATATATATATATTTTTAAAAATATAAACATTAAATAATTTTATTTAAATAATTTATTAAATTATAATGTTATTTACGTAAAAAATTAGTTTAATATATATATATATATATATATCAATTTTATTTATCAGTAAAATATGATAATATATTTTAGATAAAACGAATTTTAGTATGAAAATTAAAAATATATTTTTTATTTTTCTTATTTTTGAAATTATAATTTAGTCTATAATAGTTAACATATTTACTCTTTTTCTAGACTATAATTTTCGTTTTAATGAAGTTGAAAAATATATTTTGTGAAGATTTTGTTTTTAAATATATCTACTTTTAATTAAAATGATAATTGTTAAAAACATTTTTACCCTTAATAATTTTTTTTATTTATTCTTAATACCAAGGCATTGTATGTAAATTTTGACAAAGTAAATGTTTTTTCAAATGGGTACTCCCCAAATATATTAGTAAAAGGATTGTGAGTTTAAACAAACAAAAAAATTTTAAAAAAGAAAATATCTATAATTAAGATTTTGTCAGTTTAAGTAAAAATGTCAATAGCTGAAAATATAACTTTCTCTTTCAATAGACAATTGTGAGTTAACAAAAATAAAAATAAAAACAAAAAAAATTAAAATATATAATTTTTTCAGTTTTCACAAAAATATCAAGATAATAGAAAAAACAAATTACTGTTAATTTTCTATATAAATAATAACAATTATCAATTTTGAGAAAAATGTCAATAGCTGAAGAGAAATAATGAAATATGAAAAGATAATTGTCTCTTCAGAAATATAATTATTAGTTTTAGCAAAAATGTCAAGTTCTGGAGTAATTTATTATTTTCCATGTCGATTATGTTAATTTTCCGAATTAAAATCGTAGTAGTTCGATTATAAATACCATAGTATAAACTCTTAACAAATCATCTTTTTACTCATCTTTTATTTTTTGTTATACATCATATTAACGTATTGTTATATAACTGATCACCTCCACAACTATATGCAACTACTCATATTTCTATATATAATTGATCATCGGTTATAAAGGTCGAAGATAATTTGGGCGAAAAGAGTTTGAAAAGTGTTCCTACATGTGTACGTTTAGTTATTGGTAAAACTTATGTGTTTCGAATCAAAGTAAAATATTACGAGTTTGATTCATCATATCAAAGTTTTGCAGTTACAAAAATCTAGAACAACAAATTAAAGGTATTTATATTCATATACATGTATTTATATATTAGATATAAGGTATATTAATCAATTATTTTGGTGTTTAGACAAGTTTTTAAGATGATGAATGTGAGAAAAAAACGCCAAGAACGTCAAGAACTCATTGGCGATCTTCAAAAGAGACAAAGAACTGAGTAGCTGAATTGACAATATTTTTTTAACTTTTATAATGTTTATTTATTGCTTTATTTTATTAAAAACTTTATTTATGTTACCATAGATTTATTAATAGATATACATGTTATTTCCTATAGTTAAGAATTATGTATTTTTATATGTTCCCTCTATATGTAACAAAAAGATGCCAATAGAATTATAATTCTGGAAGTTAGACTAAGAATCTATAAGACTGAATTTTTTTAAAATAACATTACAACTAACTTCGTACGGTTGTATGACGAAGTGACAATGTAAAAAGAATCTATTAATTTTAAATTTTTCACACATTTCGAAAATTGAACTAGATAGTTAAAAAATAAGTCATATTTTCTGGAAATATCAACGTACATATCGTTAGATCAAACTTCATATTCTATCATTACGAACTTTATCAAACTTCATATTCCATCATTACGAACTTTTTAAATTCTGTATTGTTACATCGATTATAACAATAATTTAGAGCTTTCAAAATCAATTTTGTGCTTTCATATTTTTGTTCATTCAACTATGGGTTTGTAGTTCAAACTAATAAAAATTTCTGGCATTGAACCATAACCACAGAGATAAAACCAAGTTGAGAAACTCTCCAATATAAAATTCAAACAAAAAGAGAAAACGCCGAGTTATGAATGATGAACAAGTTGTTATCATGGAGAAAGCTCTTATAAATGAACCTGACATGCAATTAAGTTTATCTACATTACAAACATGGACAAACAAACTCTGTCAATTTGTAAGTTAATCGTTAAATTTTCTAAATTCTAATATATTATCTTATTTAATACTGAAAGAGGTTTCACTGAAGAATTATTCAAACGAAAAGAAAATTTTGTTTTTTTCTTATGGATCTCAGCTTACAAGTTCCCAACTTAAAAATTGATAAGAATCTTTTTATATCTACTAAAGGAATTACAATTTCATTCCTTACGTAATTTTTTTTACAGGCTTAAAAATAGGAAAGCAAAACAGCATCGATCTAGCAAACAACCTAATATATTGCGGAGGAGTACAACAGATTTGCAAGAAAATCTTACCTAAAGTGACAAATCTCCCAACCAATTTGAAAATCGTGTTTGCAACAAAAATCAAAATAAACGTGCTAGAAATAAAAGACGAAGACGTCTGAGATAAATGGGAAAGTCCAATGGTGGTACACTGGTACGTATTCTAATGTATTATAACGTTAATGGACTATTTTTTTTGAAGGTCACATTTTTAAACAGGACGAGCATACATGTCACATTAATACACAATCATAAACGTTCGAGGAGAGTCATAATGGAACATAATTAAAATATTCTATAGTTTTTTTGGGAGATCAAGAAGCCCATTATATTAGAATAATAAATGAGATAAAAAAAAAATGTAGTAAATCTATTAAAATTTGATAAACACAAATTTATCTATTTGAAATGTTATTATCTTATAATTAATCGACAAATCAATATATTATATATATTAATTAATAAAACGAACATGTACATTGCACGGGTCCAATATCTAGTTCCGTAATAAGGTTTAAAAAATTAATAAACCAGCTGAATAAGATGAATAATGGTAAACTGAATAAAATTAAGTGGTTTTTTTTAGAATGAACATAATATATATGAATCAAAATATTTTTACAAAATTAATTTGAAATATTTTATATGATAGTTTCTATTAGATATTTTTTTTAAATTTGGTTTTTCAATTTTTTTTTAAAGTAATTATTATTACTAGTTTAATAATTGTTCCAAACGTTTAATTAAGGCTCTTCCCAGTTTGAGTCTGTTGCATCCAACACCGCTTTTACGAATTTAAACACTGATTCTTTGCCATCCATAGGATGATTTGTTTCCTTGCAATTGGCTACACAGAAGATGTTGTATCTTTGCTTCACCTGAATAATGTTAAAGATGAGTCAATGGTAGTTCATAATTGAAGAGTTCTGAAATCTAAGTCCAGTAAGCGTTGGATCTTTCTTTTTCATACCTTTTGCTGGACTTATTTCATATTCAATGAATAGTGGCTCAAAAACTAATTCATATTCTTCAGTTTTAGTCTTTTAGATATATAATGAGATTGTGAGGCCATAGAGAGAAGAGAGAGTGTTTGTTAGAAGGGAAAAAAAAAAAAAGCAACCAAATAAGTTTATAGTTCTTCTGTGTTTATTTTTTTTTTTTTCATAACATAATTTGCATAAAATCAAAAACGAATGTGCTTCTTCCAAAATTTCATCCTCATTCTCTCTACTATAAGATAGTTATGGAATCATCTGCAGAGTCTCAAACAATCTTTGGATAATTAATAGTTGATGTAAATCTCAAATGAGAGAAAATATAAAAACTACCTGTAATTGTTTCAGACTTCATGAAAAATATAAAACTATTAATATGAGATATAGATGAACTAAACGGATAATTCCAACAAACTAAGAGCGGCGAATAAGAGAGAAAAGCTCACACGTACGCAAATATATTCTTTAACTAAAACACATAAGAGCGGATTAAATAGTTGAAAAGAGAACTAATAAAATTAACATTACAATTTTCGGTTTGAAATAAGGAAGTAGAAATTAAAATAAGACTTGAGTTTTTGATATAAATCCATATTTGTGACGCATACGGCATACCCGAGAATATCCACCTCTACGAACAGAAGCTAGCTAGTCCACATAATCAGTATCATCCCTGATCTTCCGACCCCTCAGGTCGTTTCTTTTTGCGACTACGTTCTTCACTTTCACTGAGGAAACAGTATACTTGATCTAATAGCAACTCTGGCCATTTAGGGCTTTCTGGTGGGACGTTCTCAGTCGACTGTACTAAGAAAACATTGTAAAACCAGAAACTAGCGATACGAAGGGTATGGAAGAAAACGTTGTCATCTTTGACTTTATCTGAGACTACGATCAAATTTGCTGAATGAATACGGTCCACAGGAGAGTCCATTCTCCAAAAAAGTATGTCATGTAACATTTTACTACGTCTCGCGGGTTTATCCCCTGGAAAATATATATTAACGACGGAACTGAGATATAGATTACATACATATATATCAATATATAAAAGAAAAGAGTGTTAAAATTAAAGAATTCACCTCAATAAAAGAAAAGAGTGTTAAAATAAAATAAAATTAACACTACAATTTTCGATTTAACTTTAAAATAAGCAAGTAGAAATTAAAATAAAACTTGAGTTTTTATGATTAAAATCCAAAACAAACATATCATCCGTTGACGCATACGGCCTACCCGCAAGCAAAACGGGCATATAAACTGCTACGAACAGAAGCTAGCTAGTCTCACCCTGATCTTCCGACCCCTCAGCTCGTTGTTTCTTTTTGCGATCACTTTCTTCAAGTTCTTCCCTTAAACAGTGGAAACAGTATACTTCATCTAATAGCAATTCTGGCCATTTAGAGCTTTCTGGTTTGCCGTTCTCAGTCGACTCTACTAAAAAAACACTGTAATACCAGGTACTAGCGATAAGAAGGGTACTGAAGAAAATCTTGTCATTTTTGACTTTATCTGAGACTACGATCAAATTTGCTGGATGCGGATGGTTCACAGGAGAGTCCATTCTCCAAAAAAGTATGTCATGTAACATTTTATTACGTCTCGCGGGTTTATCACCTGGAAAGTATATATCAACGGAACTGAGATGCAGATTACATACATATATATCTATATATAAAAGAAAAGAGTGTTTGGCGGGATTAAATAAAAAAATTCACCTCCGTCAAGGAAGTAGATTCTGGATTTCCACGTCTTCTTACGCACGAACTGACACCAGAAGGACCTTTTCTTCTCATCAACATAAGCCCAGATTGAAACCTTACCCATAAAACAACCCCAAACATTAATAGCTGATTCGATTTTCTGATATATCAAATCAGGAGTGGGACAATCAGGGAACGGGTAATCCTCGACGTCCCAGAAGATGCCTGTCTTAGCCCCTTCGACGGGTGTGATACGCTCTGCGCGGTTTCACAAAAAGTAGAACGCATAAACGAATTACGAAATAAAGATACAATAGGTTACTATGATTAGATCCGGCTAGTTAACTACGACAGATCGATCATATGAAATCTAAGCAAACAATTTCGAATAGGAGATGTAGAGAGATCTTACCGGAGAAATCTTCGATCTTGAAGAGATTTTCGGCCATGGTTCAACGGAGATCACGAGAGAAATGGAGACTTTCTCGCTAAGTTAGGGTTAGATCGGGCTTTGAATGTGTCTACGGATGAGAGAGAGCCTTTGTGGGTTTAATCGCTGCGGCTGAGAGATCTGTCATCTGTGCCTCGCATGTTTTTATGGAATCATCGGACATCTTTCTTTATGGGCTCAAATCCTTTTTTGTTGGGCTTCATTTCGACCCAAATTCAACCATTTCTTCTCTCTTTTTACTTTGACTTGAGCTTCGGAGAATCTCTGGGAAACACATGTCACACCTCCATCGTGTTTTCCGGAGACTTCACGCGGTTCCGTCTTACAAGAAATTTGCTTTCATGGTTTTGGTCAAAGCTCCATGGAGACTGGTCACAAGGATTAGAATTTGCAAGGATACATGGCACATACACACATAATACATACATTTGTATATATTTATAGCATCATAGTAACATAAATGTATTGTAAGGCTTAAAACGCTCTGGTGTTGGTATAGATTTAAGATTTTACCAAAAAGAAAAAAAAGTATCGTAAGGAAAATCATGTAAAGCAGCAAAGAAGCACCATGATTTTACAAAGTATTATATTAGGGGAACAGAAAAAATGTATCATTAGGGTTATGGTTTAGTCCGAGTTATTTCCTTTTCTTTTTATCTACATTTATTTTACATAATAACTAGTTTTTTTTTTTGACGGCCCAACGTGGATTTTAACTTCTGTTTTTTTAACTACAGTTGTCAACATTTTTTAATTTTTTTTTATCATGATTGATTTTATAGTAAATCAGTGATTTTATTAAAATCAACTGAAAAACAACACAACTCTCTCTTTTTTTTTTGGAAAATCGCTATGAAATTAATTTTATCCCTTAAATATCAATTGCTGAGATTAAAAATATCAAAAATATGATCAACAAAACCAAAGATCAATTAATAAAAGACGGATTAACGCAGTTAGTAAGTATTTTTGGAATCTACATTTGGTGTTCTATTGTTCCCCAAAATTTATATGATAGCTGTGTGCAAACAATATATTCAAGATATAACTTTTTTTTTTCTTTTTCTTTCTCGTCTGATAGAACATATTGGATAAGTTTCCGAAAGATAGATCATAAAACACAGACGAACCAAAGAAATCGAAAAACAAAGTTTACAACGACCGGTTGTAATATTAGCCCACGACCTTATGAAACAAAAGTCAACAAACAAAGAACATTTAGAATCTAAAAAGAAACACTAAACTAGCAAGCGCTAAAATGAGTGAATTTGGGCTCACTCCAGCGCCGTCCCTCGAGTTTATTTCTCTTTCCTACATGACCCGAGAATGATCGAGCGTAGCGTTTATACAAAAACACAAAGAATGAAGTTACGCTAGTGAAACGGAGAAGAATAGTGGGTGATTACTTGTTTCCCATCTCTGTCTTTCTCCCAACTTCATGCTCTTATAACTTGTGTCCTCCATGCCTTTATGGGTTCTTACTAGATGTTTCATTTCACCACTTATTAGTTAATATAAAATCATCAGTCAAAACATAGATCAGAGCAAGAGTTACAAAATAAATGAATCTAAGAGTAGCAGGAAGCTTAAGATAAAAGTTAAGTTTGTATGCCCAATATTTAGTTTCTTCTATTATAAAAATATTGATAACAGTTGCATGTGTCCTCTTATGATACCAAAATATTTTCGAGAAATTGATTAATGCATTAGGTGGTGCAGAGCTTAGAAAAAGCTCCAATTGATGATGGGAAAGGAATAAAACTGCAAATAAATTGAATCCAAAACAGAGTTTAACAAAACAAAGATGAAACATCAATGTTTTCATACATTAAAACCAAAGACTTTTGACAGAAAACAAAATATCAACTCAAATCACAGAGGAGTTAACATCCTCCTCATTAGCAGCTTCAGTATCAGATTTCATGCTTCCGCTAGAAGAAGGGGAATTTTGTGGACTTCCGCTTATAGGCTTTCCTCCACCTAAAACTTGTATACAATCAACTACTGAGTCTACAGAATGAAATAGACTACATTGTGCGGTGTCATCAGACGGTTCTACTAAGAGAACGATGTGATTTCTCGATTTCAAACACTGAAGATGAAAGAGTGGATGAACCAAGCTCACAACTTATGTTTCCAAAAGACTCAATCACGAGTCGTACCTTTATTAGAAATCTCTTAAGATACACAAACTTAATTGGTTTTACACAAAACTCAAGAACAGACTCTTAGTTTGTTACCAAGCTGATTTCTAATCACTCAAGAATAAAGACACTAGCCAGTGATACTTTGCTATTTCTTTCTCTTACACTCACGTACCATATACGAAAGTCTTAAAAGGAAATGAACCCTAAACTTCTCTATACTCTATTTTTAAGTTCATGACGGCGCAACTGCAGTGCCCATCTCTTGCCTCTTTTATATGCTAAGACTTGGACACATTAGGTCAGCTTGTAGTGATTGGCCATAACTCCACGCACTCAGGTTAATATATTAATGCCCATTACTTGATGTCCTTAATAGAATAACTTATGCCCATCATCCCATGTTCTCAATAAGATAAGTCGGTGTCTTCATGTCTTGGATGGAATGTGTGTCAGACATATCACGCCTAGGCTGGTTACACGTGGTAGACCACCACTCCTGTTTTTTAGGTTCGCAGTCCACGTCAACAGTTGGATGGCTTGTTGACTTTAGTCCTGGCTAGAACAGCTTCTGGTGTGTTCCAGCAAACTTGTGCAGCTTCACGGCACTTGGTATAGCTGCACTTATAATCTCCCCCTTTTTGATTCAGTTTGTCAATTCAAGCTTACCTGCAAATACACCCTTCAAGACTTCACAAGTACACATCATATCACAGAAAACAAGGAATTGTTTTTTTTAAAAAACATTCATAGCAGAATTCTGAAAGGAGTCGTACAGAGGGAAACAACCATTCCTAAAGGAGTTTAACAAGAAAACATAACACTAGTCCTACTCTAGAACTTAGTTCGACTCCCCCTGAATTCTAGCAAGTCTTACGAACAACACCATCATTAGGAAATCGAAATCCTTCTGGTGAATATTCTGGTTCCCAAGATACATCCTTAGTGATACGAGAGGAACAACGTTTACGAACAGGCTGAAAACAACCATCATCGGTTTCAGCTTCAGAACCTGAATCATCACTGTCATTATCATTACCCGGAGAGGAATCACCATGCTCTCTAACTACGTTAGAGTATTCCTCAGTAACTACGTTAGAGTATTCTCCCCCTGCTTGAGAGACATATATGAATTAAAAAAAACTAGCAAGCAAGCAGAGACCCAATAGTAGGAACACTTACCTTCAACGCGGTGAGCAATATCCGTGATGATTGTAGCAGCGTATTTAAGATCAGCGGCAAGAGATCGTCCAAAAACAGACTCCGAAGTACGTTGCGTGCAACCCCAAGAGATGTGAGAAAACGATGCTCAATCGGTTCACTTGGGGGCATCCACAGAGAGGAATTTTCAGCATCCCTCTTGGCTTGACGAATTCGAGAGAGACGAGCTCTATCCAGAGGATCACTAGAAGCATCGGACGGTGGGTCTTCCTCGTCAGCAGCAGCAGGAGGAGCACCACGGGGAGAGGAAGGAGGCGAGGGCGAGACAGCAGCGGCGGAGGGGCGAGACGGAGCAAACGGCGAAACCTCTGCGACAGAGGTGTCGGAGTCGCCCAATGGAAGGCGATTGCGAGACCGGCGCCTGAGTCGACGGTGAGTGCGAGGCATGGCCGGCGGCGAGAGAGGAACTAGGGTTGGGATCCTCTTTTGTGTAACATAAATTGATATTTAACTGCACAACTTGGGATCCGCTTTTGTTATCACACTGAACTGCACAACTTAAAAAAAACTTAGAAGCAACAGGCCTTATTGGGCCACGAAGGAAAAAAAACAAAACAAACAAGAACAACCCAGAAAGAAAGAAAGGAAAGCACACTTAACACAACAGAAAGGAAGAAAAAGAACGAAGACTGATTCTAAACGAGGAGACAGAGAACAACAGAAGAACCAAAAAAAATAAATAAATCCTGAGTTTTTTTTTTTTTTTTTTTTTTTTAAAAACAAAAAATTAGGAATAGACATAAACAAGAGTCCACATAAAAAACAGCCTAAATATTCTTACCCAACCAACCGAGTTCAATACACTGCATCTCTATGAGGGTATGAGGAACAGATGTTACCTTTACGAAGGGTTGAACATCATCAACAGGAAAGTTTGTACAGCGGCGGTGCGAGATGAGGAAAAAAAAATTAGACCGACAAACTGATTAATTTCTTGAACCGAGCGACGAGATCAACCACTCAAGCTCCAAGAGAGAAAGAAGTCCTTGAACCAAGGAAGTGCAACTGACTATATAGCAATGCCAAGGCTAATTTCAAGAGTGACTGTATAGTGATCAAGTCTTGATGTACAGCTTCTTACTGCTTCTTTCTGCTGTGGGAGAAGTAGATTAGGATGCTTATTCTTTGGTGTGATCAATCTCCTTGTGGGCTATAATGGTTTGGCCCTTTTTTTTTTTTACTTCAGTGTTTTGCATTTTTCTTTGTATTTGTCTCCTCCCAGGAATGGGGAACAAGATTTCTCCTTTGTACCCTCGGGTTAGTGACGAGATTTCTCCTTCGTCTCCCGCAACTTAGATAAGCGCATGCTTCATCTTATGGAATGAAATGCTTCTTACTGCTCCCTTCTGCATTTCATCCCTTCCTTGGCATTCTACATACTATTGTCAGTTATACTCTTTACGTCAAAACAACTCCGAAGAGAGAATGGTGACTCTGTCTCAAGACATAAGATTTCAGACAGTCCTTTTAAAAGAAAAAAAAAAACGTTGATGAAGCCACTGTACAAACTAACTCCTGTCTCAACACAGACACTCATCAAGGAAAAAAAATCAAAGTTCACAAATACCCAGAGATTTTTGCAGATTCACAAACGTATTGAAATCTAAGGGTTTAGTGAAAATATCAGCAAGTTGTAATTCAGAGGACACATGTTCTATCAAAACCTGTTTTGCTTGAACTAATTCTCGTACAAAGTGATGTCTGATTTCAATGTGCTTAGTCCTAGAATGTTGAACAGGATTTTTAGAAATATCAATTGCACTTTTGTTATCACACTTAACAAGTAAAGGGTCAGAAAGAGTCATACCATAATCGTTGCCCATTTGTCTCATCCATAAGAGTTGTGTACAACAACTACCAAGAGATATGTATTCAGCTTCTGCCGTGGAGAGTGAGACACAATTCTGTTTCTTGTTGTGCCAAGAAATGAGATTGTTGCCGAGAAAGAAACAACCCCCTGTAGTACTTTTTCTGTCATCCACACAACCTGCCCAATCCGCATCGCAGTATCCGACCAGACTTGAACTTGTATCCTTGGTGTAGTTGAGACCGTAATTGATTGTGCCTTTCACATATTTGATAATGCGTTTCACAGCTGCTAAGTGTGATGCCTTGGGATTAGCTTGATAGCGTGCACATAAACCTACGCTGAGACATAAATCAGGACGGCTAGCCGTGAGATACAGTAGACTCCCAATCATCCCACGGTACATCTTCTCATCCACCTTTTCACCAGCATCATCTCTTGATAGTTTCAGGGTAGTACTCATGGGAGTTTTGGCTTCTTTACTGGAACATAAACCAAATCTTTTTACTAGATTCTGAGCATAGTTGCTCTGGGAGATGGTGATTCCTTCTTCACTTTGTGTGACTTGTAGACCAAGAAAATACTTTAGCTCACCAACCATGCTCATTTGAAATTCTGTAGTCATTGCTTTCACAAACGCGTTCACTAACTTTTGTGAAGTTCCTCCAAATACAATGTCATCCACGTAGATTTGTATGATGACTATTCCAACAGTATCAGTTTTCACAAATAGAGTCTGATCAACTCCTCCTCTAGTATACCCTTGTGTAATCAGAAAGTTTGTGAGTCTTTCATACCATGCGCGTGGTGCCTGCTTCAATCCGTACAAGGCCTTCTGTAGTTTGTAGACATGGTTAGGGAAATCGGAGTTCTCGAAACCTTTTGGCTGCTCTACATAGACTTCTTCCTGAAGAAAACCATTAAGAAATGCGCTTTTTACGTCCATCTGTTGCAGCTTGAAATTCATACCACATGCAGTTCCTAATAGAAAACGAATGCATTCTAATCTAGCAACAGGAGCAAACGTCTCTTCAAAGTCTAGTCCTTCTACTTGAGTATACCCTTGCGCTACTAGCCTTGCCTTGTTTCTAGTGATATTCCCGCCTTCATCGTTCTTGTTCTTAAAAATCCACTTAGTACCAATGACATTTCCATCTGTCAGTCGTGGCACAAGGTTCCATACATCATTCCGAGCAAATTCTTCTAACTCTTCATGCATGGCCAGTGTCCAGAAGTGATCGCTCAGGGCTTCTTTAACGTTTCTTGGTTCTACTTGAGATACGAAACAAGAATACATCACCATATCAAAACACGCTATGCCAGCCAGTTGTTTGAAGTTTATAGCTACCCCTCTTGTCTTTCGATTTCCATCAAGACCTCCTATCACATCATCCAGTGAGTGGTTCCTGTGGACTTGCATAGTGACTCCATCAGGAACAGTATTATCATCAGATTTATCCTCAAACATTTTATTGTGAGATTCCACGTTATTTCCTTCTCTGTCAATAATATCCATGACGTCAACTGATTCAAGTGTCGCCGTGCTCCCGTCGTCAAACACAACATTCATGGACTCTTCAATCCTTCCTCTTGCTTTGTTATACACCCGATAAGCAATGCTGTTAGGAGAGTAACCTAGAAAGAAACCTTCTTCACTTCGAGAATCAAACTTTCCAAGTTGATCTTTATCATTCAAAATGTAGCACATGCATCCGAAAACTCTGAAGTAACTGAGGTTTGGCTTCTTTCCTTTCCATATTTCGTATGGTGTCTTGTTAGTTCCAGGACGCAAGTAAACGCGATTAATGACGTAACATGCGGTGTTGATAGCTTCTGCCCAAAATCTTTCTGGAACCTTATTTCCATGTATTATCGCTCTGGCCATTTCTTGAAGAGTTCTGTTTTTTCTCTCAACAACTCCATTAGATTGTGGGGTTCTGGGAGCTAAATACTGATGAAATATTCCTTGTGCTTCACAGAACTCGTTGAAAACAGCATTCTGAAATTCTCCGCCATGATCGCTTCTGATTTTCTTAATCCCCATCTTTTTCTCGTTCTTCAGTTGAAGAGATAGGATCTTAAAGCTGTCAACTGTCTCTGATTTTTCCCTGAGAAAACGTACCCAAGTATAACGTGAGAAATCATCAACTAGAACAAAAACATACCTTTTTCCAGCGATGCTTTCGACTTGTGTTGGACCCATCAAATCCATATGCAGGAGATCCAGAACATGTGTGGTTTGAATTCCTTCTACTTTCCTGTGTTGCACCTTAATTTGCTTTCCTTGATTGCAAGCTCCACAAACAATTTTGTCTACATACTTCAAATTTGGAACCCCTTTAACGATCTCGTTACTCACCAGGTTGGAGAGACTTCTAGCGTTCATGTGACCAAGGCGTTGATGCCACAACACGGGGTCATCTTTCTCAGCTTTTAAGCACGTTACAGGTTCTTGCCACATGTAGCAGTTGTTACCACTTCGAACTCCCTCCAAAACAATGTGTCGTTTCTCATTGGTTGCCCAACATTTCTCTTTGTCGAAACTCACTGTCATTCCATCATCACATAGTTGACTAATGCTGATAAGATTAGCAGTTAATCCTTCAACGTAGAACACGTCGGTAAGCTTAGGTTTATCTGATTTACGTAAGTCACCCTTGCCCTTGATTTTTCCTTTTGCACCTCCACCGAAAGTGACTTTGCTTCCCTGAGCTTCTGTGAAATTTATGAGGTTTTCACGACTTCCTGTCATATGGCGGGATGCTCCACTGTCAAAGTACCACGGCTTAGTTATTGCTCCATCAATTGTTGTATAGGCAACGAAACTGTAAAGATCTGAGCAAGCAACATATGCAAGTGTTCCTTTCTTCTGATGCACGAAAACTCTACCTTGTCTTAGCAGTTGATTTACTTTGTCAGCAAATCTGTAGCAATGCTTCTTGATGTGTCCATATTGTCTACAGTAATAGCACTCGTAGTCTCTCATCAAACGATTATCCTTGTGATGGAAATTCCAAGAGTCATTTGTTGAGCTGTTCCATTTACTCTGCTGCTTCAACTCGATTGTGCCTCTGTATCTCACCCTTTCTCCTAGTGGATACCTCAAGATCGGATTTTGAGTATGATCAGTTACCATCCTATCAGCGTGATCTCCAATTTCTCGTACGAAAATGGTTTTGGTACTTGTTTCCCCTCCGTGATAGCCAAGACCAAAGTTTGACTTTCCAACCCTTCCTGATGCAAGAATGCTTTCCAAATCCTTTGTTCCGCTGTTTAACATATGAATCTTCTTCTTAGTTTCTGACAGTTCTTGTGTCAGAAAACGATTTCTTTCAACCTCCATCGTGAGTTCTTCCTTCAGAACCTTGTTTTGTTCCACCACCAACGACATTTCATGCTTAAGATTTTCACTTGATTTTTGAAGACGAAGATTTTGTTCTGTTAGAGACAATTTTTCTTTGCTGAGAGATAACCAGTTATCATACAATCTCCGGAATTCTCCATTCACATCAATTGGAGCACCATCATCGGAGTCATCTTCAAGAGAATTGCTTAGACTACGAACGGAGTCGCTGTCAGAATTGCTTAAACTACGAACGGAGTCGCTGTCAGTTTCATCTTCCTCTTCTTGTACTATTCCAAGAAATGCCACAAAACCAGCCACCTCATCATCAGAGTCATCATCATCAGTGTCACTATCACTCTCAGCAAAAAATGACTTTTCCTTCCTCGGCGCGAGATTCAAGCAATCGTATTTTGTATGCCCAGATCCTTTGCATTCGGTACACTTCAGTTCTTTTCTCTTCAAGGAAGGACAAGAAGCTTTGATATGGCCATATCCTTCACATTCATGACATTGGATATCACTCCTCTTTCCACTTTTGTCTCTTTCACTTCCTTGACCTTTACTGAAATTCCTTTTGTTTTCTTTCTCGAATTTCTTCAGAGCTCGACTGAAGTTCTTAGCCATGAGGCTCATTTGATTTTCTAACTCCTGAATTTTTTGTTTATCGTCTGAGGCGATAAGAGCAATTCCTTTCCTATCAACTCCCTTTGGAGGTGCAATTTCCATCTCATGAGCTTGCAGCATTCCCACTACTTCCTCAAATTCAATTGAGTCAGTATCAAGTGAAGTTCCCATCGCTGTCCTTTTGCTTTCAAAACGATTAGGGAGACATCTGAGTAGTTTCTTAACTAGTTTTTTGTCTTTATACTTCTTCCCAAGGTTTTGTGCTTCACTTGCGATTGCACTGAGTTTTCCGCTGAAGTCTTCAATTGACTCCGTTTCGTCCATCGTGATGTTTTCGAACTTTGAGGCCAGCATATCAAGTCTTGATCTCTTCACGCTGGTTGTACCTTCGTAGGCTTTGGCAAGCTTATCCCATGCTTCTTTGGCAGACTCACAGTTTTGAATCCTTTTAAATTGATTCTCATTGATGGAGTTGAAGATGACTGAGAGTGATTTTGAATTTGCAGTTGATTGAATCTTCTCCATGTCAGTCCATTGATTCATGGGTTTAGGGACGTCCTTCCCATCATCTCCTTTCACCACCGGAGGTATCCAACCACAGCTTACAGCCACCCATGCGTCAATACTAATACCTTGTATGGCTGCTCTCATCTTCACCTTCCAATGACCATAGCTTTCCTTTTTTAGCATGAGCGGTTGTGACACAGCAATGAGCTCCTTCGAGTAGTCCATCCGTTCCGCAGGATCCTCACCTGTTGTAGATATACAACTTGGTTCAGATGCCCGCTCTGATACCAAATGAAAGAGTGGATGAACCAAGCTCACAACTTATGTTTCCAAAAGACTCAATCACGAGTCGTACCTTTATTAGAAATCTCTTAAGATACACAAACTTAATTGGTTTTACACAAAACTCAAGAACAGACTCTTAGTTTGTTACCAAGCTGATTTCTAATCACTCAAGAATAAAGACACTAGCCAGTGATACTTTGCTATTTCTTTCTCTTACACTCACGTACCATATACGAAAGTCTTAAAAGGAAATGAACCCTAAACTTCTCTATACTCTATTTTAAGTTCATGACAAGAACCGGCAGCTCCATCTCGCTCTCTTTTATATGCTAAGACTTGACACATTGTACATAGTGATTGGCCATAACTCCACGCACTGTTAATATATTAATGCCCATTACTTGATGTCCTTAATAGAATAACTTATGCCCATCATCCCATGTTCTCAATAAGATAAGTCGGTGTCTTCATGTCTTGGATGGAATGTGTGTCGACATATCACGCCTGCACACGTGGGACCACCACTCACTGTTTTTTAGGTTCGCAGTCCACGCCAACATTGGATGGCTTGTTGACTTTAGTCCTGGCTAGAACAGCTTCTGGTGTGTTCCAGCAAACTTGTGCAGCTTCACGGCACTTGGTATAGCTGCACTTATAGAAGAACCCTGTGCAACTCACTTTCTTCGTTTTGTTTTGCGATTACCACTATATTTATTGGACGATCAGGCTGGCTCACTGCTGCGTAACTAATCATGTCCAGAGACATTCTACTATCAGTCGAATCTTCATTATCTGGAATTATATATCAACAGAGATCTAGATTACATACATATATAAGTAGAAACGAGAAGAGTGTTAAGAGGGATTAAGTATAGGAATTCACCTTCTGGACGGTAAGAGATTCGGGCATCGCACAACTGCTTTATGCCGTGGTTAAGTTTCTTCTCCTCACCATACAAATCGATTAGAATAAAACCATGTAAGCCCATTTGCCGAAGAGCTGAGCCGATATTAAGATAAATCGAATGAAGATCGCGCATGTGGATGGAGGTTGCTCCGTTCGTAAGACGCTTATGTCATTCACTTGACAAACGGAGAACGCATAGTTTAATTACTTAAATAAAGATAAAATAAATAGATCCATTAACCATTATTTTACTACTTAAAAGATCGAGATCCGCATTAACTATAAATCGATCATATGAAAACTAAATAAACAATTTCGGGTAAGAGATGGAGAGAGATCTTACTGTTGTAAATTTTGATCTTGGAGAGTTCTTTGGCCATGGTTCGACGGAGATAACGAGAGAGAAAATGGAGACTTTCTCGCTAAGTTAGGGTTAGATAAGATTTGAATGTGTCTACGGATGAGAGAAAGATGGATCAAATTCTCGATTACCTCTTTAGTTTGATAACTAAGCAAAAATACCCTCCACTTTTCACTATATCCCTTATCCATTCCCACAATTACCAATTCCAATTTTACCCTCACTTCATATTATTAAATATTTAAATCAGAAAAAAAATTAATTACAAATTTTTTTTTAAAAAATAATTGTTGTTTTGATTTGAAACTCTCTCTCCTCTCTTATTCTTCAACGCGCTCTCTCTCTCCCCTCTTCTCTCTCGATCAAACACACCCTTGAAGCTCAAACCATCATCAAATTCAAGATAATTTATACTTACATTCTTCTTTGGATTAGCTTAAATGTAACCAAAAAAATTGGATTAGTTTTGAGAACAATGTCATTATCTAATGTTATTATTGGAAGATTTCAATTTTGAAAATTGTTGATTTGTTAATTTATGGTCATTAGGTCAGTAAGCTTGTTTTTATAGTCGATTATGGTCGATTAATTGGTAATTTATGGATCAGAAATGTTGAATTTGTAGAAAGCGAAAATTTGTAAAACTATCGAACCCTCGATCCGTACAAATGGTACAAGTAGACAACTATGTTTGCTGCATCCGAAAAAAATTATAGACGCTTTTTTTCGTGGTAAAAAGAGTAGCTTAACAATATACACTTTGATTTTGAGGGATATTATTCAATTGAAGGAGAAGAAACGATGGATTTCAAAAGAAAAAAAATGTATTCTCTTCTTACAAGAAATGAGGAATCAGATTGTGGATTGGTTGAGAAAATATGCAAAAAGGCAGAATAGATGAGGCACTACAAGAATTAGTTACTTTCCATCACTAGTAACAGAATGTAAGAAACCAAACAATGCTAAGAATTAGTTACTTTCCATCACTAGAAGAATGTAAGAAACCAAATGAAATTTGGGACGATGAAGATGTTGTGTATATCAATGAAGAAAGAAGTAGAAGTATTTTGCATGTGGAGGTTACCAATATTCTTGACCAAAATCAGGGGCCTGAGGGAAATGTAGGGTTTGATCAAATTTCAAGAGAGGATCGGGTAAGGGAAGTTGTTGCAAGTAATGAAGTGGTGAGTCGCGAGAGAGATAAGAGAGAAGAAATGAATCCAAGAGAAGAGAAGAAATTTTGAATCGAAGAAGAAAGAAGAAGAAGGGTGAGGCGTCGGTTGAATTGAAGAAGAAGAAGAAGAAATAGCAATTTAGGGATTTTTGGGATTTTAGTGATTTGGTAAAGTGGATCCGAAATAGATTCAGATCGGATCGATTTAAGCTCGGTTGGGTTTGTAATTTTATTGATTTTATGAGGGTAATAAGTCTTTCCATATTTTTTTATTTAAAAAAATTGAAAACAAGAAGGGTAATTAAACAAGGGGTAAAGGAGAATAGAATTCAAACTAAAGAGGTAATCGAGAATTTGATCCGAGAAAGATCCCTGCGGCTGAGAGATCTATTATCCGTACCTATGCATGTTTTTTTATGGAATCATCGGACAATTTCTTTATGGGCTCAAACCCTTTTTTGTTGGGCTTCATTTCTACCCAAATTCAACCATTTCTTTTTTCTTCCCGTTTTCTCAAACTTTTTTTTCGATACTCGATCTAGCATTCTAGCCTGCGTTATAAAAACATTTATACGTACAGGAGACTAAACGTACACCTGCGTAAACAAAAGCCACATGAAAACAAAATTTCGCTTCTTCTCGATCGTTATACCAATTCTAGGTTAAGAATCGATTATAAAAAAATACTCTCCTTTATCAGTTTAGAAAACTTCACAAAAACTAAAATTTATGATACTCCATATATTAAAGCTCACATAACTTGTGATATTTATAGGGAGAAGCCTCACACTAAAACAAACACCAAATCTTATAAGAATCCTACTTACCTTATCCTAACTCGATAACAATAAATTAAGTTTTTATGTCTCTTAACCAACTTGTTAAGGGATAACTTATTTTTGAGGTAATGTTGGAATTACCCAACATATAACATCACAAAGATTCAACTCAGAAGCAAAGATCTTTCTTACTATATAAAATTAAACATCTTTAACGTGAGTGTTACACGTGTCAAAAGGATAACTCATAAGATATTTACACGTATTATTGCTAATTTAGATTGTGACATGTGTTAAAATAATAACTCATAAGAATTCGACACATGTTAATTAAAATTTTTAACAGTTTAAGCAAAAACAGAAAAACAATTTTTTGGTAATGATAATTTTCTATATAAAAATATAGAATAGATAATTAATTACGATTTTTGTCAGTTTAAGCAAAATTATCAATAGCTAAAAATATAACTTTCTTCTTTCAATAGACAACTAGATTATGTCCCGTGCTACAACACGGATTGATGTTCCTTTTAAGATTCGATATTATAAATTTTTGTTTATAGATTATAAATTAATAAGATAAGTGTTAAATATATATATATATATATATAGTTAATTTATCAATCAAAATATGTATTCAATTAAATTTAATATTTTAGATTAGTTATATCAAAATTAAGTATATTTTAGTTGATATTTAATAAAACTTTAACATTTGATAAATATTTCTATTAAATTTTTTTTTTACCAAATAGAAATAATAATAATACTCTTAATGAATCAATTAATTTTGTTCTTTAAAATATTTATTCCAATGATATTATTATATATTTTAAAAAAAACTTGAAGGCTAGATTCTAAAATTATTTTGTAATATTATTAAGAGGATAAATATATATATATATATATATATATTTTTAAAAAAAAATATAAGCATTAAATAATTTTATATAAATAATTTATTAAATTATAATGTTATTTACAAAAAAAGTTTAGTTTAATATATATATATATATATATATCAATTTTATATTATATATCATTTTTATTTATTAGTAAAATATGATAATATATTTTAGATAAAACGAATTTTAGTATGTAAATTAAAAATATATTTTTTTACTTTTCTTATTTTTGAAATTATAATTTAGTTAATAATAGTTATAATAAATATTGATAAAACTTTAAAGATATTGATAGATCTAAAACTTCTAGAAGTTTCATAGATTGAAAAGTAAATATTTGGCTAGGTTTCAGGGTGGAGACACCTGATTGTGTATCAGACCCAAAAGGTATTTAAAGTACACAAAGGTACTTTCTTTCTCATACTCATTCTCATTCTCTCTATATTTGCCTTCTCACCCACGTACGCTCTTAGAACTCGAGTTTAGGTCCGATCACAATGACGACATATGACGATAATATGATGTGGTCGAAGCTCTCTGAATTGGCGGATGTCGCGACTATGTTGTATGATGAAATAGCGGCTATGTATCCGAAACTCTTAGAACTGGCCGATCCCATGATTATGGAGTTTGATAAAGAAGTAGCAGAACGTGCAAAGATGGGAACAACGTCTTCGGTGACACAAAATCTTAATGAGGCTTCTACTTCGTCGCTCCTTGACATCGATGCTGATCCCGTGACGCAAAACCCACAAAATCCCTCCTCCTTATTCACCCTTACTCGTCGATTACAACATGGCTGAGTCTGAGAAGATGGAGACTAAAGACGACTCACCAAACCCTAGTTCCAAATCTTTGTGCCTAACAGAATAGCTCTTCCCTTCTTAATCGGAGAAATTATTGTGTGTTTGTTTTTAGACTATAACTAGATTGGTTTTGGAGGTTTTGTTTTCTAGTAGCTTCTCCGAATTCTTGGTTTTTCTTTCCTTTTTGTTGTTTTGTGATTCTTTACTACGAATTGATGATAGTCTGACATGAATATGTTTTGTTTTAATGGTTTATGTTTGTTGATTGTTCTGTTAGTTTGGTGAATGGTGAATTAAAACAAACATTGCATTACATGATGGATGGATTATTGGAACACGAGCGAGAACAATTACAATGGAGAAGTTGAATTGTAACTAAAGGTTTTTTTTTTTTCCCCCACTTTCTTTGGTTGATTGTAGAAATAGCTTGATAGTCATAACTTTAACAAAGAATAGAGAAGAGTTTCCGATCAAAACTTGCATAGTATATAGCATAGATTCACGTAGTGCCATCGCTTCATACATGTGTCCAAGATTTACATGTTAAATCATTCAAAGGTGTTTGATTTAAATCTAACTTGCAATTGCAATAATTGAGGTCATCATCAGTCAGTAAAAAAAATTCTGAGGTAAGCTTAGTTCCAACACCAATGTGATGCCTCCAGGACCAGAGTATATGAGCAGCAAAACTCAGAGCTCTACTTTCATATCATTACCTAACTGACTGAATAAGATCCCGATATCCATTCCTTGATTCACTGTAGGTATTACTACTGAATAAGGGCATTGTGTGGAAAACCCGACCTTTTTGTTTTTGGACTGTTTTATTGCTTTGCTTAGCCTGTTTACGCATCGCTGGAACTTCTTATGGCAGCTTATGTTAGTCATACCTGAAAATGGGAAACAAATGAGCAAAGGTTTCAGCGTAAGTATGACAATTCAAGACCAACGGTTTAACATTTGAATCCGTCAAGACTATAGCTTAAGAAGAATGAAACATGGTAATATGTTTCAAATCAACTAAAGCTATGACCACTTATTTTGCAATCATAATGATCTATGATCAATTTTAATATCTCTAGGTCATACCTGCAAAATGGGAAACAAATAAACAAAGTTTTATCATAAGCGTGACAATTCAAGACCAAAATTTTAGCATTTTGAATCCATTAAAGTATAGCTTAAGAACAATGAATCAAAACCACAAGGAAATAAAAGATGAGACGATAAGATCTCTAAAGCAGTAGAGTCACTTAAGATCATCAGAGCCTGATGGCGTAAAGAGATTTATCATATTCGACATCCTAAACCCCTGCAATAAGCATTTGTGTAGAAAAACTGGATCAACCAGATTGACCGCATTCTCAGGTACAAGGTCTAAACAAGCCAATTTACATTCATACTGAATCTGTACTTACAGATGTTAATTTCAGTTTATCTCCCTCTATTAACAGAGGCCTAATGGGCATTAATCATTCTTCTGCCGGGTTACAAAACTAAACCCAATTTTGGCCAATGTGAACTTTTCCAGATGATTATACCAATACTACATCCCAATTCCCGGTACACATAAGAACGGTGATTAACCTTTTTCGTGCAGATGCATGTAAAACAGAGCAGTAAGGGATTTGCATTTCTTGACTGATTACCTTTTGACTCAACACAATTGTCATGGACCATACAACAAGCATCAAGATCATCACAAGGCTCCTCACCAGGACAACCAAAATGTCCAATCCCACAGTACTTCCCATATCGGATAGAAAGAGCTGAAACAAGAATATAAGAAATGCAAAAGTGAGTAGCTAAAACACAAAAAAGGTTCCTCAAAAACCAAAGGAAACTTCAGAAAAATGTAATCTTACTGTCACAATTCTGTGCAATGCATGTTCTGGTGCACACCTGTGACATTTGATTCAACAACAAGACACAAATCAATTCGTATTTCCAAATTTTATCGCAAGAAACAATAAAACACAGACAAAGAACATTAAAGTGTGTTACTTCTCTCAGAAATCAGCACAGGCACGTATAAGTGAAGTGAAATTAGCAAAAGTATTATCAAAATCAGATTTTGGCAGGGTTCCAATTAAGTCAATGTCTACGAGAATGTGATTCCTTTTGTCTAATTTTGGAAACTAAGATTCACAGAGAAAACACATAACCAAATTGAACCTCGCTGCGAACGACACCGACGAGGACGACGAAGAAAGCCGCCGCGAAATGCATCATTGAAATGCGAATCATCATCGTCGTCTCGTAGATGTTTGTGGATTTTAGGGGTAAATCGTCGTTGTCTTCTTCGCTAAGGTTTCGAATTATGATGGCCAAAGTTCCAGATGGGTCTTCTTAAGATTTCATTGGTCTTCCTTTTTTCAGTTAAATTTAATATTGGGAAGACAATCTATTTCCCAGCGAGAAACATCGAGTAAAATAACACTTAGTTATTTAAGATTTAATTGGTTTTTTTTTTTTTGCAGCGAACCAGATATTAAACTTGTCGAGTAAAATTTCACAAATATCTAAGAAGAATCTTGTATCAAATGCATTTTTTCTCAATTCTTATCCAAAAACTCTTTCAGGAAAAAAAAACTGAAAATATAAATGGATTCGAGGAAGTATAGTTCCGTGAGTAGGAATCACATGTTCCGGCGACATTGTTGTTGTCTTAATTTCAAGGGTAGTAACCGGTGAAAGTGAATCCTCTGCCAACGATTTCACCCGCACAATACCAAGCAAAGCATTCTAAGCCAAACAATGCAGCGATTCCTACATCTTCCACCTTCAGATTCGCTCTGTTTTTCATTAAGCTCTTTGCATAGTCTACTTCTTTCCAGAATGTTTCATAGCGCCCGGGAATGCTGTAATTAGTAAGAAGAGTGAATATTAGCTATAGAATCAAGATTGCAAATTACCGAAAGCCAAATTCCTACAAAACTGATAGCAAAAACACACCTGTGGATCATATATTGTGTAATCGGGACTGTAAAAACATGACAGGCACAGAGATTAACTGAATCATCAGAGATTTACCAGCTCAATTCCATCGAGGACAAAAACTACTAGAATATAACTCCAAAATTCTCAAGCATGTCTTTTTCAGTTCTATAAAAGTCTATAAGGCAAAAAGGCTAAATACTCGCAAGTAATGCAAATCCATTTCCTCAGCATTATCTGAAGATTAATGTTTCAAAAGTATACATAAAAGATAGTCTGAGAAAAAAATCTCAGCAACCCTGAATCTAGATCATGGCCTTTGGAAATATGTCCAGAGATAAAGAGAGAAGAAAAGGTATTGACCTAGCAAGACGAGTGTAGAGTAATTGCTTAGACAATTCATTGCACTTCTCAATAGTTGCAGGCTCTTGAATGTATTGCTTGTTCTGCTCCAACAATTGCTTGTAGTAGGAAGTCCCATGATTGGCCACAAACTTTGAAGCCTGACATGCCTTTGATTGAAGTTGTACCAACTTTGATGCCATGTTTCAAGTTCTAAATCCTTCAAAATCACAGAAACCCAGTCTCAGCTTTTACCAATTAAAAAATCAAACTCAAGCAAGAGAGATTAGCTCAACAATAAATACAATTCCGAAGTTTCTAAAGCAAAATCATATTCAAGTTCATGATTCATTACTCACCTCCACGATAAAATCCAATACCTAAAACGGAAATTGAAAAAATGTATTCTCCGAATCAAGTCATCCAAAGCATAAGGCTTTTCATAAATTCACACATACCAAAGTTAAATCACTAAAGCCCTAGTCTCCAATTCCAGAACAACAGATCGAACGAGTCCAAATAGTGGGCAAATGAAGCAATTCAAAACCCACAAAGCATTATCGCAGTGAAGAGATTTCAAATTAGATCTGAGACTCAAATCACAGAATAAAGACTTTAAACCCCAAGAAACCAGAATCCAAAAGAGAGAAGAAGACTTCTAGATATAAATAAGAATCCGAAAAGAAATCAAAGGAGAATGAATCGGTGATCGTGAGCAAGCCGTACCTTCCGCCGTGCTCGCCACTCACCACCAGCGTCAGAATCCTAAATTCTCTTTTTTTTGCTCCAATTTCTGAATTATTGTTTTTCAACTCTCATATTAGAATAACGTAACCGGATCGGTATAAACCAGACCGGTTTGTCTGTCGATAAAAAGTTGAACCGGCGGTATAAAGTTCGTATCCTAAAACCCTAAAGCTTTGCTTATTGCCTTATTCGAATCTGTTAGTCTCCAAAACCCTCTCTCTCTCTCTCTCTCTCTCTCTCTTTGCCGCAAAAAATGACTAGTACGAAGAACAACGGCTCTGATCAAAGTCAGAAGACGAAGTTACAGTTCGAAGATGCTGATAAATCAATGTGCGATGGAGCTGACCACAATGCCGATGTTGCTGATGACATTACCAGCGCCGATTACTACTTCGATTCTTACTCCCATTTTGGTAAAAAATCCTTCAAAGTTGATGTTTTCTTTGCTTCCTTGATGTTTTCTTTTCCGCAAAGTTCTTACTCTGTTTCCAATTCATTGATTTTGCAGGTATTCATGAAGTAAGTCTCCTGCTTTTGTTATTTGTATCCTTTGTTCTGAAAACTAGGCAATGTGTATAACAGTTTTCTATGGTGATGTTCTTATTATTAGGAAATGTTAAAGGATGTAGTGAGGACAAAGAGTTATCAAGATGTTATTTATAATAACAAGTTCCTTATCAAGGACAAAATTGTTCTTGACGTTGGAGCTGGAACTGGAATCTTGTCTCTCTTCTGTGCTAAAGCAGGAGCAGCTCACGTTTACGCAGTATGTCATTTAACTTCTCCATTAGTCACAAATTTGCTCTGAGTGATTGGATATATGTGATTTGACAAATGATTCTTTCAACAGGTTGAATGTTCTCAAATGGCTGACACAGCAAAGGAGATTGTCAAGTCGAATGGATTTTCAGATGGTATATATGTTGTGTTTAGAGTGTTATTCAAATGGATTATAATCTGATGGCAGTTGTCTGAAACAAGTGTTTTTTTTTGGCAGTTATAACGGTTTTGAAAGGGAAGATTGAGGAAATCGAACTTCCAATTCCTAAAGTGGATGTGATTATCTCTGAATGGATGGGTTACTTTTTGTTGTATGAAAATATGTTGGACACCGTCTTGTATGCTCGGAATAAATGGCTTGTAAGTGAGAGTTTTTGCCTTGTTAGAGTGTCCACGATGGCTTCATCATAGCTTTGAACATTTTTGTGTGCTTTTGGTTATTTTTGGTTAGGTTGATGGCGGAATTGTTTTACCAGATAAAGCTTCTCTGTATCTTACAGCCATAGAGGATGCTCATTATAAAGAAGACAAAGTAGAGTGTGAGTAATATGAAAGATCTTGTCATACTTTTTGTTAACACTTATCTTCATTCCACCAATTTTTTATTTATTGAAACCTGATTTTTTCAATCGGCTTTAATTGCCTCTTGTCGTTTCCTGTACAGTTTGGGACAACGTGTATGGGTTTGACATGTCGTGCATCAAGAGAAGAGCAATTACGGAACCACTTGTTGACACGGTGGACGGAAACCAAATTGTGACTGATAGCAAACTACTGAAGGTAAGTGAGATTGTGCTATAGTTATTTATATCTCCTTAATTACTTGTAGCTAATACAAATTCCATTTGTTTTCGGCTTTTTTTTTTACTAAAGACCATGGATATCTCTAAGATGGCTTCTGGAGATGCTTCCTTCACAGCTCCATTTAACCTCGTCGCACAACGAAATGACCATATCCATGCCCTTGTAGCATACTTTGATGTATCATTCACCATGTGCCACAAGAAGATGGGTTTCTCAACAGGTTCACACTTTTCCTGCGAAGCTTTCTGATTATTTGACTTCCCAGAACAACAGACAAATATGTTGATGCTAGCTTCTTTGTCGATATTTGGTACTCACATTACAGTCACAACATGCACTGCAGGACCAAAATCTCGGGCTACACACTGGAAACAAACAGTGCTGTACCTGGAAGATGTGTTAACCATATGCGAGGGTGAAACAATCACAGGAAGCATGACAATTGCACAAAACAAAAAGAATCCTAGAGACGTCGACATAAAGCTCAGCTATTCTTTGAACGGCCAACATTGCAAGATCTCAAGGACCCAACTCTACAAAATGCGCTAAAAGCTCTCAAATGCCACAAGTCTCTTTCATCATCTTGAGGCTGAGATGGACAAATCTCATTTGTAAGTCTATTGTTTCCATTATTGCTAGTGTTTCAGAACAAAGAATCAGAAATGTGTTCCCTTGAATTCTATAAAAAGCATCTATTTCCCTCTCTATAATATCAGATAGTGTAATATTCCAAATATACGTAAACTTGTTAAATTCGAAGTGCATACCAAGCGGAACCGTCCATTCGTTTGGGATCAAGCTTCCTGAGTTTATCTCGACCTGGAGGGTGGAGTAGTTGTTCGAACGTCATAGTCTGGAGTGGATTCGTTTCAGGACCCGTCTCCAAAACTTCTGTGCCTATTGTATAATTTTCTTGAAGAGTCGGAGGTTAGCTCGGAACCGGAACTTTTGCCATGCTGCATTCCTGGATTTTGTTCCAATTGTTGACTATATTCTATATAGCCATTCCACGTTCCTTGCGCCATTACCTATAAGGCTATAATTCAATAAGTTTTTGAATATAATAAATTATAATTCAAATAAAATTGAAAAGCCAAAAAACAGATTGAAACTTTTCAATTTTGTTTGTAGAAAAGTGGAAGGGGAGGATTTTTTTTTTTGGGTTTAGTTGTTTTCAACTTTTCATTTGTGATTGAGTGAAAACATGGATTGTACATAGGCGGTAAACAGGATTCGTCGGAAACAGTGATACACGGTAAATTCAGTTAATTGTTTTTACTCGGTCAAACAAATTTAATATACCAGTTTCCAACGAATTTTACACAGTTTGTTGGAAACGGATACATTGAATTTACCGTTTCCGACGAATTTTACATAGTTTGTCGGAAACAGATACATTGAATTTACCGTTTCCGACGAATTTTACATAGTTTGTCAGAAACAGATACATTGAGCTTCCTACGACTTCTCCAACGCTAGTCGGAAAGTCGTCAAATCCTTAGTAAATTTGTGAATAAGTTTGAGCTTAGAAGTGAAAAAGTTGTGATTTTTCTTTCAATCAGGCAAAAACTGATGCTCTAAATACGCAACCAAACTGATGCTTCAATATAATTCCACAGACCATTACAATTCACTCAGAAGACTACATAGGAGAAAAAAAAACTAAATTGGGGTAGTTTTAAGCATGATTAATCCGATTTCTGAAACTGAGTAGAGGAACCAAACATAAACAAACATTGGCTCGTGGTCAAGACAAATCTCTTGTTATTTGGGTCTGTCTGCATCAACCACAGAACCAGTTTGAGTCTCATTGATTTACACCAACTTCATCCTCCTTAAGGCTTCCACAAACATTACATTCAAGAACCCTCGACGCATCATGAGTCTTTGGCGGAAGCGGAGCGAGAGTGCCAAAACAATTCTCCTTCTCACACATGTATCTTACAAAGAAATATGCGTGAGGGAAACTAGATTCATCATCCACTCCATTCCCACAGGCTTCTTCTTCTTCCTTCTCACCCTCTAAATCCTCCATGTCTTCTTGTTCATCTTCATTGTCTATCTCTTCCATAACCTCATTCTCATCTTCCTCACCTTCTGACCAACTAGATTCCACTTTGCACCTGTCACAGTCACATTTGAAACCGTAATCCTCAAGCAATCTCTTTTGTCTGCTCGAGTAATTCATGTTCACAGGGAAGTAGCTCAAACAAACTTCTCTACCTTCAGGAACATCATGAATCATCCTAATGATGATATCGGTATTAACATCCGAAGCAGAGTCAACATAATCGAATCTACAAGCATTAGGAAGACAATCATGATTGAAAAACGACGTCTTTGGATAAATCCCATAGGCCCGTACCGATCTTTTCTCATTCGAAACAGAGAACGGTTCCATCAAACCAAATGCGTTAACTTTATCCTTAGCCAGTAAAGCTGCCGTGAGCTCCGGCGAGATTTGAACCGGAAGAGGTGGACAAACGGCAGATAACAGAGAATGAAGAAACCCAGCAGCTGCAGAATCCATCGCAGAAGAAGAAGGATCTCCATTGCTGCCACTACCTTGGAGCGAGAGTAATATCTGGAAATCAGAAGGAGAAGCCACAGCGAGATTGTAAGCACATAGAAGGAAACGAGCTTGGACTTGGCGTTCAGGAGATTGATCGGAGAATGCAGCGGAGGATGATTGGTGAAGCCGGCGAAGAGATTCACAGAGCCAAGGATTATGAGAGGCAAAGCAATTAGGGCTACAAAAGGAGAAGAGAGAGCAAGATTGACATTTCTGCTGCGCTGATGAAGCTAACAAACGGAAACAATGGTCGCAGTAAGGAGAAGCAGAGGAGGAGAGAAATGGGAAAGCAGAGTAGAGAAGGAGAGGAGACTCTCTGAGAATAACTTGTCCAGCACGAAGAGACTGTGCCGCCACCAAACTCCTTCCTCTTCCACCGATTTCTGCAACCCTAAGCATGGTCTCCGGTTTAACTCCGCCGTCACTCATCTTACTAGCCGTCGTCGATTAGGGTTTTTACAAAATTAAACAAATTTTATATGGAAGAAAAATGAGAAATAATGAAAACGATACCGTTTCGTCACGTTTGAATTTTAAACTCCGTATGTTAATTGTTTGGGACTTAAACAAGCTTGCGAATTTTGGGCTACACGGGCTTTCTGGCAGCCCATTACCTAGCATTAACTTTAGTTTCGACCTTAGGAACTGGAAACATGTCATGGAGGATGATCCAATGTTGCATACCACATTATTCTTCAGATAAAGGGATATGCATCGATGGTGTTTTGTATTATCATACTAGGGTCAACTACCATGGGAGTCATATATGATAGTTTGCTTTGATGTAAGGTCTGAAGAGTTCATATTTATTAGTAGAGCCGTGTGTCATGGAACTCTAATAAACTACAACGGGAAACCAGGTTTGTTTTCGCTCGAAAACTTTTCTTGTGGCCGTTTTAGTGGAGGAAGAGGAAGTATTGAATTATGGGTTCTAGAAGATGTCGAAAAGCAAGAATGGTCGAAGCATACATACGTATTGCCTGCAAAATGGCTGAATATAGTGAGAACAACCTATTTACGTTTTGTTGGAATGACTCTGACAAATGAATTTGTGTTCCGGTCGGTAGAACGTATGCTTGTCTACTACAGTATCGAGAGAAACACAATCAAGAAGGTTGAAATGCAAGGAATGGAAGCGTTTATAGAGAGGAATGTTTACACCTTTCAAGACCATGTAATAGAACTAGTTTGGATCTTGGTTCTCATCAGTTCGTATGTGCAAGATCTTCTAACAGTATTTATCTTACTGGATGATAATTTTTTGGTTTCTGCAATGATTTAAAAACCGGACTGGCCGGACATGGAATCGGGTGTGTCTTCGGGTCATGCATGGTTCATCCTTGTTGGACCGAGTTTCTTATGACTTTGAAAAAAGTTATTGAGAAGACAAGTAAAACATGACTTATTTTAATTTACTGTAACTTAAATTCAAATTCAAATTCAATCAATTCGCTTGAAAAATTGATTTAAGAGATCTAGCCGAGATATATACTCAAGAAACTTGTATAGGGTATGTTAATCGTTAAGGATTTCATGTTCAAGCGAATTGTAAGAAAGAAAGAATGTGATTGATTGAATTCTAATAAGCAACAAGGAAGAAGATACCCTATTAGTATTTATATAATAGATAAATCGTGGAAAAAAGCATATAAAATGGTAAAGTTATTAATCTAACATAACTTAAAATTAATTAGTAAACTGACGAAAAAAAAATTCTTTGTCGTAAAATTGACAAAACGTCATAAATCATGATTATATAAAATTATTAGGAAGATCTTAAGTGACCAATCAGAACTTCAAAGAATAAAATAAATAAATGAAATGAGAAAATGATTATTAGAAACGGCGCCGTTTGAAGTTCGGTACAAATAAAAAAACCAAGAAAAATAAGATTCATCGGCGTCGGTGGGAAGTGATTTGATTAACCGCTGGCCATTAAAACGCAACGCGGCTTTGCTTATAAGACACAGACACAGACATCGAGAAAGAGAGAGATAGAGTGGTCCATTCCATCGAAGAAGAAGACAAAGTGAAGCCCAAAAGAGCCGTTGAAGCGTACAATCTAAGGCAATAGTACCCAGAAAGATAGCTAAAGACTTTATAGTTATCTTTCAATTTCAATTTCAAGATAGAAAGAGAAAGAGCAAGAAAGGTGTAGTCTTGGGGTTTCACGGGCTATGGTGGGTTTAAACGACGACGTCTCAGTCGACATTGAAAAGATCTACAACGGTGGCAAGGTTCGTTTACACATTGACCTAACAAATTTACTTCCTTTCTCCTTTTGTCTTCTCTCTCAGGCCATTTATGTACCTGTGTTACTCTAAAATACGATACTTTGATGGTAATTAGAACCGTCACATTTTGTTTTCTCTCTTCTGGGTTTTTAGCATCTAATCTCAGTGGGAAATTTAAGGGAAATTTGCCATTGTTCCTTGATTTCTTGAATCTTTTAGTGTCTCTAGCTTCAGTTTCTTGATTGGAATCAAATTTATCATATCGTGTTCTTGATTTAGTTTCTATGCTTAATTTAATTACAAGTTGGGATATTAATACTACTTCATTGATACTTAAAAGTTGTTTCACTTTGTCTTATGATGATCCTTTGAATTTTCATCTGAAATCTACCAAGTTGGGTGTTTCTTTTTAATTTGATTCTTTGTTCTTCTTGCATAAAAGGTCCAAGAGATTCCCTTGAAAATGGTATCTTTTTTTTTGCTCCATGATTGATATATAATGTCTCACTTTTTTAGCCATAAGTTATCTCTTCTACTGATTTTTCTGAGTCTTGCACATGGGAGAATCTCTTGAGGACCTTAATTTTTTTGTTGTCTGGAACAAAGTTGGAATGTTCCTTTTCTTAGCTGTATCTGATTTAAAGAACAAAAATTAAAGATTATTCTGGTTTCTAAATGTTAAGCTGATTTTGGATTAAGGCTAATGGTGGCCATTTGAGAATCAAGCTTGTGGCATTGTTTATTTTTGTCTAAACTTGGATATAGACTGATTCATTTCTTGCTTCTTTTCTCATCTCTTGCAGGAGCATCATGTCAAAACTTGCCATGGTTCAGTTTCAGTTGTAGTTTATGGAGATCAAGAGAAACCAGCATTGATCACTTATCCAGATGTAGCACTAAATTGTAAGAGTTGGGAATATGCATTTCGTACATGATTTGTTTTCACTTTCACATCACTTGATAATCTAATTTTAGATTCCTGTGTTTCTTTATGTCTGCTAGATTTGTCGTGTTTCCAAGGATTGTTTCTCTGCCCTGAAGCAGTGTCCTTACTGCTACATAATTTCTGCATTTACCATATTAGTCCCCCAGGACATGAGGTTTGCAAAATCGATTGTCTTGAAACAATTCATATCTTTTCTTTGTATCTACTTGGCTGTTTGCTCACGTATTGTCGGGTTCCATCGTTTCCACAAGAGTTTTTGCAGTTCGGAGCTGCTCCAGTTTGTTCCAATGATCCGTCGCCTTCTGTTGAAGACCTCGCAGACCAGATTCTTGAAGTATTGAACTTCTTTAGGTAAAACTAGAATCATGTTTCAACCAACAATCACTCTAACTTTGGCATATCACAACTAATGTAATTCCGCTGCTGTCCTCTAAATATATATATGTCTCTTGCAGCCTCGAGGCAGTAATGTGCATGGGGGTCACAGCTGGTGCCTACATCATTTCCTTGTTTGCTGTATGTACTCACTGAGGCCCCTTGAGGATTTATATGTAGCTACATTCTCAGAACGTCATACAATATCTCATTACTTATCAGTGATTGTTTTATGGTTGCAGATTAAACATAAAGAGCGAGTTTTGGGTTTGATTCTTATATCGCCTCTATGCAAAGCGCCCTCATGGTCTGAATGGTTTTATTACAAGGTTTATTTTTCTTCACTTCCCATCATAGTTTATATGACTGTACAAAAGGGAAATCCACACACTTTCTTCGAATCCAGACTAATAAGCCGATGTTAAAAAAAATTCTGCAGGTAGTGTCAAACTTGTTGTACTACTATGGCATGTCTGGGCTGTTAAAAGATATTTTCCTCCAAAGGTACTTCAGTAAGGTAATCTTTCTTGTGATTCTTTGATGGAAACCCGCATATACTCAATAGCTATCGATTAATCTTGTTTTTAATCACAACAGGAAGCTCGTGGTAGCTCTGAAGTTCCAGAGCGGGATGTGGTACATGAATGCAGAAGAGTCAGTGCTTAACCTAGTAGTAGTTTGTAGATGATTTTATGGTTTTTCATCACCTTTGATAATAATGTTGTTGTATGATATGATATGTTTATACAGCTGCTGGGTGAAAGACACGGTAGTAGTCTTATGCGGTTTCTGGAGGCAGTTAACAGGAGACATGACCTAACTGATGGATTGAGAAGCTTGAAATGCCGTACACTCATATTTGTTGGCGACCAATCTCCTTTCCACTCTGAAACTCTTCACATGGTGACTGCATTGGACAGAAAATACAGCGCCTTGGTTGAGGTATGCGGTTTGATGTAAAAACAGCTCTGGTAGCTCTTGGATTCTTGAAACATGTTTTGATGTTTTTTTTTGTCTTAAATTGCAGGTGCAAGCTTGTGGATCAATGGTGACAGAAGAGCAACCACACGCGATGTTGATACCAATGGAGTTCTTTTTCATGGGGTTTGGATTGTATCGGCCTGGTCGGGTTAGCGATAGCCCCCGTAGTCCACTCAGTCCGTCATGTATTTCGCCAGAGCTTCTTTCTCCAGAGAGTCTTGGTTTAAAGCTAAAGCCAATAAAAACTCGGGTTCCCGCGAAATGTTAAAGAAACACACATTGATTCATTGTATTGTTCTTCTCATGTTTGGTGTATTAATTCAAATATTCTTTTATTAAATTTGTGTTTGTACTTTGTAATCTATGAACTCAAAAACTCTTTATTTATAAGAGATAGTTTTAACTTTTATGGGTTGGTGGTATCACTACAATACGTTGAAGATGTTACTTATTTTGTTTCAGAACGCATAAGAATAAAAGAAAAAAACTAAAAAAAAAAAACCTTTTCCTACCTTTTTTACTCAAAAAAAAAAAATCCCAAAACATTAAACAAAAAAATTGAAGTGAAGTTACAAGTAATTATCTTCGTGTAGAGATTTTATACAGGTTCCTCTTGGGTTTTCTTCTGATCTCTCAATGCATCTATACATCCGGAAGCTCCCATTCATTGCCTTTGCCTAGCTTGAGACCAAATGTGGCTTGATGTTGCGTGTTATGCTGAACATCATCAACACTTCAAGAGTCGTGAAGAGAACCTTGGATCATCAGAGATATACGCTTTGCACTCTCTGAGTGATACAACTCTCCTTTGAAACCAATCTGTACAGATGAAGATGAATGTTCAGAATCTACGGTTTGAGCCAAATCCGTAGAGAAAGATAGAGAAACAGAGAGATGATTTGGAATTACCTCAGTTGAGCTGTCGGGAGAGAACCACCGTAAGAGCACTCCTAAATGTACAACGGCTGGTATCAACTTGAATAGCAATGGTGTTGTTACCTGTTACATAATTTACTTTGAATAGTAACTACACAATATTGATTCAAGTATGAGAAATCTACTGCTATATATTGATAAATCAACTTGCGTGTCAATATTCGTTTTGAAAATGAACTGGACCAATGCGCAAAAGATATAGACACGTACCAGGCTCAAGGCTGTTGTTCCCAGAAGCAGGAGGTACAATTTGCTCTGCAAATAAACACAAACCCGTTCATTATTATCACTCCACAGTCCACCCAAGCAAATTATGAGAAAGCTATTATATGGTCACACGGTCTGGAAGATATATGCTAACATATAATCAATTAAGCATCAAAATAATCAAAGAAGCATTTTATTGCTTACCTCAATTAGGTGAAGATTAGATGCTCGACTTAGCAGAACAAAAGCAAATTCCCCAATCTGTGCAAGGGACATTCCAACCTATAGACAAGAAAACTGTGAGGCCTCTTTCTACGAGAAAGTTTTGAATAATGTGAAAACAGGAAAAAAAAAAAGGGTCCACTTCTTACAAGTACTGCAGTTTTGTTATTGTATCCAAAGACTTTAACAACGATCGCAACTACCACGGTCTTTATCACTATCACAAGTAGCACAGCTGCTACCAGAATGTCAACATGGTTCCACAAGAAGTGCATATGTATCAGCATGCCAATACTAGCAAGGAACAGCGCTGCAAAAAAATTGCGGATGGGTTCCACCTGTAAGGAAATAGAAGCGATTAGAACAGGTCTATTGGTAAAATTTTGTACAATGGGCCAAGTAAGGGATATGTATTTTATCAGGAAGTCAACGATAATCTATAAGCAGGAAAGACACTTTCAAAATAAGAGTGTGGCCATAGAAAAAAGGCAGAGACCCTCTAGTTCGAAAAAGTCAAACTTGACTTCCTACCTGTTCAAGAGTATGCTGAGCGAGATCAGTTGTAGAGATCATCACTCCTGCCGCAAAGGAACCCAACTCAAGACTTAGACCGAGCTTGTCACTACACTGAAGAAGCCAAAACGATACTGGATTTAAGAACTAACATGTTAAGAGTCACACATGTGCAAACAGCCAATAGATAAGAAGAACAAAGGGATCAGACTAACCCAAGCGACAAGCAAGCAAAATGCTACAGCGGCCAACTGATAGAGCTCGTTAGTCTGTCAAAGATTGAAGAACGCTTAAGTTGATAAACATTTTAAAGATCAAAACAGAAGCAGGTAAAAAATTTGTGTATACCTGAGAAGAAAGGCTTGTCATAAGTTTTAGAAACCAAGGTACCCAGGTACGGGACAATACAAACAAAGCACCCAAAAAGGCAATCAAAATAGCCAACCTGGAAAGAAATTACCACCCGGTCACAAAAAATAAAGTGTCAAAAACTTGGTTTTAATAGACCGAAACCTAATAAGTGAACAACGGAAGCAGGGTATTGTTGATAGTTTCACAAAAATTCCTGGAAGAGAAAAATACATACGATTTAGCCATGGACAACACTCCTTGAAGGACACCAGATGTGCCACCAAGAACTGGCAGGAGAGCAAACAGCAAGCCCACAGCACAATCCTGAAGAATAAGTGTTCCAACGGTTATCTGGCCATGTAGAGCACTTATGCTATTTCTTTCCATTAAAAATTTCAAAACCTGGTACAAGAATAATGGTGAGGTAATGAGAGCATAAGACAATCAAGTCTAAAGAGCAATTTAGGAAAACATAATCCGCACAGTAAAGAAAAGATAAAACACAGTGAGAGTGAACACAAGGGAAATATTCTAGCAGTGTAGAACAAGGTCAAAATATTAATTTACATGCAAGGCGTTCAATACCACATAAGTATGCAAAAGTACACAAAGGAAATTAGAATATACCACTGCTGTTGATGACATCGAAAGAAATGCGCCTACGAATATTCCTTCTGTTAGTTTACCGCCACATAACTGCAATGAAGAAACAGCTAAGTCAACCGAATGTACTCTATATTCATGATTCATAACCAAGAAATGCCTAATCACTCATTCTTAACTCGATTGCTACACATTTGGAACATACCGAGGCTGTTATTCCACTCAAGCACATGAACAAAAATATCTGAAGAAGACCTCCTGGAATAGCTACTGCACGAACCACACGAAGCTGTAACCAAAAAGTACAATAACTGTCTCAAAAGTTGCAATCGGTTCGAACAAAGAAACCTGACAAATATAAGTGGGTGGAAACATGCAAACCTTCGCTGCAGAAAATTCTAATCCTAAAGCAAAAAGGAGAAAGATAACACCAAACTGAGCTACTGTTTCAACCTGTGCTACATAAAAAAATTATAAATCAAGTCCTTGTCAACCATTTATATAGCCAGGCAATCTGGTACTCATGAAAACTTCCAAATGTACGATGAAGACAACAAAAGAGGAACTTTGAAGTACTAAAGCTGATGTAAGCTACCTGCACCATTTCACTAACAAAGCTTAACCCACCCGGTCCAATGACAGATCCAGCCAATAGATACCCAGTAATGACCTGCCATATAAGTAGTGTAGAAATAAAATAACGCTGTCACGGTTTGATCAGTCAAGAGCTAAAAAAATCGTTTCTACAATGTTGGAAAGCTGAATAATCAATTCTAACAAAATAATACTGAAAGTTACAAGCTTTGCAAAGGCAGTGTGTACTAACCGGTTGACCAGCACAAGCAAAGGCAATTCCACCACAAGTAGCAGAAACAATGACGACGACCAAATCTGATATCAGCCTACAAATGTACCGTATTAAGAGAGACGTCCCAACAAAAAACAGTTAGTTAGATACTTACCCAATATAATCGAATGAAGAACTTTTCTTACGAATGCTATACTTACCTTAAATCTAGCTGCAGTACAGGGTACTTGGATTTTGGATTGGACATTATAAAAACGTTGTCCTGGATTAAAATTGCAGCAAAGTTACATTACGAGAATACTTTTACACACGGCTGTATAATAGATATACATTCTTCATAAATATATAGTACAAGTGACTGAAGACTATCTAACCTTACCTTCCTATCTATCAGTCTTGGAGTATCTTCTACGCCATTCTCGTTATCCAAATTAAAGAACGATCTAGAATAAAATCACTGTTATGTTATAGTTTTCTTTAGATTGTGAAACAAAAGTGGATAACAGCCACAACTTGCACGAATCAACTCCAAACAGGGTAAAGTAAGCATCAGGAAGACTCACTTCTCCTCCTTGGTCTTGGTTTCATTTTTCTTTGGCTTAACTCGAGCTACAGTCTCTAGAACAGCCTAATGAGCAATAACAAATGGCTTAATCAAAAGAAAAGACAACATTGAGTAGTGTGCTGCGTAAAAGCAATATGGCGAAAACAAAGATCAAAACTTGCAAATACCAACCTGCTGATCAGCAACACTATTATTGAAGCTTCCTGGATCAGGAACTGCAAAATCAAAACAACACAAAAAGCATTTCACAAAACAGCATATTAAAAGAGTTCAATGACTTTTTCCTTTCAATTCACACAATTCATTAATTGCTAAAAGCCATTAACCATGAGAAATCTATAAACCTAGATAGACAAAAGTTCTCCAATAGATAAATAAAAATGTGAGCCCAGAGAGTCTAGACCACTAAGCTAATCAATGATAAATCCCTAGAGAGGATCAATTATCACAAAATTGAAATCAAGTGAGACCAAAAACAAGCTGATCTCTGAAGACAGAAACCGTAGCTCCACAGTGAACGTAAAAATGGAAAAATGTAGAAGAATGAAGATCTAGTAGAAGAACCTTCATTCTGGTCATTCTCAGGAAACTCTTTCTCAAGTGCTCGATCGATTATATCCGCGAAACTATCCTCCTTAGGTTTCGCACTCGTCGCATTGGACTCAGCGAGGGTTCCATTGATCTCACGTGTAACAACTGAGTCAGTCTCGATATCGGACTCGGCGGAAAAAGCAAGAGAGAAGAAACTAGAGATCAGAAGAAACGCTACGAGAAATAGAAACCTCATCGTTTTCACAGAGAATTTGTCAGTGTTGTTGTTACACCGCCGCATCTCAGTGATTGTGGCGCGGCGGAGCGATAGAGAAAGAGAGAGATATACAGAGAGAGATCTTCGTGTGCTTCTTCTCTCTCTTTCCGGTGGTTGGAGAACGAGAAAGCACAAAGATTGAGAGAAAGAGAGAGAGGGGGACTAAAATTAATTTTTTTAAATTAGTGATTTAATTTAAACCTTTTAATTAAATTTTAATAATTAGCCTCTGTTTGCTTAAGGGGCAAATCTTAAGTCTCCATCGATTCTGGAAATAAAAAGTGTGTATGGGGTAAGTGCTAACCGAATCTTTATTACACGCGCCTCCGTTAGCGCGTGGTTCTGCGAATGAGAACAAAAATAATTTATACAACAAAGTATAAATTAAAGGTGATAGTTGCCGAATTTGCAAATTAATAAAGATTACGCTTGGAGATTTTACAATTTTTATATAGGGTTGATTGTAATGTTTTGGTCCTTTTTAATAAATTTCAATATTTTAAAGAAAACACATGTATATATATATATATATATATAATTCTCTTTCTTATTTGTATTATAGAAATTTTACAATATATTACAACTTTTATGAATTTGAATATATTCGTCGGTTATATTCGGTCGTACTAAAACTCTCTATTTTGGTATTTAAAAAGTACAGTTCGACCTATAAAGAAAGTTTTGTACGATTTTGATATTTAAATTTATATAAATTCATTTAAATGCTCATCTCAATTTTAGGACTTGGAAAACTCTGCAACAACTTTTAATGTATATATGAATGTCGGAAGAAACAAATTTATACTCTCTCTATTAAAAATTATTGTATGTTATTTCTATCTTTGTTAATTCAGATTATTAAGTAAAAAGGCTTATGTTATAAATTGTTACTTGGTAAACTATATAGTAAAAAAAAGGTATATATGTGTGAGCATCATTAAACAATATTTAAAATAAAACAAAAAGAAAACTAAGATTTGTAGCCTAGTGGTTTGTGTAAAAACTGCCCATGTGTTATCAACAGGATTCAATACACATATTGCATATTGTTGACAAAAAGAGATGAAATAAAAAGAGTACTAATTGGCAATAGTTGAAAAAATAGTTTTTTTTTAACAACATTGCATGCATGAAGTGAAAAATAATTAATAACTACATCGAAATTGAATAATAAAGTTTGGTTTTAGCATTGTCATATCAGTTATTGTGAAATTTTTATTACCATTTGATGGACGGTGAATCGGTGATTATGGAGATACGGTGCACCGACTCCTAAGAGATTGATCTACTCGGTATTATCATACTAATCTGAACCGTCGATTGTAAGGCATAAGTCAAAGATATTTGACAGGTTTTGTTTTTATGATTTCTTTTATTTAACATAATCCGCATCCTACGTTATTACCCCCTTTAATTCCATTTAGGTTATAAGATTTTATTCTTTAAAGTGGCGTTTAAATTGACGTAAGAAAAGAGTGAAGTTTGAAGTTGACAAAAAAAAAAAAGGTGGAAGTTTAAGTATGAAGGGTATAGTCTTGATCGGGATAGACGTACTAAAAGAAAATGTCTAAAGTGGAAGAGAGACTCTTGGTGAAGCAGAAGGTTTAATGGAGTTAATTAAACAATAGATAAAGACTCTAAAGAGGTCTTATGACCCTAACTAATATCAATAACATGAAAACTTTTATACAAACGACCTTAGATATCTTGACAAGATATATAAACTTTTTGAATAATTCCAAAATGCTAAAAGTTCAATCAATTCGTTGTAATCTCAAATACAGGCTTGTTAAAGATAGTTAAAGTCCGTGTGTTACAAACGATAAACCATCATTTACAATTATGTAACATATCAAATATAATAACGTAACATATTAACAACACCAAAACAAAAGATTCAATAACATTACCATTTCTTCCTCAAACTAGACGAACAAAACAAGTTAGGTCATACATAACTGAAACGTCTTTGTAAATTAGGTTTTGGCCCATTTAAGCTCTAATGGGCCGTCATGGTTGAATATGCTTACACCACCAATCCACAATGAAAAGATATTTTGTCGGTGCTGGTTTATTGACTTGACACAAGTGATAATCCGGAATATTCGACGCTAAAAAGGAAATAGATAACATTCTTTAAACACCATCACAAATTCTTTATATTTATTCAAAACCGAGAGCGCCCATAGGAGGGACCAATTCTTTCGGTTAATTCCGCTTAGACCCACATTTGATTTCTTTTTTTTTTATTGTCGGATCAATCCATCAACCTAACTTATTTCCAGCAGTAATCTTGAAATAAACAATTAAGATACTGTACCATATCACAAATCTATTCAAGTAAATCAAATGTGATGTCAAAACAATAAAAGTAAATCAAATGCAATATAAAGCTTTAGGCCAAGTAGATTTCTTCATACCAAAATAGAGCTCCTCTCTAAACACAACACCATAACACTTTTTTTTTTTTTTAACTAGTAACGCTAATCACGCTTAAATTATTCAGTGAAGTCCTAAAGAAAAAAAAAACAGTGGGAAGAAAAACATAATAGGCAATTAGAGATGATAGGCTAGATCCAGTGAATATGAGTAGGGATAAGAAAAAAACACTTTCCTTGTGAAGAAGAAAGAAAATTCACATGAATTAGGTTACAAGAAAACAAATGGACTGACCAAAAACTTTTAAGAAACTATGAAAATTTCAAAAACTTTTGGTCACATCACATGGTTGTATGGACTGAACTTGGACTTCTCTGTAATCCTATTGTTCCTTTTACATTTCCAAAGCAGATTCTTATACATTTTTTTATTATTTAAATGATACTCAATAGAGTTAAAAGAATAGTATTGAAAGAAACTATTGTTTTTGCCTCCAAGTAGGCAACTATGCCTCCTAAAACACAATACAGAAACAGAGTTTTCAGTTTTTAACTCTTCACTCCATGCCTATAAATACTCTTTTTAGATTGCATTCAACCAATCTGTGTCTGAGAACAAAAATCAAAAGAGATGGATTTGATCAAAGAGAGAGAGATAGAGATTCCAGTTATTGATTTTGGAGAATTGGATGGAGAGAACAGAAGCAAGACCATGTCACTTCTTGATCATGCATGTGATAAGTGGGGCTTCTTCATGGTATGTATATATCTTCATGCACAAGCGAGGGTTTTCTAAGATATGTCCAATCTATATCCTTAAACTATCGGTGAATTTGCAGGTTGATAATCATGGAATTGATAAAGAGTTGATGGAGAATGTGAAGAAGATGATTAACTCTCACTATGAGGAGCATCTGAAAGAGGCATTTTACCAGTCAGAGATGGTCAAAGCTCTGAGTGAAGGCAAAACCTCAGATGCAGATTGGGAAAGCAGTTTCTTCATCGCGCATAAGCCAGCTTCAAACATCTGCAAGATCCCAAACATTTCAGAGGAACTCAGGTAAAGTAACTAAGAAGTTGAATAGTTCCAAAGGCTTTACCATTTTACCTGTTTGCTCATTACACTAAACACTGATATTTGCAGCAAGACGATGGATGAATATGTTTCTCAACTGCACAAGTTTGCAGAGAGGCTCTCCAAGCTCATGTGTGAGAATCTTGGTCTTGACCAGGAAGACATAATGAATGCATTTTCTGGTTCAAAAGGTCCTGCTTTTGGGACAAAAGTGGCTAAATACCCAGAATGCCCTCGTCCCGACCTCATGAGAGGGCTGAGAGAACATACGGATGCTGGGGGAATCATATTACTCCTGCAGGATGATCAGGTTCCTGGTCTTGAGTTCTTTAAAGATGGGAAGTGGGTTCCTATACCGCCATCCAAGAACAATACCATTTTTGTCAATACCGGTGATCAAGTCGAGATACTGAGTAATGGGAGGTACAAGAGTGTTGTACATCGAGTAATGACAGTGAAGCATGGAAGTAGACTGTCGATTGCTACATTTTACAATCCGGCTGGTGATGCCATAATATCTCCAGCTCCACAGCTCTTGTATCCAAGTGGCTACAGGTTTCAAGACTACCTGAAGCTTTATTCAACCACCAAGTTTGGAGACAAAGGCCCCAGACTTGAAACCATGAAGAAAATGGAAAATGGGCATTCAGCCTAGGAAGCATCTGGACTTTAATGCTTATGTGTTTTCACATGAAATTCTCCCATTTTTCCTTAAAATTTGTCTTCTTCTTGTGTTTCCTTTATAAAGAAAATAACAGCCATGTCAGGAACATGCTGATTCAGCTATATTACTTCATCAATAGAACAAGCAGTTCAAAACTGTCACCACTTTGTTCCATTAAAAAGTAAATTTTTTTACTCTTATCCTCTTTTGACTACACAAGCCTTGATGACAACTTTGAAACCCTTAACCGAGCCTATGAGAAACTTGTTTGACCTCTATCCCTACTGACCATAGCTCCTATCACGATGTTCAACTGGATTGTGGGTTACTTTAAGGGACGTTGTGCATCAAGACGTTCAGGAGAAACTTAAAACTCTCTAAAATACAAATCACCTTGCAAATGAACTTGTTGATCCCATCTTTCCTGAATGTCAATGCGAACACCCACACGTACTATCCAGATCTTGTAGAAGTTCATCATCAGGTTTCTCAAGAATTAATATAACCTGGCTGGGGCAAATTCTCTTCTTTCATCACTTCCACTTGACAAGTTCCAAAGCAAAACTGAAAGAGTCTCATCTTCTTAATTCCGAGGTATAATTAGATCCCAAATTCCTAAAGAGTCCCTCACCGTACCCAAGCAAAGTTTTTGAACTCACAGAGCTTGTAATCGAAGGTCTCAGATTGGCAGCCATTTCATGATCTTCAAGATGTAACGCTACGCTTAATGTTACCCACAACTTCTCCTTCATCTTCTTCCATATTCCCAGAATCAACAAATAGCATTTCTGAATCTATATCCGCAACTAATACTGAAAGCCAAGTGGGTATTGATTCAAACTCTTCTCCAATGCCATCACCAGCCCAATTCCAGTTAAAACCAGATGAAAAAATTCATCCGTAATTTTGGATTACACATTCTATCGAGCAGCTTGTGTGCAATCTTCTGAACCCAAAAAAAGACTACCTCTTTGACCACCACGCGACATTTCCCTCATCAGCCGAAGATAAATCTTACTGCAAAGCCACAAATGCTTGAAAAGAAGAAACTATCTGACAACGGAACTCACTCCATTTGCGTTCTATGTCGAAGTTTTCTCTAAGAAAACACACGTTCAACGCAAATAACCAAACTCCTCGGTGCCACGTGGTTAGTTCTCGTTGGTTATAAAGTGGTTACGGTGTCAGTAAGACGAGTCGAAACGCGCGTCTGTTACTCAAACGCGCTTTCAAAGCCCACCAAAAGTAATCTCGTGTTTCCACGTGTCCATCCATGTGACATGATTCCATTCCTTAAACCCAAAAAGCCGGTCCTGATTAACCAGTTGCTTTTCGTAAACCAAACATCCCCCATATATTATTTGAAAACTAAACTTATAAATAAACATTAAAAAATATAAATATTTACATTACATTGCCATTATATCAAAGAGCAAATTTTAATCTATCATTAAGAGTATTTTAGTAATTAGTTATTATGTGAACATTTAATTAAAATCAAAGATTAATTAAAGAAATTAAATCAAATATATCAAGATTTACCTAAATCTCCTTAAATATCTCATTACTTATTTACCTAAACCACTTACTGAATCTTCTATAATTATTATCGAGATTTTAAGAGAAAAATCGCTTCTAATAAATAATAAATTTCAAAATAATATGTAGTGCAAAATAACATGTAAATATTGTCAAAGATTTATTTTGCAAAATCTAAAACCTACATTACATGTTTATCTTTTTTTTTATAAATAAAATAAAATCAAAATAAAACATAAAACACACGATTTTAAATTATAACCACTAATAAGTAAAACTAGATTACGATTTTGTTCATTTATTGTTTTATAGATCACGAGTATAAACCTTATATGTCATCAATATTCTTTATACTCTAAATTACGATTACTTAATCTTAACAAAAGAATATATTCTCTCATAATCTTAACAAAAACTCATCTTAGCGTGTATAAGATTTCAGACTAAATATAAATATAAATTTATAATTCCGAATTTTAAAAGATACATTAATCCGTGCTGTAGCACGGGGATAATTCTAGTTTACATTAAAAGCCTTGAATGTTTGTTGATTTTGTGTCTGATTGGTTATGGCAGTAGATTTAAGATTTTTTTTTTGTCAACTAATCTAGTGGCTTTAATGATCCCTTAACACTGTAGGGAGCATGGTTCGAACTCGAATCTGCAACTTAATGTGATAAGTTTTCAGAGGTGGCCACCATTGTGTCACTTGACTCCCACATATATTTAGGATTTTTGGTGTAAAATTTGATCTGTAGATTTTTTGCTGTACCTTTAGAATTTATGCTGTAAAATCAATTTTCCATAATAAATAGTTTGCAGAGCCAATTTTTCATAATTTTTTAAAGATCAAAATTTATGGATTTAGGTTTTTAGCTTTTTACAGCAAAATAAAAACCAAAAAAAGAAACAAAAATAAAAATGGTTTTAACTTTGAAAAATAGATGTAAAACGTGATTGCTTTGAATTTAGAGATTTAAATCCAAATATGGATGTAGACAGGTTTGAAATATACAACCAATCACGCCTTTTATTATGGTTTTTGGCTTTTGGTTTTAGGTTTTTTGGTTTTTGATTTTTAGTGTAGATTTTGATTTTTGTCAAAAACTTGAATGGTAAATTGTTTAGTTTTTGTTTTTTTTATCTATAATTTTTTTTAAGAAAACGTTTTTTTTTCAAAATTACTAAAAAAAATAAAAATGTTGATGGACTATATTGTTATTTAATAAAAAACATTAAAACGATTGGAAAAAGTATTACTAAGGATTTTGGTTTTTGTTGAATGGAAAACCCCAAAAATATGGATTTTGGATTTTTCTTTAAAAAATTGTAAAAACACACAAAACAAGATTTCTTATTTTTTAGGGAAACTATTTTTGAATGGCTATAAAATAGATTTTTGGATAAACTAAGTATTCAAAAACCATAATCATTTAAGACTTAAATTAATCGAATAAAATAATCCCCTCCTTTCAAATCAGCACTTAACCGGGAATTGACTGTACCGTACCGTACCGGACCAAACCTCGTTTTATGTAAATAGCAGTAACAAGTTTCAGTGTTTCACACATCCCATCGTCTCTAACCACCGACCTCATAAGTCCATTAAGAGAAAACAGAGACACTCCTCTCACTCTCATAATTTCATTTTCTTTCCCCATATATTAAAAAAAAAACAGCTCGAATCTTCAAGTCAGAGAGAGAGAATTTGATGGCGTTAGCGAATAACTTAACGGCGATACTGAACTTACTAGCGTTACTCTGTTCGATACCCATAACAGCGTCAGGGATATGGCTAGCTTCAAAGCCAGACAACGAGTGTGTTAATCTCCTCCGTTGGCCCGTCGTCGTTCTCGGCGTTCTCATCCTCGTCGTCTCCGCCACCGGCTTCATCGGCGCCTACAAGTAAGAATCAAAAGAACAATTTTTATGACTGAAAACTTTGAAATTTACAGAAAACAGAGAGACTTTTCAAAAACCCAATTTTTCAATTACAAATCAGAAAGATCTAAACTTTGAGCTCGCAAATTCAGGTACAAGGAGACTTTACTGGCGGTTTACTTGTGTTGTATGGCGATATTGATTGGACTTTTGTTGGTGGTTCTTATATTTGCTTTCGTCGTGACACGACCGGATGGATCGTATCGGGTTCCGGGTCGTGGTTATAAAGAGTATAGGCTCGAAGGGTTCTCGAATTGGTTGAGAGAGAACGTTGTGGATTCCAAGAATTGGGGGAAGATAAGGGCTTGTTTGGCTGATACTAACGTTTGTCCTAAACTCACTCAAGAGTTCATCACCGCCGATCAGTTCTACTCCTCCTCTGCCATCACTCCTCTCCAGGCATGTTCTCTTTCTTTCTTTCTTTTTCTCTTTTTCTAAAGAACCCCGAAACTTCTACTTTGTTTGATTTGTCTCCCCAATAAATTTTTTTGTTTGTTTGGTGTACTAGTTGTTATGCAATCTGGTTAGTTAAAGTAGGTTAGGAATGGTAAATCACATTAATACAGTCAACAGAGACATATACATCTTTGGTAGTAATTTTTCATATAGGAGTAACATTTTATAGGTTTTTTTGTTTTATTTTTTAAAATAATTTAAAAATTTATGCAAAATTTAATTTTACTTGATTTTAGAGTAAAAAGTGTAATTTCTTAAAGTAACATTTTCGAGTAAAAAAGTGTAATTTCTTAATTTTTTGTGTTTTTACTCAAAACATTTTTATATAAAAAACGGAGGGTATACTGCCGCACTTTACCGAATTTGAATTGGTTGGTGATACTAATAAAAACCATTAGGCTAACATTTTAGGTAAAAAATAATAGTGTTAATTGGATTAATATTACAAAAATGCTATTTTGAAGCTGATTTTGGATAATAAAAATCCACGAAGCAACACAATTTAACATGCTTAACAACTTAATTATGATGCATTTTATGTTTTAAACTTATTATGATGCATTTACGAAATGAAATATTGAAGTCATTGACGCGGTTAATGCGTCCACTCATATTATAAGCGAAGAATCACTCTCTATGATTATTGATAGGTAACTTGTAAACTAAGTTTTCTTGCTAGGTAGATCTTCGAGTCAAAAATCCATATTGAAAGTTACTAAATTAGTGATTTGTAGTTGATATGAAATTGTACCATTCTTCTGAATGTTATTTATAGGTGACTTCCTTACCGGCTTTTTGAAGTTAAAATCTAAGACTAAATATTGGTTTTGCAACGATGCCAACGAATCATTTTGTGTTTTATTAAGTATTATTAGATGATTAATGGAGATAAGGTACGAAGTTAAAGAGAATGTTTTGTAATAAATCTCTAGATTATGTGAGACCTACGGTTTGTTCTTGCAAAAGAATAGAAAGAAAGGTCCATTTTTCAAAAAGTAAAGTATAAAGTTATAAAATTTCTCTTTAGCTTTTGTGAAGTCCAAAAGAGCATTGTTCGTATATCTATATATTTTTTTTATTTTGTAGCTTTAAGTTATTTCGTTTTGGATTTCCATATCTTTGACAAAACTACAAAGAAGGGTTTCTGACCTAATTAATCTTACTTTTTCAAGTGTTGGAGAGTAGACTACAGTCATTTTCATAACATATCATAGTTAGTGCCATTTTGTGGTAAATTACTCAGATTTAGGGCATATGTAATCACCATTATTGAAACACATTTATTCCTAATAGACTGGTGTAGAAGTTGCTGGAGACCAAGTCCAAAAGATTATATAGTAAGATAATCAGATTTCAAAATTATACACTATCATAAGGACCCACTCATGCACCCACAATATGGTACATGATAAAATATGTTTTATCTGTTTATTAATTATATTTGTCCTTTGTCACTAGCTCACTCACAAAATTCAATGATCCCATTAACTTTAGATTGTCTTTTTTATATCCCAACTCAAACTTGACAAAAATTTCTAACTTTTTATATTCAAATTATCAAATAAAATCACTCTTAAAATTCATTTTAATGTCTGTTAAGCTTGAAACATGGAGAGATTAAGGGCATAACTTAAGATTTTTTGTTCGAAAAAAGTATTTACCAAAGGAAGTGGTAACTATAAATCGTAGATTTTTGTTATATTTTAATTAGATTTTGGTATTATTCTATCAAAATTAAGACTTAGTTATGTGAACACTAAGATCATCTATTTTTCTAATCTTTATATGAAATCAAAATCTCCGGTTATGCTTCATCAAATAATTTTTCATGTAAATTTGTATTCTATATTATTATGTATACGTCATTTTGATAATTTTATTCCTTAGATTTCTAGCAAGTTGGCATACGAGTCTATTGTCACTGTAACAAGAATAAAACCACTAGTAATATAATTAAATAAGTCTAGATGATGAGGTTTTGGCTGATCTGTATATGAGTATATCGTTAGTCCTTCTTAGACATTATTAAATATTGGACCAATTCAATGATTTGATTCAATAATTACAATCACAAGTCTTTGTCTCCATTATGAATGAAACATAATAGATAATTATATCCCTCCCATGTTCTCCCACTCACATTATAACTTTTTTTATTTGTATAACTAAGACGCAAGAAATAAGAACATTTCTAAGAAAGAACTATACAATTTCTCTTCCCCGAGACAAAACCAAAATTTACTCAGAAGGAATAAGAAGATTATTCTATGATAAAATTCAATTGTTTATTCTCTCCTTATGTTCTTTATACTATGTAAGCAATTCTTTAGGTTTCATTGTTTTAGATCTTGATTGTGTTTGTTTGCCTTTTGTGTATACTTTTTTTTCCAAAGAACCCATAAGCTTAAGCATGTTAAGCAAACACTTTTTGTAAACAGAAACGCCAAACGCAAATGGTAGCGTTTGTGTTACAATGAGTAAAAACTTTTAGGTTTATATATTTTAAAAATGTGAATTATGGGTTTCAAATTTCAATATTAATCGTAAATGCAAACGTAAAACTTGGTTTGAAGCATTAAAATGCAGAATACATAGGCTGCCTAAATCCTCCTTACAGGATCATCTAGATAATTTGTCAGACATTTTTTTATAAAGATATTGAAAAAAATATCTTTAGAAGGATAATCATATTTTCATGTGAAAAGACTATTTATTGTTCTTACATATGATAAAATATTTGTTTAGCATTTTGTCATATCTAAATATGACATTTTCTTAAACGTTTTGTTGTTTCACAGTCCGGTTGCTGCAAACCACCGACTGCGTGTGGCTACAACTTTGTGAACCCAACACTGTGGCTAAATCCGAACAATATGGCTGCAGACGCAGACTGTTACTTATGGAGCAATGACCATAGCCAGCTTTGTTACAATTGCAACTCATGCAAAGCTGGTCTTTTGGGAAACCTTAGAAAAGAATGGCGTAAAGCAAATCTCATACTTATAATTACAGTCGTTGTTCTCATATGGGTTTATGTTATTGCGTGTAGTGCGTTTAGGAATGCTCAGACTGAGGATCTCTTCCGCAAATACAAACAGGGTTGGGTCTAAAAATTTGTTTGTAGTTGTTGAAAAGTAAGTATTCGGAATAGCTTGTGTCTGTGATATTATTTCTCTGTTTTTGGAAAGGTTTTTTCTTTTATGGATATTGTTTTGTTTATGTTAGATTGCTTGTTGAAAGGAAATAAAATTGAAATAATATGTACATGGTCAATTTTATATTATAGTTTTGGATGCAAGTGTGTAATTAATGCTGTTTTGGTTTTATATTTAACCAACTTTTCTTCCGGTTTAGTTGGTGTTTAGAAGGTTATTATTTTTTTAAATTTTTTATGTAAGGTTGAGTTTACGCTAGAACCTTCTTTTTTACATCGAGTTATAATACTAGAACTTTTTTTTTGGTCACCTTATAGTACTAGAACTTAATGGACCAAAAAAGTGATATTTTAAAAACAAATTTTCAGAAAATGTTTTATCTTTGATGCTTAATAAGGCAGCCGACGGAGATAGAAGTAAAATTGGCTATCATCCACATTGTAAGGAAGTTAAACTTACACATTTGAGTTTTGCAGACGATATCTTGATATTCACAGATGGTAAGACTGATTCGCTTACGGTGTCTTCAACGTTCGAAATTCATTTGACGCAATTTCTGGACTGGTGGTAAACACATCCAAGTCACCAATTTATTTCGGGGGTCGAGTTCTGTAACAAACCAAGGATCATGCCACTAATCTTGTGATTCCAATCGCTAAGCTACCGGTGCGATATCTTGGATTGCCACTTAAAACAAAAAGCATGTCGAAAACGGACAGAATTAAGCCACTTACAATTAAGCCACTCATAGACAGAATCAGGAAGCGGTTTACGTCATGGACTACTCGATCGCTTTCTTACGCGGGGTGTTTACAATTAATTAAATCAGTGATAGTGAGTATCACTAATTTCTGGTGTTTAGTGTTTAAACTGCCCCAACGTTGTTTGGATCATATTGAGAAGATGTGTTGTGCTTTTTTATGGTCAGGTTCACCAACGGTAACGACTAAAGCTAAGGTCTCTTGGGATGATGTATGTGTACCAAAAGCTGAGGGAGGACTTGGGTTACGCAAACTCAGGGACACTTCATTAATTTTTTCATTAAGCTTGATTTGGAAGTATTAACGTCATCGGGATCGCTATGGGTGGCTTGGACGAGATGCTATCTTCTACGTCAAACTTCTTTTTGGGATGTAAAGAGGGATACAAGAGGTTCATGGATTTGGAACAAGTTACTGAAAATAAGACCAATAGCTCTTGATTTTTTGAGATATGAAGTGAAAGATGGACGCTCAACTTTCTTTTGGTTGGATAAATGGTTAGGCTCCGGAACACTTTTATCAAAAATTGGAGATTCATGGCCATCGATCTTGGGAATTAATCTAACACAAAGGTGTCAGATGTATCAAATTCAAGTGGGTGGCGATTGCGAAATCACCGTAACTTTACGATTCAAGAAATGGTTAACGAGGTACGCTCAAAACATCCCCCTAATGACGATGCAGGCCAGATTCTATTCTTTGGAAAATTGGCGATGATTACAAGCAGTTTTTCTCGGCCAAGGACACTTGGGAACACCTTTGTTAAGCCTCTAAGGGTTTATTTTCATAAGAAGGATAAGACTGAGGGGCAAGAGGAGGACAAAAAGGGGATTTCAAGGGCAAAAGTGGTGACGTTGTAGGGAGAAAAACTAATGCAAAACCACATTGAAGAGCAGCTACAAGGACAAAAGGCAGTATGCGCAAGGGCTGGACTTAAAGAAAGGCTGAAACTGGACAGAGGGAAGGACATTGAGGAGTTCCAATGTGTGGCAGAAGAGGACAAAGAGAGCTGCAGCTTCGGGAACACTCAAGCAGCAACGGGCTAGAGCATTGATGGTTTATAAAAGAAGTGGTAACAAGATCATAAAGGGAGAGTTTTTGGCTGACGATTGTCGGGCTAGTTCGAGAGAGCTAGAGGCGATATTTGTTTGGGAGAACAAATATCGATATCGTTTTTCTGCTTGTATTAAATAAGGATCTGTAACTTCTTCTTTTTTAATATATATAAAAGAATACTCAGTCACCCTGTTCTTACAAAAATACAAGAGTGAAACAGAGAGGAGAAACTAAGAGAGAAGAGAAAGATCGTGACTTTATACATTTAGAGCATTGAGGGATTACTAGGGACCATAACAACCTTGGAACAAAAAAACAACGTCAAGATTGGAGCAGAATTTTATGGTTCTCTTATTCAATCCCACGTTATGCCTTCATATCGTGGCTCGCAATCAAAGACAGACTACCTACCAGCTCTTGGATTGGACAATTGGGATTAGCTCAACCTTGTACCTTATGCGGTGAACGATTCGAAACTCGCGACCACTTGTTTTTCACGTGTTCCTTCTCCTTCACGGTTTGGACATTATTTGGACAGAATCTCATAGGCCGTACCATCACTCCGGATTGGGGTTACACATTGCAATATCTTCTCAAAAACCGACGCTCAAAGGAGGACAACACTCTCTTGAGGATCTTGTTCCAATCAACGATATACAGCGTGTGGCGGGAGCGGAATAACCGAAGTCATGATAAACCAAGAGCTACACCGGAACAAGTAGCCATTATGATCAAGAAAGGACTGAAAGACAGACTTACATCTCGTAAAGAATCGAACCTTGAGCAATCTAATGCACTCTTAGCTCGCTGGAGTCAAGTCGCTTAGCCTTCAGCGTTAACTACAATCTATGTTCTTCTTGTTTAATTACTCTGTTTTTCGTTATCTTTTAGCTTTATGTTTTTGCTCTTTCTCAGTCTCAAGAACAACTCTGTAAATTCATCCTCTTTGGTTTCAATAAATTCACATTAAACCAAATTTTTTTTTTTTTTTCAGAAAATGGCATTAATACAATTTTTTTTTATTATAAATGTCCCTAATTGAAAACGTGATTGTTGTTATAGAGAGTTGTCAGTTTCTACTAAGGAATCTTTAACCTTTGGTTAAAACATAATTATCAACAAAGACTTCTCTTTTGTTTGGGAGCTCTCATATCTTATATAATCGAAGTGTATGACGTTCCCAACGATAAGAACAAAATAAAGATACAAAGCTCCTTTCGTTCCGTCCCGTGCATTTCTATCTTTGTTTCTTTTGTCAACAATAGTAACACCTTTGTAATCAACTAGTATCTTTTGGATCTCAGTCAATCATCAAATTGACAACTCCGGAATTTAAATGTTTATATTCCTCTATCAAAATTATATAAACCTAAGCTATCTTTGGCCAACATGGTTTTGATCATATGACGGCAAAAACCGGCYCCCCAAAAAAAAAAAAAAAGATATTTTTTGAGAACTTATTCTCTTTTCTTTATTAGAGTCTTTGAATAGTAGTCGAAAGAGCTTTTTTATCTGTTTAGATCAGCGTCCTTTTATCACTGCTTTTAGAAAAATATCTAAGACGTTCTTTTAGTGTTCTGCTTAAAGTTCTTTGGTTTGTGAAATTTCAATTCTTGCTACGTGTTGGTGTTAGTTAAGGAAGGCGTTGTGGTATACTGATGGATCGGTATCTTGGCTTTGAATTTGGAAGAGGAAGGCAGCCTTTTTGTTATGATCTTCCAGAATTCTCTTAGTGCTTGAGGAATGAAAATAGTTTGGTTGGAAGGCTGCTGAATCAGTTGTCGGGATTTGAAAAATCTGCTTTATGGTTTAGAGAAAATGGCAGGTAGGAAGAGTTAAAGGGTAGCTCGTCGAAAGAAAAATTTCAGTTCATTTTCAATTCGAATTTGATATGAATGAAATTCTTGATAAAGGTGTACATTGAGTGAATTTAGGCGTGGATAGATGGTATGAGTTCCTCGATGATTATCTTGAAGAAGTTCGATTTGGGTCAGGATGTGGAATCTCACTGAATCATAAGGCAGCGAAGTCATAACTCTTGGTGAATGTCTTGGCAAGTTTTAGAGGTTGCTTTTGATCTGATCGGTCTGAAATCGAAGAGTTTGTAAGAGTTAAAGTTCTTTTTAATATTCTTGCCGTTGTTGAGATCAAGGTGATTAATGCACTAAAGGAGGGTGCATTGTTGTTTCTGTATGAGCATATCAAAAGATGTTCGAATGTCGGAGGTTGACTCACGAAAGAGTCTTGCCTCGTTGTTGAAAAAAAAGAAGAAATGGATAAAAGTGAAGGAGTTTCTAGTTGTAAGCTTCACTTTGCTCCGTTTCTTAAAGTCGATCCTCTTTGGTGTTCTTAGAGAAGATCAGTGGGGCTGGATCCTTTCTCTGGTAGACCTCGAATAGATCCGGAGGTTTTAGAAGGTATGAGGCGTATCTTGGTGCAATGTTGATGAAAGATTAGTCGGAATGGAAAGAGTCAAAATTCTGAGTGTAGTAGAAAGGATCCTTTTACTAGGAAAACTATGTTGATGTTGGAAAAGGAACCGTTGGCATAGAGATTCTCTGAAAGGAAAGGTATTGTATTTCATATGATTCAAAGAACTCATTGGAATAGAGAAATATTCGAGGAATAAAGAACTAAATTTCTGTGATCTTTATTAAAGAGAGTGAAGATAGAAGACAAAGAAGTGGAACCAGTGTTTTTGCTTAAAGTGGGGGATTTTCTCATATCTCGAAAGTTTTAAGGTTCTATTGAGTCAAGCAACTTTTTGGCTTTAGCTCGAAATCATTTTGGATCAACGGGACATTTCACTGGACTCTTAGAGACTAGTGGTTCGGTCTAACTTGATAAAATCTAAGCGAAGAAGACCTTAAAGCTAAAAGAGTTGGGAAACAAAAGATTATCGCAGGGGCGTTATCTTAGTGGTGGTGTCGGTGATCTGGAATGCAAGGGAAAAGAAAGTCGATGGAAGTTATTCCTAGTCTGCCACGATAAACATCTTGCAAAGAAGGCAGTCCCAAATGAGGGATTGTCCTCCATCAATGAGCATTTTGAGTTGGAATTGTCAGGTTTGGGCCGTGCGAAGGCGACAATTCACATCTCAACTATGTAAAAACAGTTCCCAGATTTTGTTCTTGATGGAAACTATGAAGTGTAGAGATGATGTGGTGGAGTTACAAGGATTTTTAGGTTATGGAGTCTTCACGTCAATCGGTTGGTAAATGTGGGGTTTGGCTGTTCGGAAGAGCTCGTGAATATTCTTGTAAATTACTATGATAAGAACCTTGTTGATGTTCAGGTTCGGTATGGAGCGTGAACTTCTTTTTTCTTGTGTATATGGTGATCGGATAGAAGTAAAAGTATTGTGCAGGAAAGGCTGAGTAGGATTAGGGTGTCGGTTTGACAGATGGGGTCGATAGGAGATTTTAATGCTTTGCTGAATAATGGTGAAAAGATTGGAGGTCCTCTCTTACCTCTGAATAGTTTTAGTTCTTTTTCAGATATGCTTCATGCGTGTCGGTTAGAAGAACTTTCAAGCCAAGGAAACAAATTATCTTGGGCTGGGAGAAGAGGTGATTTGGATTCAATGTTGTCTTGCAGAGCTTTTGGAAATAAAGAATGGATGTTATCGTTTCCTGATTCAAATATTTCATTTCTTGAAATGATTGGTTCTGACCACAGGCCTGTGATTTTAAAGTTATCTCCAACGTTATTGAGCATAAAGGAAAATTCAGATTCGAAGATTTCTTAACAAACGAAGTAAAGGATTGCATTGATAGAGCTTGGAAATTTAGAAGAAAGAATGAGATCCTCCATTGCGAGAAAATTAAGGAAGTGAGAAAGCCTTGAGTCTTTGGAAAAAAGCTAACAATATGAATTCTAAGGAAAAGATAAAGAGATTATCTTGTTTTAGACAATGAATGAGGTCTTGCCTTCTGCTTACTGCTACGAGAATTGATGTCTCACTATAGAGAAGAGGAATTGTATTGGAGGTTAAGAAGTAGCAGAAATGGCTAAGATGTGGAGATAGTAACTCTAAATATTTCCAGCTTGTGAAAAATATTAGAGCAAGGAAAGATTAGATTATCGAGAGATTCAAATGGAATTTTCACAGATCGGATGCGGGAATATAGCTTAGTATTTCGAACCTCTTTAGATCTTGAATCCGCTTCCTTTAATGATTGGTTTGAAGGGTTAAATTCAAGGGTGACGATGAGATGAACAAAGAGTTTTTAATGGAAGTGGAGGAAATCAAAGAGGCGTGTTCTCAATCAAAGCTTCAAGTTCTCGGGGCTGATGGTATGTCCTCTTTATTTTTCCAATATTATTGGAAAATAGTCGGTGATCAATTGATTTTGGAGGTGAAAAAATTCTTTGCAGTTGGAATTATGCCAAACAATGGAATTATACACATTTGTGTTTAATTCCAAAAACATAAACCATGGAAATGGGTGATTTGAGACATAAGTCTTTGCTGTCTCTTGTATAAGACAATCTCAAAGTTCTGGTTAAGAGACTTCCAAGGCTTCCTCACTAGTTTGAGCGACGCTTTTGTAGAAACAGGCTCATCTCGGATAATATTTTAATGGCTCACGAGATTGTTCACAGTTTAAAGGTTCATCACGAAATCTCGAATCTTTCATGGCGTAAAAGGTGATATGTAAAGCATGACGAGGGTAGAATGGAGCTATATCAGCTCTTCTTTCAGCTCTAGGTTTTCATCGAATGTGATTAATTTGATCATGGCTTGCGTTTCAACTGTTACTTATTCAGTTTTAATCAATGATCAGCGTTTGGTCTCATTATTCCAGAAAGAGGTTTGAACAGGGATCCCTTATCTCCTTTCTTGTTTGTGCTTTGTACTGAAGGTCTATCTTTTTTGTTGGAAAAAGCTCAGAATGAAAGGTTGATTGAAGGTATTAGTTTTGGTGAAGAGGGTCCTGTGATCAATCACTTGCTGTTTGCCGATGATAGTCTCTTTATGTGTAAAGCCCAGTTGTCAAAGTAAAAACCTTCAATTTTGAAGAAATACGAGGCTGCACAGGTCGATTTTTAAACAAAAATAAGTCTTCGATTTCTTTTGGAGCAAAAGTCAGTGTTAGTACAAGATTAGAAATCCAAGGAAGTTTGGGGATTTTCAATCAAGGTGGAGCAGTTCTTACTTAGGCCTACCTGAATGCATGAGTGGTTAAGGTGAAGTTACTAAGTTTTTTGAAAGATAAACTCCAAGAAAGATTAGCAGGTTGGACTAATAGATTCCTTTCTCAAGGTGGCAAAGAAATCTTACTAAAATGCATGCTCTCTCTCTGTATTCACATGTCGTGTTTTAAACTCCCAAAGTCAACTTGTAAGATCTGTCAGTGCAATGGCTGATTTTTGGTGGAATTCTTCGATCAGTCAAAAATTCATTGGAAAAGTTGGGAGTCTTTATGTCTTCAAAACTCAGTGGAATGGGTTTGAGGATTTAGAAGCTTTTAATCAATCTTTCTTGGCAAAACAAGCCTGGAGGATTGTATCGAGCCGGAAGTTTATTCAAGTTCATGAAGAGCGGATACTTTGAAAATAAGGACTTTTGATTCTGGCATGGGGATTAGACCTCTTTGCGTGGAGAAGCATTTTATTTGGAAGAGAGTTATTGATTAAGGGTTTAGTCAAAAGATTGGAAATGGTGAATCATCGGTTTGGATTGACAAGTGGATTGAAGATAAACCTTGGAAAACTCCTTTAAGGAAAAACATTTTTATTAATGTTGATCTTAAGGTTAGTGATTTGTTGGATCATGCTTCTGGTTCTTGGAACAGAACCTTGCTTTCTGATCTCTTTTATCCTGAAGACCAAAAGAAGATTTTGAGAATAAAACCAGTGATTGAAGTTGAGGATTCTTTGATCTGGAATTTCAATAAAAGTGGAGATTTTAGGTGAAATCGGGTTATTGTGACCAAAGATTCTGAATCGTGGTATGGAATCTTGCAAGATCTTCTCCATCTTTGAATGTCAAAAGTGAAGTTTGGAAGGTCCCAACAGAAAAAAAAATCAAAGTTTTCATTTGGAAAATGTTGAATGGAGCTTTAGCGGTGGGTGATTGTTTAACAAAGAGGTTTGATGATTGATAAAAGATGTCAAAATGGTTGTGAGATTGAAACCATCAATCATGTCATTTTCTCTTGCCTAATTTAGAGTTATTTGGGTTTTATTCCCTCTCCTGCGTTTGGTTTAGAAGGGAATGAAATTTTTGCAAATCTTCAACATCTGTTTCAAAATAGAAAAAACAACTCTTGGCCTGCTTTGAGTAGAAGATGCTTTCCTTGGATTCTTTGGAGGATTTGGAAAAACAGAAATTCTTTTGTTTTGAAGGTAAATCCTTCTGCCTTTAGAATCTATTAGGAAAATCGAGAGGATCTGAGAGAAAGGTTTTCGGCTCGAAGAAGAGATGGAGAACATGGAGAGTTTCAAAGAAACATTGATAATGAGATCCTTGGGGTTTCGAGGATTATGAAGGAAAAGATATGGACCAGACCTGAAAAGAGTTGGTTAAAATGCAATGTAGGTGTTTCTTGGACAGCAAAAGATGAAATCTGTGGAAGCTCTTGGATTGTCGGGAGCAGTATGGATATCTTTCTTGATAGAAGAGCTTTTCGATAAAATCAAGGATGATGCTTTCTTTTTATCCTTGCTGATATTGAGGTATGCATAGCCTAGGTTAAATAAGGTTAGCTTTGAAATCCAAAATGATATGATTGTTAGTATGATCGGGAGACTAAAGCATGGCTGCTTTCTCCATCAATCATCGTTAATTGAAGGTTAGCGAGATCTTCGAAGAGATTTGGTTGTGTTGAGTGTTCGGGAAAACATAGCCTTTTACGATGCAAAGTCTTGGAAGGACTCGTTGAACTCTTATGTTCTTATTGGGTTTCCTTTTTGGCTTCGCGTTTTGTTTGATAGAGATAAGGTCTGTCGAGTGGAGGAGAGGCGAGTTGAGGTTCTGGGTTATAGAGCTGTTGTTTAGTTAACTTGCTCTTATTTTTGTTTGGCTTATTTCGTTGTTTAAGCGGTGTAGAGGAGTAAGGTTTAGAGTTTCGTTTCGTTTGATTACCACCGTTTAGCTAGGTTCGTTTTTTGTTCTTTTACGATGGTTTGTGTGGTAAGATCTCGTGCGTCGATTGTAATTGTGTTTACTCTGTCTACAAGATGACTTAAAAAAAAGCTATCTTTGGCGATTGTACAATTCATTTTTAACCTTAAAATAATATTATCCGGAGATTTTTTTTTGTAGTTTCGTAACGTGGTCGAAACTACTAGGTAAGTTCTTTGATCCATAAAATAGTATATTCAATGACCAGATGAGCTTTTCGTAGACCACAATTTTAACATTATGTTACGATAACATTTTCTTGCATTTTCGTATTTTGCATAAAGTATCCCATTCGGTTTAGTTAAACCGAAATCTTATATATTTACTCAATTAATATATCAATTTATTCATGAATCCAAACCAAAAATCAAGCCAAATCCATTTCGTATTTGGTTTTTTTTTTTTTGGGTTTGTAATTCATTTTTAATAGGATTTTTATATTTCGTAATCATTACTATTTATTATGAAATAACCAAAATTAAACCAAACCAAACTAAACCAGATACATCATTTGCGTAATGTAGTTTCATACTTGAGTTTCGTATCTATAAATAGTTTGTTTCTCGAGCATTCATTTCATAATCCTCGTTTCCCGGATCTCTCAATCTCAATACCCGACCCAATTACGCGACCCAAACCGGGTCAGCCCAAAATGGATAAGCCAAGCTTTGTAATCCGACCCGAAGAAGCTGAATCCGCCGCGAAACAACTCGGCATCTCCGTSCTTGAGCTCCTTCCGTCGCTAGTCAAACCAGCAACATCCTACGCTCGACCTCCKATTTCAAAATTCCACGTCGGAGCCGTCGGACTCGGATCATCAGGTCGGATCTTCTTAGGCGTCAATGTCGAATTCCCAAATCTCCCTCTCCACCACTCAATCCACGCCGAACAATTCCTCGTAACCAATCTCACACTCAACGGTGAACGTCAGCTCAAATTCTTCGCCGTCTCACACGCACCGTGTGGTCATTGCCGTCAATTCCTTCAAGAAATCCGCGACGCACCTGAAATCAAAATCCGAATCACCGATCCAAACACCTTCGCCGATTCCGATTCCGCCGCCGATTCAGACGGATTCTTACGCCTCGGAAGCTTCTTACCTCACAGATTCGGTCCCGACGATCTTATCGAGAAAGATCTTCCTCTTCTTCTCGAATCTCACGATAACCGTCTCACAATTTCAGATCTCGATTCGATTTGCAACGGAAATACCGATTCCTCCGCCGATTTGAAACAAACGGCTTTAGCGGCGGCGAATAGATCGTACGCGCCGTATAGTTCATGTCCGTCGGGAGTTTCGTTGTTGGATTGTGACGGGAAAGTGTACAGAGGATGGTATATGGAATCGGCGGCTTACAATCCTAGTTTAGGACCAGTACAGGCGGCGTTGGTTGATTATGTGGCTAATGGTGGCGGAGGAGGTTATGAGAGAATCATCGGAGCGGTGTTGGTGGAGAAAGAAGATGCGGTGGTGAGGCAAGAGCACACGGCGAGGTTGTTATTACAGACCATATCGCCGAAATGCGAATTCAAAGTGTTTCATTGCTATGGAGCTTGAGAATCAATTATTCCAATAAGAAAGCAATTAAAAAAAAATGTTAATTCATAATTGTTGAAATTGATGCGCCTCTCTCGATGCTGATCTGGAAATTATTTATTTTAAATTCAATAAAGATATTCTCTTTTTTTTAAAACCTTGTGTTTTGTCTCACCTTTCTTATTTAATATGAAAAATTGAAATTTATCTATTTCATTTAGAAAAATGAATAGAAATTTTTGGGGTTTTTGATATACTCCAAAGTAGATATTAGTTTTTCAAAGAAAATATAGAACATAAGACAAAAAATAGTATTCCTAGTCTTTCAGAAAACAAAAATATTAAAGTCTTATTAAAAGCAATTAAATGAGTTTTTTTTAAAACAAAACCAAAAGCTCACTTTAAAGTTTAAAGTTTTAAACTACTACGTAACTACTAATTAAGGATAAGACAGAGAGTAATTAAAATCTCCAAAGAATAAAGTTCTGAGTCGTTCTTTTTTTACACGTTAGTTATGATGCTTCTTTAATGTTCGCAAAAAGGCATACTGATTCCTTTCCACATTGAATTTGTTGGAGTAAAGGTTCTAATCTAAATACGGAATATGAAAGGAGAGAATATTTTTTCCCAAAAAAATAGAAAAAAGAAAAAAAAAATAGAAAGTTGAGAATATAAGATGGTCCGATCCACAATCAACTCCTACTACGAGTGGTGAACAATGAATCTAAGATTTTTAGATTAATTTCAGATATAGATGGAATGCTTTTTATAAAAAGATAAGAGCATATTTTAGTAGGAACCCTGAAAACCTCTCAGTTATCTAGTAGTTATCTTCAACTTTTAACATTACAACATAAATGCTAATCCTGGGTTAACTTCTCTCAATTTAAATCTTCTAATAAGATATATTAAACAATTTACAAGATTACTTGTTACGAAGTTATGGTAGATATAGCTGTAACAATTTAGTTTCTATGATTGTTCATATAAATTGATAATAGTATGATTAGCATAAATTTTTTTATCGTGTACATGTTGAGGCCTTTGCCAACTATGAAAGCAGAGAATAGGAGTGTGGAAATATAAAGCATATTTGGAAATGAGTGATAATATTAGGGATGTTATCGTGGACTACCCAGCCCGTTTATATTTCAGTCCATTTATACCCGATCCATTAAAACCCATTTAATATTGAGGTTTCGTTAGATTTAAAATCGTTTATTTCTTCTTATTAGTGAAATCGCGTTTTTGGCGGAAAAATTACGGAATCATGTCTTTGGCGGAAAATCTGCTATTTTTTTTGGCGGAAAAAATATAAACTCGTATTTTGGCGGAAAAATTACGGAATCACGTTTTGGGCGGGAAAATGCGCACTCGTGTTTTAGGCGGGAAAAATATGAACTCGTTTTTTTGGCGGAAAATTATGGAATCACGTTTTTTGGCGGAAAAAATGTGAACTCGTGTTTTTGGCGGGAAAATTACGGAATCACGTTTTTGGCGGGAAAATGTGCACTGCGGGAAAAATATGAGTGGAAAAATTACGGAATCACGTTTTGGCGGGAAAATGTGCACTCGTGTTTTTTACGGAAAAATGTGAACTCGTGTTTTTGGCGGAAAAATTACGGAATCACGTTTTGGCGGGAAAATGTGCATTCGTGTTTTGCGAAAAGCAGTGTTTTTGGCGAGTGTGTTAGAGAAAAAAAAAAAAAGCTCGTAAATTTCAATTAAATTTTAATTTAATTAATGAATAAAATAAACCAGTTTAATAATTAGTATAATGGGATAATTTTTTTACATGGGTGCAGTTAAACCATGAGGATAGCCCATTTTAACATCCCTAGATAATATGATCATCATCTAGCCGTTAGAGGGATTTGGGATCTTCCCAAATTATGTAAATAACATTAATTTAGTCTCGTAGGCATGTGTACCTCCTTGTACATCTTATTGAAGTATGAATGAGAATTCTTATAATTAACAAGAAGATGGTCCACAAGCAATTCCTATAATCATATTATGAGTGATGGATAATGAATAGAATCTACGAATTGTAGATTAATTGAGATATGTAGATTTTTTTTTTTTTGGTAAAAAATTTGGTCTCTTAAGGAAGAGTTTTAAGGAAAATGGATGTTTGCTTAAACGGCCGAGAAAAAACATTGTGGAAATTAAACAAGAACGTAGACATTGTAGAGTTGTCGTGTTTCTCAACTGAAGTTAAATGTCAGCCACTTCCACATTTTTGTTCTGTTTTACGTTTTAGGTAAAAGAGTTTATGTTACGAAAGGTCACAACTTGTGTAACAAATCAACATCCAATCTTCATTGGACAAAGTATTGAGCCACTTTGCATTTTTATTTTCCGATGTGACATGCTCAAAGATAATGCTGATGGGTTGTTAATTGTTTCGTCAATTCTCTTCATCATCTTGCATGATCAACAAAGTTTACGTATTCCTAAAAACCTGAATTCAATGTGAACCCATATAACTGGAAAAAACAAGCCAAAATACCGATTAAAATACCGCGTGCAATGCCGGTTAACAGAGCCACATAAATAACAACATTAATCACAACAAAATGCTTGAATAAGTAACCAAAAAAATGAGAGTGGGCCTGACATCCACACAATTGTCACAACAAAGAAGATGATCAAGGGGGTGACGGTTGGAGAGAGATACTGAGAATAATAGGAAAGGAAAAAGAATTAGAAGAAAAACGAATTTTCTTTCATTATTATTTGCAGAGGAAATATTTGTCGACTAGTATGTCTTTTTTCGTGATTGGTTATTTTTCAGCTGAAGAATAGTATTATTTCCGCCTATATATTAACTATATCAAATATAAATAATATACTTAATAAATTATATTTTGTAAGTAACTAGAAAAACCAAATTTGTAATCTGAAAAAAAAATCATTTTTTGTATTATCATAAAATAATTCAAATCTAGAGTCTAATTGTTCAACTGTCTTAAATTTTGATAATATTTGAAAATAAAATTTCAAGAAATCAGGTAAAAATAAACAAAAAATTATATTAGATGATAAATGCATAAATTACTAAGAATGTTTAAGTGCCGTCTAAAACGCATAAACACTATTTTTCCTAGGCCACTTAAACCGCTTAAGTGTTATATAAGCCGCTTAGATATGAATGATTAGGCAACGAGGAGACGGAACTGTATTAAAACCGGATTTGGTTTTTGTAAACCAGATTTTAAAACGCTAAAATTAACTGATTAAAATGTCCAAAACGCACTGGGTGTTTACGAATCTTTCGAAACTTTTTTCAGGTGTGTTTGGCCAAAATAGTTTCATTTTATGTGCAATTAGACCGAACTAGATTTTTGGGTGGTTTACGTCTGGTTATTTTACCACTGGGTGACTGTGGACCGTTTTCCCAAAATTTTAACATACAATCTTGATATAAAACTTGTGTGATTCTTTCAAACTAAACAAACCGAATCATTTTGATCACATTCATTGGGGATTTTGATTTCTAAATGTCGGTTTAGTGAATGAAGAAGCTTAGGTCGGATTTAGTGAATAATAAACCAAAATCGGGTTGACTAAACGCAATTTAGAAACGTAATCCATACAAATTAACCGTAATTTTACGAAATTTCGAAATTTGGTGCAATTGGGCAGAGATTTAAAAGTACGGGTGAAATTGGGTAGAAAAAACAAGTTGGTGGGACTTGAATGTTTGTTAATATTTTATAGGGGTTTTTATTAGGCAACCCAGCAAAATACGGTTCGCAAAATACGGTTCTTAAAACCGAAAGAGAATACATTTTACTCAATCTAAAGAGAAGAGAAGATCAGAGAACTTAACCTATAATGAACGATTATATCAGAAGTTGCACATCCTAAATTTAAATATAAAAAAAAAAAAACACCAGAATCAATAGATTCCAAGCCTTATCAACTCTCAAATACTAATAAGAGACCAAGCCTTATCAACTCTCAAGCCTTAACAGAGATACTTTCAGTCAACACATTGTAAAAACTTAAGTAAACGGATGAAATTCTATAATCTAACACAGTAATCATCAGTGTTATGAAGCATGATGCGAAATGCCAGATTTGCTCAGACAACAACCAAATTTAACTCTAAGATTGTGATGATGTCATATCGCATGTTTAGAATGATCACCAAGGGTTTAATTAGAGCATAACACAAACAAATAAATTCGAGATCCAAGGAAAAACTACTACCGTAATCTGTAGAAGTCTCACCTACGTTCAAAATATATATTCACACTGTTAGACTATCGATTCATCTCCTCTAGAAGTCAATTAATATTCCCTAGATACATTGTACTTTCCTTGGTTCATTATCTAGAATATTCCATTGTAACTCCATATATATTCATCTTATGAAATGGAAGAGACACGGAGAGTTACAAATGGTATCGAGGTTCACTAAAACCATCGATCTAATTTCTTTTCATCTTCTCTCTCTCTTTTTCTCTTCATTGTCTCTTCTTCTTCTCTTCTCATCTCTCTTTCTCCAACTATGGCCACCGGCTCACGAACGAAACCTATGGTATCTCACAAATCAAGGCCTATGTCCCCATTACCTTGGATATGAACAAGCTCAATTATGATGTTTGGCGTGAGTTGTTCGAGACTCATTGTGTCAGTTTGTTAGGTCACCTTGACCAGTATCTACCCCCCATTGAAAAGAATGGAAGAATGATGGCCTTGTCAAGATGTGGATTCTGGAACCATCTCCGACTCCATCATCGATATCTGTTCTCAAGAAAAATTCAACAGCTCATGATCTTTGGCTAATAATCTTTTTAGCGACAATAAAGAGGCTCGCTCTCCAACTTGAAAGCATCTTACAGCGGTGATTGGTGATCTCTCTGTTGACTATTGTCAAAAGATGAAGACTTTCTCTGATCTTCTTGCCAACATTGATTCTCCTATCTCTGAGCGTGTCTTGGTGTTGCACCTCTTGAATGGCTTGTCTGACAAATATGATTCCATCATTAACGTCATCAAACACAAATCTCCTTTTCCTGGTTTTCTTGAAGCTCGCTCAATGCTCCAAGGTGAAGAAGCTCGACTTGCTAAGCAAGTGAAACCCAATCCAACTCACCACCAAACACCATCCTCCTCCACTCTTCTATTCACCGATGCTGAGGAAAATAAAGGTCGTCCAAACTTCAACAATTTCAATTCTGGTCGTGGTAATCGGGGACGTAACCGTGGTGGTGGTCGTAACCGCGGCAGAGGACGCTACTCCAACAATTGGCCACGGGGTCAATTTTCTCCACCATGGCAATACAACATGATGCCATGGCAGCCACATTACTACCCCAACATGATGCCTCCACTCACGTATCCACCCCCGGGATACTCTCATTACGCGCCTCCACCACCTCCGCACAATCGCTCGCCTAACTCTGGCATCTTGGGTGCACGTCCTAATCAACCACACAATGAAGCTCATATGGTACACACACCTACCCAGTCTCAACTTCCACCAGGTCTCGCCCAAGCGTTTAACACTATGTCACTCCACGAACCAGACAATTCGTGGTACATGGACTCCGGTGCATCCAACCACATCGCCTCCACCACAGGTAATCTACAATCCTTTTTTAATACGAGCACCATGCCCCTTATCACTGTTGGAAATGGATCCTCTGCCCCCGTCAAGACAATTGGTCAAGGAATCATTTCCTCACCTTCTCGAAATTTTGCTCTTCRTAATGTGTTAGTCTGTCCCAAAATCATTAAAAATCTTGTTTCYGTTCGCAAATTTGTTACCGATAATTCTTGTGCCATTGAATTTGATCCTTTTGGTTTTTGTGTTAAGGATCTTCTTACTCAGAGTCCTCTTCTCCGATGTAATAGTCCCGGGCCTCTTTATTCAGTGACGCCATCACCACCATCTCCACATCATGCTGGTGAATCAATCTATAAAACCCCAAGTTATATTCATTTCATAAAATGTGAGATCTTATGATGCAGTCAATAACAACCAGTGAAGCTGCGAGTTTAAAACAAAAACTATGCAACATTAACAAATAAATTGAGTCATGAGTGTTAGGCCTAAGTAAATTTGTGTTTGAAACATTCAAGACCTAGGTCCAATTTAACAAGGAATTGGAACTATATAACGAATGATTGAAACATCTCAATCGGTCTAAACAAAGACTGACCAATAGACAATCAGACAACTAACCAAAATGCAAGAACTGTGTACACATTACTAATCCTATATTCTAACACAAAGCTGAAAAGATACAGAAAAAATTGTTTATCGACAAGACTAACATCATCACCGACAAGTCGAATATTCAGACAACATATATTCTTTTCTTGAAAAACTACTGTTAGGGAACACAAATAGACAAAGATCATACGTGCAAGATATATATATTTAAAAGGCTACAGCTGAATTTACATGCAATAACCATAAACACGCAATATGGACTGACAACACGACCCATTAGTTTAGCAATCACATCACCAATGGATGACACTTAAGGTGTCCATACTTACAGTGTTCTATAATAGTAACAAACAGAAAACTTGAATTTGTTGATACACCATTACATAAACCTCTGTATTAGAGATTCAACAAGTATTATAGCAAATTAGGTTCATAAAACCAAAGAGAATATTGGAAATAGAATACATTTAGTCGACCTGAAGTGCAGACATGTGATTTCTTAGTTTTGACATCAATGACAGAATAGTGTTATTACAACAAAAAGCATGGCAGGATAATCAAGAAAGATCCAAAAGAAAATGAACGATTAAATCAGAAGTTGCACATCGTAAATAGATATTACACTGGTTTAATAGATTCCAAGCCCCATCAACTTTGAAAGACTAAGAGAGCAAGGGACATACACTATAGGTTGAACCGTAATGTATGTTCCTTGCTCTCTTGGTTTGGTTGGTCATTGCTATCCTGAAATTAGTAAAGATCATTGCTATCCTGCAATTAGTAAAGATCATATATATGACATGGCTTGGTTGATCAATCTGAATCTCTGTCGTGCAACTCCAAGATATTGGTTTCTTTTATTTGATTTAAATTTTGAATTTGCATAAATGTGGGTGTGATGCACTTGTTATGTTTATCTGACAGTAATTTGTCTTACAGGTTGTCAGGGTGGTCATATTGACATTCAGGAACTTGCTTCCAAAAGGTGCATTTGGTGCCCAGATGGTTGATCTTGGACTCCCGCATATTATCCAAAGTCTAAAAACACAAGCATGGAGTGACGAGTTAGATACAAAGCCTGAGGACTGCTTTTTATTACTTGTTATGTGGAACTTGAATTTCTTAATTTTTTGCTAAATCTACAGTGAGAAAAAGTCTGATTATATAAGTGATTCCGACAACATTAGATCTGTTTTTAACTACACGGTCCTAGTTAAACCCGTTAAATTCTGAACTTGTAAGAACTTGCTGGATGCATTGAACCAACTAGAAGAAGGGCTAAAAGACAAGATCAGGAAATTAAGTTCCTTTGACAAGTATAAGCAAGAGGCTCTTCTTGGCCATCTTGACTGGAACTCAATGCACAAAGAGCCCAATTTCTGGCGTGAGAATGTCACAAGCTTTGAGGAGAATGACTTCCAGGTATTCATTCCTTTTTTAAACTTGTCTCAGGAATCAATTGGCCCACCACAGCAAACCCCTAAACAATTGTTAAAAACTTGTGGATGATGCAGATACTCAGGGTTCTCCACACGATCCTGGACACGTCGAGTGATCCAAGATCACTGGCGGTGGCATGCTTTGATCTCTCACAGATCATACAGTACCATGCAGCGGGGAGAGTGATCGTAACAGACCTCAAGGCGAAAGAACGAGTTATGAAACTGATGAACAGCGAGAACGCTGAGGTTACCAAAAATGCACTCTTGTGATGGGATTTTGCATGTCTCTATTTATATATGGAAAGTAATTAAACACACACAGATTGTGTTCTCTCCTATTGCATGCTTAAATAAATAATTTCTGGGTTGTTTATTTGCCCTTTTATTGTGTTTATTTATTCAATAAAAAGGCTTATTTGTTACATACGGACAGTTTTGGGCCAAATTGTTGAATGATGTGAGAGTTTGAGCTAAAATGGAGATGAGATGGAGATACCTTTAATGTACTTTGGTTGCATGGTTTAGTTAGATAAGATTCTGCTGCTTGTTATGACTGCAACAACAAGACTTGCAATTTTTAGTGCAATCCATTATCATAGCATATTAATCAATTTGAATGTGCTCAAATATTAAAACAAACAGAGAAAGGAACCCATTAACTTAAAAATGAAAACAACTCTCCTAAAAAACGGTTTTACACAAGAACCTGACTTAGATTCTTTCTCCTTCTCTTCGTCTCTATCTTTCTTTGTATATATCTCCTTATCTGCAATCAATTTCAATTAAACATAACCCAACATTACACATTGATAATCATACACAAGTTCAACATAAGTAATGCACAATTTTATCAACTTAAAATTAATTAATGATTAAATTTGGAGAGAATTTTGTAACCTCCTCCATCGAAGCCATCTATGAAGCTCTCATCATGTTCATTAACATGAAGGAAGCTCCAAGATTTGGAGTAGCCCGCATTCTTTAATTTTCCACTTGCTACATAGTATTTTGAACTCAAAGACAAGCTCCGTGGAAGTCACCTCCTCTGCTTCAACTTCAAATGTGTAGATATGCTCTGTTAAAAGTTGATCTATATAATGCATTCTTGTCCCTCTGTTTGTGAGATCCTTCTGTTTGGCCGTGATGGAAATATGTACACGGACCATCTCACTCATATCATCACCCGTTTCTTCGTTAACCAGCATGATACAAGCCTTAAATCTCAAGGATGTAGGAAGAGGCGACTCATTCAACTTGATTTTCAAGGAACCCCCAGCAGTAGCTCGGTGATTAAAGCACGCAGGCACTTGTGTACCGGGTAAGATCGCAAAATCAGAAGTCGATGTGTGCATGATGAGATATCTGGCTTCTTGATTCAAATTGAAGCATTTGGAGAAGCTGAGACGAATCTTTGGATTGTTAAAGGAACAATCCAGTCTCTCAAGGGACTTACAATTATCTGCAACTATGTCAGATAGCGAATCTGAAAGTTGGGGGAGTGATACCAGATTATTGCAGTTGTAGAGTCTAAGTTTATGTAAACGAGACATTCCCCTGACCCATGGAGGAACTTCTTGTATATCTTCGCTTACCAAATGCAGCTCTGTGATGATGTCATGAGCATGCGGGAATTCCTTGAGGCTTTCAAAGTATGACATAGAAAAATAAGAAAGACAAGACCATGACATGATCGACAAAGGAACTTCTTTTATTGCAGTTCCTTTGAGGTAGAGATCCTGAATGCTTGTGGAGATCTCAGGAAAACTTTTCAACTGCGAGCAATCTGTGAGATCAAGTGTACGGAGAGACTCCAAGTTGATGTTGGTTGGAAGAGCCTCTAGCTTTGAGCATCCACCCATTCTCATCTCATCCAATTGTTGAAGGTTTCCTATAGAGGAAGGAAGCTCCACCAGACTTGAGCAGTTAGATAGAACAAACCCTTTGAGATAAGTGATATCTCCAATAGAGTCGGGAAGTTTCACGAGACTTGAGCATCCGCTAAAATCCAGTTTCATCAGATTTGTGGTAGTTCCAATAAGAGGAGAGAGGTCTAGTCGACTTCTGTAATAATAGCTATCCACCTTCCAGAGCTTAGTTCTGTAATAATAGCGATCCACCTCCCAGAGCTTAGTCACATTCTTGATATTGGGGAGGTGATCCAAAACACGCGAACAATATCTTAGAAACAATTGCCAGCACCCATCAATAGAGGATGGGAGCTTCACAAGACTTGAGCAATCATTGAGATCTAATATCTGGAGATTGGTCGCATTCTTAATAGAAGAAGGGATTTTCACCAGACTTGAGCACCCATTGAGATCTAGATTCCGGAGACTGGTAAGTTTTCCAATAGAAAAGGGGAGCTTCACAAGATTTGAGCAATCAGAGAGATCTAAAAACTGGAGATTGGTCGCATTCTTAATAGAAGAAGGGATTTTCACCAGACTTGAGCACCCATGGAGATCTAATTTCTGGAGACTGGTGAGTTTTCCAATAGAGGAAGGGAGCTCCACTAAACTTGAGCATCTTCGAAGACGTAATTCTTCAAGATTAGTTGCAGTTGAAAGATCGGGAAGCTCTTTCAGATCTTCAGATAAACACAAATCCATCCACCTGAGATTTCTAAGTGGCTGCATAGACAAATAAGAAAATGTTGATACGATTGGTATTTAAACACACGCAGACACACAAAAAGAAACTAGTCGTAGAACCAATAAAAATGGAGTTGGTAAGTAACGCAAATACGTATCCAATTGAAATTTTCCATCAAAATTACTTACTTTAGTTCCTTCCCATAGCTTCTGAAGCTTGCTGTAATGCATTTCTAGTTCGACGAGAAACTCCGGATTAAAAGTAGAAGGCAAACATATATTCTGGAACTTCTCCCATATCAGTGATCTAATCTTTTCAGAATGATAAATCAGACGTTGCGGTAATGATCGCAATCTCTCAGGATGAGGATGACCATTACACTTGATTCTTATGAATTGGAGATCAGACATTCTTTCAAGTGCTTTTTCACATATATTCAACTCTTCCCCAGTCTCAGATAAATCTAAATTTATCCCTATAAAAAGCTTATTATCCTGAAAAAAAGAACCATAAGAAATATAAGTAGAGATGGTTAGTTATCAAATAAACTCAATTTGTAGGGACCAAAGCAATGCCAAAACTTATTATTGTATCTTCATTGAGCACTTCACGTATATCTCTTGCATCAACCAAAAGCTGACGTTTCGCAATGCCATGAACAAATTTCTTACGAGAAGTTTCTCTTCCAAATTGTTCTAGCAGAGTATGCATATTTATTCTTCTCATGCCAATAGATATAAGAGATCTCTCAGCCAAGACATGAAGACCTTGCCTCACATCCAAGAACTTATTTGCAAGAATCTCTTCCACTTCATGAGTTGTTCGATTATTGAAAAGGCAGGCTATATAAAGAAATAAATATTTATCTTCATCACATAAGGCATCGTAACTGAACTTTATAATGCTCTCTATTTGTCCATCAAGGCGATTCTTTAAACTTGGTAGTATCCTTTTCCACTCCTGCTTGGACATTCCCCACAAAGCAGAGCCTAGAACCTTCAATCCCAAAGGGAGTTCACCAGCAAGGTATGTAACTTCCTTAGCAAGCTCATAGAAACCATCATCTGGGTGCTTTTGTCCAAACACGTGCATACAGAAGATTTGAAAAGCCTCGTCACTTGATGGAAAATTCACTTTGTAAATATGATTGATCCCATGGGCATTCAAAACTCTTAGATCTTCTGTTGTTATAATAATCCGACTTCCAAGACCAAACCATTGAATTTCTTTCGCCAAGGCATCTAGTTGTCCTAATTGATCCACATCATCAAGAACCAGGAACACTTTCTTGTCTTTCAACCGTTCTTGCGCCACTCCTAAATGAGAAATCATCATATCTTTCTGATTGATAATCTGAGACAACATTTGGTTTTGTAGTTGCAGTTGTGCACTGTACTCATCCAAACCACGTCTTGGATAATATCTTTTGATATCGACCATGAGTGCACTAAGTTGGAATCTGCCGGAGACTTGGTTTAACAGAACTCTGGCGATGGTTGTCTTACCAATCCCAGGCGGTCCCCAAATACCAATCATCCTTACTTCATCCAAATCTAGGCGTAACAATGGTTCCATCCTTTCCATATGAGCTCTCATCCCAACTAAACCATCGAAATCTCTTGATGGTGTGGAGTTATTCAACATGTTTGAAACATCAGTGGCTATTTTTTCGATCATGGCCGCTTCATTGCTCCTAACATTGATGGATATCAATTAAAACTGTTAATTAGTCTAGTCATGAAAAATTCTGATACACATCCAAAACATATGTATTTTCTTGTCTTGATATTTTTAAAAAGCTACAAATAAACTCTAGTAAGTAAATATATATTAAGGAGAGTAAGAATCAAGAGGACATACCAGTTGCAAGAATGCTCTCCGGCGATTGTGGCCACACGCTCCAAAGCTTTTCTCCATCTCTCAGTACGCTCTTTTGTTTTACCTTTACATGTTTTTCTGAAGGCTTCTCCAAAATCGTCGGTCTGTTTCTTTATGTCAGTAGGATCAACGTCATAGAAAATAGTCATCACTATCTGACCCAACTCTTCCCTGCATTTCATGATCTCCGCCAACTCATCAAGACACCACGAAGAAGATGCATAGTTCTTGGAGAGCAAGATGATTGCGATCTTTGATCCTCTGATAGCTTCTATTAGCTCAGGACCGATTGACTTACTCCTCGGTATATGATTATCAATGAATGGGTCGATTCCCTTTCTCCTGAACACTACAAGGATGTGACTAAGAAAGGTTCTTCGGACATCTGGTCCGTGGAAGCTCGGGAAGACATGGTGTTTCCAGTTTCGAGACAAAGAAGTTGGAGGAGATGGAAGAGATAAAGAAGAAGATTTAGTATCTTTGTTATCTTGTTGGAAACTGACTTTTGTAAAACTCGTGAAGAAGCCTACTGCGGCTGTGACTGAGTCAAGGAAAAAAAGAAGAATTTATTAGTATGGTAAAGAGTGGATCAAGAGTTAAGATGGACGGAGGAAGGATTAACAAAGAGGAAGACCGTTGACGACGCTGTTGGCACAGAAACTCCATGGATGTTTCCAAGATAACTCATCCGGAAGAGTTGGAATCAATCTGCAATTCTCACCATCGTACATTGTGCATATCTTTCGTCTTTTAACAGATTCGTTTGAGGAGGATTCCACATCCTGACTCGTTGCTTTCCTCTTGGAAAATACAGAACCCATTGATGAATTCAAGAAGATTCACTGCAGCAATCAAGAAATGGGCTCAAAACAGAAACCAAAAACAAATAAACCATCTCAGCATAATCATCAAGAACCAGTCCAGCATAATCATCAAGAACCACATTGATATAAACTTAAGTAAAACCTAAAAATCGTTGGAATTTAGTTCAGACAGTGAGAAGTAAAAGAGAAAATCTCCAGAAGACGAGAAATCTCACCGACGCAAGAAAAGACGAGAAATCTCTAGGAGTGGAAGAATCTTGAGGACTCTCTCGGATTTGCCTTTTGTTTGGTTCAGAGAGGAATTTTGTAGTTGAAACAATTTGTGTGAGTGGAGGAACGATACTCTTTGACACAGTATAGTGATGATATTTCATGGAAAATATTGCTACCGACAAAATCATTATTGTCCCTATTAATAGTATTATGTGGGCTCACCATATTCATTGAATTTCTTATTTTTTTTATCATTCTAATTTCAATCAATTTTTTAAAAGATATTGGAATTGTGTTTGCTAATTAAAAAAATGATTAGGAAATCTAACGTGCAGGAGTTTTTTAGGATACATAGTTACTGATTTTGACAACCAAACAGGTTTGCATTGGTTGGCTTGGAGGAAATTGTGTCGGTATAAATCGAAAATATGATTTGGTTTCCAAATCATTTTTAGAGCAATTTTCTTTTTTCGGCGTTTATTAGCTTTTTCTTAATTATTATTTTTGAAAGTTTAAAAGAAATATATCATCAAAAATCTAACCCCATGGATCAAATGAAGTCTTACTCCTTTACTTATGGGTGGAGAAGTATCATATCGGCTACACCTTTGGTTAGCAAGAAATGATTTAAAATTTTGGATCAGGATATACAACATTAGATTAGAATGAACCTTCGTTAATTATATATAAAAAAATTAATATAATGCATATTGTCAAAAAAAAGATTTTGAAAAGATTTTTGTTCTAAATATTCCATAGAAAAAGAATGAACAACAATTATTGGGGGGGGTTATTAATTAATGAAGAGAGGATCAACATTCCTCTTCAATTTTTTCTTCTGTCACCATTCAAAATCTAATCTAAATGTTTTTTTCTTTCAGAACACAACTAGTTTTTTTTATATCATAAGTAAAAAATATTTTAGAAAACACTACATGGAATTAACATGATTCATGACATAACAATGAGTTCTCGATCATCATAGTTCTTACATAATATTTTTTAACATAAATATTTTACATTAATAATATTTTGCATCAACAAGTAGGATAGGGAATACCACAAAATCTTAGGACCATGCGAGCTTACGGGGAAGTGACATATTTATTAAAAACTGGATTCCTAATGAAATCACAAAAACATGGTTATTGTGCTTTCATTATGGTTTATCTCCGTCAAGTATCGCTGGTATACATCCTGTGATCTCAATTTGGGTGCAAGGTGGTTTTACCGAATTTACGAGCACGTATGATTTGATTGGAGCCAGAAATGACATGAGGACTGCAACAAATGTGATGCAAACTAGTGTTGTACACTTCATGTCTTCACTTTCTCTTCAATTCCAATGTTTTCCTTTTCTGTGTTTAAAGAGTTTATTTAAGATTTTGATTTACTGTTTTTAGTGATAGTGAAATTATTATATATTGACGAGGATCTGAACTTGTAATCGAAAAGTGTGAGATTGTGCAATGAATGTGTGGATTCTGGCTCAATAGGTTTTTTCTAGTCAACAAAATTAATTAGAAAAATATCAAATAGGAAAAGCAAACCGTACAATATAAGTCAATATTTAGTAGATTCTCTTTTCTTTTTTTTCTTTTTCTTTTGGTCAAATTTTTAAATTTTTCTTTTGGTCAAATGTTTAGATATTTAATATGAAAAGGAGATATGTTATAGTTGATAATATTCTGCATAAATCAAACATTTATAATTATATGAAATTTATGATATCCAAAAAATAAAATAAAAACTTGCAAATATTCGTGATGGAAAACATAGCTAAAAGGGTTTATAAATTTAGGGATTATTAAGTAAAATATCTAAACCACTCTTTTTTTTAATTAGAAAAATATTTCTAAATTAAATTTAAATTTTGAAACCAATTATTTTTTCAATGATCAATAACATAAAATATGTTTAGTTTAAATCCTAATTAAGATACCCTTAATTTTAAATTTTTGTTGATTTTAAAAATTTTGGTAGACTATAGTAACACTTCTATCCCTTTATTATTATTTGCTTTATTATTATTTATGAATATGTGAATTTGGCTTTAGACTTTATGTTTTTTATTTGTTGATAATGTCTTATGCTTTAATTTTAAAAAGGCAAGCGGATCCCAATTATTTTTACAAAAGAGTCCACTCTAGTACAAAAACCCATAAAAACTCAAAGAAGAATCTAGTTAAACCCAATTTAAAGGTAGTAAAGTCCAAACTGGTTGTAGCCCGCTGAGTTGAAAAAGGTGAAGCGAAGCGATGCAGTCTTCGAAGAAGTTCCGATTCAGTGGAGGGACATCCAGTGTTGCATGATTTCACTTTCACACGATATGGTTTTTGACAATGCCTTTAATATGAGCAATGTTAGAGTTTGGTGACCGTGGATGTTACACACAGAGTACATTTATTCCTCTTTTTCCGGAACTCCTAGATAGAGCACTTAAGCTACCTATTTGTTACTTGCCAAGGAAACTATATCATATAGGAGCAGATTCTAGTCGGTGATGGTTTACAAATGGCGAATCTTGGTAAACAACCTAGACCAAATGGAGTATGAGTCCATGCACAAAATAGATAGTCTCGACTCAGACGCCTGATTGCAGAGTAAACAACTTAGATCAACATGAATCCCCCAAGAAAGAAGGCGATCTCGGGTGGGACATCGATGTAATTCCACGTTAGAATATGTTCAATAACTGTAGTGTATGTTTTTGCTCACGTTAGACTAAGAGAGCAAGGAACATACATTATGGTACCAAGCCCCATCAACTTTGAAAAACTCTAACCTGGATGTTTTTGCTCACGACCGATATCGGTACTAGCTAGTACCATAAAAGGAGATGCCAATACGACCTTTTTCCACAGAAGCGTCATCGCTCACGCTCAGCGGAACAACATTCACTGCCTTCGTACCTCTGCAGGCACTCTGATCACTGAGGTTTCTCACCTTAAAGCAATGGTTGTTGATTTCTACCGCCTTCTTCTAGGTTCTGTGAACCCATCAATCTCCCCTCATTCGCTCCATCACCTCCGCCTTATCCATCCTTTCAGAAGCTCCTCCGCCATCAATCATCTCCTTTCCGCCATTCCCTCTCCTGTGAGCATCATCGCCACCGTCTTCCACCTTCCCACTAATGAGGCCCCAGGCCCTGACGGTTTGCCAATCGACTTCTATCGTGCATGTTGGCCTATTATTGGGCATGATGTGGTTTTAGCAGTTCTTGAGTTTTTCAGGTCAGGTAATCTTCTTAAATAGCTGAACGCCACAGCCATCTCCCTGATCCCTAAAGTCACAGGAGCAGACAATCTCAAAGATTTTCGCCCCATCTCTTGCTGCAATCACTTCTACAACATCATCTCTTCCATTCTCGCAGGGCGCTTGAAGCTTTTCTTCCCTCAGGCCGTTCAGAACAACCAAGTAGGATTTGTCCAGGGTCGTCAACTTTGTGAGAACATCCTTCTTGCTTCTGATCTCATCAGTGACTTCAACAAGCATGGTCCCATTTCTCACGGTTGTCTCAAGATTGACCTGACCAAGTCCTTCGATAATCTTCACTGGGACTTCATCCTCCGGCTTCTCAGAGCGTTCGACCTCCCCAAAATTTTCATAGGTTGGATCCGTGAGTGCATCACCTCCCCCTCATTCTCCATCAACTTCAGTAGTGATCTGACAGGCTATTTCCAAGGGAGTAAGGTTCTTCGTCAAGGAGACCCTATCTCCTCTTATCTCTTCGTTCTTGCCATGGATGTTCTATCTAAGAGACTTGATGCAGCAGTCGCCTCCGGGGACATCTGCCTCCATCAGTCCTGCCTAAATCTGGTGATATCCACTTATCCTTTGCTAATGATATGTTGATATTAATTCTTCGATGGTTCGGATCATTTCCTCCAAGCTATTCTTTCTGTTCTTGATGATTTTTTCAGGATGTCCGGCCTCGATATCAATCTCCTCAAGTCCACCTTGTTCCTCGATGGCAACAATCCCGCCCTTCTTCATGATATGGCTACCACTTACGATCTCGCCGAGGTCTCTTTCCCAGTCAAATATCTAGGAGTTTTGTTTCTTCCCACTAAGATGCGACCTCAAGACTTCCAGCCCCTGCTCGACCGCATCAACTCCAGATTCACCTCTTGGACCAACCGCCATCTTTCCTTTGCCGGTCGTCTCCAGTTGATTCAGTCGGTTATCTATTCCGTCGTCAGTTTTTGGACCTCTATTTTCATGCTCCCAAACTCGTGTCTCCTAGCCATCGAGAAGCTCTGCAATGCTTTCCTTTGGTCTGGGTCCACTCTCTCTGCGAAGAATGCTAAGATCAGTTGGGACTCTGTCTGCACCCCCAAGAGTGCTGGAGGCCTTGGTCTTCGTCGCCTCGCTAAGTGGAACAACGTTCTCGGACTCAAGCTCTTCTGGCTCCTATTCACTAACTCGGGGTCTATTTGGGTCTCATGGATCAAGAACCATCTCATAGGCTCTAACTCCTTTTGGGATGTCTCACCTTCTTACCCTCATGGCAGCTGGATGTGGCGTCGCATTCTCAAGCTCCGACATATAGCGAGGTCATTTCTCTTTTGTCGTATTGGTATGGGTAACATTTGTTCTTTTTGGCAGGATAACTGGACAGGTAGGGGCCCCCTTATCCTCTTGATCGGCCAACACCACATTCGTCTCACAGGTATCCCTGCCGATGACACTGTTTCCCAGGCAATTCAGCATGGTCATTGGCTCATCTCCTCTAGGAGCCGTAACCATGTGCTATCCTTCCTCCGCAACATCCTTCCGCCCGCTAATGCTCTTCTTCATCCATTGACCAGAGACTCCTTTGTTTGGACCGCGGATTTAGCCGAGTCCCACATCCACACATCCCCGGGTAGATTCTCCATCCCCAAAACCTTCAGAGCTCTCAATCCTCATCCACTAGAAGTACCCTGGCATAAATCCATCTGATTTTCGGGTCGCATACCCAAACACGCTTTCACTTGTTGGGTCATGGCTCGAGATAGACTCCCGACTCGAGATAAGATTCGACGTTTTTCTCCTCAGGCTCCCTCTTCTTGCGTCTTATGCAATGCAGCTATAGAGACAAGGGAACACCTTCTTTTCACTTGCCCTATTCCCATTATCTCCTTACTACTGCCTTACGCACAATTCCTCCTGATTTAGACTTCCATTCTGTTTTGCAGTGGCTCCCCAATTCTACTAATGACTCTTCCTTGAAGCTCATCTATCATCTCCTTTTCCAGGCCGTTGCATACTTGCTTTGGCGGGAGAGGAATGCACGTATTCACATCGCGACTTCAAGACCTCCTGCCCAACTTCTGAAGGAGATCTCCACCATCGTCAAGTCCAAGCTCCTTGCGATCACTCACTCCACTCCGCCGCGAGACCCCTCTCTCCTCCAAGTTTGGTTCTGCCATCACTCCTCCTCCATCCCCACCGCCGCCACGGCTATCATCACTACCAATCCATCTATTTTCACCTCGAGTCACATATTTCAGTAGCTGTACTCTTTTTCCTTCCCACGATTTTGTCCCAATTGGGTTTTCCGTGACATTGTTTTAATGAGGCAGCTACTCTTTCTCTCTCATTTTTATCTCTCTTCATTTTGTATCTTATTCTCCTATTCTTTCATTTGTAAACTTCTTTTTTTGCTTTAATAAAATTAACCGGTTAAAAAAAAAAAAAAACTCAAGTCAACGAGTAAAATTTATATATTTTAACACAAGAATCATCAGATTGTGAGGATGTCATTCTTCATCGAGCATAACACAACACAAATAAATTTGAGGTTCACGAAAAAACTACTACCGTTATCTAAAGGAGTCTCAACTAATTAAAATAAACATTTAACAGAGACTCCAAGTCATATCCATTTTATAAAATGAGAGATCTTATGATGCATAAAAACACAAAAAACATTGATAAGAAGTATTTTTCTAATCGAGAGAGATATTACTGACACTGCAAACAAACAATATAATGTTCCAATACCAAAAGTAAAATCTACCTGTTCTCGATGGATACGTTAGCAATAAGTTTCTACAATCTAACGGATACTACATCAAGAGGATAGTATGGTTGTCAATACAACACTATTTAAGAAACATTTCTAATTATAAATGGTACTTAGATCATGTCTACTTCCCATGTATATATCACTTAACTTAATTAATGATTTTCATAGGTAATAATATCAATTTATCACAAAAGAATTACAAAAAAACATATACTTGCCTGGTTATCAAATTTTGGCCACAGTTAGAAATCTCCTTGGCGTCCATGATAATATGGACACCTTTTGAAGAACATACCTGAAAAAATCAAAATTAGTCTTTACTTCAAGCTGCCACAAAAGTAATGCTAACACACAGAATTTTCCTAAGAAGTTGGAAGCTTATTCAAGAACTTGTCCTGTCGAAATTAAAATTGGTAATTACGTTCTCGTCAATGCCTCCTACATGTGATTTGCATATCAACTAATTACGAACAAGTTTGAAAGAGCACATACCTGTCACAGAAGTCTGCTACACTTGCAAATCTCTTCAGAGTCTCTAAAATTTGAACTCCTTCTCAAGTATACCTGAGGATAAAAGAATAGTCTTTACTTCACGTAGATGATTAATTTAATTCATAGTTTGCTTTCGATTCATCTTCTTGTCAAGAAATCATTTTCTCATGACTACTTTCAGTCGTTGGTTGTTCTTTTCATCCAACAAATTTAAAACTGACCGATCAAGTGTTTGGCTTTTAACTCGTGAGGTAAAGTAATGTATAAGCTTTCGAATCATTGTCTTTTTGAGCTGTTAGTTATTGAAAAAACCCTTTTATGTTATGAGTCTCTCTTTCCATCCAGCAAGTTGAATCTGACCCATATGTATGTCCTAAAACGTTCTTAAACGGTGGGTAAAATCTGGCCGATATTGTTTTTGTCTTAAAACGACCCTAAGCCGCGGGTACAAATTGCCTTTGCCTTCAAATCTTATCAAAAGAGTTAAACTGTTCCACTGCCCTTTTCTGAGACTTCTAAGCCTTTCTAAGCCCATGCCGATGAAAAAATAGAAATTTGGTTCAACGGATATATTTCTAAGAGAAAATCATAGTTTATGACATTTGGTTCAAAAAATATATTTTTCTCTATTTTTTTTTTAAAAAAAATTTCTTAATTTGGGAGAAAATACAGAAATTTTTGTAGAGAGACAACATGCGTTACCTAACAGATAATTTTCAAACATTTTAATTATATTTTTCTAGGTAGCAAACCCTAAACAAGATCTCAATCAGTACAACAATGACATGAAATTAAAAACCCTAACACAAGATCGCAATTAGTACAACAATTATATGAACTTAAAACCTTTAAATAAGATCATGATAAATTCAACGATTACACGAACTAAAAACCCTAAAATAAGATCATGACCAGTACAACGATTACACGAACTAAAAACTGTAAAAATAATTAGCAATCAGTAAAACATAAGAACGATTACATAAACTAAAAAATCCTATAAAATTTTGAGAAAATTATAAAATTGTTGAAAATAATAATTATTTATTAGATAAATATCTTCCAATTTTTTATGTTAACCGACATTACAAAGTCGGTTTTACTTCCCTATATATAGAGGTGTTGTACGCAAAGTTAAGTGGGATTAATTACAACAATCTTTCATTTTATTATCTCTTTATCTATCACTTTCTCTTTACCCTCTTAATAATTAATAACAAATATAATATATAATATAATATTATTTACAACACGTTATCAGCACGACCGCTTATCCGATTTAAGTCCGAGCTAATCTCTATCCGAGATTCCGATCCTTATCCAATTTAAGGTATAATCTAAGGTATGATTTAATTTATTGTTAAATCATTTTAATTCATAAATTATTATTTATATGGAAGGTTCTACCTTTTAATTATGGAAGGCTATCCTCAAATATAGAGCTCGCCTCACTCACATAGGCTATGCCTCAAATATATGAGCTCGCTCCTCACTCACATGGAAGGCTATGCCTCCTAAATAAATTTAAATTATTTTTATTAATTTATAACTTATGATTTAAATTATTTCGTCATCTATATATATTTATATATATTATTAYATATGTGTAGATAACATGTCAAATTTGGCAAAGCTCGATATCGCTGCCCTTGATATATCTGGAAATAATTATATGACATGGGCATTAGATGCAAAGATGCATTTAAAAGAACGTGACGCATCAATTACAAAAACGGTCCCGAAGATAAAAAAGCGATATATTTTTACGTCACCACCTCCATGACAACTTAAAATTGAATATATCACAAAGAAGATCCTGCAGATCGCAATCACTAAAGATAGTTTGATCACCAAAAATATGTGATCTTACCAAAAGCTGTGAGTGGTTAAACCTCCTCAGGTTTATGGATTATAAAAGTAGGTGATTATAATTCGCGTTGTTGAATTACTTCAAGATGATGTTATGTGGAGAGAAAATAACCGATAATGATATGATCGAAAAAACTCTCCAAACATTTCATCCTGGAATGTATCACTACAACAACAATACGAAAAGGTTATACTGTATTCGAGTTAATGAATACACTTAGCTGCCGAGCAAAATAATGAACTCGTGATGTTAAATTATAAGATCCTGTCGGACGAACATTCCCTGCGAATGTCGATCCTCATCCAAACAAGATAATTGGCAAGGACAAGGACGAGGTAGGCGTGGTCGTTCGCGATGCGAGCAGAGGTGGACAAGGAAGGGGATTCAACAATAGTTACAACATGGGAAAGCCAACAAAAATAACAAGAAAAACGATCAGCGGTAACTACCCAAAAGAAAATATATGTTACAGATGCGGAATGAAAGGCCATCAGACGTACTATCGTACCTAAACATCTCTGCGCCGATCAAGAATCCCAAAAGGCAAAGGAGAAAAATGGCGAAACTAATTTTGTCTCTCGATGACGACCTTCATTCGATAATACTCATCTTGATATATGGATTTTCTCGTTGAACCGAGTGATGTTAACRRKWATAAGATGAGTAAGACAATGTAATATAATGTAATATATTGTCTAAGGTCGATGTAAAATAATGTCTTCCTGAAGAAGACTATAAAATAAAAGGTTTAATGTATAATATATTTTATATTGTAATATAATGTTTAATATTATTTAAAATGAACCATTTTTATTAATAATACAAGMGATTACAAAGAACACCATTACATAAAATAATAAAACGACATTAACAATAAACTCTCCGTGGGTATACTCCCCAACGAAGAGACCATAAATACAAACAATAATTAAAACTAAACAAATCATTAAGCAAAATCTAAACATCTTCAAAACTAAAACTAAATGAATAAGAAGAGATGAGATTTTTGTGTGAATAAATAAATGAATGAATGAGTGTATTTATAGATTGAAATTTTTTTTTCTAGCCGTTGGAAAAGAGTAAAATTTTTTGAAAAATAAAAAATAAAATTCATCATAACCGTTGGAGAAGAATCCGACCGTTGGTGATAAATTGAAAATCAATCTGAAATTTTATATGTGATCAGTTAAATTTTAACAGTTTCAGATAAATAATTGTAATAATTTTTGGATAATATGATAATAAATATTGTTTTAATATTTTAAACATGTTTTAATGTATCTCCTATTTATTTTGACCCAGAAGATGTCAAAATTTGTGAACGGAGATGGAGATATATGTCGCGAGATAGTGCAGCGCACTGCGATATTAAAAGATAAAAATATTTCTCCGATCTAAAATTAAAAGTAAATTTATATCGAAATGCAAAAATTATTATGGGTTCGGAGCCAATTCTCAATGCTGAGGAACAAAGTTTGAAATAAATGAGGCATTATATTCCCCAAGTCATACAGAAATTTGTTAAGTTTCAAAGATATCAGAAGAAATGGATATCATGTGAAACGAATAAAAATGGCATTGAATATCTTTGTATCACAAAAATAATTTGGAGAGAAAATATATATTAGAAGAAGCTGCTTTTTCTTCGGTGTATTCCACAAAATTAATATGATTGAATCATATGCCGATAAACGAAGTTTCTGATATATTTAAAGTATGGCATGAAAGACTGGGTCATCAGTTGATTATGATGAGAAAAATTGTGGAAAATTCTAGTATTCCATTGAAAGACCAGAAGATCTTTCAATCAAATGAATTTTTATGTGATGCATGTTCTCGAGGAAAACTTATAATTCGGCCATCACTAGCTAAAATTGGAAATGAATCACCAAAATTTTTAGAAAGAATACATGGTGATATATGTGGACCGATCCACCCATCATGCGGACCATTTCAATATTTTATGGTATTAATTGATGCATCAGTAGATGGTCCCATGTGTCTTTGACGACACGAAATATGGCATTCTTGATTTATTTCCCAAATAATCGAGGTTAAGAGCACAATTTCTGATTATCTATCAAGAAAGTAAGACTTGATAATGCTTGAATTGCATGACCTTTAATGATTATTGTATGTCAGGGGATCGATGTTGAACATCCGGTGCCCCATGTTCATACAAAATGGCGGCGAATGTTTGATTAAGCGGTTGCGATTAATTGCTGACGTAATAATGAGAACAAAACTCCCAATTTACTGCATGGGGACATCTATCTTGCATCTTCGGCGTTGAATCAAATTCGACCAAGTGCATATAATAAATATTCCCCATTCTGATTAGCATCAGTCGGCCTATATCGCATCTCGTGTTTTTGGATGTGGATATATGTACTATTAGCACTCCCGTCTAAAATGGGACAACGGAGATTGGGTATTTATGTTGGTTATCGTCACCAAGTATAATTCGTTATCTCGAACCTGTGGTGATATGTTTACTTCGTTTTGCTGATTGCCATTTTAATGAAAATGAGTTCCCATCGTTAGGGGAGGAATTGAAACTCAAAAGATATCACATGGTATTCACCATCGTTGATATCTCTGGATCCTCTGAAACAACGTGAACTCGAAGTGCGAAAATTGTACATTTACAAAATATGGCAAGCGAGTTACAGCGGGTTTGTGGATCGAAAAGGGTGACAAAATCGTATATACCGGCTGCAAATGTTCCATCAGAATTGAAGTTCGCGAGAACAGATCGATCTTAATAAAATAAATGAGCCTAAAGTTCAATTTAAGAGAGACATGGGTTCTAAAGACAAAACTCCCAGGAAGAAAAAGGGAGAATCAGTTCACATAAAGAGGTTCTGAAGAAACCCAAAATGAGGAAAGTCAGAAGATTTAAATGAAATAGTTCGGAGAACTACAAAGAAAATATCCTGAAGAGGACACGATCTGAGAAAAATATGAGATGTCCATAAATTATGCCCAAAATGAAAAAGTATGGGAAAGAAATGAAATAGATGATGATGATGGAATTTTCTCATTTCGTATCCAAAAATGAAAATGAAAATGATGATCAGAACCAGGTCCATATCGAATCGGAAAAGACTGGGGAGAAATGGAAGATGGCCATGCAAAATGAATTAATCTCCTTAATAAGAGAAATGTTTTTGGACTGTGTCTACACCTAAAAATGTGAAACTGTAGGATGCAAGTGGGTATTCGTGAGAAAAAAGAAAATAATGAAGTCCAAGATATAAAGCCCGACTTGTTGCTCAGTTTTTCTCAAAACAGGAGTGATTATGAAGAAACATATTCTCCGGTAATGGATCTGATGCGTTCAGATATTTAATGAGTTTGACGTCCCAAAATCAGAAATGAATCTTATGGATGTAGTGACGCATATCTATATGGATCACTTGATAATGAAATATATATGAAAATCAGAGGGATGAAAATGCGAAGCATTGAGCTCAAGTCACGGATATATGTGCGGTCAATTACGATCACTTTCGGATTAAAAGCAATCCGGACGCATGTTGTCGTTTAGCGAATATCTTTTAAAGAAAGGTTATGTGAATAATACGATATGTCCATGCGTTTTTATAAAAATCCTTGAGCAGTTTGTGATCATCATTGTTTATGTTGACGACTTGAATATAATTGGAACTGGAGATTGAAGAAGCAGAAATGATATGAAATCAAAATTTGAAATGAAAGATCTTGGAAAGACAAAATTTTGTCTTGGACTCCCAAATAGAACACCTCGAGATGGAATATTAGATGCGTCAATCATTATGGAAAATTACTTAAGCGTTTTAATATGGATAAAGCACTCCATTGAGTACTCGATGGTTAACAGGCTTCGATGTTGAAAGATCATTTAGACCATGTGAGGATAACGAAGAAATATTGGGTCTGAAGTACCTATATGTGTGGAATGGTGGATAATGTATCTTGAGTGCAGCGACAGATATAGCTTTTCTTCTAATCTTGAATATAATTAAATGCTCCCAAGACATTGGAGCGGAATAAAACATATTTTAGTTATCTCAAATCATTGACTTAGGATTATATTATCACAGAAACTTCGAAATCACGCCTTGTTGGTTTTGCGAGATCGGGTTATTTATCGGATCCACATAAGGCGAAGATCTCAAGCAGGGGTATATATTCCTGATAGAGGAACTGCAATCTCATGGCGATCTCGAAACAAACACCGGTCGCACTTCATCCAATGCAGATTATCGCACTCCATGAAACCTCAGAACGTGTGGCCGATCTACGATCAAGATATTCAAGAAGCATAATCATGAAAGTTAACCCACAATCATATTCAAGATAATTTCATGTGTCACACAAAGTTATTATATCAAGAGATGACAAAGATATCCACCAAGATTTTTCTCTTATACTCAGAACTCGAAAAATGGAGAAGTCAATATTGAATACATTCGCTCCAATGACAATTCAGATCTCCTACGAAGGCGCACGACCACAATATTCAAAAAGCATGTTCACAAGATCGATGCGCCATCTACGAGATTTATGAATAAAAGCATTTTCCAGAGGAGAATACGTTATCGCATCTTTTTTCCTCGCGCTTTTATCCCATGCTTTTAACGATGACAATAAATAAAATGTGTTGAAAATAATAATTATTTATTAGATAAATATCTTCCAATTTTATGTTAACCTATTACAAAGTGCTTTACTTCCCTATATATAGGTGTTGGGCTGGGATTAATTACAACAATCTTTCATTTTATTATCTCTTTATCTATCACTTTCTCTTTACCCTCTTAATAATTAATAACAATATAATATATAATATAATATTATTTACAACAAAAATTACCTTCTCTGGAAACATTTTAGTTGTAACATTTTCTAGACACTTTCCGTTGATCCGTCAGATTATTCCAATCGGACGGTCCAGGATTTTCCACAGTTTACAATTAGTGTACAGAGAAAACGTCGTCGTTTTCACATCTCTGTTGTTTCCATTGTTTTCCTCTGCTAAACATAGAATTAGTATCGAAGACTTGATTTCGTTTCTCTCACTCCGAGAGAATAAGGAAGACGAAGAAGAAGAAGGTGACAATGGCGTACGTTAGTATGGGTGAAGCTCACCGACGGATCACTGAATACTTAAACCGTTTCTGCGACGCCGTTTCGTACCAAGACTCTTCTACACTTTGCCGTCTCCTTTCTTTCTCTTCCAATTCTCCACCTCTTCTCTCACTCGCCGACGCACTCAACGTATTCCAGGTGCGTAAATTCGCTGATTCACCTGTTTAATGGAGACCCATGATGTTAAATTAACAGCTTGAAACACTGGAGTATGTTCCTGCGATTAGTGGCATGATCCTTATGTTGATAAAGTTTGTAGTTTGTTGGTTCGATTTCGATCCAGGATGCTTACAATATGTTCCGATTGGTTACTCGTATGAGTTTTGAATTTAGGGCTCCAAACACTAGGAGCATGATCTTTATGTTAGCAAAGTTTGTATCTTTTAGGTTCAATCAGTTTTAATCTAGGATCCTTACAAGTATGATTTTCCAATTGGGTCCTCCTACTTCACCAATGAGTATGGATTTCTAATTTAGGGCGTGAAACTGTGTGTGATTGAGTTGTTGTAGTAAACGCTTTCTGTCTATGTTTGAGTTTATGAGTATGGATTCTAGATTTAGGGCTTGAAACTTTCTCGATTTATATGTAGAGAGCTGTGAAAGGGCTGAATCCTTTGAATTTTCCTTTCTTTGACTAATACAGGATGCTAGCAGTTTGATTAGACAGTCTGATAAATTCTCTGAATATGGCGAGATTCTGGCCCATTTGTTTCGTTCTTTACAAAGTTACCGAGTTGGGAATCTAGTCGAAGCATACCTTGCTTTCGAGAAGTTTGCCAAGTAAAGTATTCCTGTTCCTCTCTGCTCCTCTATTGATGTCTAATTTGATTTCAGGGTTTTACCTGTTGTAGAATAGATAAGCCCTTTTTTTCGTGTGTGTGTTCACAGTGTCTGATATTTGTTGGATTCTATAAGTGCAGCGCATTTGTTCAGGAGTTTCGTAATTGGGAATCTGCTTGGGCATTAGAAGCTCTGTATGTAGTTTGTTATGAAATTCGAGTTCTTGCGGAAAAGGTAGTATTTCATTTGTATATCCCTTATTGAAAATCTTACACTTGTTTAGTTTCATTGCGTTGAGGACTCAGTTCTGAAAGCATGATTTTTCCAAATGGAAACGCAGGCTGATAAAGAGTTAACTTCTAATGGAAAATCTCCCGAGAAATTAAAAGCAGCTGGATCTCTTCTCATGAAAGTTTTTGGAGTTCTTGCTGTAAGTTTTCCCTTCTATCTATCTATATATCTTCAGGAATATTAGTTTATGTTTGTGTTCAGTTTCTTTTTTGGCTCCTTATGTAGTTTTAAACTGTAGGGGAAAGGTCCAAAACGAGTCGGAGCATTATATGTGACTTGTCAATTGTTCAAGACCTACTTTAAGGTGATATGCTTTCTAGCAACAGTTTGATATTCTGATTTGAAATGCTTTAACACCCACTCATATATAATCATTTGGAATTGATCAACCATTAAGTGGAATACTAAACAGGTGTCCCTAATTCTGTATTACAGCTTGGAACTGTCAATCTTTGTCGAAGTGTAATAAGAAGTATTGAAACTGCTCGGATATTTGACTTTGAGGAGTTTCCAAGAAGAGACAAGGTCTTGTGCAATTCTCTGCAAACAGTTTTAGTTTTTGGCCTCCCAATTCGGTTGCTTATTATCTTCTGTTTCTTCTTCACAAACACCAGGTCACATACATGTATTATACCGGACGTTTAGAAGTCTTCAACGAAAATTTTCCTGCTGTGAGTCACTAAGAGATTTTCTCATTCCATCACAGTTCATTTCGTAGTGTCAATCGAAATATTGATAGTAACATTTATATTTTTTTGGATCTTGCAGGCTGATACAAAGCTATCATATGCCTTGCAATATTGCAACCCCAAAAGAGAACGAAATATAAGGTCTGATTGTGGTTTTACTCTGTGATTACCTTACTCTTGCATTACATTACTTAATCAGCTTATGTGGCTTTTGTGTATCAGGATGATATTGAAGTATTTGATACCCGTGAAACTTTCAATAGGAATTATACCAAAAGATGAGCTCTTGCAAAATTATAATCTGCATGAGGTAACAACTTTCCTTTTGTTCTATGAAATTCTCTTCAATTATACGTTAAAATTTATTTCTCATCTGCGGGTGATATTATATCTCTCTTGATCCAACTTCTCTATGTGTCCAGTACACAAAGATTGTGCAAGCTCTGAGAAAGGGTGATCTCAGGCTTCTCCGACATGCTCTTCAAGAACACGAAGATCGGTATGTATTTCTTTCGACATCGTGCGTTGCTCATCTACATCCAAATGATAAGTCCTTGTGGTTACTCTAGTGCATGAGCATTGTACTTAGCGTAGGCTGCTTGTAGTGGATTATGGCTGTGCTGACAGCTCAGTAACAACTGGTTCTTAGGTAGAGAGCTAACATATTAAAAGAAAGTTGGGGCAGAAGGAGTTGGGATGTTCTGGATTTGTCTAGGGGTTAAGATTTGCAGTTGGGTCGAGAGTAGAGTTGCTTTCGTTAGTTAAGTGACGCAAGTCTCTCTATGATGATTATTTGGATTCTATCACCGAACAACTTAATATCGATCTAATACTCTTTGTACAGGTTCTTGAGGTCAGGTGTGTATCTTGTCTTAGAAAAGCTGGAGCTCCAAGTCTACCAAAGACTCATGAAGAAAATGTAAGCAAGATTAATATAACACAAGATATCAATCCATCCAAGATTCTCAGAGTACTTTAGTTTCATAACTCTTATATCAATGTTTCAGTTATATCATCCAGAAGCTGAGTGATCCAGCGAGAGCTCACCAGCTGAAGCTTGAAGTGATTGCCAAAGCACTAAGATGGCTAGAAATGGACATGGATCTCGATGAGGTTTCTTCTACGTTCCCACCCCATTCATTGCTTTTTTTGATTACTAGACTGAATTCTATAAACTCACAGTTCTCAAAATATTGTTTTTGCAGGTGGAATGTATAATGACGATCTTGATATACAAAAACCTTGTGAAAGGTTATTTAGCTCACAAGAGCAAAGTGGTAGTTCTAAGCAAGCAAGATCCATTCCCTAAACTAAATGGGAAGCCGGTTGGCTCATAGATATACCTTCACGTGCAAGCCCTGCAAATTCCGGGTTATTTTTGTTGTTGCATCAAGAAACCCTGTTTAAACCCGAGCTTAAATCTGATTATTTATTTCATGACTACTGATGATAGTGTGGTCGATTTTATTTTGCATAAGGAATGGTAGAAAAGTACGTACATACATATATGAACATTTAGATTCGTTTACCGCCTTGAATTTTCGTTATTTTTTACATCAATGAACACAGAGCTACCCCAAGAACGAAAGCAACAGAGAAGAATGAATATCCATGGATAAGAGAATGTTCTTAAAAGATTTCTTTGACATTGACACGATTGAAATCAATCAACCGACGAAACCTTGAAAGTTTTGAAAGAGTGCAAGAAGAGAAGAAAATGTAGATTTTCATAAATGCCTCTTTTACGGTAACCATTTTTATATTTACTCACTGTCCATTTGCAATTTTCAATTATATCTTTTTAAAAAATGAAACCAAAAACCAAATTTCTCTATTATTAAATCAATATTTTTCGTTTTCATCTTCGTATCTTCTTCTACTTCCGATTTTTTAAAATCTAAACCTCTAAAACTCAAAACTTGTGTTTACTTGCTTTGGAACTTGGATTTTTCGTCGATTATTGAAGAAGAATACTGGGTTTTGTTTCGTCCGTTTAAATCAATCCAATGTATGATCCTAAAAATTCAAAGCGAAAATTTGATGATTACGATTCATGATTAAATCGGCGTTGAGATCCTTAAAAAAAATGAAAAAACACGAAATCGAATCAATTCTTATTGTTGTACAAGGTTTTAGAAGGTTTTATAAACTGATTATAAAACTCAATTCTTATTATTTTACATGGTTTTAAAAGGTTCTATTAAGATTTTAGAAAGTTTTTTTAATAATGATTATAAAACTCAGTTCTTATTGTTTTACATGGTTTTATAAAGATCTTTAAAAGGTTTTAAAAGTTTTTATAAAAAAGAAAAATTTATAAAGATGATTGCATTGCTGTGTATCATAACATAAGTCCACCCACCGTAGGCATCAAGAGGTATTTTCGAAAAATGTCAGGAGCATTTTTTAAAAGGGGTATTGTAAAAAAAGGATATATTATTCAAATCTAAGTATTTTCCTTTTTTTTTTTTGTTGTAAAAACTGATATATGTATATTCCTTTTATACAAGTTACAACTAGGTTCTCAAGTTGTAACACTGATTTCTAAGTTCTCGAGACCAGAAGCAAACAACTTGAAGGATGACTTCGATTCAGAGGAATTCAGGTACGTAAGAATGTGTTTGCCCTAATCGATTCTACTTCAATGATTTTATTTTTTTCGTAAGATTTTGCTGATTTTATTTTTGTTTTATGCAGTTTGCCCACAAAAGATTTGTGATTCCGAACAGCCGCAACGAGAAGCTCGTGGGTCTGCTTCATGAAACAGGGTCAGGAGAAGTTGTGGTCTTGTGCCATGTATTTAGATCGAACAAGGACAACACAATTCTGAAAAAAATATGACTGCTGATTTAGAGAAAGAAGGATCAGCGCTTTTCGTTTCGATTTCTCTGGTAATGGAGAGTGAAGGCACTTTCTACTATGCTAACCTTAACAGTGAAGCTGATGATGATCTTCATTATGTTATCCAACACTTGTTTAATAACATGAACCGTGTGGTTCCTATAATTCTCGGGCATAGTAAAGGAGGTGATGTGGGTTCAATTCTTCTCTATGCATCCAAGTATCGCGATTATATCCACAATGTAGTCAAAATATCTCTGGACGTTTTGATCTTAAACAAGGCGGAGAAAATTCTCTGGAAAGGATCAAGGAACAAGGATTCATCGATGCTAAAGAGGGGAAATCTTGTTTCCCGTGTTACCGAGGAGTCTTTAATGGATAGGTTAAACACGGATATGCATGAACCTTGTCTCAAGATTGACAATGAATGCAAAGTCTTGACGGTTCATGGATCGGATGACAAGGTAGTACCAGAGTGGAAGTTGCCAAGGAGTTTGCAAAGATCATACCAAACCACAAGATGGAAATTGTGGAAGGAGCTAATCATGGTTACACCAAACATCAAAGTCAATTGGTTTATAAATTACAATGAAAGCGACAACATTCAAATTCAACAGTTTCTCTAACTATTGTCGTGTTCCTGGAGAAGAGAATGTTATTCAAAATTGACATCAATCAACCCATGATGAAATCTTGAAAGTTGTGAAAGAATTTTAGTTCTTGAAACTTTGCCATCAACGATACAAAAAGTTCAATGGAAGAACAGAGAGAGGACAATACAAAACTTTGAGTAATAAGAGTTTTCAGACAGACTGGGTCTTTCAGGCAGGTAGCTCAGACGGAAGTGTGTTCTGAATGTTGTAAGGCATTAAGATGTTGAAACCATCAGCAGCAGTTGAAATAATCATCCCCGGAATCTGGTTGTGCCAGTGAAGTTCCTTCAAGTCCTTTTGTCCCTGGGTTTCCCAAAAAACAAGGTTATCGGACAAAAATACATGGATCAAATAAACCCGAGCAAAGGATGCTAAAGTAAAAATGTTACTTGGTGAACGAAGAGAAGCTGAGGAGGCAAGTCTTGAGGTGTGTTGACTTGCTCCTTGGTCTGTGCTTTGAACTCTGCCTCTTCTTCTTCATCCTTCTCTAAGGATAAATCCCATATCCTGCAAATACAACAGATAGCAAAAAACAATTGATATAGTTTTTTTGGTTTTTCTGAAGAGAATCGATGTAATGTTTTCTGGCTTACGTGAGCTGGTTATCACCGGAAGTGACTGCAAGTGTCGAAGCTTCATGAGCGCTCCATTCAATTGACGTAATAGGATGCTTATGGTACTCAAAATGTGCTACCACAGCATCTCCACCCTAGTTCAATATTTATATGCTATTATATCAGAATCTTGTTATGAGATTGCCAGGGAAAAATATAAAGCTACGGTTTTTAACGTACTTTGATCAGTCTAAGATCACGGATGGAGAATGTCCCGTCATCACTTCCTGAGGCCAACATGCAACTAGCCAGCCTTCATGGAAAAAGAAAATTAAGACTGAGCCATTTGTGGGTAATACAAAACCGAAAAGAATAAAGTTAAACAGCGTAGTGGCACAAGAACCTGTTCCATGAGATGACATTTACATCTGCGTTATGTGCCTTGAAAGATAGTGCAGGCGACTTCCCAAGTCGGATATCCCAGACTGCAATACTCCCATCCACAGAACATGAAGCAAACACGTTTTCTTCGGCTGGACTCCACTGGAACAAAGAAAAAGAATGTTCAGCCAAAAGGAAATGGTACCAGCAAACATACAATTTAGCTGCAAAGTGGCATTTTACTTGTAAATCTTCAACACTTGCAGTGTGTCCGGCGAACGGAATAGGATCAACAGTCCATGAACCAGAAGCTGGCTCCCACAAGTGAATCATACTCTTGCAGTCCCCTAGTCAGTGGAAAAATAGATAATTTTGTTGAATATGTTGAAAAGTATATGTAATTGTTTTGAGTATTGCAGAAATTTCTGAGGTAAATATACCGGAAAGAAGTCTTCCGGCGGTTGCAGGACTCCAATCTATAGCATAGCCTTCGTCTTTGTGGCCGGAAAAGTTAACTAAGGGAGCTTGGTTAAGAACCGGTGAAGTTCCATCTTTACCTTCTGTTTCTGATTCGGCTAAAGCATTAAGATGAGAGCTCATGTCCCACACCTGCCAACAAACACAAAAGCCAATCCACTTTAACAAAAACACATATAAACAACTACCGAAGCTATGCAAGTAGACAAGAATATATCTTCATAATTTATTCCGTATTGCCCAAATGCTGAACTAAAATCCAGTTTCGGAAATAACAACAAGGACATAATCTTACCTGTACGTGCCCCGAATCTGCCCAAGAGACACAGATATGAGAATTTTGTGGCATTGCACGTATACGGTTAACACATCCATGGTGAGCAACCCTGCGAACCTGTGTATAACGAAATTAGAGACAAAATATCAACCAGGCGGACTCTCTTGACTTCAGATACGACAAATATTATTAACAGAAGAGTTAAAACGAATCAAGAATTACCTGAATATTTGGAGTTTTGGAAGCTTCATCGTCGCTTTCCTCATCGCTGTCACTGTCATCTTCATCATCCTCATCCTCCATAGCATCTTCACCATTCGCTAATGTCTTAGGCACTACATCACGTCTCTTACCAGACACGTTGGTGATTTTAAATAATCCTATGGAGTTATGAGCTGCTTTCTCAGCCTAAAGAAAAGAGAGAACGTATTCACAGGATTTAATAACTTCACACAAGATTCTAAAAGCACAAATACCTATGAAGATATAAATAATACAAAAGTTACCTGAGTCCCAGCCACCATATAAAGTGTGTGAGGAAACTCAGTTCGGTTCAAACCCAACTTATCACCTAAAATGTCAAAACTGAAAAAGGAATAGATAGCCATCAAATCACCAAAACTTGCATAGTAATCATTCACAACACTAAACTTCTTAACTTAATGAATCATAAATTAAGATAATATACTTGCCAACACATTTTTTACACTGTTCACAAACAAAGAAGAAGCTTCCCATTTGAAAAATTCCCGGAACATATAAAATTATCTCTTATCATCCCTAAAGTCTCACGCTTTCAGCTAGTATTCTCTAAATTATATGTATCTAATCCATTCTGGGTTCACCATTTCGAATCAAACAAGAACCCATGAAAGGAATACAAATGAATTTACCTCAAACAGGGCCAACCAACATGGAACCCATGAAGAGAATTATAAACAGAAGGGTCACACTGAAGTTCCTCTCCATCTTCGAGCGTATCAACACCTGGTTGCCAAACCCTAGTTGGTATCGAAGGTATCACGGAAGAAGACGCATCAGCCTTCTTCTGTTAATTCAAAAAAAAAAATCCAATTCACGCAATTAAGTTTTGATTTGAGAATATCAGATTGAAGAATTGAACAAGAACAAGTTCAGATTCAAAAGTTCAAACCTTGTTCTTCCTCTTTGCCTTCTTAGGGTTTAAGCTGCGAACCATTTTCCTCGTTCTGAATTTAATAAATCGAAGTGTACGACTTAGTGAAGAGAGGATGATCAATTTAGGATTCTCTCTAGGGTTTAAGCTATTTATACCATCTTTCTCAGAAACACCTTCTGTTTATTGAATTTATTTTAAAGTCCTTTATCTTTCACCCCAAAGTTTTATAAGATCACCACTCTCAACCCCAAGAAATCACATTTCAAACTGGTCTCTTAAAACTATTCGTTGATTAGAGTCAACAATCAGAGTAGTAAAACTAAAAAGGTAACAACGGTCATTTGGTGTACTAACAAAAAACAAGTACACTAGTTTCTGTTTGACTGTTGCTACTTGGAGAAGAATTTGTCCCAATCACGGAGCGAAGAATCAACGGAATCATCGGGGAGAAGTTTGGGAATCCTATCGGCGCGAATGAACTGTTTCAAAATAGCTTTCTCTTCATCGATTCGATTCTTTTCTTTTCTGTCTTTTGGTTCTATCTTCCTTTTCTCTTCCAAGATCCACTTGAACAGCTCCTTTTGCTCATCTTCTGGAATAGGTTTTCTTGCTATCTTTACAGGTTCAGTTGCCAGTGTCTGAAACATCGACTGATCAGCTTCATCTGTAAATTCATACAGCGGATCCAATTCAGGGATCGGCCTGGCTTCTTCTCTAATGCACTTTCTGCTTCCTTAGCCTTATCAGTCTCTGCAACTCTGCTGTTTTCTGTACCTTTCTTCTCGACATCGGTGTTAACAACACCTTTATTTCTTTCTGCCCTTTTTACTTTCTTTTCTCATCCGCATCAATGTCCTTTTCTCGTTTTATCGCAAATAAATAAGCTGTAGAAACAAAAGATCAAAATCAGCAAACATTGAAGTGGACTATCATGAATGCTATATCATATTCAAACTGCTTATATTGCCAGAAATTGCATGCTTTTCTCAATTCTGATTCAGACCAAGCTTATAGTTCTGCCAGCGATGGATTTAGTGAGATTATGCTATAGAAACCTAGTTTAGGTAGTATGCTGAAACTTTTCAAAAGAATGCACAAGACAATAAGATATGCAATCATGTCCATGAACCAGAAAATCTGTGTGCATCGTCTATTCAACATAACTGTTTAGCCAAGATATACACACACACACAGAGAGATATAGATAGTTGTTTGTAAATACTATATTTGCTTAATTCAGTGTCCTTTCCTATCGCTGAAAACATCAATAGTGACTGAGATGCAGGTCCGAGAAAATGTCCGTTCAATGAGCATGTTCGAATATCTGATAATAGTATGGCGAATCAAACACTCTTGGAGTAATGCCATGGAATCAAAACAAGGACAAGGGTTCAAGAGATAAGTTACTTCTAGCATATATCTGACGATTAATGCTAGATTAATAAAGAAAACGAAAGAAATTCCTCAGCTAGGCATTACATCAAACACATTACGGACGTAAAACTAAAAACTCACAAAGAAAGTAATAAAATTTCTTGAAAAACCTGCAAAACCGAGATTGAAGATCATCGCAGCTCGCCAGCCTACTTTCTGCAGTTTAGAAACCACTTTCTGCGGAGGTTCGGATCCAGAAGGAGATGATTCCATCGATTCCGATGGAGATTCGCGAAACCCAGACTTATTAGAGTTTCTCAAGCAATTAAGTATCGTCGGAAAAGAAAAGAAAATGTAGGTCTCTGTAAACCCTAATTTGATGAAATCCTCTGATTCTTCTACTTGTGATTGATTTGCTTCCCTGCCTTATTCGTCAAGCAATAGATTGATTCTCGTTTCTCTCTTTACTTTTTTTTTTGGTACAAAGTTCTTTCGCTTTGTGATCTTCTCTGACTGATCTTGACGGTGTCACTATCAATCATGTATGATTTCGATTGGGTTTTGAAAGTCTCTCACTCATCAAGAGACTTCTTGATGAAGCCTATTAAGCCTGGAGGGCCATTAACGTAAAGCCCAAAAAACTGGAACAATAAGCAAAGATTTCATACCCCTTATTTTATTTTATAGTTTTATCGTCACTAAATTATATGACCATTTGTTTGTGTTTGATTGCTATCATCAGATTTGTGTTTTGTTTTGGTAAACGGATTATTACCAGATTGTAATAATTCTGTGTAGGGTTTACATATGAAAATCACCAAGTCCACTGCTAAAGGTGACGACAATTGCGAGAAAAAACTTAAGATGTTAGGAATCAAAAGTTAAGATGTTAGAAAAAAACATAGAAGAACTTAACAGTTCTTTTATGAACACAATGCCACATAATTTAAGATGTTAGGCATCAAGAACCTAGTTTCCAAATTTTGCGATGCTTATACTGTATTTTACTTGTTTGCTTAAAAAGAGAAAACAGCTTATTTTATTTTTGCCGCAAGCTCGATACACCTCCGATTTTGTAGCGGGGTTGGTCTGGTCTGGTTTCAGAGAATGAATCATTAGGTTCAGGCCAAGCAGTGCAAACTTAAACCAAAACACATAAAGTTGGTCCGAGCTGATTAACATCTGAGTTGAACAAAACAGCACCTAAAAGAGTCTGACGAAACAGGATCAAGAGTCAAAACCATGTACCCCTAAATGATTTGGAAATGTCCTAAAAGCTACCAATATCTCAAAAGACAAACCAGCCTTTCAAAAACCCAAGATTCCTCGCTAAACCGACAACTAAACCGCATTAGTTTACCATAGGCGACAGATAGATAGACAATGGTTTTTTTTTACTCTCAAGGCTTGGAGGCACAAGTCATAACATGCGACTTGAACTTCTCCAATTCTGTCAGGACTTCCTCTTCGGGTCTGTAAATCAAGTCACTCATCCGCCATATCTGCCAAAAAATATAAACAACATTTTCAGTTTTACCGATTAAATTGCTTATCAATGTATTGAGTACCAAGAAAGTGTTTAAAGGTTACCTGCAATGTTCCACCTCCACCAGTAGTCTCACAGTCATCAGAAACACTGACAATAGTCCAAGGGTCTGACGTATTCCAGTGGAAATCAACAACTTTGTCCCTAAGAAAGTTTATAAACAATGGCACTTAGAAGCAAGTAAATGAGAAAGCAATCAAGAAAATTAGGATATAGGTCGTTAAGAACCTGTGACCAGCATGCTGGAAGAAGAGCCCAGCGGGGCTTTTAGCTGCTCGATCAGACTTCTTACTGACCTGATGTATAATTAAACAAACCAAACATGAGTACAATGAATAATATGTTTCAATGATGATAGTGAAGAAAGATTAATTTCAGATATATTAGAGTGAATTATGTACACACCCTGTCATAATCCCAGATGTTCAAGAGACCATCTTCTGCGGAACTCCCAAAGACAGATGACTTATCAGGAGACCACTGAATTGATTAACAAAATGGTATCAGTGGGTTAAGAGATATACATCATATGAAGAAGGATAAAAATATAGCAGTTGTTTAAACCTGAACACAAAGAACAGCAGCTTTGTGACCCTCAAATTTGTAAATAGGCGAACCGACTCCATTAGAGGAAAGGTTCCGACGATCAAACAACCGGACAGTGTTGTCTGCAGACCTGAAATATGCAACTATATCTAATTATTACATGTATGCATATGCTAAACGTTTTCCCAATTAGATACTAAGTGTGCATTGGTCATCTGTCTGTATGTATTTCTCTATACCCTGTCAAAATCAGATTGTCGTCATGAGGATTCCAATCGACACAATGAAGATCAGCATCATGCGCCTTTTCAACCTGGTAAACACAATGCAAGATAAAAGATAAAAAGAAGGTAAATCTTCAAACTTTTATACAGGATTAAGAAGATAGGGTACCTTCGTGACAGGGTTTGTGCCAGTTCTTGCATCCCATAGTATAAGGCAAGAATCATCACCAACACTGCAGAATTCTTGTGCACTTCACAACATACAAGTTCACCAGAAGCATCATTAGAAAAGCATGAAAAATTCTGCATTTTGCATAAAGAAACACGATATCAAAAGGAGGAGTCTGTTCTAAGAAGCTACCTGGTCGGGCTGAATGCCACATCTTCAACCGTATCTTCATGGCCATGATATACACCTCGAGGGCCAACAGAAGGACTCTCATTCTTATCACTACCTTCACCAGTCTGTTTGATGATAGATCCAGAAGATTTGGAATCTGCACCAACCGTTGTGATGTGGTCCTGGATACTCCACAAAACAACTGACTTGTCCTTGCCTAAGAGAAGAACCGCTGTATGAAAAACTGGTAAACCACAGAATCGGACACTACAAATCACAGAAACACAAACCTCCAGAGAGAACAAAGGGTTCGGTTGGGCACATTGCAAGAGCAAATTCAGCATTATCTTGGTGCCCAGTTAGTATCTGCAAAAAACATGGTTCAGATGATGCAAACAAGTAGCACTATTTACGAAGCTATCAAAGAGATATTATCACTTCCAATGATGAGATTAAGACAAACAAGAATGAAGCACAAGCAATGATTTGCAATGACATTTCTCAAAAGCGGACATACCAAATCCGGTCGGGAATTTGCAGCTCCAAGCACAGCATGACGGTTTGGTTGGGTTTCAACATCCCATATGAGAACCTGGAATCAACATGTTGTATTCAGATAACTGAAACTGGAAATACGTCCAAAACAAAGGATGCTCTTTGACTGCCAAATAAAGAGATATGAAACCGACATATTTGAAGTTGCTACGACCATAACAAAAACAGAAGCAGTGCTTACATCAGGACTGTCGGTGTGTGTAGCAACAATCTTACTATTCTGTGGGAGTTCCCTGATTCTGTTAACCTGGAATTGCAAATTAGTGATGAGTACAAATCAAAACAGGGTTATCAAAGTGCCAAACGAGTAAATTCATGCACCAATTTAAACAGAGATGCAGATACAATCAACACCAAATAGAATTAGAAGCAACAATGTTGATACAAGAATATCTCTAGAGTGGGCGGAATTCACACCTCTCCAGGGTGAATGATGGTCTTGTACTTCTTCACAAATGGAGAACGTGCTTCTTCATTGAACTAAAAACACATTTGTAGAAGATAGTAAATAAGTCATAAGTGTCACGACAGGAAATCCATTGTAGTGAGGAGTATGATAAGGAAAAAGGCACAAGATTAATAGCAAAACCCACTAATTACCTGAGATATGTGTTCTGCGGCAGCTACTCTTGGCTTAACAACTTCGCAATTTGCTATGACCAAAGTATTGGGCACACTTCCATCAGTCTGGTGACGCAAACAAGAAAAATACAAATAATATGATGAGAAGTATACGAATATCAGAGAACATGAGACAACTTTCAGAAATAATATTACTAGCAAGATACAAGAGAAAGCGAAAAACCTACTTGCTCTGAGAGATACAGACGCTGGCGATTCTTGTAAGTTGCTTGTTCAAGCTGCGGGCCCCATCTGTAAAAATCAAACAACAATTCACCAAATGGAACCTCTTAGCTCAAGAACTAAAGACTTCATCAAATATGATGATTACAGCTAAACATCTGAAACCCACAAATTTCCTCAAAATCATGTGAAACTAACAAAGTAAAACAACAAAAACATCAAAGCATTATTAACCATTTGTGTTGATTAAGGCTAACCAATGAACGCTAATTAAAACTAACACCAGAGGATCGTGTAAATTTCATATATCTGAAAACTTCAAGAATTCGAAGAAATGAACACATCAAGGCGAGAGACAGAGTCACATCCAAAACCAAAACACCAAACCCTAACTAGAACATCCGTAAAATCTCATTTAAATCAGAATGTTCAAAGCATCTCACACAAAATCAACAAGATAACCCAGGAACACAAATTAAGCGGAAGAAACGATTTTAACAGAAACCCTAGAACAGAAAAGAAGAAAAAGTGGAGACCTGCAAGAGAGTGAAGGCCAGACGAGGTTATGGTTGGCGAGCCAGTCGTAGAGAATGGGAACGAGACCTTTCCACTGAGAGTACTTCTCGTCAACACTCGGCTGCTGCGTTGTTTTCTTCCCACTTTCCTTCATTTTACCACCGCTTGGTTGCTGCGACGACGGCGTATGAGAATCGTCTTTGTTTTTAGGTTTCCGACCTCTCTTCTTCGGCCCAGAAGCTCCGGTTCCTCCGCTCGGCGTCGTTGCTTGAGGAGACGCTGCTGCTGCTTCGTCGCTCTCCATTTTCCTTTCTCTCTTTTTTTTTTCCTTCTTTCGTTTGTTTTTTTTTCTGTCTTTTCTTCAGTGTTGTACCTCTCTCGCTACTGCTCACAAAAAAAAACAACACCCTTTTATTTTATTTTTTTTATTCGGTAAAATAGATACTTTTTAAATATTAAAATAATATAACGGATGAAAAATTATTAAATTAACATAAATTTTAGTAAGATGACATTAAAGAATTAGATAATTTGAGTCATTATTCTCCCCCTAACACCTTTAGTAATAGCACTAAAATTTTGGGAATAAAACCAAAGTTAAGTATTTGGTATAAGTGTGCAAATGCATGCTTTTTTTTTAATCGCATAGTACATACTGATATTTACATATAGATATATTTTGCAGCTACACATGTTTAAATGGTTGCGAAAGTAGAAAATTTCTGAATTTCTAATACACAAAAATGCATTTTTTAGGTAATAAATGTGTCAGATATTATTTACATGTAATGCAAACACCGTTCTAACCACAGCCAAGCTCGATAAAAACGTTTAACAGCAGAAGATAATCAACTAAATATAATCTTTACAACGCACTTTTCAAAAGGCAACTAGAACCTAAACTTGAAATTGTCATTTTACTGTTGACCCAAAAAAAAAAATTGTCATTTTACTCAGAACAAGAAACAAAAAGAAAGTATTATTTTCGAATTAGAGGAAATGGATTTAGACATAAACACCACTAGCAAGTAGAAGAAACAAAGATCCAAAACCCTGCCACAAAAAAAAAAAGAACAATGAAACCATAAATAAGTATTGTCTTTAATTGTCTGATTTCAACCGCAACATCATAGATACACAGAGCTAGAGAAAGACATACCAAGAAGACATATGCTATTGCTGCGGTCACAAGCTCTTTCACGAGGCTTCGATTCTTTCTGGATGATGTAGCTTCATAGCTGCAACAAATTAATGTAACCTTGTTGTTTCCAGTGGAATCTTTAACAAACTGAACAATTGCTTGACGGATCTTAAAGAGAATAATCAAGTATAGAGTGAAGAAAGGTATTGAAAGGTGATGTCTAAGTGGAAGAATATGATTCGAATTACAAGCGATATAACCATCATACTTCAGAAACCTGATAATGCCTTATTTAAACTTATCTTTTAAAGCTATGGAACCTATCATTAATATACACCATCCTCAAACTCAAAAGTTGAAACTTCAGACGTTGTTGATGATTATTCGCTCTATCTATGAGGTGCTAATCCTATAAACTAACCCCAACACTTACTGAGTCTATTATAGATTCTCAGCCTCCAGATCCTGAAGTCAGAGAGATACAATAAACACACATCATCTCAATGAAAGAATAAATATCTGGGAAACAAAGATAGCATTGACGAATGCAAATATTCAAAAGGTGTAGAAAGCAATTGAACATGCATGGTGGCAAGAAACCACGGCTAACAATGTCGACTAAGCTTCAATTAAGTCAAACCTCCTTTCAACAAAATACAGTAAACATTTAACAAAAGGGAAAAGAACCTCTGGAACTTAATAGGTTTTCGGGTTAACAGTGAATCATATGCTTAATAAAACCTAGTCATGATGTTAACTAGAGAAATGCACAACTATTACTGAGCTGAATCAAAGATAAATGTCTAGATCAAATGCTCATTTACCCTTAAGTTTATAACAAAATTCTTCAATACCCTTTTCTATTCTAAATACCTCTCACTTTTTTTAAAACTTTAAAAACTCAAAACTACACTTACATCGGATCCCTTTTAATATTAATATCTTCACCTTCTCTTTTAATATTAATATTTTAACAATACAATTAAATAAAAACACAAAATAGAACCCACTCAAACCACATCCTCCTCATCTTTCTCTCTCCTCATATCATATCAGTTGTATTTCTGAGAAAATATATACAACTGATATTACTGGTATTAATAAGATATTGTGTATTACTGATACAACTGGTATTACTAAGAGATTGTGTACTACTGATACAACTGGTATTACTAAGAATACTTACTTATATAACTGATATTACTAAGAAATTGTCTAATGTTGAATTTTATTATTTCCAGGGTACAATGAATAAAAAGCAGCGAACTATCATACATTTTGATTATGGGGATATTATTTAAGGAAAGGAGATGAAATAGTATGGATTGGGGATGGACATTCGGTAAAACGGTACGGTTCGGTTCAGAAAATTTGGGATTCGGGAAATTCGATAATATGAATATTAGCTCCGAATAAATTATATTTTTAATTTTTAATTTTAGTTTACGGATTACCGAATCGGGTTTCAGTAAATATACTGAAAGGAACCAAATATCAAATTAATTTAAAAACATGTCCGATTGGTTTATTATATATTTTGTTTCGGTTCGGTAAATTACCGATCGGTTTGGTTCGATAAATTACTTTGTATTATCACTTGTTTGTTTAAGATTAATATGGGTACAACTAGGTATTACTCATACAACTATATATTAAGATACAACTATATATGAAAATACAACTGGGTATTACTGATACAACTATTACCAATGTATATTACATATATTATATATATTACATATATACTGATATATATTCTACATATACTATTATTATCGAAGTAATTCTGCATACTAATGTTTTACAAAAAAAAATCAAAATGTTTTGTTTTTCTTTGAAAACATCTTAGACATGTATATGTATTTCTTAAATACTTAGACCATAATGATCTGAATCATACAAAAATCGTAATTTCACAAATATTTTTCTGTCAAAGTTTACTAACCTTAATTTTATTATCTGTTGTAATATGTACAACTAGAAAAAGTTATTAAAATTACAGTATAACTAGTTAAACTCGAAAAACACCAAATATACAACTATGGGTAAGTCATTATTACTAGAATACTGAGTACAACTAACTGAAAAATACAATAATATAAAATTGTAGTTATTTTTTATTTTAATATATATTTTTTTTAATTTTTAACTTTAATAATATGATAATTTTTTTCATATTTTGCATAATAATCATACGATCATAATTACCTAGTAATACGTTGCAAATACATCCTATACAGAAAGATTTTCCAAATTTCACAAATCTAACATAAAAAAAAACTAGAAAATATTCTGAAAACAATAACATAAAACAATAACATATGAAAAACAAAAAAAAAACACAAAACACCAAGCACAAAACACTAAAACCACTTTGTTAAGCTTTTTCAAACATAGGAACTCTTCAATAACTTTGAAGTACGGCATCGCCTCCTGGTCGTCTTCCTAATCGGTGTTTTTTTCCGATTTCTAGTCACCTTGGCCCTATGTTTTTGATCCGATGATAGTCCAGCTGCTTTTGGGGCCGCTACTTCTTCTTGAAGCTAATCCCATAATGAAAGTGTCCACTGAAGCTCGGTCCTTCTGAATAACCTATTGATAGTAAACCATTTAGGAAATTAACCGGAAATCTCGCGAGAGAGAAAACAGTAAGGCTAACCCCATAATGAAGGTGTTCAATGAGCCAAAGACTCCTAAGCTATTCTTCCTTCCACCTACTTGTATCATCCCTTATTATTCCATGTATCACACATTTCACATTCTAGTCCCTATCAAAACCAAAGAGTGAGAGATGAATAGTAAACAAAAATCAACGAGATGGCAACGGCATTAATAGCTAGGAATCTAGATGGATGATAGAACAAATGGCAATAATCTTAACAACTAAATTGCCCAACGCCACTAGTGAGTACAAAAACAATTGCAAATGACTTGATAGCACACCACACAGTATAAACATGAGCAATGGCAAATGACTTAGACGAAAAATTGCAAAATTAGAACCAAAACACAGTCATGGAGGCTCGCTAAACTTAATTACACTCGATTGTGGCTTGATCAAACTTATATATCAATCATACAATTCATATCAGAGCAATAAAAATGTTAACTTTGGTCGATTTCATAAGCTCAAAAAACCTTAGAATATCGAATCGGTCTTTTTCAAAATTGATACAAGCGTTTTGAACAGCTCTGAAATCCTGAAACAAAGCAACTCCAACATTCTCTTCTGCACCTAATCCCACATTAGACACATCAATCCCCAAACTATTCACCATCTCATCTTCATCTCGTTCTCTCCTATGATCAAAGTAATTCTGCTTCACAAGCCTCTGCATCAACTCCATCCACTCCGGCCATGGATGCACCAACTCCACAACACCCTTCTCCTTACTCAACTCGCCAAAAATAATCTGACTTGGCTCAGCCACTGCACAAGAGACCATTACCAATTCCTCATTAGGCACAACGGATTCACCTTCTCTAGGATCCGGATCTTGTGGAACAGAAGAAGTTGTTTTTGACTGATGAATCTGTTTAGATTGACGCCAAACACGAATACGCTCAAGGGTTTCATCTTATTCAGAGTGACGTTTCTCAATAACATCGATTTGATCGAAAACGAAGCTAATACGAGAAGAGAGAGAAGAGGGTTTATGATTAGGTTCAAATCTCGTTCAAGGGTTGAATCAGGCTTGCTCTGTGGAGAAGTAGAGAGTGATTTTGCGAGAAATGATTGAAAAAGTCGGCGGCTTTTTTATTTGGAAGAGAGAGAGATACGTTAGATGAGAAGAAGAGAGATTGAAATCGTGAGCGAAGGAGGAGAGAAGAAGGTTAGTGGGGTCCTTTTAATGCTTAGACCCGAATTGATTTTGGGTGACCCGAATTGATTCGGTTGACCCGATAAATTGCTGGTTGGGTCGTAATAAAATAGAAAGGGTTTGGATATTATAGTCTTTTAAACGTTTTTGACTGAAAAAAAAAAGAACAAAGAAATTCAATTTCAGGTAAGGGCAAACGAAAATAAGTTTCAACATTTAAGGGCATTTCAGCGATTGATCCGTAAATGTCTCGGTATCATCAGCACTACTCACAAAAACACTTAACCCTCTCACATAAATTCAGCTAAAAACATAGTAAATGACAACCTCACTTCCATGATAAATTACTAGTCAGAAAGAGCTGAAAGGAAATAATCACATATTCTCTAGACCATGATTCCTAATGAAGTCAAATTATAAACGCTCTGATCAATAAGCCTAAGAAAACCTAAAAAATTGAATTGCGGTGACAAAATCAACCTAGATCAATGATTAGATAGTCCAAACAAAGAAAATCGAGTAATCTGAAAAATCTTAATTCCGAGTACAACGCAATATAGAAGCGATACAGGAGGAAGAAAACAAAACAGGAAATCAAATCGAAATTAGCTTACATGAAGAAGGAAGCAGTTATGATGAGACCAATGGTTAGTGTAAAGACCGCTAACGTCGGGTACATCGTCACAGGAACTCGCTACTTACATCTTAAACCTCTTGATTGGTTTCCTCTCTCCTAAGGTTGATCCTGAGCTTGAAGCTTTGGATCCTGATTCTTTGCCTAGTGATGATTCTGACGAGTATAAACCCTTAGTTCGTCGTCTTCCGGAGTTCAAATTCTGGTAAATTTTCTCTTTTACTTTTAACTATGGATGATCTGATTTAGGGTTTGACTTCTCTCATGAAAAGTTTGTGTTTTTTTGCCAATCTTGTTCGAGTTGTGGTAAATTTCTCTTAGTTTAGATGATGGATGGTTCTTTTGAGACAATTTGATTGATGATTGTTGTGTTACTGATTCGTGTGAGATCTGATTTAGGTTTGACTTCTCATGAAAATTGTATCTTACCAATTTGCTTTAGGGTTTGAATTCTCATGAAAGTTTTGTTTTTAGCCAATCTTGATTTAGGTATGCAGCGACTAAGGCCTTTGCTGTTGCATTTGTGATGAATTTACAGAAATTCTCTTCTTCAAAAGGTTTTGAGACGTAACCATCCATTCCACTCTTCAGACATCCTTCGTAGGTTGCGTGAATCACATCCGCGGTCATCGCCACAATCGGTAAATGCCATTCTAGCTTTGTCTTCTCTTGCGCTTCCTTCTCCATCATTCTTATCTGAGGAGTCGCTTCAAACAAATCTGAAAATCAAAAGATAAAATGAAAACAATCAACGAAGTTTATAAGGATTTTTAACTGAATCCAAATCAAACTAAATTTTGTTATAATTAGGCGGCAATATTTCCATATCGAACTAATCAAAACCAAATAATAGTTGTCATTTTTGGCTTACCCGTCCATCTGTGGCATCTGAATATCCATGAAGCAAGCATCGAAATTGTGTGGAATCTTAAGCAAACCCAAAGCAACTTGACTACTCTTATGTGGCGAAAGAAACGAAACTCGGGATCATATCTTCTTCGCTTGTCCGTATGTCTTTAACATTTGGTCCTCCTTATGCTCCAAACTGTTGGGGAGAATGTCAACTCCTGATTGGAATTTCACAATCAACTCACTCCTCTTGAATCGGAAGAGTAAAAACGATAACACTCTATACCGGCTCATATTCCAAACGACCCTCCGCCAGGTTTGGCGTGAGAGGAATAGTAGACTTCATGGCAAAGCAGGACTTCCGTATACGAGACTTCTCCAAATCATCACTAAGACAATAACTGATCGAATTCACTCAAACCATCGCAAGTGTGGAGACGCTGCTATTGCGCTGGCAGATAGGTGGCAAGCGGTTCTTTCCTCCTAAGTTGCTCTGTTAGTGACAAAGGAGTGCTCTGTTTTTTAATCTCATTGGTACTTAGTTGGTCTGTCTGTTAAGCTTATGGCTACTTTTTTTCTTTTCTTTTTTCTATCTGTAACTCATCCGCTGTAAATTTCCACTTACATTTTTAATCAATATTACATTCCATCAAAAAAAAAAAAAAACTTGACCACTCTCTGCACAAACTACCTCAGCTCCAAATTTCTTGAGAGCTCCTCCAGCTACTCTCCAGTTTACGATATTATCATCAACCACAAGAATCTAAATCCCTAAATCCCTTCCCCAGCCCCTCTTTGTCGCTTAGACGAAGCTGCGAGCCTATTTAAATAGCTTACGAGCTTGTATCATTCAGTTCGGTTCTATTGAGCTTCGAACTTTCTTAAATTATATTAAATTATTCACAGCCTGATATATATGACTGTTAGGCTTTGGCACGATTAAAACAAATTTTTTAAACTTTGCATTATGAATTTAGTAGAATAACATTATGTTGCAATAATTTAGAAATCATTTCTATAAGAGAGAGGCAAGAATATTCGATTAGACTGAAAGGAAACTTGAGCGTAGTATATAGGCCTCGGAATTTGAGTATTCGAATCAAGTCCATTTGGGTTCGGGTTTTTGATTCCTGAGATTTTTATATTGTTCGGGTATTTTAACTTTTGAATATTGATTAGTTCCACGAAAATATATTATAAGATTATTTATAATCGAAATTCGAGTAAAAGTGTGGTCCATGTTGTTCTCATACTTTGATGCTCGAATTTTTATGTTTTTTGAATTCACACGTGGGAAGTTTTTCTTTCTTCATAAAATTTTGAAACTATACGTTTTAAAAAGATAATATCAAAATAGTAATTATTTATTACTACTACTCTTAGCCGACATTGTACGTCGGCCTCTCCCAGAGATGTTGTACATTGTTAACAACATAACAATAGAATAACATTTACGAGAGAAGCAGATAATTGAATCTTAATTGATTCTTCTCATAGTTAAAATATTATTATTTACAATAGCTCTTTATTTATTCCATAAGCAAATAAATATCACACGAAATTATGTGTACACTAGAGGACAAATCTAAGATTCGAACTAAACCAAAGGAACTACACCACCTATAAGTTACTTACGTGACAGGCATCTTATGAGACGTGAAGACAACAAAAAGCTTATTATTACCACCAGGACAGAACATGACAAGTAAGCGTGTTCAACCAAAAAGCTTTTTAAGCACAGAGGCTGAACCCATTAATGGTTTTTCCTGCGTTTTCTTAAGGTAGTATCTGCACAGGACTGGTCCTGCAACCTTCCAGACAAACCCGCAATAACGAACTTTGTGCTTTTCGATGACATAGTCGTAAGATGTTGTAAAGTGCCAAGGCTTGTAGGTAGAGTTCTTCCAGGCTTCTCTTGGTGTCTTCCAACCATGCAGCGCCATAGAAATCCTGATACAGAGAAGAAGCCGTTCAACCGATGAGTTGTGATTATTATAAAAATAGATTGATTCTTGTTGATACAGTTTTCCCCAGGATTAATCAACAAAAAAAATGTGATTCATGAAGTCTATTGGTCAGATCTTTGCATTGGATTGAGAAGCTTAACTGATTGTATCTCTGGAAAACTTCATTGGTTAGTTGCTTCTTCTTATTCTCATCAGTTTCCATCAACGCTTGGTTCATCTCAGCTCTGTATTTCTTGTACCAGGACGTAAATTTCTCCATGTGGGACATAGGGATCGGTTCATCTTCAAAACACAAGAGTTTACTGATTTCTGAATTGTAACATACAGCTAAGACGTTACTACATATTCGAGATGATGAGTTTCTGTGTACTCTGATTATTGATAGTAAAAAGAAGATCTGTACCGGAAGATGGGGGTTCCTCTGCATTCTGGGATACTACAGTATCATAGATTAATCCAAGAATAGAAGTTGACTTGAAATTGGGCTTATGCTTACGCTTCATGTAATGTGGAAAATTATCGAGCTTTAGGTCGGGTGGGAGATCCATCTTAGCCACCTTTTTTGGTGCATCAAGAGCATTATAGTATATATCAATCAACTTTAGCATTTTCTTCTTTCTTTCATATTTTTCCTTAGCTCTCTCATCTCCTAAGGTGAGGAAGAGGTCCATTATTGCTAGCCAGATATCTGCGGCCATCCCTATGACGTCGCTGTAAACCGAGAAAACAAGGGTTATGTTAACTAAAAGAACTATTGTGAGCTTGAAAGTAAGTCGAAAATTAAATTATGTACCTTGGACGAAATCTTGCATTTAAGAACAATTTGTAAAGCTCTTCTTCCAACTCTTCTTGTGATAGTTCATTTGGCTTTCTACTAGAGTAAATTTTTTCGGTTTAGAAGAACTCACCCACGGTTCACTTGGCTTGAAGTGTTCAAGTAGCTAAATAGAAAAATTCTGTGGTTCATAAGTCAGGTCTCAGCAATGACGAATTTACTTTCAAATGCGATGGATATAGCAAAGTACCTTGGGATTTCTGGATATGAAATACATATCGCCATCAAAGTCACCACCTGCAATCTCGTCACCCAAGGATCTTGGACCTTTCTGAGGGAAGAACACAGCATACTTGGAATTTCCAACATAGTCTTCTGAGGCCTTGACATATGCTGCCTTAAGTACATGTATATCTCCAAAATGTAAGGAAATGAGCTGCTACAAAACCACAAAAATTTGGCCAGACTCACTACAAAACCACAAAAAGAAAGCAGTAAGAAAATGAGCAGCTACTTGTAGGGAAGAACTCACAATTCCAAGGAAGCTAATCATGTTTCATGATGTTTCCATGCAAAAACCCCAAGTGAAAGAGCAAGAGAAGAATTTGGTAGCATACAGGATGACACAGACTTCATTTTTCTTAAGCTTTCCGGTGGGATCCACTGTACCCATGAGATATTATGATTCGGTAATAGGAAGCCTTCCTTCTTTGAGAGCATTCTTCTCTGTATTTAAGAGGGTAGACAGACGATCCTTCAAGTGTGGTTCGTCAAGGTTGATACCAACCAAGATCATTTCTGCAGTGTTTTGGTCGTCCATATCCCCATCAATAATGGCAGCTGCACAGACAAATTAACTATAAAAGACCCATCAAGTGTCTCCTCAAACTTCCAATCATATTAAAGACTTCAGGACACATCTTAAGTTAGCTAACTTTAAACGCAGCACGTTCATTGTATAATATGGTCTTTATTTTACCAAATTTTAGTCTTTATTTTACTAAATTTTAGTCTTTTGTTTTCATACAATATGGTTTACAACGATTTGATTAGATAAGTATAATGAGTAATAAAATTTAAATTTTACTTTATAGGAAAAAGTACCAAATGAAACATAAAACGAAATTATTAATAAAACATAAATACTCTAAAACAATCCTTTAAAATGAAAAAAAAATCATTTAAACTTTTCTGTCTTAATTTTTAAAACACATGCCTTCTTCGAACTTTAATTCTGATCAATACTTTCATCGTACCCAGCTTCATCTTTGTCTCTACGTTTTCCAGGTGTTGAATTAGCGGAATTTGATCTGACTGATCCAACATCATTATAACTCAATGAAGCCTACAAAATTCAAAAATGTTAATTGTTTCCTATGCAAATGTTTATGTATTTGTAATATATATTTTATAAGAATAATGCGTAAATGTAACCTCATTTTCCTCTGGAGCTACAGAAATAATAGAACTTTCAGGATTGAATGTTTCGATTGATTCCTATTATACATCATTTTGATTTAGAAAATATTACTAAGTTGCAAATTAAAAAAAAGTTGTGTATAAAAACATCATTTTTATACTTACCTATGATGATTTTTGTGTGGATGAACTATGGATCATAGAATCCAAAGTATTGAACTCTGAAATAATTTTTGTAGTCCAGTTATTTGCATAGCAATATTGTCGAAAAGAAGCAATTTAGTATGTTCGGTGTTATCGAACACACTTATGTGCAATTTATACCTATAAAAAGTAAAACAAATTATAAATTAATAAATAAAACATTAGATATAAATTAATTGGCATGAATTATGTACGTTTACAAACACTTTACCTTGGTATTAAATCAGGATTTTCATTATTGCACTTCTCACAATAATAACTTTGTTTGCCTTTTACAATGACATCTGAGTCAAAATCATCATCGAGGACAGGTAATATCTTTTTTAGCATTTTTTACAACTCAAATAATACCATCTCATATCTTCATCGATTTTTATGATTGTGCCCATGGTAATGCAATTTTCGACCTAAAAGAAAATTAAAAGAAGTTTATAAATTAAAAGAACATAATTTTTATTATTGTAATTAATAAAGTTACCTCTGATGTATCCAAAATCTCTTTGATGGTTTTTCTTTTTTTTTTTGTTTTTACAAAAAAATATTCTCTATCACCAACTCCACTAATTGGTAACAATGAAGATGAATTTGTGACAACCAATTCAAGGTTATCTTTTGGTAACCTGTCCAATATAAATATAATTGATTAATTACATTTTAAATAAGTAATAAAACAGCAAAAATATTTTTAAAGATGAATAATAGCTTACATAGCAACAAATGATGTAACTTCCTTAATATTTGGATTTAAACTCAACTTGGAGATGGTGAAAGCACTTGCAACGCTTATATAGTTTTGAAAACAATTATTTATTTATATTTATAATTTATTTGAAACAAATTTAAAATTAAATTAATTTACCTTTCTAAATATTGATTTTCCCATGTTGTAGAATACAAATAATATGTTCTTCTGGTTTAGCAATTACCGCTTTGTTTACTTTCTCAGCAAATTATCCCCATAACACAATTGGAAGACTTATATTCCTATAAGAAAGAAAAGTTTTCTTTTTGTAAATGAATTTTAAATTATTTTTAAAATTAAAATTACATAGAAAAAGATAAAAGATTTGATCAACGTGACGACATAGAGACAATACGTAGATGAACTTCAAACGGTTTCAATTTCCCATTATAAGTACTAATCATATAAATAAAAAAATGATTATACGTTAAAGTTTAATTTCTTACGCTGGATTCCGTAGTTCAAGAGAAAGCTTTTTGGTGTCTTTACCATTAGCATATATGTTTTCAATTTGCCCAACATTGACTATTTGTCCAATTACATCTAAAAAAAAAAATAGAATGCAACAAAATTTTTAATTAAAATTAATACATATTTTAAATAACAACTTACCAATTAAAAAGTCTGTATTTAATTTTTCACCAATAAATTCGTTGAAATTGATAGGTTCAATTCCACTTAAATTAGAAGAGAAGTTATCACATTCTTTAACTTTTGTGCTATACATAAATGCTATTTTGTATGTATTTTTGGTTGTCCGATACGCACCTACATCATTGTTAACAATAAAATTGTAGATAATATATGTATGACCTTCATGAAGCAAGGTTTCGAATTGATGTAACAATGTTTTCTTCACACCAGCTATATTTTTGAGCCTTGTATTTGAAATCATATATCAGAATCATTTATATTAACTAATATTTCTTATATTTTAAATAATTTCATGCTAATTTATATAATTAGGATAAAAATATAAAACAAATATTTTGATCGATTAGAACTATTTCTAAAGATTCTCCAGCACCAGAGGTAAATTGTTTCCAGAGATGAACTATCTTGACTTTTATCTTGCACAAATTCTTGTATGATTTGACATAAAAAACATCAGTAAAAGAAGACATTAAATTTTCTAGAATGAATATTTGGGTATGATGGATTGGATGGAAAAATAAAAAAAGTTAGGCTACTATTTATATAGGTGTCATAAAGTACCAATTCTATATTAAAAATATTAACTTACCATTATTATAGATGTAGAAAAATATAAACTTACTAATATTATCATCCCCTACTAAAACGTGAGATTAGGGAAAATAACTTACTTTACTAAACGTCATAAGGTACGAAATCTATATTAAAAATATAAACTTACCATTATTATAGATGTAGTAAAATATAAACTTACCATCATAAAGTACCAATTCTATATTAAAATTATAAACTTACCATTATTATAGATGTAGAAAAATATAAACTTACTAATATTATCATCCCCTAGTAAAACTTGAGATTAGGGGAAAACTGTACATAATAATAATGGGTACATTTTAATAATATTATCATCCCCGTATTATCATCTCCATTTTAATAATAATGGGTACATTTTTAGTAACATAACATAACGTACCTTATGACGTTATCATTTCTCAGGTATTTTAAAAATTATAAAAATGTACCCAATATTATCATCCCTTATTAAAATGTACCCATAATTATAGATGTAGTAAAATATAAACTTACCATCATTATAGATGTAGTTCAATTTAACAATTCTAGATGATTATATTTCTAGATGATTATATACGTAATAAAAATTCTAGAGAAATACAAAATCATATATATAAATTATCTAGTGATAAATAAAGTTTACTAACAATAATATTGTATTGTTATTGTTATGTTATGTTATGTTATATTTTAAGAACTACAGTAAAATTCTTTAAATTACGTACAATTCTAGATGATTATGATTATATATTTCTAGATGATTATATACGTAATAAAAATTCTAGAGAAATACAAAATCATATATAAAAATCATCTAGTGATAAATAAAGTTTATTAACAATAAAATCAATAATGTTATATTGTTATGTTATGTTATATTTTAAGAATTATTATAGTAAAATTCTTTAAATTATGTTTGATGCTAATTAAATTCTGTAATTTGATGCTAAAGAATTACAGAATTACGTTTGATGCAAGAAAATTCTGTAATTAAATCCCAGTTTGATGCTAACCTCTCTTGTTATTTAAAGAATTACGTTTTTATGTTTTAAAATAAATATTTAAATCTCCTTAGTTATACCATAAATATTTGTTACCTAAAATATGTTAAATAATGTCTAATGGCAGTACAACGTAATATTTCTAGTAAACAAAACTTTTTTAAATATTTTTCTGAAAGTTAATGAGGCGTTGACACGTAAGCATGGAATGGTTGTAATATTCCATGTAAACATAAGGTTATTTTGTTAAAATGATATTATGTTTGATGCTAATTAAATTCTGTAATTTGATGCTAAAGAATTACATAATTACGTTTGATGCAAGACAATTCTGTAATTAAAGCCCGCGTTTGATGCTAACCTCTCTTGTTATTTAAAGAATTACGTTTTTATGTTTTAAAATAAATATTTAAATCTCCTTAGTTATATCATAAATATTTGTTACCTAAAATATGTTAAATAATGTCTAATGGCAGTGCAACGTAATATTTCTAGTAAACGAAACTTTTTCAAATATTTTTCTGAAAGATAATGAAGCGTTGACACGTAAGCATGACATGGTTGTTATATTCCATGTAAACATAAGGTTATTTTGTTAAAATGATTCTCAAATAATATATAAGGGGTATAAATTTATAATTTCAAATTTTAAAAGATACATTAACCCGTGTTGTAGCACGAACTAATTCTAGTATAATATTATAGTGCTATAGCACCGGGGTATAATACTAGTACAAAATAAATCGTGATATCATTTATTTTTTATTTGGGTTTAATCGGTAAGATTTAAATTGCTTAACACACGATGGTATGTACTCTCTCCCTCCCTTTTTGATTTCTCTCTTTCTTTCTTTCGTTTTTTCTTTGATGCAAATACTTTTTTGTTGTTGTTAAGTTTTCGATGCAAATACATATAAATTTTACGATGATATGTATTGTTACATGTAGAATTTTTTGTAGGACCTGTGAAAACCGGACATGGAAACCGCAATTACAAACCGAACCGATACGGAGGAGAGATAAAATCTCTTTTCTTAATTCAATAAATCTCCATGTGGCGGTTCGGATTCTCGAATCGGATCTGACCAATGCTAGACAAGCAGCTGGTTAAGGAATACCGAACATAGAAACTACTTAATACTCTCGGACTTACTTCGGGACAGAATCTCAACAGCCTTTAACTCACAAACAATTTAGAATAACCAGTGTTATTCTAGGAATGTGAGAGCTTTGAGAGAAAGGAGGAAGAGGAGTTGGTGTGTTTCAAAAGAATGAGGGGAAGACTACATTTATATAGAGGAGAGGTGAAAATTCCTTCCTTCGATGTGGGATATTGCACATTGTTGACTTTTTAGTCTTCCAAGTTACATACTTTGACCCAACATTTCTCATTCAATTTAACTCTGATTTTGACATGTAATTACACTAAATCATAGTGCTCATTACCAGGAATCCAAAGAATCCATAATCCGTCATTCGTGAAAGAATTCACCGGAAAAATTGCGGAAAGTCAGCCATAAGTCAAAAATTGAGTTCCAACAATTCCCCACATGAATAGAAATGAATCTAAATATGGCAAGACTCTACTAACTAGACTCTAACGACTAGAAAGACTGGAATGACGCGATAGACTTAACTGACTAGAAAGACTCTTCTAACAGATGCCAGACTTTCGAGAAAGCAATAGAATCATCATGAGATAAGAAGCATTTTTCAGCCTTGAACCATTCATTGTTTATATCTGTCGGGTTTACTCGGCCGAAGATGAACATGATGTCTTGAACCCCGATTTTGTGTAAACCGAGACAAATGACAAAACCCGCCATCCTCTAGAACTATGTTCTCTATCAGGTTCATTTCGCCTCAACTGCCTCGGTTATCATGAGTGAACTTAGAATATAGCCTGTTCTTCATTCTCCTAGAAACGACCGCATTTCACACTCACTAGGTGAACTTCCAATAGCATTTGTTTTAAGAAGCATTTCATGCTCCACTGATATCTCAAAGCTATGGACTATAATCATTAAAAGCATTTGCTTATCCTTTATACATTCATTTAGCACTGTTTAACATCATGGGAACTGGGTAGAGATAAAAATCTCACAGTGCATTTACAGAATCAGCTTGATTTAGTTGTCCCTTTGAACCTATATCTTGGGATCTCCAGTCAGATAGATGGGGTGTCCATCAAACATCATCTTTTTCCGTAGGCTTTAAACCCATTCCCTTTGATGATTTTAAAACTTGATCTCTAGCTAAACCTTTAGTAAATGGATCCGCGAGGTTTTCAGCCGATTTGATGTAATCGATCGTTATTACACCACTTGAGATCAAGTGTCTAATGGTTTTATGTCGTCTTCTTATATGACGTGATTTACCATTATAGAGATTATTCAGTGCCCGGGATATAGCCGACTGACTATCACAGTGTACACGCAGTGCCGGGACTGGTTTCTCCCACATTGGAATATCTTCCAAAAGTTTCAAGCCATTCGCTTCTCGCAGCTTTATCTAAAGCTATGAACTCAGATTCCATGGTTGATCTGGCCAGTAAGGTTTGTTTGGAAGATTTCCAAGATACTGCTGCACCTCCTAGAGTAAAGACATATCCACTTGTGGATTTGGAGTTTTTGGAATCAGAAATCCAGTTTGCATCACTGTATCCTTCCAAAACTGCAGTTCTTTACCATAGTGCACATAACTTTTAGTATATTGTACGTAATTTAATACTTGTTATGGCTTTCCAATGTTTATGACCAGGATTACTCGTGTATCGACTCACATATCGATCTGCTAGATCAGTCTAGTGCTTAAATACATCGATCGCCGATACACGTGCATACTCCACTTGAGATATGCAGTTTTTGGTCGTGAAGTTGAGAATCTATCGAGATTTAGCAACCTGTAATTCGAATTTTGCAAGAATCTTTTCAGCATAATGATCTTGTGATTTTAATCCCTAAAATGACATCCGCAAGACCCATGTCTTTCATGTCAAACTCGTTATTCAACAAGTTTTTAGTTCGTTGGATTATATCTTTATTACTGCCCATGATGAGCATGTCATCTACGTACAAACATAGCAAAATATATCCACTAGATGTACTTTGGATGTAGATACATTTATCACATTCATTTATGCTGAAACCATTTGACATCATCACGTTGTCAAATTTTAAATGCCATTGTTTTGGAGCTTGTTTAAGTCCATATAATGACTTTACAAGTCGCGCTGTTTCTGTCCTGAATGAAACCCTCTCGGGTTGTTTCATGTAAATTTCTCTTCTAAATCGCCATTTAGAAAGGCAGTTTTCACATCCATTCGATGGATTTCCAGGTCTCTTAATGCTGCAATCGCGATCAGCATTCTTATTGAAGTTATTCTCTAGAGAATAGTGTCAAAGAAGTCCACCTTCTTTGTCGGAATCCTGCACCACAAGTCTAGCCTGTACTTATCTATCAACCATCAGTTTTCAATTTTGTTTTGAAAATCCATTTACACCCTAGTGCTTTATACCCATCGTAAATCTATCTCCCAAGTATGATTTTGCATAATGGAGTCGATTTCACTATTTACTTCTTTCCAAGAGGCTGCATCGTGTACTCATGGCATCTGTATAGTTCTGGGTCTAACAAGCAAAAATCTTCACCGAAAGATTTTTCCTTACGAGCTCTTTTCTACGCCTAGGTTCATCTATCAATGAACGATGTAGATGTGCTGGCTTCATTTAAAGGGGTGATTGCATCTCGTCATAGGGTTCGCTTTGAAGTTGATTTATCCCGACAAGGAAAAATATTTTCAAAAAACGCAGATTATTTACATGAATATCTGTATATCGATTTATGTACCTAAACCAGCACATCATGTGTGCATATCCTATGAAAATACAATCAACTGCTTTTAGCCCAATCGTGACCTTTTTTGGAGGTGGTACGCGACTTTTGCAGGCACCCCACACTTTGTATTTACGATGCACCTTTCCAAAGTTCATATGGCGTCTTGCCAGTCACTTTATGTGGTATTTTGTTGAGGATATAGTTTGTTGTAAGCAAAGCTTCCCCCCACAGATTCTGGGCTACTCTAGATTCCTGCATGATTGCATTCATCATTTCTTTCAGAGTTCGATTCTTTCGTTCCGCAACTCCGTTAGATTCTGGTGAATATGGTGCGGTCGTCTGATGAATAATCCCGTTCTCTTTACAGAAAACATTGAAAGGACCATCATATTCGCCACCTCTATCACTCTTAACTATCTTAATAGTTTGGGAGAGTTGATTTTCAACTTCATTTTTGTATTCTTTGAATTTTTCAAGAACCTCATCTTTGCTACGTAGCAAGTATACGTAACAATATCTTGTACAATCATCTATGAAAGTTACAAAATACTTTTTGCCGCCTCTGGTTTGTATGAATTTTAAATCACACAAGTCAGTGTGTATTAGGCCTAGAGGTTCTGTTGTTCTTTCAACATGAGGTGAAAGGGTTTTTGTGAGATTAGCTTGAACACAAACTTCACATTTGTCTTTGCTTATTTTGCATTTAGGTATTAGGTTCAAATTAATCAATCGTTGTAAAGATTTATAATTTATATGTCCAACCTGCTCATGCCAAATATCGGACGACTTAACAAATAAGCAACTGAATTTTTATTAGCAGAAACATTTGAAATGATTACATTGTTTTTCTTTCTGAGGACGGTCTCAACACACATTTTGACCAGTCCTCCCTTAACAAAACCTCTGCCAATAAACACCCCATTCTTCCTAAGCGTTAACTTGTCAGACTCAAAGTTGATGGCGAAACCATGCTTGTTCATCAGAGTCCCGAAGATCAAGTTCTTCCTCATGTCTGGAACGTGCTTCACATTGTTCAGAGTTACCTCCATTCCAGAAGTCATCTTAAGCACGACCTTTCCGGTACCTTCAATCTTAGAGTGGGTCACGCTCATCCGCAGATTTTCAGACTTGCTTTCTAAGTGCTGAACATGTCCTTATCCTGATGGAGTGGTGGCTCGTGTCATACCACCACTCCAAAGGGTTTTCATCTGCCATGACAACATTAGCTTCTGTGACTACCGCACACAGGTCAGCTTCTGTCAGGTTGGCCTGATTCTGACTCATTAGTTTGGTGCGGCATTCACTAGACTTGTGTCCTTGTCTACCACAATAGTTGCATTTTCCCGAGAAGAACTTCTTGCTCGAAGATGGTTGAGCTTGCTTTTTAAAGCTGTTTGAGGCGACAGGTACAACAGCAGAAGCTTTACCCTTACCCTTAGGCACAACATGGGCTTTCCCTTTGTTTTTAGGCGCAGCGTAAACCTTGCCTTTGCCTTTGTACTCAGCCACGTTTGCATTATGATCGTGAACGGACCCGGTTTTCTTACGCTTCAACGACTCATTTTGCAGCCCGGATATCAAATTCGCGCGAGGCTTTGCTTATAAGCAAGATAGTTTTGAAGCCTTCCCAACATGGAGGTAGCTCGACAATACAATTCACTAGGAATGTATCACGAGCTTCATTCCTCATCGCTATACTTTGCATTATCATCGTAGCGTGAACTTGCTCCATGATGGGTTTGGAATCCACCATGTTGAAGCGGAGGAATTTCGCCGTGCATTGTCGCAGCCTACATGAAGATCTTGTACTTCTTTCCAGGGCATCCCAAAGGTGCGAAGTACGACTTCACCGCACATTAACCAATGACAGTGGAAGAACGTGACCTTTACACAGGTAGTCCCCATGGGTCCAAGCTTCGACACTAGCGATAGCTAGAGGGTCGGTGTTATCTTGAGGCAATAAAGGTTTTACCTCAGTGAGATATCTTGACAAGTTCAAATTGTGGAGAAAGAAATGCATCTTTTTCTGCCACGACTTGAAGTTGGACCCATCGAATTTCCCTGGTTGTAAACCAGCAAATACTGTGCTCGGCACAGCTGGGACTTTAGGGACCTCAGTTGGTGTCTGAACGAGTGGCAGACCTCTCCCAGGATGGGGTGTCGACTCACCGGTTCCTTCACTTGCAGCACCGTTAGTGTTACCAGCGAGCTAATGTCCGTTACTCATCGTTGTTTTTCTGTCAAAAGAAAGAGAATTAAGTCAGACAGAAATTAGCAAGTATTAGCGTTTTAATAATTAAATTGCTAATTTTGCCATTCTATTAACAAATATTCCGGATTTCACCGGGAAACCATCGAAATTATTTATTAATGGAATTCTGTGAGCCAAATATAGCGGATACCGTCACAAGACGTTCGCTATTTTATGCCGAAAATATTTCAGATTTCACCGGGAAACCATCAAAATATATGGCATAACTCCGCAAAAAGAATTTCGGATTTCACCGGGAAACCATCGAAATCAGCATTTCGCGAACCGCCGCATTCACGTAAACATCGCGGATTGAGCGGTTCGTATTTAAAATGGTCGAATTTCCAACGCTCACAGCAATACACGGCACGGATTTATTGAATTAAGACTGTAGGACCTGTGAAAACCGGACATGGAAACCGCAATTACAAACAACCGACACGAGAGATAAAATCTCTTTCCTTAATTCAATAAATCTCCATGTGGCGGTTCGAGATTCTAATGGATACAACTGACTAGACCAAAACCGCAGCACCGGTTAAGGAATCTACCGAACTATAGAACTACTTAATACTTCGACTTACTTGACGTAATCTCAAGCTTTAACTCTAAACAATTTAATAACCAGTGTTATTCTAGGAATGTGAGAGCTTTGACAGAAAGGAGGAAGAGGAGTTGGTGTGTTTCAAAAGAATGAGGGGAAGACTCTATTTATATAGAGTGGAGAGGAGCTGAAAATTCCTTCTTCCGATGGATATTGCATATCATTGACTTTTTAGCCTTCCAAGTTACATACTTTGACCCAGCATTTCTCATTCAATTTAACTCTGATTTTGACATGTAATTACACTAAATCATAGTGCTCATTACCAGGAATCCAAAGAATCCATAACCCGGTCATTCCGGTGAAAGAATTCACCGGAAAAATTGCCGGAAAGTTGGCCGGAGCCATAAGTCAAAAATTGAGTTCCAACATTTTTTTAATATTGTGAAGGTGCAATCCTTTTGAGACTGAGCTACCTTGTGTTGTGGGGCATCTACTAATTTTGGAACCTTACTATAATAATCGTCTAACTAAATATTGAGTATTTTTTTTTTTTTTTTAGCATATCGAGTCGAGCTCAAAATGTGCGGGTTACATTTTAAAGATATAGAGGACATTGTCTTATTTTAAAATTTGTTCCGGCGGTTTATGATAATATTATGTGCTTACATACACATAAAATATGTATCTACACCAGATTTTAGACTTAATAAAAAGATAGTCATACGAGTAGACAAATCAAAATGTTAATCTACATCTCGTATGAGTCCATGACTGAACGAGAGTTTGTTTATTCCTATAACAACAAAGAAAACGTTTGTTTATAAGTTACAAACCCCTGCACAAAGTAATTTTACCGTTTATAAAAAGATTAGACATCGGATCTAAAAGTTGATGTGTAGATCTAAATAACATATGTTCACCATAACTCATAAATTTTGTTTGTTCGATATGAAAGACCCATTTCATCATGTGATAACAGCCAATGAGAAATAAGCAAAATATTGTTGTATCACACTCCACAATCAAAAGTTATCAAAAGCTTTTTATAGTATCGCTTAGTAGTTAGTACTCTTCAGTCTTCATGATAATTATGGTATTGGCACTTCTATTGGCACTCTAAGAAAACCCTGGCATTGGCGGCATTCGCACTTCCATTGGCACTTTAAGCAAACCTTTAGGCACATCAGTAAATACTCTGAATCCACAATTCTCCATATCATTGTCAAGTTCCACAAAAAAGGGATCATTTGAAATGATCATGATGTTTTTAACCGGAAAGTTCGGGTCCGTAACACGCATTTCGTCGAGAGACTTTGCATGCTTACAAATATCCAGAAGCATCTGCAATTCAGCAAGTGGTTTCTTTTTTTTTCCACTCTTCACAAAATAAATAAAATGTAGTTAATTATTGGACAATACTCAACACAATTATCACAAAATATACAAATATTGATTTATTGTAATTAAGCAATCGTTTTTTTCGAATATTAGTTTCCAATTTCTAATTTTCGACCGGAAAGGTTAAAAAATGTAAAACTGCTTACGTTGACCCATTGCTTTAAACTGGCCACGCTTCTCTTCTTCTTCTTTATTATGATCTTTACACTTGAGCTTTCTTCTCTCAAATGGTTTGATCGTTCGATCTATATATTCCAGAGCTGTCCGAATGTCCTTATGTCCTGGTGTATCAACAACATAAATGTGTACCTTGGACTGTCATTACTTTTCCGGCTTGCCCGCAGTGTATTTGTAATGCTTTTAAGAAGAGCTCTCGAATTATATTGACTGTCAAGCTGCGTTGTCTCCATATCCAAAAAAAACACACACTTCATTCTCCTTCTTGTAATCTTTATCGTTCGCAAGAAAATAAGAAGGAAAAACCTTTCGTGGTTTACGTGGCAGTTCCCAACCATCATCTGAAAAGAAAATATTTACCCAGTTTTAGAGCCAAACTTCTATGAATAGGAAGCGGGTAAGACATGGAGAGATATCTTACCGGATAAATTGGAGGAACTTGCAGCCATGTCGACGAGATCGCTCATCTTTCTCTCGCTTAGGGTTAGATCGATCGGCGCCGTGTGTGCTGATGATAGAGAGAGGAGCCTTTGTTATATCTTTTATGGACTCGAATGTGTTTTTTTTTTTTTAATTACAAGGAGACTAACCACTTCGTCTTTAAGAACGACCAATATTACAGAGATACACATGATCCCTAGTGTGACAAAAAAAAAAGATACACATGGTCTCTGAAACAACCCATCCCGGACTGCCTAAGTCCGTGGAGGTTATTCCCATTCCTTATTACTAAACCTTTCAATCTTAAGTTCTTTTTACGCCAAGTCCTTAGACAAGTCGTTTTGAAATTTATTCTGAGATTCGTTTATATATTTCGAGTTTGAATGAAGCGATATAGAGTAAACATGCAACCGGATAACTTTATTTATAAACAGAAGGATTCAATTACAAGGTGCACAATAGGCTAGTAAGTTCCTTAGTAAAATCGATCCTAACTATCCGATTGATCACCACCCGTTCCTCCCGGCCAGTCCCGCCTAAGCCTTGTCCTTCCCCTTGTTCCCATTCTTTCCTGAAACCAAGTCAAGCCAAGTAAATACGCATTTTATGCAAGAAAATTATAAGAACCAGACGGTTGTTCCGAATGGCCATATGCGCGTATGCAGTTAATGAAATATGTGTAAGGACATTCATGAACCATCCCCATTATCCCGAACAAGGCAACGTTTCCATTGCCGAGTCCTTGGCAGTATCGGCGTTTACTGCCCATACCTCGGTCAAAGTTGTCGTTTGCCTTTCCCGTCAACAAGCCTTTTTCCCTTCTCGGTGATCTTCCCTTGAACGCCCCTTTTTATCGTATTCCAACCTTCGAGACTTCTCCCTTTTTCTCTTATTCACGACCGCGAGTTTTCTCTGTATTTTTCCGAGGATTTTTCTGTGTTTTTCTTCGTCGAAAGGCTCGGGTTTTTATAGAGGAAGGGCTGGGTAACCATTCGGCAGTTCGCATGCGCGCGGAAAGGTCGGATCTGTTCGATCCGCGAACCGCTAGCAACCGTCCGACAATTGCTTTCAGCAACCGTCCGACAATTGCTTTCAACAACCGTTCGCCCAACCGCCCGACCAACCGTTCGCCAACTGCCGAGTGTGCTACTGAGCTGACCCAGCTGGCCGAGCTTCCCATGAGCTGGCCGAGCTTCCCATGAGCTGGCCGAGCTTCCCTTCGAGCTGTCCAAGCTCCCGAGCTAGCTCGCCGAGCTACTGTCGAGATTTTCCCCATTTTCTTAGTATTTTTCTCGGATGTTTCATTGGATTCCAGGCGATCAAGCCTACCCAACGTCCTATTCTTGAAAATATTCGGACTCCTTAAGTTATCTCGAACTTTGGCCACTTCTTGCCGATCGGAGTCTGGATCGGGGATGTTACAGTCCCTACCATCGAATTTGCTTTAGTACACAAATGAGTCATTCTAAATTGTACAAGACAATTATAATTTGTTTTCCATTGACCTAGAAATTTTATACTTTCTAAATAAGTCCTACCTTAGCTGTAAAATTTCTAAATAAGTCCTACTTTAGAAATTTTATACTTTCTAAAGAAGTATACCACACTGAAAAAGTTAACGCGTAAGCGTTTTTTTCTCCTCTTTGCTCTTTTGACAATTCGAAATGAATTTCAAAGACATTCACGTGCTGCTAGTCCTATTTCTCACGCTACAAACGTTATTAATTATCATATTAACTATCTTCATATTACTTATTTATTGTTGAGTAGGACTATATAAGTTAACACCTTCTCATTATACCCTTTTTTTTTTTTTAATCATAGAAACATTGAGCTTCCATCAATTAATCGAGTCTAGATTATCTCGTGTACGTATATATTTTTATTACAAAGATTAGATCGAGTATCGTAAAAAAAAAAAAAGTTTAAGATTTTGGGCCGCCGAAAAGAAGCCGAACAAAAAGATTGGAGCCCAAAAAAGAAATAACAAGCCCATAAAGAAAGATGTTCGATGATTCCATAAAAAAAACATGCATAGGTACGTACAGATGATTTATCTCTCAGCGGCAGGGATCTTTCTCTCATCCGTAGACACATTCAAAGCTTATCTAACCCTAATTTAGCGAGAAAGTCTCCATTTCTCTGGTGATTGAACCATGGCCGAAGATCTCTCCAAGATCGAAGATTTCTCCGGTAAGATCTCTCTCCATCTCTTATTCGAAATTGTTTGCTTAGATTTCATATGATAGATCTTAACTAGCCGGATCTAATCATAATGGTTAATGGATGTAACCTATTGTATCCTTATTTCGTAATTCGTTTATGCCTTCTCCGTTTCAGAATGTATCACGCCCGTCGAAGGGGTTAGGACAGGCATCTTCTGGGACGTCGAGGATTACCCATTCCCTGGTGGTCCCAGTCCTGATTTGATCTATCAGAAAATCGAATCAGCTCTTAATGATTGGGGTTGTATGGGTAAGATTTCAATATGGGCTTATGTTGATGAGAAGAAAGGGTCCCGCTGGTGTGCGTTTGTGTGTAAGAAGTTGTGGAAATCCAGAATCTACTTCCTTGCTGGAGGTGAATTCTTTTATTTAAGCCCGCCAAACACTCTTTTCTTTTATATATTGATATATGTATATGTATTCTATATCTCAGTTCCATTGATATATATTTTCCAGGGGATAAACCTGCGAGACGTGATAGAATGTTACATGACATACTTTTATGGAGAATGGACAATCGTATGGACTCTCCTTTTGAAGGAAATTTGATTGTAGTCTCAGATAAAGTCAGAGATGACAAGGTGTTCTTCAAGATCCTTGGATATATTCGTGTGAGGTATTACAATGTTCTCTTAGTACAGTCGAATGAGTACGCCCCACCAGAAAGCCCTGAATGGCCAGGATTGCTATTAGATCAAGTATACGCTTTCGGAAGCGACAGCGAAAGCGAAGAACCTAGTCTCAAAAAGAATCGACCTGATCAGGGCTGATACTGATTTATGTGGACTTGCTAGTTTTTGTTTGGATATGCCCGCGGGTATGCCGTATGCTTCACAAAGATCTACGAGTTGGTTGTAGTGGATTTTAATCAAAAACTTATTGTTAATTTTATTAGTTCTCTTTTCAACTATTTTATCCGCTCTTATGTGTTTTAGTTAAAGAATATATTAGCGTGTGAGCTTCTCTCTCTAATTCGCCGCTCTTAGTTTGTTGGAATTATCCGTTTAGTTCATCTATATCTCATATTAATAGTTTTATATTTTCATGAAGTCTGCAAACAATTGCATGTAGTTTTATATTTTCTCTCATTTGAGACTTACATCAACTATTGATTATCCAACGATTGATTGAGACTCTGCAGATGATTCCATAACTACCAAAGAGATAGATTCTGCTTTATCAAGCAAGTTCGTTTTTTTGATTCTATGCAAATTTTGTTATGAACAAAAAAAAATAAACACAGAAGAACTATAAACTTATTTGATTGCTTTTTTCTTTTTCCTTCTAACAGACATTGTCTCTTCTTTCTGTGGCCTCACAATCTCACTATATATCTAAAAGACTAAAACTGAAGAATATGAATTAGTTCTTGAGCCGTTATTCATTGAATATGAAATAAGTCAAGCAAGAGGTATGAAAAGAAAGATCCAGTGCTTATTGGACCAAATACGATGAGTTAAAACAAATACGATGAGTTTTGAAAGCAACATTAGAACCAACTTAAAACGCCCAACCTACAAGTGGAAGAGCCAACACATGCCAGTAACAGATGATAGAACGATCTCTCAGCCGCAGGGATCGATACCCTAAAAAGCTCTCTCTCATCCGTAGACACATTCAAAGCCCGATCTAACCCTAAAGTGATCTCCGTCGAACCATGGCCGAAGATCTCTCCAAGATCAAAATTTTCTCCAGTAAGATCTCTCTCCATCTCTTACCCGAAATTGTTTGTTTAGTTTTCATATGATCGATCTGTCATAGTTAACTAGCCGGATCTAATCGATCTTTCGTAGTAAAATAATGATTAATGGATCTAACCTATTTTTTCTTTATTTCGTAATTCGTTTATGCGTTCTCCGTTTTGTCAAGGTGCTGAGACATTCGTTTTCTGGAACGTCGAGCACTACCCAATCCCTAGTACTGCGGATCTTCATTCCATTTATCGTAATCTCAGCTCAGCTCTCGAGCAAATGGGCTTATATGGTTATCTGGATATCAATTTGTATGGTGAGGTGAACCACGGCTTAAAGGAGTTGTACGATGCCGGAATGGAATACATTCCAGTAGCAGAAGGTGAATTCCTATACTTAATAATCCCTTTAACACTCTTCTCGTTTCTACTTATATATATGTCTGTAGTCTAGTTCTCTGTTGATATATAGCTTTTGCGGCTGGAGATTCGACTGAAAGTAGAATGTGTATGGACATGATTACTCACGCATCAGTGAGCCAGCATGATGAACCAAGAAATTTAGTGGTAATCGCAAAACAAAACCCAGAAAGTGAGTTGCACAGGGTTCTTCACTGTTTGAAATCGAGAAATCACATTGTTCTCTTAGTAGAGCCGCCTGATGAAGGTAATCTATTTCATTCTGGAGACTCAATAGTTGATCGTACACAAGTTTTAGGTGGAGGAAAGCCTATAAGCGGAAGTCCACCAAATTCCCCTTCTTCTAGCGGAAGCATGAATTCTGATAATGATGCTGATAATGAGGAGGATGCTAACTCCTCTGTGAATTGAGTTGATATTTTGTTTTCTGTCAAAAGTCTTTGGGGTTAATGTATGAAAACATTGATGTTTCATCTTTGTTCTGTTAAACTCTGTGTTGGGTTCAAATGATTTGCCGTTTTATTTCTTTCCCACCATCAAATGGAGGTTTTTCTAAGCTCTGCACCACCTAAAGCATTTATCTTAAGCTAACTGCTACTCTTAAATACATTTATTGATAAATTTATGAACCTCTAATATTTTATAATGGATTCCAGCTATTGATAAATTTACCGATGTCATTGCTTTCACTGCCCAACTTCGGCCGAAATTATTTGAGACAGAAAATAGTAGTCGTATACTAAATTAGAGAAGAAGGGTCGATCTAAGGGTATTGGGTTGTTTTCACTACAGTCACAAAGTTTATATAATCACTAGACAAGGACCAATTTTTTTGGATGTGGCATCAATTTTAGTATACAATTTCTGGTCTAAAAAGCTAATACTTTATCGGTTTATGGAAGGGTCACTCTTTAATCTTATAAATTTGTAAATGAAAGTCCGTTAAATAATTTTTGCTAAGTGTTATTTTTAATTTTAGATTGTTGATAAATTAGGGGTGGGCACGAATCAAATAGAAACTAAATTATAACTAAAAGCATCAATGATAATAATTATTTTTAAAAAATTGAAAAACTAAATTAAAAATAAAATCTAATAGAAACTATTATATAAAATATTTCAAATTAATTTTGTTAAAATATTTTAAGACATATTTATTATGTTCATTCTAAAAAAAACCACATATTTTTATTCAGTTTACCATTATTCATCTTATTCAGCTGGTTTATTAATTTTGTAAATCTTATTACGGAATCGTTACTTCTGAGTTGAATCTTAGTGATGTTTTAAACCCTAATTTCGTTTACGCACACTACAAGAAAAAGCGGTAAATATACGAACATCTAAGAGCATGATTATTGGGAGTTTGATGAGTTTCTTAAATAAAAGAGAGAAGAAATAATAATTTTTTAATAAGTAGGTTTCTTAACTATTTAATAAACTTTGGAGTGGGTTTCTTGAATAGTTAAGAAACCTACTTATTAAAAAATTATTATTTCTTCTCTCTAATTTAAGAAACTCATATTAAGAAACTCCCAATAATCATGCTCTAATATTTTATAATGGATTCCAGCTATTGATAAATTTACCGATGTCATTGCTTTCACTGCTGTATCTACGGATGAGATGGTTGCAGCATATTTATATCAAAAACTCAGTTTTCTTTTAATTTCTACTTTCTTATTTTAAACCGAAAATTGCACTGTTAATTTTATTAGCTCTCTTTTCAACTATGTAATCTGATCTTATGTGTTTTAGTTAAAGAATATATTAGCGTGTGAGCTTTTCTTTCTAATTCGCCGTTCCATGAAGTCTGAAACAATTGCACGTAGTTTTTATATTTTTTCTCGTTTGAGATTTACATCAACTATTAATTGTCCAACGATTGTTTGAGACTCTGCACATGATTCCATAACTATCAAAGAGATAGATTCTGCTTTATCACGCAATCAGATTGTTGATGAGAAATGTCAGAACTTGAATCTTATGGTAGAGAGAATAAGGATGAAATCTTGGAAGAAGCAGTGTGATAACAATTAAGGGCATATGTGCCTCCGTAGCATAGTAGTATTGCGTTCGCTTCGTAAGGATATATGGTTAAAAATTAGGCCTCGGCATAAAATCCGAATCCGAAAATCCGATCCGAATCCGATCCGAATCTGATCCGAAATAGGTTCAGATTCTATTCGGATTCTATATGACCCTATCCGAATAATCCGAAATCCGAATAACCCGATCCGAATTCAAAAAAATTCGAAAAACCCGAAAAAATCCGAAAAAACCCGAAAAATCCTGGAAAAAATCGGAATAATCCTATCCTAATCCGAAAAAACCCGATCCGAATCCGATCCAAAATAGCTTCGGATTTAATTCGGATTCTATATAACCCTATCCGAAAAATCCAAAATCCGAATAATCCGATCCGAAATCCGAATGCCCAGGCCTATTAAAAATTGTTTTGTCAAGCATAGAAAACACACATAAATATATAAATAAACAGAAGAAATAATTTAGGATATACACTTTTCAAAATACAATATAATTACTGTAAGTTTAGAGTCTTATTCATTCACAAAAGATGTACAAGAATATATATACAAGGTAAAAGGCACTCTAGGTTTATGTAACTATAGAAGATTCCTAATATAGAAGATTGTGAATCCTGGATAATATTGTATATCCTTAACATGCCCCCTCAAGATGGAGGGGTTGTTGTCACTCCAATCTTGTTACGGAGATGGACAAATCTGGTTCGTTGTAGTGGCTTTGTCAATGCATCTCTGAAGTTGATCAGCACGTGAAACTCAGATGTGGGCCACAAATGAAGTGATAGTCAAGAGCCACATGCTTCATCCTTGAGTGAAAGACAGGGTTGGCACAGAGAAAGGTTGTGCCGACATTGTCGCAGTAGATTACTGGCGTCGCTGGAAGAATGATCCCAAGTTCCGTTAGAATATTGCAAATCCATCTGAGTTCGGTTGCTGCATTTGTGACAGCCCGATATTCCGCTTCAATTGATGATCGAGCAACACAATTTTGTTTCTTGGACGTCCAGGAGATTGGATGTGAGCCTGTGTAGATGATGATGCCTTGGTGGATATGTAGTCATCTGAATCACCGGCCCAGTCAGCGTCGGAGAATCCGTGTAGGCTGAAGTCATTGCAGTAGGAGTAGAAGATGCTGTGATCAGCTGTTCCCGCAAGATAACGGAGAATGCGTTTAGCCGCCTGTCAATGTGGTTCCGTCTGTTGATGCATGAACTGAGACAAACGATTAACCGCATACATTATACCTAGCCAAGTGAATGCTAAATATTGTAAACTTCCCACAAGCTTTCGATATTCAGTTGGATTCGGGAGTTTGCTGCCTTCATGGAGTTTGAGCTTCGGACTTGACGCCATTGGTGTTGTGACTGGTTTTGCGTCGGCCATGTTGTATCGTTGGAGAAGATCCTTGATGTATTTACGCTGAGAGAGATGAAGTCCACGGGGTGTGCCAAGCCTCAATGCCGAGAAAATAGTTTAGGTCCTCTGATTCCTTCACCGAAAATCGATCAGCCAATAAAAAGAGAATTATACCGATCAGTTTGGTGTTGCTTCCTGTGAGGAGAATATCATCGACATAAACTAGCAGATACATAGTCTCGGAGCCTTTTCGATACACAAACAAAGATGTGTCAGCTTGAGAGTTAACAAAGCCAAGCGATATAAGATATTGTTCAAGTTTTGTATACCACGCCCTGGGGGCTTGTTTCAACCCGTAAACCGCTTTGTGAAGGCGACAGACATATGACGGGTAATCTTTATCGATGAAACCCGGCGGCTATTCCATAAACACTTCCTCTGTTAGCTGGCCTTGCAAAAAGGCATTGTTAACATCTAATTGGGTTATAAGCCATGACTTGGATACGGCAATGCTGAGAACAAGACGCAATGTCGTAGACTTGATGACTGGACTGAACGTTTCGGTGTAATCCCGACCATACTCTTGATTGAATCCTTTGGCTACCAATCGCGCTTTGCAACGCCCGAGTGAACCATTAGGTAGGAATTTGTTTTTGTATATCCACTTACAACCCACAATATTTGAACCAATTGGATGGGGAACAAGCTCGTAGGTTTGATTTCTCGCAAAAGCATCTAACTCGTCTGACATTGCATACCGCCATTGTTGTTGTTTGAGAGCTTGTGTCACTGTTGTTGGTTCTTCAGGGATTTGAGATGTGGACTGAGCTGTGAGATTGAGTTTTGCCTTTGGCTTGGTGATGTTTTTCTTCCGGCGAGTGGTCATTGGGTGCCGATTTTGAGCTGGATGTTGGTTGTCGGCGATGGAGACAAAAGCTGGCTACAGCGTTTGCGAAGTCGGGCTTGCAGGGAAGGGACTAGGCTCAACGTTCTCTGATAGGGCTTGAGTTGATGGGCCTAAGTCTGTTTCGGCCCATAGAGCATGAGTTGGTCGATTTGTGACTCCAACAGATGGGCCTTTTCCCGCGTCAGCCCGTATTGTAATTGATGGCTAAGCTTGGGCTTCAGCAATTGAGCCCATATTGATTCGATTGAGACCTGCAATATCGTTTGCTGTAACAGAGGAATTGATATTGGCAGAGTGCGACAGACCTGAGATTTGGCTCGGGGATGGCGTAGCCGGTTATTCGCTGCGGTGAGGATCAGTGGGCAGAGGTTCAATTGTCGTCGGCGGAGCCGGAGGCAGCGGGACGAGTGTGGCCTGTTCAGTTAAGGTTGAGGTTTGTGGTTGTGGTGTTTTCTGGGTTCACGATGTTTGGCTGGGAATTTTGGAAAGGGAAAGTTGTTTCATCGAACTTGGCATGCCTTGATATGTAGATTCTGCCTGAGCTCTTTTGGAGACATATGTATGCACTTTGGGTGAGCGAGTATCCTAGGAAAACGCATGGAGTATATCTGTTTTCAAGCTTGTGTTGAGTATAGGGACGTAGCCATGGAAATCAAAGACTTCCAAAGACACAGAGCTTCAAGTAATTCGGGGATTCGCCAAAGAGCTTTCGGTACGGTGATTCACCGTTTAGGACCGGTGTTGGAAGGCGATTGATGAGATATAATGCTGTTGAGAAAGCATAGCTCCAATACTTGTGAGGCATGGAAGCGTGAGTCAAAAGTGTGAGACCCGTTTCAACGATGTGTCGGTGCTTTCGTTCAGAGACTCTGTTGTGTTCTGTTGTGTGTGGCGGAGTGGTGAAATGAGAGATGCCTTCTTTGGCGAGAAAGTGTCTGAGGGCTATGAATTCACCACCGTTGTCGGAGTAGAGTGACCCAATCTTGGAGGTAAATTTGTTCTCAACTAGAGACCTTAATAATATGAATGTCTCGCGAACTTGTGACTTGGTTTTGAGTGGGTAAATCCATGTGTAGCGAGTGAAGTGGTCAATGAGAAGAAGGTAGTATTTGTAGTTGTCTACTGAAACAATAGGAGATGTCCAAACATCTGTGAAGATAAATTCTAGCGGACGAGTGGAGGTGATAGATGTATTGGAAAACGGTAGTTTATGACTTTTATTGATGGCACAATCGGTGCAAAAGAAATTCTGAGAAACAGATTGAGTATGCGGTAGAAAAAATTCAGAGACAATGTTTTGTAAGATATAGGCTGCTGGGTGGCCTAAACGCTAATGCCATTCAGTGATAGATGGTTTAGGTATGGAGGAAGCAAAGAAGGAAGTGAGGGTATGTGGTGAAACCGGCCACTCGTACAGCTCATCTCTAGCTCTGCCTTGTAACAATGGGACCCCCGACCGAAGATCCTTCACCTGAAACGAAGCAGGGAAAAATTCTACAGAAACCTTACTAGCGTTGCACAAACGATACACAGAAATAAGATTCTTGTGTATATGAGGGACACAAAGAACATCATGAAGTTGAATTTGTTTTGAGGTAGAGGGTAACGATATTGAACCCGTGTGAGAGATGGTGAGGCCTGACCCATCTCCAATAACGACATTGTCATCTCCATGATATGGTTGATAGAGGGAGAGGTTGTGGAGGTCACTTGTCATGTGGTGAGTCGCGCCATTGTCCAAGAGCCAGGCATTGTCAGAAGCAGAGTTTTTAGTGACATGATTTGCTCGTGGCTGCCATGGTGAATAAGACTGAGAGTGCGGTTTAATGTTGGTGGGCTGCTGATCACGGAATTGAGGACACCATTTGGCACTATGGCCGAAGACCCCACAAATTTGGCATTTCTCTTGATATCCACGGTTCTTCCCATTTTTTTTTTGAGTGTTGTACTGTTTTTGGGGTGGCTGTGAGTTCCATCCTTGATGCGATTGTTGATGGTTGCGATTTGGCGTAGATCTTGGTTGAAAATTCGCCGTGTTTGTAGAGACTGGAAGCACAGGTGAAGAAGTGGCCGCATTAATCAGAATTTTTGCTTAATGATTTAGCAATTTTTCATGAACCTCTGTGATGGTTGAAGTGTGATCTCTGCCTTCAAGTTGCTCCATAATAGACTTGTAGTCTTCGGATAGGCCATCAAGGATAAATTCGATTTGTTCTTCATGCTCAATAGCCTTACCAAGCAGGGCAAGTTGATCGAATTTTGTAATGAAGCCTTGCATATACTCATCCACCGTTTTGGTTCCCTTGGTCCATTGCTTCTGTTGGAGGCGAAGTTGACGAATGTGACCCTAACTTGTGCTGGCAAATGTGTCAGATAGAGTCCGCCAGATGTCTACCGCGGTAGAGGAGCGAGACAGAATGGGTTGGATGGTGAGAGACACAGCGCCCAAAAGGCCACTGTAAATGAGTTTGTCTTGGCGTTTCCATGTGGTGTAGGCTGGATTTGTAGCTTGACCGGTGGTGGTTGTGACTGTGGGTGATTGAGGAGATGTAGATCCATCAAGGTAGCCAGCCAAACCGTAGCCATCAAGTAAGGCGTGAACTTGAAGGCTCCACATGAGATAATTGGTGGAGCAAAGTTTTGTGATGTTGGACATATTGATGTTGAGGACGGTTGTTTGAGAAACGTCGATGATGTCAACAGTGTTTATAGACATGATTGTGGTGGAGAAGAGAACGAAAGAAGAGGACGGAGAGAGTGAAGACTCTTGTTTGAGAAAAAGGAGGAAAAAAAAGAGAGGCGGCGCAAAAGAGAGAGATTATAAAACCTGCTCTTATACTATATAAGTTTAGAGTCATTCATTCACAAAAAATGTACATGAATATATATACAAGGTAAAGGGAACTCTAGGATTATGTAAATATAGAATATTCCTAATATAGAAGATTGTGAATCTGGATATTATTGTATATCCTTAACAATTACAATACATCGAGAAACAAAACGAATCGGCGACATGCAGACATTAAAACATGTCAAAATTAAGTTTAAAAAACAAAACTAAACTAGCTAACCTATATTTTAGTGTCAAAACATACACCACAATACTATAATCTGATTTTTATAAAATTTTGAGCCAAATCACACATCATATTTTCTTTTGTAAAATTAATGGTAAGACCAAGGTGGGTTAGGCTAGTGATTGATTTCAGGTAAGCTGAAAACGTAGATACTTAGGAGGACACAAGTTCGATTCCCATTTTAAAAACTGGTTTTGGTTTTGTGAGATGTATGAGCGTAGGTGCAAAACTTCTAGGATATAAATAGAATAAAATAAAACTAATGATAAAATTTTGGAAGTAAGTAGATTAAATAGGATGAGGAAAAGGCACCAAAACAAAATAAACAAAAAAGTACACATTAAATTTTATAGTTAGTAAATAATAACAAATACAATCATAAAAGTATTCACTAAGTGTGTGTTTAATAAGAATTGGACACATCAACACTCCTTTCCTTTTTTTTTTTTTTGGTCAACAAGCTATTTTTTTTATTTATTAGCTAAAATACTGGTTTTATTACAAACAAATGTAGAAAACTGTTTTTGCAAGAAAATCAGCATCTCTATTTGATAAATTTGATGAGAGTAAGAACACAAAAGTGTTTAGGAAAAATTATTAGTAGACTATTATGAGAATAAAGTACAAGATACATGTCTATATATATAGAGATTGAGTAGACTTAAATTTCCTAAATTAAGATAAACATAAATGTAAACAACATTAGAGATAAATGTAAATATTTTTAAAAGATATTGTTAAATATTATGATATTCTACATCCTTCCTGATCTTCATGATTCTCTCCCAATATCTTCATGATTCTCTCCCAATACTATTCTCTTCTCTGGGAATGAAACTAAATTCGTGTTCTTCAAAATCCAAGACATATTTATTATGTACATCCTAAAAAAACCACTTATTTTTATTCAGTTTACCATTATTCATCTTATTCAGCTGGTTTATTAATTTTGTAAACCTTATTACGGAATCTTTGCTTCTGAGTTGAATTTTTGTGATGTTATAAACCCAAATTTCGTTTTCATATGCCTTTTGTTTACGCAGGTGTACGTTTAGCCTCCTCACTCCTGTACGTATTCATGATATCTTCAAGGATTTTATAGATCACTCCTGTACGTATTCATGATATCTTCAACGTTGATGAGTAACTGCTTCAGCCTTCAACACTCCTTTCTTTAATACATTATTAAACAAACAAAATTCTAGATTCCTATTAGTAATATTATATAATTTATATTACTCCACATATGAAGCAGTTACAACTAAATCGTTAACTAGCAAACTCAGTTAATGAATTTTTTAAAAAATTGGTATTATGTCGCTATATAAGATAACAGATTAACAGATAACAACGTGAATATTTTTACATGTTTTATATTTTACATATAAAACCAGATAAGTTAATATTTAATCTCAAATAAAATTAGAAATTAAAAAATATATATATATATAACAATTTGCGTTTGAGTGGGATATTCATCTAGCACTTTTAAAATATATCAATATTTCATGACTTTTGCTTTATTATATGTACAATATGTTTCTCTAGCTTTTAAATTTTTTCATTTATGATCATCCAAATGCACGAACACAATTAAATCACAACAATAAACAATAAGAACCAAATTAGATTGATGATCTACGTTCAACAGTATACTTCAAATATTCATCAAAGATATGATTTCACATTAAATCATAATGATTTGATACATAAATAAAGATAGATAAATAGTATATGATACAATAAATCACTTAAAGGTGAAGCTCGGTCATTTTCTTTTCTTCCTTAATTTTCTCTTCCAATTGATGGAGGTAGGCTTTGCGTAATACAATCTTCCACATGAGATTGCGCACCATGCCAAATCCACCACTTACAGGATATTTTATCCACGCATTACCTTCCATGATTATGGAAGTTGCTAGCATTTGTTTTTCTTCTGGAGGAGCACGTCTCATCATCCTAATGATATTTGGCGTGCCAAACAATTTATTTGCACTATCATATTGATTTTTCCTATAACGCAAATAGAACTAAAAATAAATTAAAATCAGTAAATGATTATAATCATACTTATAATAAAAAGCTTAGTGAAAAAGAATAGTAAGCAAAAAGTAAGAAAGTATATACAATTCAGATGGAAAATATTCTGCATATTCGCAGTTTCTAGGACAATTTTTCTTTTTGGTGATGCATATGCAACAACGACCATGATTTCTTAAGGCTTCCATCACAATTTGTTCTTTTGGAAGTAAAAAAAATATATAAATTATGTAAATGAAGTAATTTAAAAATGAATAAAAAAACATTATGAAAGAAGTATTTATAAATAAAAAATTCCAAAATCCAGAGAAATTTATTAGATATCCAAATATGAAGATGTGTCTTAAAACTTAACAAATTAATTTATTTTGTTATGTTTTGGAAAAAAATTGAGATTACATTTGACTTTACAATTTAATGTTAAATTTTATTATATAAAGGTTGGTTTCTCAAAGTTAGTCATTAACATTATCTCAACACATGTCAACTCTATTGATTAGAGATTTCGCCGGTTATTAAATATATATAAACTCTAGTTATTATTATTACTATTTTTTAAATGGTATATTTCTATTTTAAAAATTATAAAATTAATTACCAATCGTTAAAATAATTTTATATAATAAACCACGGGATATTATTTTTTAAGAAAAATTGTGAAATCACTCTTTCATTTTTTGTTAAATTTAAATGTATCATAAAAATTAAAAACCCGCACATATAGTATATATAGATCCTACTTTTTATATCAACTATTAAGTTTCCAATAGTTGAAAACTTGAAATCAAACTATTTTTAGTCACATGAGCAACTAACATATATTACGCCAACAAAATGTTTTAATATACTATTCGTATTTAATAATGTAAAAAATAAATGGTACATTTTATTCTTCATCCTTCATTGAGATTATAGGGGTGGTCATTTTGGTTTATTTTCGAGTTCAAATTTGTTTTGGTTCGGTTAATTGGTTTTAACAAGACTCTAACTGAACTTAAACCGTAGTTAATTTGATTTGGTTGGTTTGGTTTAGTGTACTTCAATTTGGTTTTAATTCTGTTTGATTTAGGTCGGTCTGATGTATCAACATTAATTTATCTAGAGATAGAAATAATTATTGTATTGCTAGAGTTTTATATTACGATTTATTTATTAATATCTATAGAGTATAAGCAGTTAAGCACGGTGAAATCGATATAGTTATTAAAAAAACTTGAATAAAAAGAGAAATTTTATATGATAATAAGAAAAATAGGAGATGAGAAAGGAGATATGAAAATATCTGCTATATATTATTTGGAGAGTATACTTATAAATAAATATTAAAAAGTGTAAATATTTACATCACATTGTCATTACCTCAAAGAACAAATTTTAATATCTCATTAAGGATATTTTAGTCATTAGTTATTATGTGATCATTTAATTATAATCAAAGATTATTTAAAAAAAAAATAAATCAAATATATCGAGATTTACTTAAATGTCTTTAAATATCGATATTTCTATAATTATCCAATTACTTATTTACCTAAACCACTTACTGAATCTTCCATAATTATTATCGAGATTTTAGAGAAAAAAATCACTTCTAACAAATAACAAATTTTATAATAACATGTAGTGCATAAATGTTTAAATATCTTTCTGTTATTTATTTTTAAAATTAATCAAAATCTTTCTTAAAAAAAGATATTATAATCGTCAATAAACATGTAAATATTGTCAAAGATTTTATTTGCAAAACCTAAAACCTACACTACATGTTTATCTTTTTTTTTAAAGAATAAAATAAAACCAAAATAAAACCTAAAATAACATGTAGTGCATAAATTTTTAAATAACTTTATGTTTTTTGTTTTTAAAATTAATCAAAATCTTTCTTAAAAAAAGATATTATAATCGTCAATAAAAAGATATTATCAAAGATTTTATTTGCAAAACCTAAAACCTACATTTCATGTTTATCTTTTTAGAAAAAGAAAAAAACTAAAATAAAACTTAAAACACAAGATTTTAAATTCTAACCAAAACTAGATTACGATTTTGTTCATTTATTGATTTATAGATCACGGGTATAAACCTTATATATCATCAATATTCTTATACTCTAGATGACGATTACTTAATCTTAACAAAAGAATATATTCTCTCGTTACAATAAAATCTTAACGAAAATTCATTTTACCGTGTTTTAGTACGGGACTAATTCTAGTTTCTTATATAACTTGTGGAGCCGTAGATTTAGGTCTTTAGGATTAGGATATTTAAGGTGGAGAAAATTAAAATAATCTTTATTTTACATTAATTAATTATACTAAAGATAAATTAGACATGGGTTTAGACTTTAGAGTGATAATATTATTTAGTTAAATTAAATAAAAACAAATTGGGTTATAGCCTTATAGGTTAGGTTAGGTTTGAAACAGCTTCAGATTCACCAGATCGGCTACATTATGTTTCTTTTAATCTAAGGAACCATCGTTGTAAATGTCCCACCATTTGTTCAGTAATATTATTTATGTCTTCTCTCTTCATTTTCGCTTCCTTCACTGTGTATCTCCATGGCTTTGAACCCTAGCTGCTAAGAGAAACAAACAGACATTGCCAGAACTTCGAGAAAATTAATGATTCTCACTCTAACAAAATCAGAAACAAAATAACTCACCACAGCACTGTAGTGAACCACCTTATATAGAGGATATTTTGAATTATATCCTCTGATGTCTATTAGACGGCCTAACGGAAGCAGCAACCATATGTTTAATAATTCTAACAAAAACGAATTGGGTCGATTTTGCAACACTTTAATTTATGACATGGAAAACGTTGTTTCTCGTCCCAAATCTTTCTTTTCAAACGTTTTTGTTTGTTCTTAAACCTCTGTATAATAAAATTTTGATTAATTAATTATGAAGTGTAATTATCACCTAGTTGTCTTGTTGTCAACAAAGACAATATGCAAGATACCACATAAATAACTGGAAACCAAATATGGATTAAAGTTAATGATAACCTTTAATTATCGCATACAACCACGCCTACGAAAATGTCTTTTCTTAACCTTAATATTTGCGAAATGTACTCATTCGACTTAAAAACTGTAAACATGAGAAATTAATAAAATAACTTTAAATATCACCAATAATTTTCACGAGTCTCATAATTAAACCTATAGGAGGCTATTCTAAAGTTTTCCAAATGTTCGGGACTATTTATCATATATTCATAACATAAAACGGCTATTTCCATAAATCTCCAAATAATTCGTAAAACCTCGTTTTAAGCAGTACCATGACTTAGAACACGCCTAAATCCATGTAAAACATTTCTTCTCTTACTATATCTCCATCATTGGTCTTCGTATCTCCGAACTGTTTTGGTTCCCGCGAAAATAAACAATGACATGCGTTGCATATATGATCATCAGTCAACCCGCAAATCAACTAATGAAGGCATTGTATCAGTAGCTGACATTGGAGTGGACATGGTGCAAGGGCATGCAGATGAGGATGATCTAACTAAAGATAAAGGAGAGACGATGAACATATCCTGATCGAAGGAGAGACGACTGATCATGGTGTGTTCTGTCTAGACCAGCCATTGATGTTGATGGAATGTGCCGAGACCAGAAACATCCCAAAGAAAGTCCGCAAACTCAAGATGAAACAATCGGACCACGAATTACCGGATAACCTATCTAAACCCAAAACTGGAGTCTAAAATCCATGGATGATGCGGCCTAGCTATGAACCATCACAACCAGTCTTGATGGGCCTCTCAAGAGACCAGACCACTGGAGATCCAAGCCCAACAAGTCCAGGCCCGCCCGACAACTTGCACTTAGTTGGATGGACCCGTTCGGTGCCATATAAGGAAACTCTAATGTCCAACAACTTATCATCATTTCTTTTGAAGAAGACAAAGCCTCCTAATGGAAGTTTAAGGTTTTATACCAGTGGAGAACTTCAGCAGGTGCCGAAGGAGCTTTCCTTAAACGATTGTGTTCACACTTATGCACACATGTTACCAACGACTATCTTCCCTTTTGGTGACAACTTTCAGGCTCTAATGCATCTAAATTAAGGACGCCCCAACACTTTCCATAAGTGGACCAAACACATCTCATCCACCCCAAGCTTTCCTTTTTGATATATGTCTCATTTCAAGGCCAACAGCAATATGATTGAATGCTGCATTAGATTTCTTTCTTTATTTGAGATTCAGACTGTTGGAGGTCGTGTATCTAAAGCCTTTATAAGGCTCCTCATATCTTTCATATGTTTTCACGTTTGATTAATAGAAAACCAAAAGCTTTTGCTTTGAAAACCTTAAATTGTTCTATTCTCTTTGTTCTGTTTGAGTGTGTCTCCAAGCTTATCACAAGACTCATCATCAGTTGTGTGGCGCTCTTCACTTCATCAACACTGTCCATCCAATCCAAATCAGTCTCAAGGAGAGTGCCCATTGGCCAGCCTTGATTCGGGCCATGGCAGAAGGCATGGACGTCCTCTCCAATCGGCAGTTCACTTTCAACGGCATATTGATCGAATCATTCACAACCGGATCCACTCCTTGAACTACCCCGACTATCCTCCCCTCTAGAATCTTATGACACGGTGGTTGGTTCATGGGCACATAACCGGAAGCTTTTTATTTCATTTTTACTCTTTTATATTTTTCTCGACAGATCTAAGAAAATTTTTGTTAGATTTTATTCCAAGAAAAGTACTGTAAATATATATATTTTGTAGAATAAATATAAATTCTAAAATATTATTTATAGATAAATATGCCAAAATATAGTCAAAATTTTTTTTATTGTATATCTAAATTCATGGGCACATAACCGGAAGCTTTTTAATTCATTTTCACTCTTTTATATTTTTCTCGACAGACTTTAGAAAAAATTTGCTAGATTTTCTTCCAAAAAAAGTAATGTATATATATATATATATATATATATATATATATAACTTTGTAGATTAAATTTAAATTCTAAAATTTTATTTATAGATAAATATGTCAAAATGTAGTCAACACTTTTTTATTGTATATCTAAATATGGGGATGCACTTAAATCTTTCCTCAAATAATTAAGTCAAGAAGTTGAAAAACATTAAAAATTTCATTCTTTTCTGTATTGGGAATAATTTGAGATTTTCATTTTGACTTCAAAATTTAATTATTTATATATTAGCCGTAATTTTATATGCCTAATCTTCCGCAAGTTGATATATAGCATGCCCATACTAGTAAAATAATATTGCTATTTAATAGTGATATAATATAAGTTTTCGTTACAAGTCTCTTCTTCAAATTCCAATCAGAGAGAGAAAAGAAAAGGAAATGGCTCATCTTCGTCTAATGATCACTCTAATCACGGTTTTGATTTGTTTACTCTCAAGCTTCACCAAATCATCCAAGGGAATTAAAATTGATTTACCAAAATTCCTTAACCTCACCCTCTCTACCGACCCTTCCACCATCTCCGCCGCCTCACATGACTTCGGAAACATCACCACTGTGACTCCCGGCGGCGTTATCTGCCCCTCCTCCTCCGCCGAGATATCTCGTCTCCTCCACTACGCCGCGAACGGAAAAAATACATTCCAAGTGGCGGCTCGCGGCCAAGGCCACTCCTTAAACGGCCAAGCCTCTGTCTCCGGCGGAGTAATCGTCAACATGACATGTCTCACTGATGTGGTGGTTTCAAAAGACAAGAAGTATGCTGAAGTGGCGGCCGGGACGTTATGGGTGGATGTGCTGAAGAAGACGGCGGAGAAAGGGGTTTCGCCGGTTTCTTTTACGGATTATTTGCATGTAAGCGTCGGAGGAACGCTGTCAAATGCTGGAATCGGCGGTCAAGTGTTTCGAAACGGTCCTCTTATTAGTAACGTCCTTGAGTTGGACGTTATAACTGGTACGCATCTTTTAAACTTTGATACATTAAAAAAAATCTATTTTTATAGTATTTTTGGTGTACCATATGTTTAATGTTTTTATAGTTCTGCTAAACTTTTTGCACCACACGCAATGGAATCTTCGAAACACAAAATGCGTGACACGCATCTAAAGTGTATATATTGTTTCATGGAACTTTTGAATTTCCTACGAATTGAAGTATTTATTTATATACACGCATATATTTTGTCGTGCATATATAAATATAAAGACTAATTAATCACAATTGGTAGCGTGTTAATTTGGGATTTTTGTAATGAACATGCATGACGCATGCAAATGGAACTTTTCGGTTTTCTAGATTTTTGTTGTGTCTTTACTTTTCAGTTTTCAGCTACTATCAAATTCATTTTTTTTAATACCTGTTATTTAAGAAATTTGAGAAATAAAAACCTTAACTAAAATATAGAATTTTTGATTTAAGAATATTAAGATTTTAGGTATTTACATATTATGAAAGGTTTTCTTATTTCCTACATATGTAAATTACATAGAATTAGTAATTTCAAGTAATTAAATAATGATAATTTTTTCAACAAAATAAAATATTTTTAGAGACGTATTATTATTTTTATTCCACAAGCTTCTGCGTTTATATAAAATTATCATAGGTCAACGAATTAAAACAATTATGTGGGTTGACATTCTCACCAGCAACATTAATATGACGGTAACCTTGATTTGAAGGAACTTACACGCCATAATTTGTGTAAACGTGAGCTGTGTGAGAGCATAACTCATAAAGGATATTTTTATGAATACCACAAAATATATATATAGAATTTTCAAATATATCATTTCTTTTCTTTCGAATATTTCTTAACCCATAAAGAGGTGGTAAATTTTTAATCATGTGGTATGTTTGAAAAATAGCACAATTAAAAATGACATGTTGCAGATCTTTCTTTAAATATTATTATACTGAGTTTTTAAACGGCAAAAATGTCAAAAATATTGTCAATTTTTAAATTTGTCCATTTTAATGCGTCAATTTTCATGAGACCGAACCCAAAATAAACCGCAAACTTTACAAAATTATGTCGATTTAGACACGCCGTTTACTCGCGTTTAGCAGTGGTAACACTCTATTTTTTATCCGTTTTCTCTAAAACGGTGTGTTTTACTCCATTTTAAATTCGAAAAAAGGTGTGTAAAAAATCCTCAAATTGAAGAACCCTAATTTCATAACTCTAATTTCTTCAACCACATCCTTTGATTTCGACGGCGATCTTGGCCGTTGTTTCTTTCGGTGCTACTGATCCTTCTTATTTTGAGATTTGAGTACGAAAAATCTAGAATGGAGATTTGGATCTAAGTAATCGGAAGAAGATCGAGATGTGTGAGAATCATCAGAGAGCTTGAGTATCATCTCTCCTCTGTCTCTCTCCTCTGATTCCTGTATGCTACGGTAACGTTTAAAGAAAATCAGCAAACCCCATGGATTCTTCTGTCTCTCCTCTCTCTCGCATGCACGAGCTCTCTCTTCTCCTTCTTCGTTTTTTTCTTTTGTTTTTTTCCTCCCATTCTCACACTCTCTTGACCACAACAAATTAATTAATCAACTTTGTTTAAATCGACGTAATTTTGTAAAGTTTGCCGTCTATTTTGGGTAGATCAGTAAATTAGAGATTTAATTCGGTCTCGTGAAAGTTAATGCATTAAAATGGACAAATTTGAAAATTTACTATTTTTTTGATATTTTTCCCGTTTTAAACTCAAATTTTGCTTGATTATTAATATTATGGATTTTTTAATATATTATTTCAGGAAAAGGTGACATGTTGACATGCTCGCCACACCTAAACCCAGAATTGTTCTATGGGGTATTAGGAGGTTTGGGTCAATTTGGAATTATAACGAGAGCCAGAATTGTTTTGAACCATGCACCTAAAAGGGTACGTATCATCACATCTTACCATTTATTTTATGTCTATTGAATATTCTCTATATATTAATTGAAGATCATTTTAACAAAATAATTTTATGTTTACGTGAAATATTACATCAGTATCATGCTTACGTGTCGTCGCCAGAGTGATTCTCAGTAAATATATTTTATAGGACATTAATTACTAAACTAATTGTCATTAGATCAATCATATATAATCTGTATTTATTTTAAAGATTATTATCTTACCTAAATTAGCTGTATTTATTTATGAAAAATCAAATAAGTAAATATTTCATAAAATTATACCTGATTTTATTGTTTCCTAAATTTGATTAAATCGAGTAAGTAAATATTTCATAAAATTATAGCTGATTTTATTGTTTCCTAAATTTAGTTTTCAAAATTTTATTTTAAGAAAATATTGTTTTAACTAAATAATTAATTAGTAACATAAATATGTAAAAACATTAATTTTAAATTTTAATTATTTATACAATAATATACTATTAAAATATTTAGAAATGTTTATTTAATTTATTATTTTTTTAAAAAATATTATAAACATCTTATCCCGCGTATAACGCGAAAATCACCTAGTATATATTTATTTAGTCAACATTCATGGCCCGATTTTAATTAGTAGCTACCTTTCAATTTCTATTTGATATGTATATATATTTACATATATATATTTCTATTTGATATATATTAGTAAATAGAAAATGATTTTTATGCCAGAGTTTGATTTTCTAGTGATTTTTATTGAGATAAAATAGAAAATGGTATTTATGAAAGAAAGCCTCTCGCTATGAAAAGTTGAAAACTGTAGAAAGAAATTAAAAGCAGTATAAAAATGGGTAGCCAATATTCTTATAGTCATGTAAACTTTGTGTGAATATATATGCTCGCTTTGATAAGTGGTTTTAATATCTTTACCAAAAAAAAAAAGTGGTTTTAATATTTTATGCGAAATGTTATTAAGAGTATTTTTTTTTTCTTCTTTTGGCCTAATTTAGTGTAAGTTACCTGAACAGAACCGAACCAGGAAGGAAAATAATTATGTTATAATATAATTACAATAAAATCGGATAATGTCTGTTTAAAACATGTTTCGTTTACACTAAACAGAGTTAGAGACGTATGGATCACAAATCATGAAGCTTTCTTAGATGCTATCCGAAGACTAAAACTAGGTATACAATTAATTTGGTGGAAATTTGGAATTTAGGCCAAAGGCTTAAATTGCATTAGTGTGAACAAAATCTATGCATTGAATAAAAAAAGATATGGCTTATTTTATTATGTATAATTTATAATCCTCGGACTTGCTGTCCAATCTTGTCTTGTGCGTGCAAATCTTTTTGATGTCAATATATAATCCTTGTTTATTAGAGTCAAGCTCCTTAATTAGTCAAATCTACTCCAAAGTTTGGAATACTGTATTAGTCTTTGGGTATTAATGGTAAGTTTGTTGACTAATAGAATCTTACAAACGTGGTAAACGCTCTAATTGGTTATCATTTTAGAAATAATGTAAGGTCGCTAGTTAAACAGATTTGGCCATAATATACGATGACGTTCTGTTTTATTTTCAACTGTTCACCACGTTTACTTATATGATTTTTTTTTTACAAGAAAATGTTGAAATATCATACTAGTGAATTCATGGGTGGAATTAATTTTATTCATGATCACTCCAAGTATTAAAAAATATTTTATCATAAATATTTGTCATGTATTTTTTATTCTCCATCTGCTCTATTTATGTTGTGGAGAATTATGAAAATTAGCTCAATTTTCTATAAATGTTAAGAAATAATTTATTTTAGAAAAAAAATTGATAAGAAAAAGGTATAAATTTAAACCGCAAACTTCATATTCTAAACCATAAACCCCTATAAAACTAAATCCTAAGATCCAAAAACTAAACTTTTAACTGTTATCCTAAATTATAGCCCCTAAAACTTAAATGTTTAATCCTAAAATCTAAAACATAAGGTTTCTTTTCTTACTTTTTGAAAATTCAGCTTATATTTTTTTATTAAGATCTTTTTCCCTATTATTAGTTCCCCACCATATGCTCTAGACTCTGCAACATCCCTTATTCCATTCCCATTGCATCATATATGTTACTTTATGTGTTTTTGAATAAAAAAGAATGTGCAAAATAATACGGTTTCTTTATATATGTGTGTGTATAAATTAAAGGAGGTTTTTTTCTTATGAATTCTGTAGGCCAAATGGTTTCGGATGCTCTACAGTGACTTCACAGCTTTTACAAAGGACCAAGAATGTTTGATATCAATGGCCAATGATATTGGAGTTGACTATTTAGAAGGTCAAATATTTATGTCAAACGGCATCGTTGACACCTCTTTTTTCCCACCGTCCGATCAATCTAAAGTTGCTGATCTAGTGAAGAAGCACGGTATCATCTACGTTCTCGAAGCAGCCAAGTTTTATGATGATCCCAATCTTCCCTTCATCCGCCAGGTACTACTACACAATTTACATATCCATCATCGCCTCGATCATACCATATATAAGAAATTTAAATGATCTTCATTGCACCACATTAAGATATTCATCATCATCATCATCGTCATTTTGGTTTATTGCATCTTAATCTTCTCATAATCTTCAATACTTCATTTTGCCTGTTAGTGAAGTATGTATTTGGAAATGTTGGAATAAATTACGAAAACGATTTGATTTCACCATATTTTTATTACTATTCGGAAAGCTAACATTATGAATATTTTCTTATAATTGTTAAATAGGTAGATGTATCGATTGCACCACATACACTGATACACACACATACATCACCAAATATAGATTCCATAATTCAGACCAATGAAATTTTATTTATTTTTGTAGGCGACTAACGAATTAATGAAAACCCTAAGTTACTTGCCCGGGTTTATATCAATGCACGACGTGTCCTACTTCGACTTCTTGAACCGTGTACAAACCGAAGAAAATAAACTCAGATCATTGGGTTTATGGGAAGTTCCTCATCCATGGCTTAACCTATACGTCCCTAAATCTCGGATTCTCGATTTTCATAACGGTGTTATCAAAGACATTCTTCTTAAGGAAAAATCAGCTTCGGGACTCGCTCTCCTCTATCCCACAAACCGGAACAAGTACGTTTTCTCTATTCATATTTATATTCAAGAACAATAAGTAGATGAAATGATTTGTTGCATGTTATTGTTAGATGGGACAATCGTATGTCGGCGATGATACCAGAGATCGATGAAGATGTTATATATATTATCGGACTACTACAATCCGCTACTCCACAGAATTTGCCAGAAATCGAGAGCGTTAACGACAAGATAATTAGGTTTTGCAAGGATTCGGGTATTAAGATTAAGCAATATCTAATGCATTACACCAGAAAAGAAGATTGGATTGAGCATTTTGGATCAAAATGGGATGATTTTTCGAAGAGGAAAGAGCTATTTGATCCCAAGAAACTGTTATCTCCAGGGCAAGGCATCTTTTGATTAACTTCAATCTTAATTCTCTAATAGAATTTGTACTCTCGTACACTGCTTAATAAAGGATTGGTTTTTTTTTAATGATATTTTTTCCTCAACACAAAATAGTTTATTATCGTAAGTAAATATCTCTATATTTTTTTTTCTTATCCGAAAACAATAAAGGGAGAAGATATTAAAAATTTATAAGAAATTTAAATTAAAAACAATAGGCTGAATTTTTTATAATTAAAAAATAAATAATATTTTTTGTTCTAAACTTCAAAGAGTTCAGGAAATGAGAGAGCAAGATGAGAAAATTTGGTTCTATTAATGAAACTTTTAGTTGAACAAAATGTGTAAGAAATTCCTGATTTTCCTGTCTTTTGTTGGGTCTGAATCTAAAACTATATAATAAAAATAGCATTTGAGTGGAAATAAAATTGATCAATAAGATTTAACTGAAAAATATTCTGCTTTTAGTTAACATTTGATTTTCCTATAAAAACTACAAAATTTCCTCAGCAACGATTATATGTAAATGTGATTTAACTCGCACATAAATTACATGAGGAGAAGGAAACCGAATCCAAACCAGATTAAACCGAAAAATTCTAGGCCAAATGAACAATATTATACTTAACCGGAGGTCTCTGATCATGCTGCTTCAACAACCACTGCAGCAGCACCAGCAACAAGAGCTGTTGATTCATCATCTGTGCTCTCAGATGAAACCAGAACTCTCAGGGAACCTTCTTTCTCAGATTCAGATTCAGATTCAGATTCAGATTCAGATTCCTTAACTGCAGCTTCATCGGCGATGAGCTTGTCTTGGAGCTTCTTCATGAGCTCTTCTTGATCAGATTCGTTCTGTCTCAGGAATCTCTTTAAAGCCTCTTTTCCATGGTAGTTTTTACCGTTGAGATTGTAGAATGTTCCGTTTTTCGTGATGAACTTGTGCTTTATGCTCAGGTCGATTATCTCCGTGACCTTGCAGATTCCTTTGCCGAATTCAAGCTCAAACTGAGCAGTCCTAAATGGCGGAGCGAGTTTGTTCTTCACTATCTTCACGGAGACTTGACTTCCCGTTGTCTGCACAAGCATACAGTCTCAGGTTTCAAACACAAGCAAATGCAGTTTGTAGACAACATTTAGTCATTCTGAAGATCAGTTTTGTTTGAAACTATGGAGCCAATAGAAAAATTAAGTGATCACTTAAACACACATCACGAACATAAGACAGGCCGTAAAAAAAAAAAGAAGTAAGATAAGAGCTTGGAATCCAAAATGTGTAAGCGGGTTTCGGAAGTTTACCTCTTCGCCTTTCTTGATAAGTCCAATTCGCTTAATATTCAAACGCATAGAAGCATAAAACTTCAAAGCATTTCCACCACATGTAACTTCTGTTGGACCTCCAAATCCTCCAAACGTAGATAGTTTTGATCTCACCTGAATAAAAAACATCGGGAAGTAAAGATACATTCACATAAGAGACTTTACATTTCGAATACTGGAACTTTTCAACAAATCTCAGCTACTAACATTCTCTTACTTGATTTATAAAGATCAGAAGTGTTTGCGATAATGATAAAGAATGGCTCAATTTACGCAAAGCTTGGCTCATCAATCTGGCTTGCATAGCCATATGGGCATCACCCATCTCGCCCTCGAGTTCTCCTTTAGGTACAAGAGCAGCCACCTATTAAAAAAATCACATGAAACCACGAGGGCGCGAAATATAGATCCCAAAGAAAAAGCATCAACCCATTATCCATCCCATATAAATCACCTTACTTACACTGTCAACTACAACAACATCAACTGAACCACTTCGGATTAAAGTGTCCACAAGACTAAGGGCCTGTTCGCCACAATCAGGCTGTGATAGAAGCAGATTTTCTGTATTTACACCGATTGCCTTAGCAAGTGACGAATCAAGAGCATGCTCAGCATCCACAAAGACACAGGTTCCTGTATGCAAAGAACTTCTTTAGGATACTATGTCTTTTTAAATACAATATGGCTCTGTAAAGAACATAGCCGAAGAGTTAAAGAAACATGTAATAACCTCCTTGTTTTTGTGCTTCTGCAATAACATGAAGAGCAAGTGTTGTCTTTCCCGATGCTTCAGGACCATATATCTCCACAACACGCCCCTATGGAATTCACAATGGGGAGACCAATATTATTGGGCTCTTCAAAGAGATACATAGACTTATACATAAACCTCAATTAACAAAGCTAAACATCGAAATATAACCAACCTAAAAAACACTGAAGGACATATTTTGGGGAAAGAGTAATATCACCAAGAGATATATATATACCTTAGGAAGACCACCAACTCCCAATGCTACATCGAGGGCAAAAGATCCGGTAGAAAAAACCGGGACGTTTCTAGGAGACACAGCACGACCGAGATACATTATCGACCCTTTGCCAAATGAACTTGTAATCTGATCAAGTGCTTGCTGAAGAGCAATGTCCTTTTTCGACATACCTTCTTCAGATGATCCATTTCCATCTGACTTAGATTTCTTTTTAGCTTCAAAAGAAAAATAATTGCAGAGTTATTGGCAAAAACCTCAACTGTAAGAACCACAATGAGCTAAGCAATCAGAAAAAAGGAAACGGATTTGGCTTTAGTAATTGTGAAAGTACATATCTGTATCAAAATCATAAACAAATTTCAGTAAATCGATTCATAGACACAAAGGTAAAAGCTTTAAACAACCTTTGGCAGCAAAGCCTCGAAACTGAAACGAAGTTCCAACAACACTTCTATTAAATACCTGCAAAACCCATGGAACCCTTCTCAATAAATTTACCAAACCAAACAATAAGAGAGCGAAATCAAACAAAGGACATCATTTGGGATTTTTCTTATGAATATAGGATTAACCAAAACACACTCAAATAAGCAATGAAAACGACAGTAACAGAGTTTTTTAATTCCTCGCAATACCCAAGAGAGAAAAAAAATATAAATACCTCTGACGAGAACAGAGAGCGTCTCAGAGAAGAAACGTTTCGGAATATCCTCGCCATAGAAAAGTACTAAAGCTTCTTCTCCACTTTTAAACCACAGGTAAAGAAACAGACAAAAAAACGAGGAATACAAAATGGAAAATTCGAACTACCCAGAAGTCAGACTTGTATGAACTGGAGAAAGAAGAGAAACGCACAGAAAAAGTAGGAAAAAAAAAAGAGAGGAGTTTTTAGGGTTTTCGTTTCCCTCCTTTCTAACCATTTTTTGGGTTCTTTTGATCGGTTTTTTACAAGTCGGCACAGATGTTTTGTCTTCTGTCTTTCATGAAGAACCTCAAACCGACGTCTTAACCGGCTAATTAATTGGTTATGTAAACCGATAAATTATATTGAATGGTTTAAGTAAGTAAATTTACGGTTTGGTAATGCGGGTTTAAAATTCGATCGATCTTACAAAAAATAGGACTATTCATTTGCTTAGGAAATGATATTAAATCAATTTGATTACATCTGCGCCATAGCGAACCAAACTATAATCGAGAGAATAAATAAAATTGGATAGAAAACCATAGAAATCTGACCAGAACGACAAAATATTATAGCTCAAAACAATTCATAAGAAGATTACAAATGAAAAATCAAGGCACAAACCAACCAAAGAACCAATTTTTTTTTTTTTCAGCAAACCAACCCACCCAAAACTGATATATAATAAACCGGACCATGACTCTGCAAATTAAGAAACACAACCACGGCTCAAAGACCTCACTTTTCTTTCTTCTTCATAAATATGCGATGATTCCTCGCCAGCGAAGAAGATTCCTCGCCAGCGAAGAAGATTCTTCACTGCTGTTTACATTCCGGTGGCCTCTCACCTGTTTGACCTTCCGCAAGTTGACTTCTTCCAGCCTTCTGTTCATAAAAAAAGAGACCTCAGGTTAGTGACAGCCGTTGGATTATCAACAAGAAAAAGATCCAACGGTTGAGATTGATTGATTTCTTAAACCTTGTGCCCAGCTGATGACTGCAAAAGAAAACAAAAAGAAACCACCAAATCACTTTCAGAGGTTTTAGAGTTATGTTAGAAACATAAAGTAAAACCAAAACCACATATTACCTTCTTTTTGTTCTTCTTTCCTTGATCTGCTTCTTCCTCCTCCTCGTCATCCTCATCATCATCCTCCTCGTCATCCTCATCATCTTCCTCGTCCTCTTCATCATCATCTTCATCAATCTCATCATCGTCGTCCTCCATATCAAGGTCATCTGCCTCAACAGCTTCACCAGTGAACCATGACACAGCGTGAGAGATGATTTTTTCTTTAATGGTTGATCTACAGGATAAACAGTGGGTAGATTCAGATCCTAGAACTGTATTAAGTGAAGTGAACTGAAGATGAAATAAAAAGGTACAAACCCAATATCATAGTCGTGTTCCATTTGGCCTTGGAGTTCGTCAGCCTGTGCAAGATTCAATGATCAGATTAAAGTTTAACACAATCTTAAGTACTAAATCAAAAGTTAAACTGCTACGGGAGATGGACATACCATGTCATCATCAAGATCCTCATCGTCTTCAGGAACTTGAGGTGGACTGAAAAAGTTGAAGAAACTCTCACAGTCCTCAGTCTTAGTGATCGGCTTCGTGTTTTTGGATCCTTTCTTTGGCTTCTTTTTTAGAATCTTCTGTGTCAAACACTTTCCAGGATACCACTCAATCTCGGTCCTGAACAAAAGTTAACAATCAATAAAGACTTCTCGTCTTCAGAAATAAAAAGTAAATACACTTGATAAAGTAAAAGATTACCCAAGGGCCTTCTCGAGGATAGGCTCATCTTCATCAATCATGTGATAAGTCTTGGTCAAGACAGTGTTCTTGAAGTAAGGGTTCTGATCAAAGAAAAACTCAAGCTTGAACCCTTTTGGTTCTTCAACCCTACTCCACTTGATATCTTTAAGATACTTGAGAGCCCCTTCATCTCGCTCAGTTATCTAAAACCATGGAAAAAACACACAAGGATAAAGAGAATCGCCTTTTCATAAACCAAAAAAAAAGGAGTATTCTAATAACGAACCTCCTCAGCAGTAATTTCATTGTTCTTCAATGCAATAAGCCAGAAATCTGGCACTCCTTTCTCTGAAGTAAAACAATTTTATATCATTTAAAAACCATGTGTTCATCATCATCATTAGAAACTAATAAAATAAACATATTCAGTATAAGAATTGATAAAAATACCTTCAGCTGCTTTATCTTCTCCTTGTTCTGATTTTACTTCCTGCGCTGCACCTTCAACTTCAACCACACCGTTCACAATCTCATATCGCTGTATGTGATTGGGGAATTAGGAAAGAGCAAAACCATCACTATCAGTTATATTCACGAATGATGCAGAAAAAAAAGTAAAAAACATGCATCCCTAATGATTCAAGAAAGTACCAACAGAGAGAAGTCTTATTTAACCTTCATCATTTGAGGTGTCATGTGTAACAAAGATATTCTAATAATAGGAAATTAAAGACCATAAGAAGCTCAAAGAATCAAAGACCGTTTTCAAACCTTGGTATACAAAGGCTGGTATAACTTTTGATATTTAGCTTCTAGAGCTGCCCTCTCTTCGAAGAATTTTGCTTCCATTTCATCATATTGGTTCTGCAAAGGTTTAATAAAAAAAGGAATCAGACAATGGTTTACTCCACCAAATCTCATCAGAACACAACAGCCAACTAACTCAAACCCAATACAAAATCCAACATCACAAATTCTAAACCTAGTTCCAGAAACATCTAAAAGCTGAAAATTTACTCACCTGAATCTCTCTTAGAACCTCGACACGCTTCCTGACTGTCGGACTTAAGTTCTCAAGGACATCTGAGTGTTGTCCAGCCAAATTCTGCAACTTGTTCTGCAACAAACACACAAATCAGGAAAAGTAGAATCGCTGTTAAAAGTTTAGAACTTTCAAAAAATCAAGTTAAGATGCAGACACAACCCTCAAAACCAAAGAACAAGAGAAGAAGAAACCAAAGTCCAATTCTCTAAACCACTTTAATCAAAATAATTCTCAAAAAAAAACTCAGACCCAGAAAGAGAAAACAATCCCTAAAAGTTTACATAGATGAAAACCCAATCTCCAGATAGTCATACCCAAATCATATCGTGAACAAAAAAAAAAACTCACCTTAAGAGCATTAACAAGCCCGGCACGATCCTCCTCGTTAAGAGCTACAAGCAAAACACAAAAGGAGAAGCTTTTTTCAATAAATGAAGAAAACAAAAGAGAATCCAGGCCTCGTTCTAGAGTAAAAGAAGATAGAATATTTACCGGCGGTGAGATCGGCCATGTTCATGCTGTCCTTGTCGTTGCTCATCTTCGCAAGAAAAGAATCTGGCGGAGGAAGAGGAAGGATAAGAAACCTTAAAACCCTAGATTTTTGGGGACAATTAAGAAAAGAAAATTTATTTATATAAATAAAGGGGGTTTGAGAAAGATGATCAGACCGAAATAACTGGACACTTTTTATAAGCGACAATATCATTATTTTTATTTATTTTAATATATAGTATTTGGGTAATGTATTTAATAGAAAAGAGCAAAGCCGTGTTTGGTCATTATGGCCAAGGCCCAAAATCAAAAACTATGAATCTCGACAAATCGATCTCTGTTGCATCTTCCGGTCCCGATAAGGCCTCTACACAAGAGAACAGAGCGATTAGGAGCACATCAATCTTTCTCAATTGACCAGTCAGAAAAGAAAAAAAAAACACCCCTGGCAATTCCAAAATAAAATGGCGAGCCATAGTGATGATCGCATATGTACGCTCTCTAGAGATGTATAGGTCACATTCAATCATGTATCCAATGTTTGCTTAACAATGTAGAACGCTAGAATTTTTCTAGTGTGTTGGAAAATTGAAGTGGATTAAAAAATAAATTTTAGAAGATTTTGTTACAATAAGAAAGAAAATACATATTTATATTTTAAATAAATAAAGGATGTCAAAAAAAATTTATCGCCAAGAGATGTTTGATCGTGCATCTAGTTAACGTGATGCAACGTGGACCGATTAAGGGACATTTGTTAGATTTTCTCACAAACCCATCCAACCATTTCGTCTTTTTAGTTCTGGTGGTGGTAGTGGAAAATCTGAAACTTCATGGCTACAACGATGCTCTGAGACCTGGCCTTGTCCCTAGAGCGGAGCCAAGAAACTTCAACGATCTTTCTCTAGATGGTTGTGGGAATCAGGATGCAGCTTGATCCAGTGATCACCTTTTTGCTACGCCCATGCACATGGAATGAAGGTCTCTTCTACTTCAATATACAAATTTGTAAATTGTAAACATTTTACAGAATTTTTTTTTTTTAAAAAAAAAAAGAACTTGTGAAATTACAAAAAAGAAAAATCTTAATTTTAAAAGAAAAAAAAAAGAATCTTATGAAATTCGACTTGGCTTGGGTGAGTTCTTTTTAGAATTGAAGAAGAACGAAGTCTATAGATTCTCAATTCGCTTGACTATTTATTATTTTGTTGTACTATGTTTATCTTTTATTTATCTAAGACGACAAAAAAAACCAAAATATTTGACCTATACTATATTCTTTCCTTTCAATATATATATATATATTGAAACATACAAATGTGAGATTTTAAGGATTTTTTTTTCAAAGATTTATTAAAAAACTAAAATGGTTTAGCAATCCAAACTGGTGAAACAATGTTTATATAACAAACATAATGTGAAAGAACCCTAGCACTACGTGCTAAGTTTTTTTTTCTTGTAAAATATTAAATTTTATACCGATTTTCGATTTGTGACAAAAGTTACAGAGAAAACAAAAGAACAGAGATACCGAAAAAAACTAAGACAAACAAGACATCACAAACTAATGAAAAAAGAACTTCTACAAAAAAAAAGAGTAGATCAACCCGAGCCACCAGGAACGGCCGACTCAGATCTTGAACACAAATTAGAATCCAGGAGACCAACAAGTTGCCAAGGGCGTTGACTCGAACAAGAACCATCCCCAAATCCCTTGAACAGACGATGCCTGCAGCTTCCCGAGAGTTTCCTAAACCTGATCATGCAAGAGAACCAAGCAAACCAAAAGCTCTCAAAGCCTCTAGTGAACCGAACCTGTCGTGAAAACCCGCTACATCTTACCGAGAGAGAACTCACTTCACCGGGAGAGAAGCAAGGTGTGAAGAAACAACTGTAAAACTCTGAAAGACGACGCAAACGAACATCACCAAGCCAATTGAATAGAGACAACCAAAAGCAAAACCAACCGCCTATTGAAGAAACCCACCTAAAATACCACTCAGCCAACCTTCTTGGGCCCAGCAAATCCAACCGCACTAAATTTTCTAAAAAGAAAAAATCATACCCACTAGAAAGAGAAGCAAGCCCACTAACCTAAACAAAGAGAAACGCTCCTTCTTACCCTAGATCTGGTCGTCACCGGAACAGGAGCAAAAAGGGGTGGCGAGATCGGAGCCGAGCGGAATTCCGGTGGATGCCGAGTGGAGGATAGGCGGACTCCAACGCTGTCAAAGGGACACCAACGCCTGCAGGAGGCTTCCGCCGCAACCTAGGGCCGGAGCAATCCTGGTACGGACTAAGTTATCTGCTTCCATATTAAAAAGTCGGAGGATTACTGACAGAGCGAAGACATTAAAAGCTTTTTTAAGATTTTGCACCTCTTCCAGGTGCATTTTAAAACCAGACAAGTCTGTTGGGGAACTCACCATTGACTGATAGTTGTTGCTTAGCCATCATACATTGCATCGTCCATATAAGAGTTTCCAGTTCCGAGTGCAGCGGAGACAAACTTCGACGAATTCTCATCGATCCCATCGAAATATTGGGGTCCTCGTCTTGGTTTCATATCCAGCCCAACCCTGAGAAAACGTCTGTCCCTTTCCAAGATTCGTCAATATGGTATCGGGTACCCATACTTTCTACGTCCGTCCTTGTTGGACCTGTTGCATGTTCTTGTATTTCCTCCTCGGTTTTTTGAGTTTTTATCCACGTCGCTGCCTCCTTTGCTGCCAAATTTACAATATCACGAGGGTCTATATATAGAGAAAACTTTGTTATTTTTCGCCTTTCAAATATATCAAATAAGACATGGGAAACTAAATACCAAATTATTAAATGGCACGAAGATAGTCCATAAAAGTAGTCTAGAAAAATGTAAAGAACAAAAGAACCTTGTGAAGTTTGAAAGGAAATATAAACTCAAGTCTTTGAATGAAACAAAAATATTTAACAAATTAATAATTTATTAGAAAAGAGGAGAAAGAAATGAAAAAGACCAAAGGAACAGGCTAAGCGACACACACACGCGCAGCTTTCTCCATCTTCTTCTTCGTCTTCTTGCTCAACCAAAAATTCCATTGAATCTCTCTAATTTCCTCACCTACTCACTTTCAATTTCAACTACTCGATTCGTCCTCTCTTCTTCTTGAAACCCTAGTTGTTATTATCGCACTTCACTTTCTCCGGTGCGTGAGAAATCGGGTATTGGCTCAACGTAGTAGAACACAAGTTAGGGTTTTTTCAATTGGGTTTTTAGGATGGAACCTCGTGTTGGGAATAAGTTCCGGCTTGGCCGGAAAATTGGGAGTGGCTCATTCGGAGAGATTTACCTTGGTTCGTTTCCCTCTTTATACAAATGTTACCGTGTGACTAAGTCAATCGCTCAGCAAATTAGATATGATCAATCTCTTCTAGTCGTTTGATGAATAAGTTTGAGACTGTTGTGATTGCAGGAACTGATGTTCAAACTAACGAAGAGGTTGCTATTAAGCTTGTGAGTGTTTCAAACTCTGTTGAAATTGAAGTTAAACTCCCAATTTTGGAGAACTGAATCAAATACGTTTGGTTGGATCATGAAAAGCTGTTTTTTTTTTTTTTATTATTGTGTCTTTGTACAGGAAAGTGTGAAGACTGCGCATCCACAATTGTCATATGAGTCGAGGATATATAGAGTTCTTCAGGGTGGAAGTATGCAATGTTTCTGAATTTTGTTTCTGTTGTCTGGATTCTCATTGATTATATATATAGTTGTTTGCGATTATTCATCTTCTTGTGTATGTTCGTTAATGTAGCTGGGATTCCAAACATGAAATGGTATGGCGTCGAGGGGGACTACAATGTCTTAGTGATGGATTTACTTGGTCCAAGCCTTGAAGATCTGTTTAGTTATTGCAATAGGAAGTTTAGCTTGAAGACAGTTCTTATGCTAGCTGATCAAATGGTAATGCTTTGGATCAATGCATTGTCACTGTTAATGTAACTCTCTCTGTGTTGGGTTTCACGAACGTGTTTACACCTTTTGTCAGATAAATCGTCTTGAGTTCATCCATTCTAAGTCGTATCTTCATCGTGATATAAAGCCGGATAATTTCCTCATGGGCTTGGGAAGGCGGGCAAATCAGGTCATCTTTCTTTATAAACTCAGTTGGGATATTTTCGTTAGTCTTAACTTTGATTTTGGGATCTCACTATTGTATGACTTTTTTGGTCTCTTTCTGTAGGTATACATCATAGACTATGGCTTGGCTAAGAAATATAGAGACAGCTCAACTCATAGACATATCCCATACAGGTAATAAGGTTTTGGATGTCAGATTCAGATTTTTTTCTGACTTCGGGTTTATTTATGCATACATTTTACGTATAAATTATTCAGGGAGAATAAAAGTCTAATTGGGACTCCGAGGTATGCCAGCTTGAACACTCACCTAGGGATCGGTAGCTTTCTATAAACCCCCCTGATAATCGCAGATCTTATTCTCCCTTTCACCGGCTACTTATTCTTATGTCAATCTTCTGTTCATCTGTACATTATACACTTGGTAGAGCAAAGTCGGAGAGATGATATAGAATCGCTTGGTTATATCCTCATGTACTTCCTCAAGGGAAGGTGAGAGTCATTGAGTAACCTTTCTTTCTACCCCGCTTCTTGTCTCCCAATCCATCTCATATATCCTATTTTCTTTTAGTCTCCCATGGCAGGGACTGAAAGCTGGGAACAAGAAACAGAAATATGATAAGATCAGCGAAAAGAAGGTGTCAACTTCCATCGAAGTAAGTTCTTCTTATATGGTGCACGTTTAGAAACTTATACAAGTCCGTGTACTAAGAAATTATTATGAAGTAGAGAAGGTTGATCATAGATAGTACTCTAACTTTGCATCAGTGTCTTTGCAGACGTTATGCCGAGGTCATCCAACAGAGTTTGCATCCTACTTCCATTACTGCCGCTCACTTAGGTTTGATGATAAGCCAGACTATGCATACTTGAAGAGACTATTCCGCAACCTTTTTATTCGTGAAGGTCATTCATTTTATATCTCCTTCTTCCTCTCAGGCTATTAAGCTCATAGTTCATACATAAGCATTTGTTGACACCAAATGAGTATTTGTTTATCCAGGTTTTCAGTTTGATTTTGTGTTTGACTGGACAGTATTTAAGTATCAGCAATCACAATCTGGAAGCCCTCAACCTCGTCCCCATGTACACTCTTGATACTTTTAATTTTTGGCCCCGTCCATGATACATGTACATACACATGTGAATAGTGCAAGAATTTTTATGTTTCTTTTGTCAGGATGGTGGTGTTGGAACTAGTTCTGGATTAAACCCAGCGGTCGGCAATTCTGAGAAGCGTCCAGGTAAATTTTTGAATGCTTATTATCCTTCTTTAAGAAAATGCAGCCACATGGTTGTGTATATACTTAGGGCGTGTTTGTCTGCCATAGATGTCCCAAATCAGAGAACAAATCCGGATTTTACCCTGAAGCAGAAAGACAAGAATGTAAATGAATCTGCAATTGCAAAGGATAAGCTGGTAAGTTTCTTGTCATGCTGTTTCTTTCATCCCGGGTACCTTTTTTGAATGGGGATGTTCATTGTGATCAATTGATTTCTCAGCTACCTGGATCCTTGAACTTGGGTCGATCAGAAGGATCATCATCAAGACGAGTTGTGGACTCGAGTAGCCGTGAACCATTTAGTGGCGGGAGTGACAATGCAAACTATGAAACCGCACTCAAAGGCATTGATGGTTTGCGGATCAATAACAATGCAGGCGATGAGACAGCAGCATCACCACAATCAAATGGAGACAATGTAGAACCCAAAGCAAAGCTCTCTGACTGATGCATACAAGAAGCTATAAAATAAAACTGGTGTTCAATGTAGAACCCAAAGCAATGACGTTGTCTATGATTATTCTGAAGAAAGCCTATTCCACAATTCACAGTTAGAGAATTGATATATAAGAGAGAGATATAGATTTATATACCGAAGTGCTTAAACTATGATTCTTCAAAGATTCATTTGTCTCCATTGTATAGAGAAACCTTTCGAATATTCCTTCTCTCTGATAATCTTTTAATCCCATTCGGTCTATAAATGTGGTTTCATGGAAAATGAAATTTTTGTGGAATGGTATAAATTTAAACGGGGAATAGAAATAAATTTGTGTAATAGTCCTTGCCTTCATATCTTGAAAATTAAACTCTTGTTTTTTTTTTTTATTAAAAAAAGATTGTAAATAGATATTTAAAATTTTCATCAAATCGATCAAATTTGTTTGACAAATTTTTAACAAAAAGTTGTATTTTCCTACATTTAGAAATTTGTTTGTTTTCGATGTCCGAGTCTGAAGTTTATGACTCGTTAACCTTCAACGGGTTGTGTTACGTTTTAGTGGGTTTGAAATAATATCTTTTCATTCTTATGTGGAGTAGAATTGTCTGTATCAGTGGTAGGATTAATCTCTTGAATAAAAAGTTCTAAGCTGGCTAAAATAAAAAGATATCATGACTCGTTTCTAGAAACATGAACACGAACTGTGTATTACTACTATTCATACATTATGTCGGTAGGGAGAGATTTTGTTTGATGTATTCATTTTCAAAACCTAGCTAGAATTACAACGTACCGTCTGATTTTATATATGCTGGGCTTCATTTTCAAAAGTTCGACTTTAAGATTTTGGCACAACCAAGCATAACATGTGAAATAAATTGATGCAACAAACTCACGTAATATTGTATTAGCCTGGCGATATATATGTATACAAAGAGAGACTCGTACGTAGACCGGTAGACGTCAGTTATCTCATAAGCAAACCAAAATTCAGCAATCAACAAGAAATAAATTCACATATCTGCCCGGAGAAGATGAAGCGCAGGAACATAGATAGCATAATATAAAACAAGTTTTGATAGATGTTTCAAAATATTTGAGAATTTAATTAAGAATTTCTTTGTACATCTATGTTAAATAGGTTTAATTTTTAATTATTTTTTTAAAAAAGGGAATGTTGTTTAAAATACAACATTTTAAGGTTTATTTCTCCTAATATCCTTAACTCATAATGTAGAATTATGGAAGTTTATTTGCTTATGTCAAATTTTCGTGATTTTGCAGAGTTTGTGTTTGGAAAAAAACCCAAAATTCTAAATTATTTTGTTATAATGTATAATACCAAGAGAAGCCCTAATATTTAAATTCTAAAGAATATGATTTTCTGTTATTTTGGCCAGAAATTTTTAAGAGTATGATTAAGAGATATTGTTTTCATTTGTAATGATTTATGTGTTTGATGTATTCTGGAGGAACACAGATAGCCGTCAAATATCGATTAGAAGACGTACGTAACTGGTGTCTAATCCGTGTTTGACTGCGATTTGTTTTCTTCCACAGTCCGTTCATCAAACACACCAATCATTATAAAAAGAAACAATCATAGTCTTTAAAAAGTAATATTTCTTTACAAAATTATTCCCTATTTATGTATAATACTAGCTAGTCATTACAAATGGAAATACTCTTTATCGTTTAACACAAAGGAAAATAGATTTTCAAACACACCAATCACACTATAAAAAAACATCCCAATTTCCGACGAATTTTTTTGATAAGACGTTATTGTTACATATGAAAATACGTTAATATAAGATAATTAATCATTTAACGTTAATTAAAACGTTGGATTCATTTGATTAACAAATTTCGTTAAGTTTAAACTAATTTTTAGACACAAAATTAAACGAAACCACTTCATAATTAATAAGCAAAATCATCGAAACTGAAAAAGAGTATTGCAAATTAAAAATGTAAGAACTTTGCATAACATTCTTTAACATACCAGAAACAAGATAGTCATATATCATTAAAACAAGTTATATCTTTTTAGACACACATAACATGAAACGAAACTACTTCTACAAAACATGATATATAATAATAACTTATGGATGTTCTGAATGATAAAGAAATGAGAAATCACCGTTTAAAAAAATGTGTAAAACATTGTAACTTGCCATTACTTACCAAAGAATTAATTTAGAATACGTCAAAAACCGAATAAGAATCACTCACTCATCCTCGATAACATTTTTTCGAGCATATCTATTAATTATTGTTGTTACAAAATCACTAATCACAAGCTAAGAACACACAAAAAATGATTATATAAAAAAAAGAAGATTGAAACTCAATCGAAATCATCGAATATAAAAAACCAAACCTCAAAAGTTTATTGTCTTATGAAAGCACAGTGACTTAATTAATTAAGTAATTTGTTGCATTTATCTTTGATCCATTTGAAGCTTTTCCTGAAAGAACCTTTAAGCTTACCTTCAACAGTATAAGCTCTGTAACTCACAACTCTCTTCTTCCTCTGCAAATCTGGATCCACAAATCCCCAAGAAGACGATGAAGATGAAGATCTTCCTTTCTTCGTATTCGGGTCTTCGGGTATCCGGGTCGGGTACTCGGTGTATGAAGTGCTGTAAGACCTAAGATCTTGCATACCATTACCACTGAATGAATCTGGACCGTCAGATCTTCGGTGGGCTGAGTATTGTTGAAGGTCTGATGTTCTTCCGTCACCGTACGATCTGGATCTGAAGTCTTCCATTTTGGACTCAGACAAAGAAAGAAGAAGAAGAGGTGATAATGGTGTGTGTGAGGGGTGGGGGTTTTGTAATAAAGTTGACGAATGCCTTTTTGACTTTGTTTTGTTTCTTTCTTTTACGAGAAGGAAAGAATCTTTTGTTTTGATTTACATACTATATTTTTATAAATATGGTAGGGAGTTTTTTTTGTAGAGTATATATAGCCAAAGTGTGGAAGTTATTTGCAAAATAACCTTACACTTTTTTTTTCTTCTTTTTTTTTTTGTAAAATTATTGTAAGTGGATGGAGTTTTAAATAAATTGGTTGTTATTTGGTGGGTAACGCGTTTTTAACATTTTTTTTTTTTATTAAACGTATCTTAAAATGTATTATGTATTTTTGAATAATTTCTTTAGGAAGAGAACCATACCATATAGGTAGACAATAATTGTTTTTGACTAAAATTCCTTTAGATTTTGGAAACTAAGAATGTATTGGTAAGAGAAATGAAATTAACAAAAAGTATTGTATTGTTTACTGGAAACTAAAAAGTATTTTTTTAAAAGATAAAAACGACTATATTTAGAGATATACTTTTATTGTGAAATTTATTTTATAATTACATATTTAAGAAATTATTTTAAATTGCTATTTAAAAATATATATATTCTTGATTTCGTCTAGTAACAAAATAATGTCTTTAAAAATATATAAAAAGACAAAACCATACTTAGGTTGATTTACAATTTACATGTCTTTCTTGGATTGAAAAATTAAAGTAAGTCATAAACATTTTAGATAGAATTTATTAGAAATATTCTATGAAATACATAACTGCTAATTTTTAACAGTAATTATTTTATATGTAAATAGTACTCCACTTGTTATGTCAAAAATAAAATAAAAAATAGTCCACAAATCCCTAAAAATATTTTTTTTTGGGTTAAGAAAATAAAAATAGGTCACCATATTAATTAGAGACTGCCAAGTCAAAATGAGGCGTTGAGTCAGAGGCAGCTGTCTCTCCGAGTCGGTGGAGCTTTTAAATTTTAAGTTCTTCCAACTGAATTTCTATGTTTGACCAATCTCTCCACGTGATCTTCACGTGATCCCTTTCTTAAACAAAATTTTTTTGCCCTTTTTTAAGGAAAGAAGTAACCATAAATAACTTTGTTTCTTTATAACTCGACTAGATGCTTGACTATGATGAGTTTCACTATAATTTCTTGTTCAAATTGTTGTATACTTTTGACCTTTTGATAAGGTTATCTATGAAAGCTAAAATGGATTTGCCCATGAGCTCTAAAAGAAATACAAGACAAAGTTGATTATTTCGTTGCTCCACCTATTAAATAAGTACATCTTAGTCTTTCATATCCCAAGATTCATGTTACGTATTTTTCTTGTTGAAATTAGCAAGTGTTTGAAAAGGTAGAAGAAAGCTTCTCAACATAATTCGAATGGTAGTTGAAATAGCACCCAACATCGGAATCTAATTAGTTAGTATGTATGACATGACGTTTCAAAAGTAATTCATTAAGAGGTTTTTGTTAATCATATACACTAATTAGTAATTAGTTAATTACTATCTCGTAATGTACTATAGAGTCTATGATACTGGCTGCCTATGAAGATTTACAATAATGATGAGACCTTATATTTTTTCATGTAAATTAAAAACTGATGACAAGTATGGAATATACTTGTGAGATTTTATTTTCTTTTCTTCAAATGATTAGAGTTCCATGTCTCATATCTCTTTAAGAAACAAAGAGCATGAGTTTCTTTCATCTATTTCAAAAAACAAATTAAGAACATCATCACTACTAACCATTTTCTTATGGCTTCACCAAATTCAGCAGAAACTATCGTCTACATTATAACTAAATTCTGAAAAGGTTGAGTTATTATTGTGTTTGTTGTTGCACATTGAAATGTCTCTACATTATTACATTGCACATATATGTATTTACTGATATTGTCAATGTTGATGTTCGGGCCTCGACACTTATTGTAATTTAGAGTCTTGTCTCCTTTGGATACATACGATTCAAAATAAATATGCTAAAAAATAAAATAAATGGCCATCCACTAACGGACCACCAATCAACTTTATTAGATTGTATACAATCCCCATGCCGTTAATTACATTTGTCCTTTTCCTTAGTACAAAAAGTCAAAAAGTTTTTACTAGATTTGGTCCAACAGTAAAAACCTAACAAAACTACCATTTTTATCCCCCTCGTTTCCAAAAAGCAGGAAAAAGAAAACCATTTTTTTTTTTTTTTGGTAACAGTTATTACAATAGTTTGTGATTGAAATTTTCTTTACACCATAACAAAATCCAATATCTCAATCTACTTTTCTTGATGGGGTTAAAGACAAGAGCTGACCAAGATCAAAAGAGAGACTGACAACGAGATTCAGAACTCAAAACGGTTCGTCCCTACCAAAATTTTTCAGATACAACAACTCTAATTTTCTTTTCTTCTTCAATGGTTAAAACACTATTTTTGTTTTAGCATCAGAACCACCGTCAATGAACAAGGCCATATGTGTTTGAAGAAAGTCAATTTCGAACAGTTGTTTCATGACATTGATCCTTTGCGGTTCATCAGGTCGTGGTAATAAAGAAGCACACACATCGGTTGTCCGAAAATGCAGAAGATGAACCAGAAGATCATGTTGCCCACCTAATAATGATCCCATTCCAAAAAAGATAACTTTATTAACGTTTCATCATTGCGATTTAAATGGCTCGGCTATGAAAAAACGAGTTAGTCGTTCTATTTTCTCGGGTTTTGCAAGCATACCGTTGAGCCAAACCTTTCTTGTAGATAGTTTGTGATGAAGACCAAAGGCACCTACTCAAACACCACAATGGTTGGTCAGAAAATGAGACTAAAGTGACATTTTATTGCCGATAGTATGTAAAAAATCGACTGCAAAAGAATTTTCTTACCTGAATCATAATCCCAATAAAAGCCCATAACTTGAAGAGACGGCAAGGGACTGCGATGCATAGCTATCAAAAGGAAATTTTTAAACATGATATCATTAAGTAAGAACAGTAATTTGAATATTAGCATTTCTTTCACTAGCGTGTGTTCATGTGTCTAGAGACAAGGCAATGCAGAAAGTATATATACCTCATGAAAGGCTGCAGAGACTAAGAAAGCAATGATAATGGCGAGTGTCTGGAAAACAAGTGTGTGGAGGGTTAAAGTTATAAAGCACAGAAAGAAATCTCGACAATTGCATATCAGTATATCTCAATCACCTTCGGTATCCTGCTGCGCAGACACGGAAAGTATATATGTCGAACCATCCATTTATGAACAGGCTGTCAAGAAAACAAGATATTGATTAGCTCTCTTCTTCTATTTTGTACAGAAAAGAAGGCGATGTTTAAGAAAGAGAACCATACCATATTCCACATTCTCCAATACTGATAAAGGAAGACAGTGAATACATGAAATTTGGTTAGTTAAGTGACCCAAAAACGACAACATTAAAAATCTTAAGTGTTATGAGTAAAACAACTCACATCTCCCACACTTTTTGCATTCCACCAATCTTTGTAGAATTCACGATCCCCGAAGCAGAGAAGCTCTGCCAATATGTTTAACCTGTGGACAAGAACGATGCAAAGAGATTTGTGTTCAGTAACTGAAATTACATCACAGACTATGAGAGACTAAAATTATCATTTTCTTGATGAGATGTAGCTTTTTTTTTTCTGTTGTTCTCCTTTGGAAATTATGTTGAAAGAGAAGGGATCGCAGCATACCAAAGGTGAAAGAAGCAGTAGAACATGCAGAGCCACACATATAAATTTGGAACTGAAAGCTTCAACACTCTTTCAATAGCGTATAGAAGATCCCCTTTCAAAGGATGCTTTGAGTTCCTGACAATAGGATTTATGTACTGCCATAGAAGGACAAAACAACATGAAGTCAAGTGGTGACAACGCAGGGATGATGACTATCCCAAGGAAAAATAATAAAGCAAGATGTTGAAAACGCACTTGTTCTATTATAAATCCCATGAATCCAGTGAATATGACCAGTTTTGCAAATTGACGAGCCACCCAACCCTTCCGTATACATGGAGAACGTGGATAGCTTGGCTGGGAAAAGCAAAGATGCGAGGTTTAGACAATAAACTCTTGCAAGTGTAAGAATGGTTGATTGTCTTAGCAAAAGACGCATCTCATTACCTGATAACACAGTGTGGGAGCAACCATGAAATATGCCAAGCTCTTCAAGCTAACGTAGTAGGAGACTTCAGGATTGGCCTAAAGTTTATAACGGTGGTTGGTTAAAACAGTAACAGAATGCAAGTGACTAATATATATATTTCTTTTTCGTATTTCACCTTATCAGCTGAATTGGCTAGGGTTCTTATGTCGTAGTTAGTATGAGCATAAGATACCAACTTTAGCCACACAATGCAAGTGAGGAGCATCAATGTGACACCTGATAAGAAAGCAGAATCACACCTGTCCATTTCAAGATCACCGAGTTAGACAACTAAACTTAAAAAGAGTATCAGAAGTTGAGACCAGAAACGTCATAGCTTAATTCTCACCTTAGGGTGACGTAAACTGGATACAAAACCTCTGTCATGGTGATAATAATATGAAGAATGATGACAACCTTCAGTATTATCAGAAAAAATTATAAGTTCTTCAGGATACAAAATTTGTCTTGAATAAACAATCCAGTAATGGCTGGAGACTAGTAGTTTACTCACAGGTTCAGATATGCATTTCTGAAGTACCAATTTCTCGACAGTAAAGGCAGCCAAAGGAAAGATAGAAAGGGAGAGACTGCAATGGAAGAGTTAAAGAACGGAATCACTAAACTCATCATTATATGTATAAGAATGTAACATTGCTGGAAAAAACATCTTTTTACCAACACATGAAAAGCGGCCAATCTCGCAACGATCTTGAACTAAACCAGAAATCCGTTCTGATCAGCCAACCGTACTACATGAATGAAAGCAAGAACAAAAGGTAATAAGTTTTCAAGCAATTCATCTATGGAATGTGTAAGCATCAGGAGAAAGAAGCAACTAACCTTCATGAGGTTTTCGATGATGAGTCTACTGTTTACAGCAATAAGAACTACTACACACAAGTTGAATAATCCGGCATGGCTCTGCAATGCAAAACAATCACCAAACTCAAAATCCAAATGAAAACAAATCGATCTCTAAAAGCTAGAGCAATTTGAGATATGGAACTCAATTTGAAACACCAAATTAGAAGATTGTTACAGTATCTGAGATATATACCTGTTTGAAGATTGCGTCGGAGCTGAGTGGACTCTCCCTCGCCCTCCGATGAGCAGGAACCGACGGTCGATACGTATACGTAGCTTCGGCGTTTCCTCTTCCTTCTCCGCCGCCTCTTCCTCCACCGGTTTCCCTAATTTCGTTATCATCGCCGGCCAAATTGGCTGTTCCCTGAGGGTCATCGTTAACAACGGAATCAATCCGATCCCTAACGTCGGCCGGAGGTCCAACACCATCAGACGGTGAATTATCGGAACCAGAAAGAAGTCCGTTAGAATCCGATCTGGATTTCCGTCTACGAAGCCTATCAAGATCCACAAACTCTCCGCCACCGTTCTCCGTCGCCGTCGCCGTACTAACAACGCCTCCAGAATCCAAAATCACCATTTCGAAAGCTGTGTTTAACGAAACAGCTTCGAAGAACGTTAGAAGAAAGGCGTCAGAGAGAATCGAGAAGCATGCAGAAGAAATTGAAAAAGGAACAAAGGTAAGGATTCCGTTAAGAGAATCAGAATCTAATGGAGAGAATAAAGTTGATTTTGACAAGGTTTGTAATCGGTGAAATTGCAGGAAGAAGCTGAAGAAATCGGTGGAATCGTGTCTGGTTCCTATAAAGAGAAGCAAAGTTTGAATAGAAGAAAAAAGATTCACGAGAGAGAGAAGAGAGGAGGAAGATGACAACAATGGTGACAAGATTTAATTTAATTGAAAAGCGGTGTGCAGATATTTTTTTTGCTTTTATATATTTCTCTTTTTCTTTTTAAAAAATACCAATATTCAATAATTTATTGATTTACTTTTCTTTTTATTTTTTTGCATAACTTCCTCGGGTGAGAACTGAGAATATTCATAACATCGCCACGAAAATACCCAAATTTATAATATTGATTAAATCTGATTCGTTCAAATTGTGGAGAAAAACAAAAAGTTTATATTTGTGTTTCTATATTTAACAAATCATTAATCAAATTTATTTGGTGATTTATTATTTTTTTTTTTGATAAGAAAATAATTGTTGAAGAATTGGTAAACATTGAGTGGATTTTTTGAAGAACAAATTGATGAATCTATTATAAAAAAAGAAAGAATTTCGTGGTCTAGGCATGGTCTACGCAGACCCATAAGCTGAATCGAATAAAATATGAATTGTTAAGAAATTTTTTCAATTGCTCTATTTAGACAGAGAGTTAACATAGAAGTTACTGATACAAAAATAAGTTTGTGTATATGATTGGAAAGAGGTTGATGCCGCTACGAGGAAACATGGAGCAAAGAGTTCTACAAGAAAAAAAATTATTATTACGAGGGAATAAATGTTTTATTCGTAATATTTTAGTTTATGTATAAATAAATATAATTTATATCTTTTTGTCGAAACTTCTTGGAAATACATCTTAATCGAATACAAACTCTTCAAAACAAAAAAGAGAACGAATCAAGTGAGAGAGAAGCGCAAACTTGAGGAAGAAGAGAACTAGAGAAAAAAGGAAAATTAGGTTTCATGATTATTGCTGTGATACCATGTTAATTTAGAGAATGTGTTCTTTCTTCATTCACAAAGTGTTTGTACATTGCATATATAGTATATACATATGTGTAAGATGGCTAAACCTAAAACGACACTAACTTATATGAAGAAAGCCCAATATATGTTATCTACCCAAATAGATATCTAATAAACTATTGTTGCAAACAAAAATGTTAGTGGTTGAGTTTGAAAGAACCGACATATAACTCATTATTGTACGAAATATTTGTTGTAATCAGTCGAGCTAGCTGATGCATACTCTTGATGATATAAACCATTCTCATCGACCAAGTTATAGACGTCACAAGCTTAATACTAATGCGATCAGGTTTATCCGATCTGAGAATTGGTGATCTAATATGAGAATCCAAATCAGGTAAACTCTATTAATACTCTTTTATCTTGAATGTTAAAATGATACTAAAATCTCTCCAAGTTTTAAGCATTCATTGAGTTAAAACCGACTTGATTCAATTAGGGAAGTAGTTTTGACCCCTAATAATGATGAAATTCCAAATATTATAATAACATCCAAAATCTAGTTTTGTGGTATTTTGGTTTGTAAAGTATAGAAACAAAACGGAAATAATTCACATTGGATTTGGTTTGATTCATTTTGTTTTTGACTGGAAAATTATTATTTCCACGTTTTCTGTTACATAATAATTCTAGTTTATTCGGCACACTATTATATATAAAAAATTATATTATCTTCTAGTTAATGATTGATTTGGAATTTTCATATAAATAAAATACATTATCTATTATTTGATTCCCACATCCGTTTCTGAACACGGTTTTGATTCATGGTTATAATGCCTTAATGGGGATTGGACACCTACTTTTTAACAATACTACTTAAATAACAATGGGAAATAAAAATTCTAAACTATAATTTATAAAATATCATATACATATTTCTACATCAATCGCTATATGCAATCTCTTCCCTATTTCTCTACATAATAATTAGCTAAGTCAACTTTCTAATTAATAAAATCTGCTGGTTTCTCACAATCATGTGAAGATATTAAAATGTTATACAATGGAACGGGAAGAACGGTCGTGGGCGTGACACTGTTACTGTCAGTGAAAGCAATGCCATGCATTGGTCTTCAAATCTCTCCCTCTGACTCATTTGCCTTTTAGTTTTAACATCTCTTAGGCATTAATTTTTAAGTTTACATATAAAAAATTTCTAAATATTTTCTTACCAAATTTATATTTGCTAGTACCACCAGATGATCCTCGTTTCCATGATTTTTTTTTTCCTCAGATTTCGTCGAAAAAAGAAATTAGCTTCTAACCAAATTTATTTTAAACACATATACTAAATTGTGTGTTTTTCTTGTTCGAATATATACTAATTTTAAATCAATTATAGTATTTATAAATTAGTGGAAGATTATCATCGAAGTGAGATTGTCCTTTTTGTTTGCTGATTTTTTTTTTGTCGGCTTGTTTGTTGAATTTGTGTGAGGGTTATGTGTTTTTTTGTGAGCAGTGCTGATGATACTAAGGCATTTCTCTTTGAATAAACTCAAGTCATATTTGTGCATTTCCTTAGTTTACATCATGACTAGGTTATATAAAGCATATCATTCACTGTTAACCCGCAATCCTATCAAGTTCTTAAGGTTCTTCATCTTGTTATTTGTTTACTGTATATATTATTGGATGAAACTCTTCCTTATCTTATTTACCCCCAACAGTTCTCATTTATACAGTCGTTTAAAGAAAATCCTAGTTTAGAAAAATATCAGAATTTTTTATAAGTATTTTTATTTGTTGCAATTTCCATGACGTTAGTAGGAGTTTATAATTTTCAAATGAAAACCCATCACAATGATTTATTTCCATGGAATTTTAATAATTTTTTAGAATCATTCTTGGTAGATGAATTTGTGTAGAGTTTAAGTATAATGATTTTAAAAGGTAGAGATTTAAATTTTTTTGTGGATCAACAAATATGCATGGATTTTTACCAAATATTTTGATGGACTGGTCATTAATTGTTATGGATTTGTATCAATTGTTTTCCCCAAAGTTTTCTTTACGAGGTAATACAATATATTTATGCTTTTTTAAGAAGATGTCCAAATATTATATTTTCCAATTTTAGCTATGTTTAATTTGTTTATAAGGATGATTCTTTTTACATACGCATTTGTAAAGTATCAATCAATTGTTTCATTTGAGAATTATGAATTTGTTTCGAGAATAACCGGTGAGCTAAATTTATTGGAATTTGCAAATTTTATTTTCTAATATACTATTTTGTATTATTTGTTCTATCCATGTTTTATGTCTCACAAAATTTACATAATAATTGTTGCTACACATAAACTTTGTTCACAAAAATTCAAATATTTGTTGTTTTGATCATCGGATCTGTATATGTATTTTTTTTGAGGTGGGGTTTCGGCCTCCAAACAATATGTGGAACGAGTCGATTTTCTGTCTCATACATCATATGCCAGATACCGGTATTTTTGCTACATAAATTTTAAGAATTCGCATAGATATCCATGATATTTTGAAAATTATGTTTTATGAATAAAAATATAGAAAATATCCCAATAACATAGAATTTAATAGAATTACAGATCAATGAAAGTTAAAAAATTTGAACACCAAAGTATTTTGAATAGAATAAATCCACGAACCCATAACAATGGTTTTTCATAAAAATTTAAGAATCTATGAACCAATACCAATGAAATCTAATTTTTTTTTAAAAAATTCATCTACTAAAAAGTACTAGGTGCTTTCCGCATTATACGCGAGATAAGATGTTTATAATATTTTTTAAAAATTAATAAATTAAATAAATATTTTTAAATATTTTAATAGTATATTATTGTATAAATAATTGAAATTTAAAATTAAGGTTTTGCATATTTATGTTACTAATTAATTATTTAGTTAAAACAATATATTTTTAAAATAAAATTTTAAAAACCAAATTTAGGAAACAATAAAAGCAGCGATAATTTTATGGAATATTTATTATTCGATTTTCTATAAATAAATACAGCTAATTTATGTAAGATTATAATCTTTAAAATAAAGATAGTTTATATATGATTGATCTAATTGCATATTATGTAATTAGTCTAGTAATTAATGTCCTATAAAATATATTCACTGAAATCATTCTGGCGACGACATGTAAGCATGACACCGATGTAATATTCCACGTAAACATAAGTTTATTTTGTTAAAATGATTCTCAATTAATATATAGGGGATTAGTGCTACCTACCAAAGGGTCTCTCAGTTTCGTAGGCTCCGAGTGAGAAACTTTCTAGAGCCAATCACAAAAGCATATTATTCACCGTCAAGATCAATCGACAATCAGAAAAAGATCAAAGCGAAAAACTTTTTTCCAAAAACAGTAAAAGAGAGAAAAAATAATCAATCTTTTGCTTGACGATAAGTAGTCTCAGTGAAAAAGGTCTCGTCCCCATTCTCAATTTTTGTTTAAAAAATCGTATATTCGGCTTCATTTTGGGTTATCTCGTAGATTTTGCGTGTAAAGCTTTGAACTTTCTGATGTTCGGATTGAGCTGCATTTAGGAAAATGTTTCTATTTTTTGATTGCTGGGTTTAAGCGAGATTTTACGAATGTTCTAGTTATGAGTTTTTTTAGTATTTCACGTTTGAATTTTGGTAAAAATCTCTCGTAAGCCCTTCCCTTGTTTCTCAGTAGGATGAATCTGTTGGGCCTCGTCGTCAGATTTGGAATCATGGGTATTGTGGTAGATGGATTGGGCATGAATTGGGGAACAATGGCAACATACAAGCTTCCTCCAAAGACAGTGGTTCAGATGCTTAAAGATAATAACATCAACAAAGTTAAGTTTTTTGATGCGGATGAGACCACTATGGATGCACTCGCTGGCTCAGGTCTTGAAGTTATGGTTGCTATTCCTAATGATCAGCTTAAAGTCATGGGTAGTTATGACCGAGCTAAGGATTGGGTTCGTAAGAATGTCACTCGTTATAACTTCAATGGTGGTGTCAATATCACGTTAGTGAGTTTCTCCCTCTGCTTCTTTCTCAATTTGATTGTTATAGACTGGTTCTAATATTTTCTGATTATGAAATCAAATCGCTGAATGTTAATTTTGTAACAACATGATAAGCCATTACAAGTCTACTTTAGGCGCAAAGGCAAAATGGGTCAAGGAAAAGAAGCTCATTTGATAGAGAAAACAGAAGAGTTGGGGAAAAATGCTGAGTTGACACTACAGGACAAGGCTTCTCATTCAAGTTCAGAGCCGTTAGACGCAGAGGGAGTGCTGGCACAAGGTGACAAACAAGGGAAAGAGGCAGGAAGCTCACCTTTTCCCAGCACCTACGGGTTTTATCATGCTATAAGAAGGGGGCTAATACATGAGAGAAATGACAGTTTTTTGGTAGAGAACTCAGGCTAACCTAGGATTAGAGGAAATGGTGTTCTGTGAAGAAAACCATTGAGTCATTTTTCTGTTCTTTGCACATTCAATAATCCCCTGTATTTCTCTTTCCTTTCAATAAAAAGTATTCAAACCTCTCTGTTTTGAGTTTACATCATTACAAGGGTTAAGAAGAGAGCTTATTCTTGTTGAGTCTTTGCTAGGGTCTTAACAAACTGGTGCGTCGTGAGCCAACAACACGACCATGCCGTCCTCAGAAAAAGCCAGTGCAGCATCCGCCGCATCCCTCACAACTTCCATGGTTACATATTTGAATATCCATGATATCATCCGCCGTTTGGATGACGTGGAGCAGAACAACAAAAAACTTTCGGAAGGTCAAGACGATCTTCGCCGTGCCGTCACAATGATAGAAGCAAACGTCGGCCATATTGCTCAGGCTTTGACCACACCGACACCGTCTCCGTCGCGGAACTAGCCTTCGTTCCAAAACCCACATCAAGATCGCGACCAGAGACCAGACAAACAACCATTGCTCGAGGAACAATCCTCACCCACGCTAGAACCGATTCCTCCAAATCCTGACACCGGCGAAGCTCTGACTCAGCAACAACTCACTGGGTTCACTCGATGCGTCGAGATGCCGATATTTTAAGGTACATACATTTTTGCTTGGCTGTCTAAAGTGGATAGGTTTTTCTTATTGGGACGCTACAGTGATGCAATGAGTTTAGATGGGCCTGCTATTGGGTGCTTTAATGCTGACTCAAAACGATCTGAATTTGTGGACTGAGATAATTTTAAGAAACGGATCTTATTACGTTTCGGTTACATGAAAAGTAAAGGTCCTAGCCAGTCTATGTTATACATCAAACAGCTTTATCAGCAGCAGATTTTGTATCCAACTTCGAAGATCTCTCATCTTAGGTTGATGGGTTGGATGATGATCAACTACAAGGGATTTTTTAAAATGGGTTGAAGCCTGCTTTAAGAGACGTAGTTCAGCTCATGAAACCCACTACTCTGTCTGAAATGGTGGCTCATGCGTTGTCAATGGAAACTGATGCTCTTACACATGTTGTACATCGAGAGCACACCGCTGATTCACGTAGCTCCAGAACACAACACACATCAAATGATATACGTCCACAAGGAGCAACAACGTGGCGCACTCGTGAAGTTACTCAACCAACTAGCTCAGGAGGGGCCACCTCTTCTCAGAAAAAAATTTCAAACCAAGGTATACTAGTGACAAAGACTTGGAGGAAAAGAAGTGATTGGGGTTATGTTTTAAGTGTGATGCAATATGGTCCAAGGACCATAACAATTTTTGTCCAAAATGGTCACTGAAATTAATTACTGTAGTCAACGGCTATGAGATGGAAGTCTTGGAGAAAAATATAGAAACTATGTTTGGAGAACAGGAGGAAGCATTCGAAGAAATAGAGCCAGCACTTACTATGCAACTATCACTCAATGCTTTCATCGGTAAATCTACACCAACTACAACGAATATGAGGGCTCGTATTGGTTCACATGTGGTAGTGGTAATGATAGATAGCGGGGCAACACACAATCTTGTCTCGCCAGATACAGTATCACAATTACGGTTGCCAGTTCAAGAATCGGACAAGTTAGATATCAAGCTGGGTACGAGAATCTTTGCAAAGGGTTTTGGCATTTGCTTCGATGTGGTTTTTTTGCTTGTAGATGTGTCTTTCACGGAGAATTTTGTGGAATAGAGTTAGGAGATGCGGATGTCATATTGGAAGTTGAGTGGCTTAGTAAATTGGGTCCGTGTCACTGTAATTGGAAAACACAAGAATTGAGTTTTTTACGCAACAACGAGGTGGTAACGCTGTGGGGTGAAAAACATTTGTGCAAAACTCATTCTTCTTGGCATAATGGTCGACCCAAGTATTTGCTACATTCCTAGGGGCTTAACATTTCTCTCCACAACACGTCAATCACACATACGTCCCTTCAATCCTATTCAGCACCAATGGAAAAACTGTTACAGAAGTTTGATGGTATTTTTCAAGAGCCACAAGGGCTGCCTCCACGCCGCAACAATGATTACAGAATTAGTCTACTACCCAGCTCTAAAGCTACCTCAGTCCGACCATATCGTTACCCTCATGCCCATAAAGAAGTCATTGAGAAGATGGTAGCGGAGATGCTTTTGGTTGGGATAATTCGACATAGCAACAACCCATTCGCTAGTCCGGTTCTCTTAGTTAAGAAGAAGGATAACTCTTGGTGCTTTTGTGTAGACTACCGTGCTTTGAATCGTTCGACAATACCGGATAAGTTTCCAATACCGGTTATCGATCAGCTCTTAGATGAATTACATGGAACATCAATTTTTTCCAAATTGGACTTACTAGCCGGATACCACCAAATTCGCATGAGAGACGAGGATGTGTACAAGACAGCTTTTCGTACTCACAAAGGTCATTATGAGTTCTTGGTTATGTCGTTCGGTCTCATGAATGCACCGGCAACCTTCCAAGCTTTAATGAACGATTTATTCAGACCCTTCTTGTGCAAGTTCGTGCTTATCTTTTTTGTTGATATTTTGATTTTCAGCAAGACATTGGCAGATCACATTCTTCATCTCAGTTCCGTTTTACAAGTTTTTCAAGATCAAAAATTCTTCGCTAACAGGAAAAAGTGTACGTTTGGACAGCCTAAAGTTGAGTACTTGGATCATGTGATTTATGCAGCAGGTATAACAACGGATACGACTAAGACTGAAGCTGTGAAGAATTGGCCAACACCAAAATCTGTCAAGGAATTGAGCGGGTTTTTGGGGTTAACTGGTTACTATCGGAGATTTGTACGTGGCTACGACTCATTAGCAAAGCCACTAACGGAGCTATTGAAAAAGGATAATTTCAAATGGTCCAATGAAGCACAAATCTCGTTTGATACCTTAAAGGATGCATTGATTTCAGCTCCTGTACTTCGATTACCAGATTTCAATGTCGATTTCATTGTGGAGACGGACGCGAGTAGTACGGGATTAGAAGCTGTTCTCTTACAAGATAAATAGTTGTTGGCTTACTTTAGCTGTGGTCTAACACATCGTGAGCAGTTAAAGTCTACGTATGAGCGGGAACTCATGGCGATAGTGATGGCGGTGTCTAAGTGGAAGCATTACCTATTGGGGCGTCATTTTACAGTCTCCACAGACCAACAGAGCTTGAAGTATTTGTTGGAACAGAGAAAAGTTTCCTTGGAACATCAGAAATGGTTATTGAAATTACTTAAATTTGATTTCACCATTCGCTACAAACCAGGCACTTCCAATCGAGTGGCTGACGGGCTCTCTCGAATTCCACAGTCTGCATGTGAGAATATAACAATGGCGTTGCTGCCAGTAATGATCCCAAGATCAATCCACATCGAAGAATTACTGTCTGAGGTGGATAACGATGAAGAAATGAAGAAATGAAGAAATCGGTTCAGGATTTCAGAAATTCTGGTTCGCCCAAACTGAATTGGTAACTTAAAAGGGAACCGGCTCACTTACAAAAACCGGTTAGTCATCTCTCCCAAATCCAAATTCATTCCTTTGCTGCTACACGAAGCTCACAATAGCCCTGCTGGAGGTCACGCTGGAGTGTTGAAGACAGCAAAGCGTTTGCAACAAACAGTTCACTGGGAAGGTATCAAAGGTTCAGTCAAGAAATATGTGCAGGAATGTGAAGTTTGTCAGACACACAAAACTTCAACCCTTTCACCGGCCGGACTGCTTCAGCCTTTACCGATTCCGGCGGCAGTATGGGAAGATCTTAGTATGGATTTTATCGAAGGATTACCCTTGTCTCAAGGAGCTAATACAATTCTGGTGGTAGTGGATCGGCTAAGCAAATTTGCACATTTCATACCCTTGAAGCACCCTTTCTCAGCAATTAACATCGTTAAAGCTTTTATCTCCGGTGTCATTAGGCTTCACGGCTATCCCAGATCCATCGTGTCTGACCGAGATCGATTTTTCTTAGTCAATTTTGGAAGAATCTCTTTCAATTATCAAGAACGAAGCTCAAACATAGTACCGCATATCATCCCGAAACCGACGGACAAACTGAGGTAATAAACAGAACTTTGGAATGTTATCTTCGTTGCTTCCCGTCTTCACAACCTCAGACTTGGAATGCTTTCTTGGCTTGAGCTGAATTATCCTATAACACAGCTCACCACACGGTAATTCAAACCATACCATTCCATGTGGTATATGGACGAGACCCACCAGCAATTGTTCGTTATGAGGAAGGTTCAACATCTAATTTTGAATTAGAGAAGGCTCTACTGGACAGAGATCGCGTATTAGGTGAGATAAAAGTGCAACTGACACGCGCACAAAACCGGATGAAGCGCTCCGCTGATAAACACCGCCGTGATGTGGAATTTGCATTGGGGACTTCGGTATATCTGAAGCTGTGAGCATACCGTCAGTCTTCAGTCACAAAGAGAGCATACAAGAAGCTGGCAACAAAGTTCTTTGGCCCTTTCATGATTACTGAACGTGTTGGTAAGGTTGCTTATCGCCTCAAGCTACCAAAAGGATCACACATCCACGATGTCTTCCATGTGTCTCTCCTTAAGGAGGCAATCAGAGCAACGCAGACCATTCAACCACTGCTAGCGGAGTTAACACAAGTGGAGGAGCTAACCATTGAACCTGAGTCCGTCATGGAAACTCGTTACAACAACGCTGGCAATCTCGAAGCTTTGGTTAAATGGAAGGGTCTTCCCCATGAAGACAATAACTGAATCCTTGTTACATCGCTTAGGCAGATAAACCATTTCAAGTCTACTTTAGGCGCAAAGGCAAAATGGGTCAAGGAAAAGAAGCCCATTTGATAGAGAAAACAGAAGAGTTGGGGGAAAATGCTGAGTTGGCACTACAGGACAAGGCTTCTCATTCAAGTTCGGAGCCGTTAGACGCAGAGGGAGTGCTGGCACAAGGTGACAAACAAGAGAAAGAGGCAGGAAGCTCACTTTTTCCCAGCAGCTAGGGTTTTTATCATGCTATAAGAAGGGGGCTAATACATGAGAGAAGGAGCAGTTTTTTTGTAGAGAATTCAGGCTAACCTAGGGTTAGAGGCAATGGTGTTTCTGTGAAAAAAACCATTGAGTCGTTTTTATGTTCCTTGCACATTCAATAATCCTCTGTATTTCTCTTTCCTTTCGATAAAAAGTATTCAGACCTCTCTCTTTTGAGTTTACATCGTTACAAGGGTTAAGAAGAGAGCTTATTCTTGTTGAGTCCTTACTAGGGTCTTAACACAACATCGTCAAATGCAATACATGTTCAGACAAATTGTGTTTATATGTATGTATCTGTGAAGTTAATCTCTTGTGGATGTGTTTTCAGGTTTGAAGCTGTTGGGAATGAGCCATTCCTCAAATCATACAACGGATCATTTATAAACCTCACATTCCCTGCACTTCAAAACATCCAAAACGCTTTAATGAAGCCGGACTAGGAAACTCCGTCAAAGCGACAGTCCCTTTAAACGCGGATGTGTACGATTCACCAGCAAGCAACCCTGTGCCATCTGCAGGAAGATTCCGTCCTTATATCATCGGTCAAATGACTCAGATTGTTGACTTTCTTGGCAAGAACAACGCGCCCATCACAATTAACATCTACCCTTTTTTAAGTCTCTATGGGAATGATGATTTCCCACTCAATTACGCCTTCTTCGATGGCACTCAACCAGTAGATGACAATGGTATTGGTTACACAAACGTTTTCGATGCCAATTTCGACACTTTGGTATCGGCTTTGAAAGCTGTTGGTCATGGAGATATGCCAATAATCGTTGGTGAAGTCGGTTGGCCAACAGAGGGTGACAAACACGCAAATAGCGGTAGATATCTAACATTTTTTTTCAGTGCTTTAGGTGCAACTTCACATTCATGAAATGTTTTTAATTTTGATTGTGAAAACGGGTTTTCGCAGGCAATGCTTACAGATTCTACAACGGACTTTTACCAAGGCTTGAACAAACAAAGGCACTCCATTGAGACCCACCTACATTGAGGTATACTTGTTCGGATTACTTGATGAGGATGCGAAAAGTATAGCACCGGGAGAGTTTGAACGCCATTGGGGAATATTTAAATTTGACGGGCAGCCAAAGTTTCCTATAGATTTATCAGGTCAAGGACAGAACAAGTTGTTGATTGGTGCGCAAAACGTGACGTATCTACCCAACAAGTGGTGTATGTTTAATCCAGAAGCCAAAGATTTGACAAAACTTGCGGCTAACATAGACTTTGCCTGCACTAATTCGGATTGCACAGCACTCGGTTACGGGTCTTCCTGCAATAGTCTTGATGCAAATGGGAACGCATCATATGCGTTTAACATGTACTTCCAAGAGAAGAACCAGGATGAGAGTGCTTGTTTCTTCCAAGGTTTGGCAACCATTACCAAACAGAATATATCTCAGGGACAATGCAATTTCCCTATTCAGATTGTTGCTTCCCCAGCTTCTTCGTCTTTTTCTTCTTTGGTTTTATTGGTCGCCGGAGTTTGGTTCCTCTTACCAGGTGTGATATTTTGAGGTTATTAGATTAGTGAGGTTTTTGGGGCCTTATTTTTTATTGATATGGAAACTATTTTTTGTCCATGTATTAAATTAAATAATATGGAGAAATTTTACTTGGAAGAGTGACAATCATTTAATTATCCAAGTATGAATATGTTTGTAGCTCTTCCCTTTTGCTCTTCCAATATTCTAAAATTTTCATTCTCTTATTATTTAATTTACACAAATATCAAATTGAGTTTCGAATATGAAGGCTGGCATATTTTTTGTCAAATATTTGATCAATGGTGGGATCAATCATAAGAAAGCAGGACTAAACCGGTCCAATGTCATTTGGAAGGATTCAAATTCGATAGCAACTACTGAACCACAAACCAATACACTGAACCAAACAACTATTTGGTCTATAGTCAAATTAAGCCGAACCGAACCAAAAGACTGCCTCCCCAACCTCTGAACATATGTGAAACGGGATCTTGAACTCTTTATCAGAAGCAAGAACCTAAAGTATCGAGCCAAACAATCGTAAGGAGTTTTACAATGAGCTGCTACGAAATGTGCAGAGATGGCTTCCAAATTGAGAGATGACATCAACAAGACCTCCATAACCTCCCACAGCAACTACCTGCAGATACAAAAGCATTGGATCAACGGTTACACATTGAGTTTCTACTCCAAAAGAGGTAACAAATTCACATAACATTAGAAGTAATATAACGTTATCTCTGGATATATCGACCTTTTAAAGTGATAAGCAAACACATATATTGTAAAAGGGGAAAAAAGAAGGGATTGGAAACATACTCCTGCTGGATGCAAGGAAATGGAAAATACTGAACAAGGAGCACAGTGAATTTGAGAAAGCAAAGCTCCATTTAAGTCGAAACGCCTTAGAAGTGGTTCTGCTCCTACAGTCAAAATCTGATAGTGCGATACTTGTTAGATAAAGACAACATTTAAAAAAATATTTCCAACCTTTGACAAAGGAATTAAAACTATGTGTTGATCTCTGTTTCTAGTTTAGAAAAGTCAGTAATTTTTTTTTTTTATCAATTTCGTTACATAAACCTAATAAGCCAAGATAAGCAAATAACACCTACGGGATCCCACTCTTTAAATTACACCGCTTAGATTCAAAATCTAATTTTGTTCTGCTTACTTGCTTTTCATCAAACAACACATCCTGTACAAGTGCAGGGATGGATATTGTTGATACGCATTCCGAGGCAGGAAGATTCCATAAAGCTAAATTTTTACCCTGCCCACAGACCTGAAAGAGAAGAAAATCATAGCAATAACAGTAACTGTCTACTCTTTAAACTTCCAATTGATTAACCAGGAAAAAGGAACTATATTTTTTGGTTATTGGAGGCAACAACCCCTTCAAAGAAATAGCAGGTTGCGAAAATATAATGAGATTATCCATTTTCTTAAATCTTACCAACCAGCTTTCACTTCCATCGAGGGCCATAGAACTAATGCGAATGCAGGACTTTTTATCCTGGGAACCAATTACTCTAATGCATTTCCCCGTTTTGCAATCTGGTTGACAAAACAGAAGGAAGCCTTAGACTAGTAAAGTATACCACATGAACCGGAACCAAAACTAAACATAGTGGAAAGATTTGTAATCACCAAAACGAATAAGAGAAATGGGCATGAGCAAGATTACCCCAGATTCAAAAGTTCTATAACCAGAGATAATCCAAACATAATACTATAAATTACAGCATAAAGAGAAATGGGCATGAGCAAGATTACCCCAGATTCTTGCAGTCCCATCCTCTGAACCCGTCAATATCTGGAGAAAGAGACTTAACACGATCAGACAAAAATCTAAACGTGGAACTCGTACAGATATGAATGTGCGCTTCTAATATTCATGGAAACACCATTACCTGACTTGCAGAGCTACGAGAAACTACAGTATGCAAATAATCTGAATGCCCCTTGAAGGTCATTTTGATTTTACCACTCTCCTGAAAATGTCAGATACACATAAATGAATCTAGGAAGTTGAGATATCTCGATATCACATCTGTAGTAATACACCATTCACCATGATCATATACATACCACGTCCCAGCAGTATGCGCAAGAATCACCAGCTGCTGTAAATACACTTCCTGACTATCATAAACGAAAAATGAGGGAACAGCTGAAAAATTAATCTGGAACGAAGAAATGTGATATAACTGGACATCTACATCAAGTAAAACTAAAAAAAAAATAGGAATAAAATTCCAACCTGAGGATCAACAGAAATGGCATTGATCTCAGGTATCGGTGAAAGAGCATCCCAAGGACCTCTATGAGGAGAAGAAAAAGAATGGTGACTATGCATATGTAAATCAGTTGAATAGAGTCTCAACAACATCAATTGTATACACAGAACTACTACGGATACTGACATTTCACAACCTTAGTTATAGCATTTGCACTAACAGTGATCAGGTAAAATCAAATGAACAATACTCACTTGTGTTGTGGATTAGTCAATTCAAGCAATGGCTTCGCATGATTCTCTGTATATCATAAGAACAGAAAAACCACTAAGCTCTTAATCTTCAAACTTAAAAAAGCATCAACCACAAAATTGGTACACACCTTGCAAGTGAAGAGACACCTCTGATTCAGAAAATTCTTTCCATTTCCATCCTCGAACTCTACCATCATCACCACAACTACACAAATCCAGATCGAAATTTCAAACTATCAATTACAATTTCAAAGAACCATCAATCAACAAAGGGGTTTAGTTTAAGTCTCTACCTGAGGAGTAAGGCATCTTCGTCTTCACCGTAGAACTTGACATCATAAGCAGGGCCATCGTGTGCTCTAACCACTCTCTGAGGTTCAGCCACCATAACATCCTGATCTTTCGAGTAGCCAAAACTCGCCGATTGAGACACAAGCGAGTTCAGCGAATGGAAAGCTAGGGTTCCATCGCTGGAGGCAACAACAAAGGCGTCCGGATTAGGGATTCTCGCCGGAGGAGCCCAGGCGGTTCTGAACACGGTACGTGTCTCTATCTCTTGCTCCTTAAGTATTGCTTCTCTATACTCATCTTCATTCCAGTTTGTAGCGTCTCCGTACATATTCTACTGCTTCTTTACAACTCCGGTGAAACTCTTGCAGCTCGCCGGCGATAACACCACCAGTGGTTGGTGAAGATTACTAAGCAAGGTGAAGAAATTTCTAAACCGGCCGATTTAGTAATTCTGTTAATTATACTTTTAGTCCCTAAATTAGTTTCATATTTAATATTTTGTCGGCCATGTTTCTTTGGGTGCAATAAACTCCTCATGTCTTGTTTGGCAAACCTTGCGAATGAATCAGAAGTTCTCCTGATGGAAGCGAGTGGCTAAAATATCTCTGTCAACCATTGATAAAACCTTGGGTTCGGCTCTCTTACACGCATAAGCATCGGCAGTTTACACTTGTTCGGTCTCAGCATGTCTCGTTGCTAGATTACATGCTGTTACATCTCGGTCTTGGCTATTCTCCTTATTGTAGCAAGAAATCAAAACTCTAGTCAAAGCCAAGTTAGTGGGCCTCTCGTCCCGGGCCTCTCGTCCCGGGCCTCCTCTGGATCCTACTCTCCTTGGTTCGGTCACTTCCATTGCTCCCAACCAAAGATAAAAAAAAATTATGAAGTGGGTGACCATTAAGGTCCTAGTTATTAATCATGATATACATTGTTCTTTATATAAGTCTTGGTACAAATGGTAATGTGTTCATCGATTTTTCATGAGTTCACGGGTTCGAATCTCCCTTTAACAATATGTTGTTCAAAATATTTCATCGAAAACGACATAGTTTTCCGTTAATGTCGAGGCGATTGTGGAGTTTTTTTGGGGTAAATTTCATATTGTGGAGTTTCTCACAAGTTAGAACTCTTGCAACTTTTTGTAGATAGAAGATGAATTTGCAAACATTGAAACTTTGAAAGGTTTTTTTATAGGGAAAACCACACACACAAAAAAAAAACAATCGTTGTATTGCAATTCAGAAAAACTAAATATTTAATATGGAGTTATTGATAAAACGTAAAATTTGGTAACTAATGAACGCTTGAAACGTCGATGTTTTCTAGAAACGTATTAAGGGGGACCGCTTATGTAGTGCTTACTTGAGACACAAACACATATGAACAATGGAATGTGGAAGAAGAATCAAATCAAATCAAAATGCAAAACTAGTGAGATGAGGTTCATAATTCGTTGCCCTTAGCATCTTTTCGCTTTACTTAATATACTCCAAACCTTTAGTGATATTCGCATTTATTTCCATTTTTATATCAATTTCCTGTGGTTGACGTTTCGATTTTACATTCGTCCTTACAAGGATTACTTTTTATTCCTTTGTTCTCTGATTGGAGGATCAATATAAATGTGTGTTCTAGAAATTGAAAGTTGTGGAATCTCTCACATACATCTAAACCTATTTACCTATGTACAGTTAATTGTTCAAGTGGTTGTTTACGCAATAACCAAATAAATAGTTTATTTCCTTTTTAAGTGGGATCTCTCACTCTCAAAAATTGTTACATTCCAATGTACGTAAATTTAAATTAGAAAAAAATAACTGAAAAGCTTTTAACGATTTTTTTTGGATATTAATTCATATCATAAAACCATTATATTAAGGAGTGTCCAGTCCGGTTACAATTCAGTCACTTTGTTATTATACTTTTTTAGTTAATTATTTACTTAGTCACTATGTTATGTTTTGTCTTTAACTGTTTAACAGCGAATTATTTTGCGACTCGCTCTTCTCAGTGTGTTGATTATATTGAGTTTCTGTTTTTCATATTACGTGTCTTAGAGTCGACCAGAGTTTCGTTTTAGATCAATGAAGGATATTTTGTCTCTGTCAATAATCATGGGTTACGCATATATAATATTGAAAAGAGGGAATATATATGCTCAAATTGACAAGATATTATAAGGGTTTAATCCGGCGGAATATTTTTAAAATTGTTTTACGTAGCTAGTGGATGATGATGATTTCTATGCATGCATCATCATATATACCCCTTGCAATCCTTATATATATACCCTAAAACTAGACAAACTTGTTTCATATCATCATATCATATAGGGACCGAAGCTAATATATATAACATGAAGATCATAGGCATGCACGGAGATGAAAAGGTTCAACTGAAGGAGGTAAGTGAATAACAACAAGGAAGGCGACAGAAGAGAGTGAGCACACATGGCTCCTTTTTTCTAGCATGCTCATGCTCGAAAGCTCTGCGTGCTTACTCTCTTCTTGTCTCCTGCTTTCTCTCTCTCTCTCTATATATATATATATCTACAAACATACGTATACGTATACGTGCATCGTGCATGCATGGTAGCAAACGTCTATGTACATGGACATAATAGATGATCATGTCTTCTCTATTTATCTTTTGTTTCACTAATATTGCTTTACTTTATGACTCACACACATCATTCTTCACTATAAAATAGCGTAACCCGCCAAGTATCCGTTATATATTGCAAAATAGTCGTCACAAAGCTTGGGGTCAGTTATATAACTTGGCGTAGATGATTATTTACGAAGAGTACTTTTTGATTAAATTATAAACACTAATTACATCAATATAAAATAAGGATACACAAAGATCTAATTTTTGTCAGGAGAATATTGGGGTCATATACGAAACAAAAATAGATGTCCTATAGAATAATTATATATTTAATTATTAATTTTATTATATAGTTTATATATTAATTTTAGTTATTTTAATTGATAGAATTCATAAAAATGTAGATTTGTTTACTTAAAATATTTAATTTGATAAAATCCACAATAAATTTTCATTGTAACTTTTTCTAACTATATTTATTAAATATACCATATTTATTTACATATTTATTAAAAAGAAAAATAAAATCATAAAATGGGTCCTTAAAAAATGGGGGGCGCAAACCATTGTTTCACTTGAATGCCCTCACGACCGGACCTGATTTTTGTTTTTGGGTTATAAAAAGGAGCAAGATATAAGGCAGGTTTCTCATCATGAGATGGAGAAGATCATGAACAGCAGGATTATAATTAAACGAACTAATTAAGGGGCAAGAGGCTAGAAAATAACGAGGAGAGAAGTGTCACTGGTCCACGACATGCCGATCGAAGAGAAGCAATTCGCGGATAAGGGTTGGATAGTTTGTTTGCGTTTGCATTTATATGTTTTAAAAAGAATGAATCGATGACCTTTAGTATTCTATATAGAAGAATGAGAAAATAGTTACTGATTTGCGTCCTAGGACAATTCTGAAGGGAAGCAATCTTGTTGTTGATAAAATAATATGCTTAATAGAAGTACTTTTCTTTCTCCGTTTATCTATTTTGGTTCTTTTGCCATTTACATTTATGTAGCTATCTTTTTTTTGTCCGGCACATTTATGTATTTATCTAAAATATATCAACATGTAATAATGTTTGGATTATGGATTTTCTCTTGGTAAGCTGTGTTTTATAAAAGAAAAACTATAAGTATCTTCCAAAAAAAAAATCTAGCTCTATATATTATTTGGTTATAAATACATAAATGTATGAATTCAATAAATCTTTTAAAAAAATAATAATGACTAATTAGATGATTTATAAACTTTGTCTATAATCAAAATATATCTCTAGGCGGGCTGATTATGCCCATTAGAAAATATTATTTTGGACTTTTTTACAGTCGAGACTTTGCCATGTGTCAGCCAATCGGGACGCACCAATTAACGACCATATATCTTAAGTAAGCTTCTACATTCGATTACATGTCTGGAAATTTCTATAATTTGGTTTTGCTCCAATTATTATTATTTATTTATTTGTCGGCAGGTTTTGCTCCAATTATATATAAATTATATACAAATATACACCCAAAAACAGCTTTGGCAATATAAAAAATAATATGATTCGTTTTCTTGACATCAAATTAAAGTTTTTTTTTATATGTTTCCGTTTACATTTGCATTTAATGTCTGAAAAAAAAACTAACAAAATCTGAATGTGTAGCATCTAAAATGTGGAACAATAACCAAAGATTGACCTCTAGATATCGATAGTCTTCTATATATCATTTACACCTAGTGAGAGTTTAAATGCTGCATGTGTTATATAGAATGTGTAAATAATTTTATTTAGTTTCTAATAAGTTTTCTCAGTTATGTCATTTGTAACTTCTCTTTCTCATATATGAAAAATCGATATAAGTCCGCTGTAAATGGCTTACTACAAAAAAACAGCGGGATTCCGACCAAAATTTTCGACCAACCATGTGGTCGGAAATTTTCCGATTAAATTCCAATCAATCGGCGACGCAATTCCGACTAGACCATTTTTGGTCGGAAAATAGTCGAAAATAACTTTTTTTTTTCCGACCAACTTTTTATCGTCGGATATTTGTCGTTTCCTCGGAAATTCCAAAAAATTTCTACGATTTATTGGAATAATCATATCTATATTTGTGTGTGTATACGAAAATTGCAGGCTTAATTAACAAAGTCAGAGAGTCGACAATGGTTAAGATATTTAATTATTATTTTTGTCGTTATTTAATTAGTTTAACTATGTCCTTCTCGTAAACGACTAGTTAATTATTACATTGTCTAATATTTAATTATTCGGGTATATCCTCATTTGTGCTCAGCAAAAATCAAAGAAAAATAATTTAGACTGTTTTGATCAACTTTTGGATATATATTAGAAATTAATCGCAAACACACTCAGCCAAATCAAAACCAGATCGATCGTAAATTTGGATATATTACCATATTAGATGATCAGATCCTAAACAACTGTTATGTGCAAGAAATCGTGACCACTAAAATCATATAAAAAGATGTCAAAAAAGAAAATTCACAGAAAAAAAAAATCAGAATAATTAAGTTGCAATGGATGGATACAGTGAGGTATTAGAAAAACCAAAATGATAAGGTATTTTAATAACTATCCCATCCTTTTACTAAGAGATTCAGATTGAAACAAATATTTCAGATAGTTTTGTCTATTCCTCCTAATAACGGCCATTGAAGCTACTGTTGCGACCACTTCAAGATGAGTCGAGTAGCTTAACTATATAAGTATGTCATTTTCTAATAAAAAGTTACTATTTTATATATTCTGATCTTCCTAGCAAAAGTAATGATTATTTCGTATACAAATATTTTGAGACAAAATAGTTTTATTTTGTCAACAATAAACATTATAAGAGTTTGAATTCGGATAATAAAGACAACATTTATATAAACTACTAGCTTTTATGTCCTTGTTCATACTTCATAGATTATAAACGTATAGCTATTAAATTAATACTTACATTCACATTGGTGAAACAACATGTGATACAACCGACAAACATAAAATCTCTACCTAAAACCCTACAAATATCATATAGATAGAAATAGAAGTCTTCGGATAATAAAGCTTATTGGCCGTCCAGAATTTTTCGAATTTGAAAAGTATTAAATGGAATATTTAAACCTTTGGAGGCCATTTCCATCCCATCGATTACTTCCTCTGTTTGCCAAATAATTTTACAATAAATTATATATCCAGGACTGCAAGATCCGAATCGGTGGTTACCGATTTTTAACAGATCATATTATATTTTGTGTGTTCCTAAAGTCAATAGACAGATTATATATAATACAACCCTATGAGTCTGTGTATTTTTAATATATTTTTAAAAAATCTATACATAAACCAATCCTAGAACTAATTATCACGAAATACCAAATTACCAATTCTTAGACTACAATCACTTAATTTTTGATAATTTTAGAATGTGACTGGTTGACACTTTTAGCATAAAAATAAAAGGAAATTTTGTTATTTTCACCAATCAAAAATAAAAGATGAAATATATTTTCTGCTGTTTTAGGCTAAAAATTAAAAAAAAACAAACAGAATAAAACTTTCTACTAAAAAAAAGTAGAGTAAACATATTTCTGCAAAATTCACTTTTTCTTCCTTCTACCTTTGTCATCTTATTTACTCACGTTTATTCCGTTGTTCCACCAGTCACACCCTTATATTTTTTTAGTCGAGATTGTTGAAAGGAGTCACAATACTCGCAATCTGTCTTTCTGCATGTAAATTTGTCTATACTTTAGAGTGTTTTTTTTTTTTCTTTTTTTTTTAAGAGTGTTTAAAGCATTTCTGCTATATTTCTATTCCAATCAAACTGTAAAAGCTATAAGTGCGTCATCCAAAACTCAGAGCCATATATAGTCATATCTTTTTTGGTTTTTTAAGTGTTTTTTAGAACATATCTTAGAACTTTAATTATTGATTAAAGCAAATACCAGCAAAAATTAGACCCAAAGACCAATCATTGTTGGGTTATTAATCAACTATATTTTTTACATTTTTCTAACACTTGGTCCTAAACTGTCCACATATGTATATATATTAGTCGTGATCAGAGAACCCTCATCTCCGCAACTGCATTTCCCCACCGAATTTCAGAAACAAAATTGTATCAGTCACAACAAAAATAAAATATTCTTTGGTTACTTGTGGCATACGTAAGTAAAATTGATTAGATGGTGATGATGTTGACGCAAGAAATGGGTGGCGGTGGTGGTCCAAAGGCGGAAGAGGGTCAGTTGTTTGTGGCGGTGGCCGTGAAGGGTTTGATCGGAGACAAATTAGGCGGCGCAGGAAGTCGCCGTGCCGTACGGTGGGCCGTCGATAATCTTTTACCTAAGGCTGATAGGTTCGTGTTGGTTCACGTCATCCCCACCATTACTTCTATTCCTACCCCTAGTAAGTTTCTCTCAACCAACATATTTCACAGTTTTATTTTTTTTCTTTTGAAAATTGATTCACAAATTAACTATAGTAACAATGAAATAAATTTAAAGACAAAATAAATAAGGAAACGTGCATTTTTAATTAGAAATAAGGGAAATGTTATTTTACACCAACTAAAACATTTTGATTTACAAACTTGAAATAATAGGAATTATAAGTTATTTTTAATCATAATCATTTAGTTATAAATTTGTCTTTTGTCTTTTGGATTGTTAAAAAAAGTAGAAATTAGATCTTCGATTTATAAATTTTTGTTTTGGTCTCGGATTGACTTCTAAATGTAGTTTTGATTGCGGACCAAATAGTAATTTAACAATACTTTTTAGAGTAATGTTTACGAGAATGGCTGTTGTTGCAGCCGGAGAGAGATTGCCGGTGGAGGAAGTGGAGGAGAGAGTGGTGGAAATGTATGTGAGAGATGTGAAAAATGAATTTGAAACAGTCTTTGTTCCCTTCTTGAAAATGTGTAAGAGTAGTAGTACCACCAAGGTTGGTTCATTTTTATTCTCAGTCCAAATTTATAAATCTAAAGAATTTTTCAGGGTCTAACTGTAATTTCCCTGAATTATTATAACCTTCAGTGTCAGGTAGAGACCCTATTGCTAGAGTACGACGATCCTGCAAAAGCACTTCTCAGGTTCATACACAAATCTGGAGTTAACAGTTTGGTTATGGGATCATTCACTTCAAACATATTCACAAGGTAAATTTACATAGCTCAGTTTGGTTTACGTTCTTCTTAATCAACTCGGTTCTATACACTAACCGGCTGGTTTTTTCGGTTTAGGAGAACAAGAGGTCTAGGAGTACCATTGACTGTCTTAAGATACGTACCAGAAACATGTGAAATATACATTGTGTGTAAAGACAAAATCACTACAAAATCTATGGATACATTAATCATCGGAGGTAAAAATTAAGATTTTTTGTTTAGCTTTTCTTTTTTTCCCATTTTTTAATACTAAATTTAAATTTATTTGATTTCTGATGACCACTTGTGTTGTCTTTTATCATTGATGAAATTGTTTTTAAGTAAACTTTTAAAAAATGTTTTATGAAAAGAGCAATATATGTATATATATAATTGATCTAATTTCTTAATCTTTGTGACTAATTTTAGGCAAAATATTTTATTTAAAAAATGGGTTGGACTATATAATTTTATTTCAAAAACTAAATATTTGTCATTTCTTAAAACTTCTTTTTAATCATGTTAACCGTCTAATAATCAGAGTCGTGCACAAGTCCATATGCAGTCGCGACTGCCCATGACTCCCTGAGAGATTGGGCGGCTAGTTTCCACTCTCTACGGTCTCAAACGTTATCCGATCCTTTACAATCCACAGGTAAATTATACAAATAATAGATTCATAGAAAATATTCTTGTACATTCTTAAAACGAACAAAAAATAATAATTTAAAAGGTTAAATTTTTTGACCTAAACCTATGTTTAGAATTTTTTTAACTACAACTAGTTGCATAGTCTTGTACTCTTGTTTAACAAACAAAAAAAACTAGTTTCATAATCTTATAACTCTGAATATAGATTTATTATATGAAGAATTTTGCAACGGACATGCATCTATCGATTAGAGATTCATATTACACAATACATAAATGATAATGCATATAATATAAACTATGATGTCTATGAAGATGATTAACAACCACTATAAAAATAATATCTCCATGAAGGCCTGAGGTTTTTCTCTTTCTTTTGGGTGTTGAAGAGGCAGGCACGAGGAGGTCAACATCGGCAAGAGAGTTGAGATTAGATGAATTAAGCCTCCCTAATAATAGACCCAAAACGCCTCAAAGTAGTAAGGCTTCTAGTGCACCAGTTCCAGAGATTGTAAGGCGGCGTGGAGGATCCGATATTCCGCAGCTAAAGTACTCAGATTTTGATCAGACTTGTACCGAACCCCAATCGAATCTTGAGAACAACGTTAGCGAACAGAGAAGCTCCCATTCGCCGCCCGCAACATCGAGAAAATCCAAGAAGGTTACCTTACTATCATCTTTTGGTGCAATGATTAGACTAGTAAGAATGAACGAAGAGTTTGAATAATTTGGTGTTGTTTGACAGGTTGAGATTGAAGCAGAGGTCGAGCGTTTGACGAAGGAGTTACAAAGTACGGTCGTTAAATATAAACAAGCCTGTGAAGAGCTTTTCTCCACACAAAACAAGGTAACATATATTATGATGATTGTCTTGGACCCTAAATAAAAATGTGTATTTTGGTGGTGGCCCTCAAACCTTTGAAATCAAGTACATGAAATTTGATAGATTCAGTGTATAAACGAATAGATTTCTCGTTTTTCGTATGTGCAAGTGGTACATTCGAATAGAGCTCCTATTAAATTTTCTTTGTTTACTAAGATAATTTCGAATATATGCTGCCCAAAAAAATAAAAAATTGAATATATAAATTAGGGCTCTTTATCTAAGAAAAACACTTCTAACACATCAATTATATGTATACTAATATATATACACAGATCTTCAAAAAAAAATTATACGGACTTGTTCTCTATATCTCTTTTATTGTTTTTGTAAAATAGTTTTCCAAACTTAATGGTGAATCATTTTGCTTGCTTTTTCTCCAAGTAAAGTGTTTCTTTTGGGGGTTCTGTTAGGTTCAAGTGCTTTCCACTGAATGTTCGAAAGAAGCTAGAAGAGTGAACAATGCCGTGGAGAAAGAAGAGTTGCAGAGGAAAACCGCAGCGTTGGAGAAAGAGCGGCACATGAAGGCGGTGAAAGAGGTAGAAGCCGCGAAAGCGTTGCTTGCAAGAGAGTTTTGCCAGCGACAGATCGCGGAGGTGAATGCTTTAAAGACTTACTTGGAGAAGAAGAAAGTGATCGATCAGCTTTTAGGAACCGATCACCGGTACAGGAAATACACAATCGAGGAGATAGTTACAGCCACCGAAGGATTTTCACCAGAAAAAGTGATCGGAGAAGGAGGATACGGCAAAGTTTACCGTTGTAGCCTTGACAGCACCCCGGCGGCTGTTAAGGTTGTCCGGCTAGATACGCCAGAGAAGAAACAGGAGTTCTTGAAAGAGGTAATTAATGACCGTAAGATATTAAAAGTTTTAAAGTGAATGGCTATATATATACTAACCATTACTTCTAAACAATGTCTGGTTTCGGTTAAGCTTTTGATTTGATTCGGTTGATTTATTTCCGGTTTGGTGTTACTACGATCTATAGGTTGAGGTTCTAAGCCAACTCCGACACCCACACGTGGTTCTTCTCCTCGGAGCTTGTCCGGAGAATGGTTGTTTGGTTTACGAGTATTTGGAAAATGGAAGCCTCGAGGAATATATATTTCACAGGAAAAATAAACCGCCTTTGCCTTGGTTTATCCGTTTTAGGGTTATTTTCGAGGTAGCTTGCGGTTTAGCCTTCTTGCACAGCTCTAAACCAGAACCAATAGTTCACCGTGACCTAAAACCGGGAAACATCTTGTTAAACCGGAACTACGTGAGCAAAATCGCTGACGTCGGATTAGCCAAGCTGGTTACGGATGTTGCACCTGATAATGTCACGATGTACCGACACTCTGTTCTTGCTGGTACATTGCATTACATTGATCCGGAATACCATCGGACCGGAACGATTAGACCAAAATCGGATCTTTACGCGTTCGGTATAACCATTCTTCAGCTGTTGACGGCTCGTCAGCCGAGCGGGCTTCTATCAGCGGTTGAAAATGCGGTAAAGAAAGGGACGTTAACCGAAATGCTAGATAAATCGGTTACCGATTGGCCTTTGGCAGAAACCGAAGAGTTGGCTCGGATTGGTTTAAAATGTGCGGAATTTCGTTGCCGAGATAGACCGGATCTTGAATCGGAAGTTATACCGGTTTTGAAACGGCTTCTGAAGACAGCCAATTCGAAAGTAAAGAAACAAGGAAGCAATTTACGAGCACCGAGTCATTACTTTTGTCCAATCTTACGGGTGAGGAAAAGCTCACCTGGTTCGGAACACGATTTTAATAACCGGAATTTGAAGCCATTTTTTGATTTTAAAGTGTATATATATATTTTTTATACAGGAGATAATGGAGGAGCCAGAGATTGCAGCCGATGGATTCACATACGAGAGGAAAGCGATCTTAGCGTGGCTTGAGAAACACAACATTTCACCAGTGACTCGACAAAAGCTCGACCACTTCAAGCTCACACCAAACCATACACTCCGGTCTGCAATTCGCGATTGGAAATCAAGAGTCCGGTTTTCTAATGATATTGTTAATGTAACTGGCTAATTTCTCGTTGGAGATTTTTTTTTGTAAATTTTTTTATATGAAGTTGCAGTATTTTTTAATTATATATGCATGTAAATATATGGTTTGTAAATTGTAATTTTTATGTGATGGACCAAAAAAAGAGAGTTATGTGGTTTGAATTATGTTTGTAAACCCATAAAAGATGAAAATTTTAGTTTGTTGAATATTATTTGCTTACTATATGAAATTATATGTGTTTTCATAATTTTTTTTTTGTCAAAGATGTTTTCATAATCTTTTCTAACGGATATCAATACTAAAGCTTGTGTAATTAATGTCATTACTTTACCTTGTAGAGGTTTCTATTAGACAAGTTCTAATCACTCTTTGTCATGGCTACTCTTTTATGCAGTATGTTGTATCAATTTCCCCTTTCGGTGTTGCTAAGCCGCTCACTCTCTCATCTCTTCGTGACATGGATTGGTGGTTCTCCAACGTAATTGAAGTTCCCCTATTCGACATCGTTATGTCACCTTCGTATTGCTGCCTGAAGATCTTGGTTTGAAGGGCTCTTTGAAAGCAAAGGATGGTTCTGATTTCGCTACGTTTAACTCGGATTTTACTTTTCGGTGTTTTCTTTCCCGATTGCCTTTGTTTTGCGCTTCTTCGATTGAGCTTGTGCGCTATCCCTATGTCTCTGTTTGAGTTATTGTTGTTTGTTTTAGCTGTTATTATTTGTTCGACCAGTTTGATAGTCATAGGTTTTGTTTGTTCGGCTCTTAGTGGCTATGTATCGGGTACGCATTAAGGCAAAACTTTTTAATTTGAATGAAAACTTAGTTTGTCCAAGAAAAAAAGAAAAAGAGGTTTTACTGTAATTTCTAGCATGTCAAAATATTTCATTCAATCCACTTACAGGACTCCACGTGTCGGGTCTTGATTTGTAGATTTATCTTTTTTTTTTCTTGATTATAGCAAAAATAGTAAAACCAAAATTTCCAGGTAAATAATTCCTGATTCCTTATTCTAAATTCCAAAATCCAAACTTGTAAATTGCCATTGATCCATCGATGGAGAAGAAGAGACTTGTTTTCGTTCTCGCAATCATAATATTCTCACAATTGACCGAGGGAGGAGAATTGCGAGTGATTCTCTGAATTTATTAGAGAGAGGCAAAGGAATTGTTTTTTTTTTTTTTTTGGGAGAGAAACAAAAAAATGGAGAATCAAGAGGAGGAGGAGGTGGTGGCGAAGTTGACGTCGGAGGCTGAGGAGAATTTTGAGGATGAAGGGTTGGTTTCAAATTCGACATTGGAGAAAGTTGCTGCAGCGAAGAGGTATATTGAAGACCATTACAATAGACGAATGAGACACATTCAACAACGTAAAGAAAGGTAATTCGTTGGAAATTTTTTTGCACATCATCTGTTTGTTGATATTCCTAAAAGAATAAAAGGTGGTGTGTTGCAGAATTTTACAAAAGTTTCTCGTTTAGCTTCTTCTGTTACATGAATGGTGTTGTTTTAGGAGCTGTAACGTTTTTGTTAAATAATGAGAGGTCTTTGATCCAAATATGCATATATACAACTGTTTTCTCCAAAGTTTCAATGGAATTTTTTTGTTTGTTTGCAGGCGTTTGGTGCTAGAACAAAAGATAGCATCTTTAGATGTATCAGAAAGAGAACAACTCGAGTTGCTGGAGGATTTGCAGAGGAAAGAGACAGAGTATACTAGATTAATGAGGAACAGGCTTTGCGTTGATGATTTCGATCTTCTCAATATTATCGGTAGAGGAGCTTTCGGTGAGGTTAGTCTTTTTTGGTATACCAACTTTGAACACTCGTTGCAATTAGACACCACTTTAACCATTTGTAAATGTGGTATCTTTCCTAGGTAAGACTATGCCGTGAGAAAAAGACAGGAAACATTTATGCCATGAAGAAACTGAAGAAGTCTGAAATGCTTAGTAGAGGGCAAGTGAGTCTTACAATTATCTCATTTTTCCTCTTTATTTTTCATTTATGCATTAAAATTTGGGCTTTAAGTCTAGGATACCCTTTTGGTTGATCGTTCTAAATAGGTTGAACATGTTAGAGCTGAGAGGAACTTGCTAGCAGAAGTTGCTAGTGACTGTATTGTGAAGCTTTATTATTCGTTCCAAGATCCAGAATATTTGTACCTTATCATGGAGTATCTGTCTGGTGGTGATGTGATGACTTTGCTTATGAGGGAAGAGACTTTGACTGAAACCGTGGCTCGGTTTTACATTGCCCAAAGTGTTTTGGCTATTGAGTCGATACATAAACATAATTATTTTCACAGGTTAGTCTACTTCTTTCTGGTCTAATTATGCTGAATGCAGCGTTATATTGTGTGTATATACTTTGAGGTAGATCTTTTGCAGGGATATAAAACCAGACAATCTTCTGTTGGACAAGAATGGTCATATGAAGCTATCAGATTTTGGTCTTTGTAAGCCTCTCGATTGTAGAAATATTTCGGCTATGAACGTAAATGAACCTTTGAATGATGAGAATATAAATGAATCAATCGATGGTGATGAGAACTGCCCAATAGGACGTCGTGGAAGGCGTTGGAAGAGCCCATTGGAACAGCTGCAGCATTGGCAGATAAATCGAAGAAAATTGGTATAGTATTAAATTCTGTTTCAAGCCTTTTATGACAGTCTTTTATTCATATCACATCTGCGGTATTCTTTAAAATGCTCCGTTGGGGTGCGCTTTAAAATGTTCCTTTGGGGTTTATGTCTAAATCCTCTGGCTTTTGTTTGCTCTTGTTTTGAAACAGGCATATTCTACGGTAGGTACCCCCGATTATATTGCACCTGAAGTGTTGCTGAAGAAGGGATACGGTGTAGAATGTGACTGGTGGGTCACCTGAAATATCCTATATTATTTTCCAGAGAACTCTTCCTTCATGATTGTTTATGTCAGTAGGGTTTTTCTACGTTAACATAACATAAATATTCATGATCAGCTTGTCATCTTTTTTTTTCTTTCTATTTTAGTTCATCGACACATATCTATTTTCTTTCATCGACTTGAATGCATTCATTTGACTGCAGGTGGTCTTTGGGGGCCATTATGTATGAGATGCTCGTTGGTTATCCACCATTTTACTCCGATGACCCCGTAACAACATGTAGAAAGGTCTATTTGCTACTAAATTTACAGTATTTTCCACTTTGCTCTTACATCATTTTGAATATTCTTGTTGATGCTAAGATAAGAGTTTAAGATGGTGGAAGCTTTCAATGTTGGCTCTGTTTTTCTTAGGATCTTCACACCTTCTTTTCTCTCTATTATAAATTGACATTTGATGGAATTTAGATTGTGAGCTGGAGAACTCATTTAATATTCCCCGAGGAGGCAAGGTTGACACCTGAGGCAAGAGATCTCATTTGTAGATTGCTTTGTGATTCTGAGCATAGGCTTGGTTCTCATGGAGCCGGAGCCGAGCAAATTAAAGTATGTAAATATAATAACGAAGACTGTTCACTCTTCTCTTTATCTATTACATTCTTTTTGACAAAACAAGACAAATCTAGGCTCATCCTTGGTTCAAAGATGTGGAATGGGAAAAACTCTATGAGATGGACGCAGCTTTTAAGCCAGTGGTCAATGGAGAACTTGACACCCAAAATTTTATGAAATTCGATGAGGTAAAATCCACCATCTCAAGGATTAAAAAGTTCCTGTGCTCTTTTTCAGTGGTATCATATTCTGATTCTTTCTTTAGGTGGAGTGTTCAAAACCGGCAAGAACAGGATCTGGACCGTCATGGAAGGTACCTCAATTCTCAGGAAAATCTTATAACCTTTCGCTTATTCGGAGGGTCTTGCTCTGTACTTAGCGATCTACCGGACCTTTGTTTTTGCTCGTAGGTGAGCATAACCCCTCAAAATATCAATTTCGTGGGCTATACATACAGAAACTTTGACGCTGTCCGTGGTTCTCGCCATTCATTAGGTGCAACAACTGTTTGTTTTTTTCATTTCTTTTGCGGATTACAGCATTTGAGCTTACCTTTCTCATAGTTTCTAGTAAATATGAATGCAGATATCAAAGGAGGCATTTCGCCACCACGCTCATCAACTGACTCTACCCGAAGTAAGTCTTGTTATTAGCATTTAAAATGGTCCTCCTAAGTCCTCTTTCGAGCTAAATCATTACCGAGAGCATAATGCTTCGGTTTAAAATTTCCGTGCTTTAATGTCATTACAATTCTCAGGTGACTCTGCAATTGATTATGCAAAACTCTCAACTGGTGATGATGGTTCACAACAATGATTTTCTTGCTTCAAATACTTGAGACACCAACCTGATTCTTCTACAAAGCAAATCCTCGGTAACTATTTTTCTTGATCCATGAAACTATTTTTTCTCAATGTACAGCCAAAACTGCAGTTGGAGAGAGAAGAGAAGATGTTGAGAAATCTCTCTGTCTTCTTTTTCCGCAGCTGTTTTTGTTTGTTTTGTCTTTTTTTTTTTTTGTCTCTGCCAGAATCGGCGTTCATGTATTTTCCTCGTGGCAGTTTCCAACCGTTTTTTCCCGCCATTGGTTGTTGTTAGTTATTTTTAGCAACATCCAAAAACACTTTTTGTATTAGCATTTGATCTTCTTCTTTTTTTTTTTTTTTTTTTTGTTTTTGTCTATGCTCTTAATGAAACGTAAACAAACACATCTAATTTTCTTTAAAATTTGTTTATTTGAATACTATAGTTAACTTAACCATTGTGTCTCACAATACTTTCCGACTTCCAAATTAGGAAAATAATAAAAAGAATAAAAGAGAAAACAAAAGAATAAGAAAGAAAACAGAGATTTAAACAAGATCTAGTAACTTTCTAAGTGTCAGTTTTCTCTTCAAATCATCTTCTTGTAGATTTTCTATCTAGAAAAATGGGAGTTTTAAATGTTGATCCTCTCTTTAGATCCTTTCTTCATGAATCAATACCATGGACTAATAGTCTCTATCAAGACTATTATAGTATTGATAGAGACTAATGTAATTTTTTGATATAAGCATTAGCCAAAAAATTATGAGTTCCATTGGTATGTAAAACGAAGAGTAAGTAGAGTAGTCAAATAGTTGAATTATGAAATGACAGAGTTAATAGAGCAAAAAAACATGTAAGTTGAATAAATTTCAAAGATGAAATTGTGAAATAACGAAATAAAAAGAAATCGTGAATGGTAATTGTTTTTGTAGAAAGTAAACAAAGGAAGAAAAATAGTTTCAAGTACAAAAATATACATAAGAATTTTGAAACTCTAGAACCAAATCATCTATTTTTAAAAAAAAAAAAAATCTATGAATGCATTTGCAATAAATGAGATAAAATCGCACGGTGCACAATTTTCATACTAACTCATTCATCTTGTTTTTTCAGCATTTTTTTAACAACTGATATCAAATTAAGGGAGCAAAGTCAATATATGGTACCACATATATATATGTTAAATAAATATATAGATTATAATTAGTTTCAGGAGTAACAATGAAAGAAAAAGAGAAAGAATTATTCTCAAAACGCCAAAAAGTATTGTTTAATAGTCTAATAGATGCTTAGAAATTTTTAAAAAACTATTTATTAGTTTGAAAACACGCGGAATAAAAAAAATACTTATTATTTTCAGATTTTACCATTTTCAAATCTATTGAAAATAGTAAGTAAGAGATGAATTCACGTTTTGAAAATATTTTAAACTTATATACCATTATCACCTATGTTTTATCTTAATCATTTCACTGATAATAATTTTATACAAATCCTAACCAATTAATAAAGTCCATCATAATTTTTCCTATTTTGAAATAGATTTTTTTTAAAAACTTTTTTTTTGGTCGTAAGATAGATTTATCATCTTAAGCACTAGTTACTTAAAATTTCTAATAGTTATACAATTTTACTGTTTCAACCATTATGAACTAATCTTAAACACTAGAAGATTGATCTTCTAAATTTAATAATTAAAATCTATTTACATATTCTCTTTTCATTCCTTCTATTTAAAATTTGAATAATCTTAAAATGTAACATTTGTCATCTATAGAAGTACCCAAGTCATTATACAATTATTATACTTAATATTGGTATATTTTGTCCCATTGATAGAATTGTAATAACTTGTAAATCCTCTCTATTTTTAAAGGATGTAATGAATGAAATACTCTAATGAGCTCATAGTCATTTTATTATAAATTAATTTTTTCTTTAAACAGCATTTAAATAACTTGATTCTCATGTTAATAATGATTAGCAAGTCATCAAGACTAGTGAGATATTATATTATTCCACAATTTAGATAATTTGTAAATCTCCATTAGCCAGAGGCCCATAGCTTCTTCGAGCCGGCTCAGTTTGTATTTTACCAAATTAGCCCTAAATTCACCATGAAGGGGTGGGTATGTATTTCTCAGGGGTTAAAGATGGGTAAGATCGTAATTTCAACAGTCCTAGTTTCATCGCCGATCAAAAAACTAGCAACGAACCGAAGCGCCTTGGTTTAGCTTCGATCCTTTCCTCTCATGGCTGTTGCACGAGCGTTGCTTAATTTCGATTTCGAGCTTCTTTTTTTATGAATTCGTTGAAACGATCTAATCCTCAAAATCTTTGATTTTTGTTATTGGGATTGAGTTTTGTTGTATCTGCGGATTTTTTTTTTTTGTTTCCTTTGCCGCGGTTTTCGATTCCGAGGTACGGGTGTTTCGTTTCCTTGTTTCAATCTTTGAACTTTGATCTGGATTATTAAGGTTTATTTATAGTAACTAATTGTTGATTACGCTGCTTATGTAAGATTTTTTAGTTCGTTTATGTTTGATTCAGTTCTCTCCTAGGGTTTCGTGTTTAAAAGTATCCAGGATTGATAGTTCTTGGTTCAATGTTGATTTATTTTGCCGCTTTTGTGGTAATGAAGTTAGATTTATGGTGAAAGTGTCAATCTTTGGAGAGGATCAGTTCAAATTTGTACTTAAGCTTGGAAGACAACTTGTTTCTAAGTTGGGGAATATATTTTTGTGATTAATAGACAATGCAGATCATATATGATGAAGGCAACTAAGGAATTGTACTTTTCATATTTCCTCAGGGTTTAATTATAGATATTTCATCGGATAGGTGATTTAGCTGTCTAATTGTGTCCGGTGCTCAGCGCATTAAGCGGAAGTGAAAATTTGGAGGATTTTTTCAACATATATCACCCGGATTCTCTGTAAGTGAAAGAATCATTTCTGGAAGTAAGTTTAGAATGATTTGAATAACATCTCTATTTTTGCTTAGTTCATTTTCGAATTTTACAAGAGGTTTTGCATTTTTTGTACATTTTGTGGTCACTTAATTCATTCCCTTATTGGTTTTAGTTCTTAAGTTGGGGCAGATCAGTTGCAGTACTTAGAATAAGTTTTCTTTGCTTTCATGGATTTAAACATGGTTGTGGTAGTTTCTGTCTAAAGATCATAATGAATATTTTTTGCTTACAAAGCCAAATATACGCAATGACTGTATGAAGAAACCAGATTAGTCTGAAACCACGTAAAGGGATTCCTGTGTTTGTGTGCAAAGATATTGGAATTTGTTCTTTGGTTTTTTCAAGTGCTGGGCAGTTTTAATGAAACGTTGACGTCGTGTTCTCGCTTATTTTCATGTTTAAGTTCTACATGAAATATCTTGGAAATTGTTTGTCTTGCAAGTAATTGTACAAATGCCATTCTCATAGAAAAGACTTATGGCGTTTACTAATGTATTAAATCCCGTTGTCACATGGCAGGTGTATCTTAAATCAATTATTCGAGAGCTGAGAAATCAGCATTTATGTGCTTCAGTTTGTCATGCTCCACTGTGTGTTTAGTGTTTATTATAAACCATAAGACTTTCGAGAGCTGAGGGAATGTCAGCACCTGGGAAGTTTGATTATTCTTCTGGTGGGCTAGATAGGCCTCTATACAGATCTAACTTTGCCGCACAGATGGAAAGATCGAGTAGCTTTCGCGAGTCCATGGAACATCCTGTCCCATCTCATCCAATCATGTTGAGGACCACTTCACCAATAGCACAAACCGATGTAACAAATTTCTTTCAGTGTTTGCGTTTTGATCCTAAGGTAGTTGCCGCGGATCACAAGTCTATTCGTCAAGGTGACTTTAAGCGGCATGTGAGTATTGCTCTTGGAATACAAGGAGATGAGTCTCCTAGTGGATCTTTGAAAGGGAAGTTAATTCCATCTCCTATACCAGAAGAGATCAAAAGATTTAAGGCTGGTCTGCGCGAAAACAATGTGAAGGCCAGGTAGTTTAACTACCACTAGTTAGTTATTGTGTTTGAGGTGCTCTTTTTGCTCATTTATTTTTTGTGGTCACAGGGAGCGTGTAAAAATTTTCAACGAAGCTTCTTCTGTATTTAACAAGTTTTTCCCAAGTGTACCTACAAAGAAGAGGTCTCGACCAGAAGGGTTTTCGGGTGACCGCTCTGGTGATCGCTTGGTATCAGGACCAGGCCTAGTTAAAATGGGAATTCAGGGTCAGAGCCTGGCTGGTGGTGTTGAGCTTGACCAGCAAAAGTTGGATGAACGACCTAAAAGTGGTGTTCCAAATAAGCGGACACGTACTTCCATGGTAATTCCTTATTTTTGTTTGACATAACATCCTTTTCTGCATTAGCCATATGGAGTTGTTATCTTCGTTCGTACTTGAACAAATAAGCCTTATATGCTATAATGCAGTCTTCTGTTTACATTTTATCGTGCATGCTTCTGATTACCGGAAAGGTGCATCTTTTGAACAAGTTTTTGGTGAAAAAATTGGAATATGGTTACAATTTGTAGTTTTTGATATGATATAGAAGCTTCGTCATTTTAGGTACCAAAAGTAGTATTTTTATATATGTCGGATCGCATGCAAATTTAAGTGTTATATCAAGGAATGATATATCATAGCATTTATCTTCTTATATTTTATAGGTCCTCAACTATTTTTGCTTTTACACCTGTTGTGACCTGAATATATTTGATAGTATAGAACCTAATTGTTATTTTATTAAGAAGTTTTGATAAAAGTTTATAGAAATTTTCAAACGCAGTTTTCTTATAACTAGTAATTGCGTCATTATTGCTTCAGGAAACCTTAATCTCTTTATCTTGTGGTTCAGATGGATGTTCGAAGCAATTCTATTGTTCGACAGTCAACGGCTGTAGACAGAGATAAAGAAATAATGCGGGTGGCAAATCATAATGCAGTTCAGGGTGAAGATCGAACTTCAATTGGTATTGATGGTTGGGAAAAGTCAAAAATGAAGAAAAAACGCTCCTCTATTAATGCGGACTGTCATCCTAACTTGGCTTCAAATAAAGTGGTTGATGGTTACCGAGACTTGAAGCAGGGCATACAACAGAAATCAACCGGCGACTCCCGGTCGAGATTGAATGGTGACTCAAACAAGTTAAGGTATGACTTGTTGTATGTACGTGATAGATTTTTGTGCAGGCAACATACAAGGTCCAACGCTGATATTTCTTTAGAAGACCTCAAAATTGCACTACTTTCCTTTTGCTATCCACCATATTGAGTTTATTGGGAAATGAATCAAAAGTGGAATGCCACAAAATTCAATTGATTGCTTACATGATTTTATCTGACCTTATAAAAGTATGTGCTGGATTGATGACTCTTTACGCTCTAAATAACTTCTGTATGTTGAAGATGCATGAGTGTATGATATGTTCCACCATCAATATCTCCCTTCGTTTTTATTTCCAGAATTTACTGGTACTTTTGTTGACTGAAGAATTGACCTTCACTCAGATGATTTCTATAATCCATTGAAGTGTGGTAGATTATGGTTTCAAGGGTTCAGAATATACTGAGATCCATTCAGTTGATTGAATTACTCACTCTGTTTTGTTTTACTTCTTCTTTATTTTCTCGCCTCACGTCGATCAATTGGATACTGTCTCCTTTGATGGTTATTCTATAGGGTAAAAATCTCCTGTTTGAATTATTTTGTAGGCAATCGGCTGGTAATGGAGCTACTGGGTATGGAAGATCTGATAACTTCTGTCACCAGACGAGCTTGACTGGGCATTCTCCACTGCCGAGGGTTGATTCTGATCATAATTCTTTGTACAATGAGAAGAGAGAACGCTCCATTGGCTCAGATAAGGAAAGGGTGAATCTCAGGGGCGTCAACAAGTATGTATTATAATCGTAATCACACATTTTGAATTTTTCTATCAATTACATGTACCTTGGTCATAAGATTTGAATTCACCATATCATCTCGCTGATCATTAGCCACTGTTGTTTCTGATCATTGTTTAATGTACTTATTACTCTGTTTAATTCATTGAAGGTCAAACATTCATGATGAATTCAATTCTTCAAGTCTGGTTTCAAATGCAAAAACAAATGCTTCTGTTCGTGGGCCTAGATCAGGATCGGGGCTACCACCAAAACTGTCTCCAGGACTCCATAACACTCCGTCCCCAATTGAATGGGATATTTCTGGCTGTACGAATAAGCCTCCACCATTGTCCGGGGTTACACATCGCAAGCGTATGACATCAAATCGGTCTTCATCACCACCTGTCACTCAGTGGGCCAGTCAGAGACCACAAAAGATATCCCGGATAGCAAGAAGGACAAACTTAGTGCCCATTGTTTCTAGTAAGGACGAAGTTCCCTACTCTGATAATATATCAGATGCTGGTTGTAGTGAAACTGGGTTTGGATTTCATAAACGCTCACCAGCTACTTCTCCTCAATTGAAACTAAAAGGTGAAAGCAGCTTCTCCACAGCAGCCTTATCAGAAAGTGAAGAATCTGGCCCCCCTGAGATTAAGTCTAAAGACAAGGGTAAACAGTCTGATGAGGTTGATGGGAAAGCTGCACAGAATATTCCTAGAGTGTCCATCCCTGCTTTACATTCAAGAAAAAGTAACAAGCCTGCTGCCGGTGAAGAGATTGGGGATGGTGTGAGAAGGCAAGGAAGGACAGGCCGTGGCTTTTCTTCCACGAGGTCTCTTAACCCAATGGGAGTAGATAAACTTAAGAATGTTGGAACAGCGAAACATCTTCGCAGTGCAAGACCTATTTTTGACAAGAGTGAAAGGTAGAGATCATTCTTATTTTCCACGTACTCTTAATTTTTTTTTTCTTGTATGATTAAATTTTTTTGGACTCCATGGTCTTTATCTCATAGATTTCTTCATGAGTTCTGTGCAGTAAGGTGGGTCGTCCACCCACTAGGAAACTATCTGATCGTAAGGCTTACAAACGTCAGAGAGCTACGGCAACAAATGCTCCAACACTAGATTTTCATGGTAAAACAAGTTCAGTTTAATTAGAATTGCTCTTTTGGATGGAATTTTTTAATTTATTTATTCCTTTATTCATGGATTGGTTACATTTCTTAGTCGGTTCAGATGATGGCCGTGAGGAGCTACTAGCGGCTGTCAACTCAGCTGTAAATTTTGGTAAAATATTTTTTCCTCGGTCACTCTTATGATGTATACCCAACATTTATTTCTGGATTAATTGTCTTGTTATCGATGCAGCTCAGAATTTTCCCAACTCTTTCTGGAAGCAAATGGATCGCTACTTTTGCTATATATCTGATGATCGTATCAATTTCATGGAACAACAGGTGATACCTTTTACTTCATTCTCAGATCTCATAGTGAAGGATGTGACAGAATATCTTTGTTGGGTAATAACTATTCACACCCGATCTCCTGAAGTAATAGGCTAGTTGTTTTTTTTCTGTTTTTTTGGCTCAAGTGTAGTTGGTTAGGAATGTGCTACAAGGAAAGTTAGGGTTTGGATTTATAGTTGGATAAGAGTATCAAAAATTTCACTATGCATTGCTCCCTAGGTATCTCTCTGCGCCCCACTTTTGTAAATGTAAAGGGAAATGTGAAAATCCAAAAGAAGTAGAATAATGGTGTCAAGTGTCTGTTGGAATTGTTATCATATATGATTTGAGAGCAATTTTTGCAGTTCTACGGAAGCTAATCATGTCAACGTCAACACATTTTAGATAGTCAATAATGTAATTTTTCCCCTCTCTTTCAGGGAGAACTCTCCTCCATGGGTCCGACGCCCGTTTTGACATCCTCTGATTTTGACAGCCGTGTATTTCCTGAGGAACTTGCAACTAGCAGGGTGGATTCCAAGGCTTCTCCACTTTACCGGAGACTGCTATCAGCTTTGATTTCTGAAGACTCGATGGATGTAAATGAAGATTTACAAGTTGATGGATTTGGGGCCATGCATGATCTTGACGATGACTCAGAATTCAGTGTTCTGAATAATATGGAGTTCAATGGGTTTAAGAACAATGAAAGGCTGGAACTTGATGAATCAGAAGATGATGGATCTCCAATTTTGTTCAAGGGTGTTAATAAGTCAGCCCACCACTGCAATGGCAAATTTCCAGATAATTCACCCATTGACTTCTTAGACATTCAATATGATAAATTGGGGATAGATGAAAAGATTTATCTGGAAGCCCAGTCTATTGGAATATCCGTAGAACCAATGGTATACAGTCTAGTATCTTAGTGATTTAGAAACCTATTACCGCTATGTACTTTTGGCTCTTACTGAAGTTTCTTGCCACTTGGTATATTATTCTTGTGTTTTCTTACAGCCTAGTATCTCAAACGTGGAGGATGAAGGAATTGCTGACGAAATTAAAAAGTTGGAGGAGGCTATCTGCAAGGAGGTCTTTATTTCATCAAATTTTATATTGATTCATTATGGTTTTCTTGTCTCCATTGCGACTTATTAAGTACTTTAGGGGGATTCTGATGTTTCTTAAGGATTCCTTGTAAAAGGACAAAAGCAGTAATTTTGTGTCCTATGTTTACTTTCTCTACAGAAAAACACCGTTTGATGGTCTATGTATTTTTTTCAGGGTTCCAAGAAGAAAGGGATGGTGGATAGGCTACTAAAGCCTGCCATAGAGATAAAAGAACTTCAGGAGAAGTATGAATTTCCCTTACTCTGCTTTTCGGGCACGCCATTGTGGATCTGAATTATGATCTGACGGTTTTTTTTCTGTATTTTTTTTTTTCCCATTCCATAGGGAGTTTGATCAACTTGGTTATGATAAGCTCATCGAGATGGCATATGAAAAGAGCAAGGTAAACTGATTGTCTTAAAGTTGGCTCATTTTCATTTTTCTTTTTGCTTCCCTGGCATTGCCAATTTATTCTTAGTTATTTGTTGATAACTCTGTTTCGTTCTTTTACAGGCAAGTCGGCGTCATCACACCGCTGGTGGAAAGAATTCCAATAACAAGATTTCAAAGCAGGCTGCATTGGCTTTTGTTAGAAGGACGCTTGAACGATGCCATCAATTCGAAAAGACGGGCAAAAGCTGCTTCAGTGAGCCTGAATTTAAGGATATGTTCATTGCCGGGTTGGCAACAGCCGAAGATACTCTCATGGACATGGAGTATAATCCGTCGACTTCAAGTACGATCTATTGCCTATATAAAATAACGAAATCTCTTTTAAATCCATATGCTCTCCACTAATTTGTATCTCTCTTTCTTTCCCTGACAGCACCCATGGGCTCACAGCCAAGCTCTTCGTTGGCACGCATTGGGCAGAACTCGGAGAACTATGCCAGTTCTTCTGATGTTCTACCATCTGAAAATGCTTTACTAGAACAAACGACGGGGAAAGAAGATACAGCTTGGTCCAATAGGGTCAAGAAGAGAGAGTTGCTGCTTGATGATGTTGGTATTGGGACACAACTCTCAAGTAATACAAAGGGGAAGAGAAGTGACAGGGACAGAGATGGGAAAGGGCAGGCTTCATCTAGAAGTGGAACCAATAAGATCGGCCGGCCTTCCCTGTCCAATGCTAAGGGTGAAAGAAAAACGAAAGCAAAACCGAAGCAGAAAACAACTCAGATATCTCCATCTGTTAGGGTCCCGGAGCAACCCAAACCATCATTACCAAAACCGAATGAAGCAAACAGCGAGTATAATAACTTGGAGGCACTAGAGGAGACAGAGCCAATTCTCGACTTATCTCAGTTACAAATACCAGATGGCTTAGGAGATTTTGATACACAACCAGGTGATATCAGTTCATGGTTTAACATGGACGAAGAAGAAGATTTTGATATCATGGAGCTTGGAATACCAATGGATGATCTCTCAGGTCTGAACATAAAATTATGAGGTTACCTATCCCACTCACTCTATCTATATCTGTATAGTCTTGTTGGTTATACTAGTTGACAAAAAAAAAAAGCATAAGGTAAAAGAAAAGTTTTGCGTCCTTGGGCGAATAACAACCATTACAGGAAATGGGTTATTCGGGATGTTAGCTCCAGAAAATTAGGTAATATAGATTCTTTTCTTCATCATCTTTTTCTTCTTCTTAGGCTTCTTTCTTCGTCTTCTTATAACTCCGATTTCTCGGGTGAAACTCTTTACTTTCTCGATGGATGCTGGATTCGGATCCGGCGGGTAAGCTAGGTTGATAGTTAACTTCTGGCTGTAACAAGCTGTTGTAGCCGAAAGAAAGAAAGTAAAAAAGGAGTGATGATGGCGATGTTGTAGTGATATATATGTATAATGGAAGCTTTCATCTTCTTTGATCTTTGCGTTTTTTGTAGTTTTCATAACATCAGGACCATTATCTCTCTGTACATACATTTTATGTTCCTTAATAAAATTCAGTTTCTCCCTCCACTATCAGGTCACTGTGTACCATCATGATATTATGTTATGTGATAATATAATCACAAAGAGAACATAAGGAGAATGGATGTAATTCTCAAGATCTCAACTACAAAAACGAGATTCTGTTCAAGAACCAAATCAGTTAACTAAACTCCCAAGTTTAGTTTCTGATCAGCAGCCAAAACCTGTAATTACGTGGAAATAATTGACCAGTCTTGTTCAAAAGGACATGAGAACACTTGATGGAAGAAAAAGAAAAACTATAAACAAATGAAAAGTTATTAATTATGTAAACTATATAATAGGACTAATAATCTTTCCCTCTTCCATAGAAATAATTGACCAGTCTTGTTCAAGAGGACATGAGAACACTTGAGGGAAGAAAAAAACATAAATGAATGAAAAGGTATTATTGTAAACTACTCCTTATAATAATAGACTAATAATATCTTTGGCCTCTTGCAAGTACTGGAGCCTTACTGGATCTGCATCGAACTTGGAACATAAGGAGAGCACATAAGTGGGTAACACAGATTCTCCCAGATCCACTTCTCTGTAGACATTACAAGAAAATGAGTAAATACCGACGGAATTAGCGACCACTTCCCGACGATCGCTTATTTCGACGAAATTTAGACGGAATAGCGAGAAAAACAGATTTCGTCAAAAAGTGGTCGTTAAATTAGCGACCACTTTTCGACAAAAGTTAGGATCATCGCTATGTCGTCGCTAAATTAGCGACCACTTTTCGACAAAAGTTAGGATCGTCGCTATGTCGTTGCTAAATTGCGACCACTTTCTGACATAAGTTAGGATTTTTATTATTTGCTACCACTTTCCCACGACATCATGTAAATAATTTAAAAAACCGCAGATTAGTAGATAGATTATAACTTATACGTTATAGAACCGATATATTTGAAAAAACCGCAGATTTTCATTTATTTTTTAATACTGATATGATACTATACTTTTTTTAAAATTTTAGATATATCAGGACTTTGTCACCGCATCGATTGCTAAACTTGTACTATTATTTTTACGTTATATACAAAAATTTATATTAGTTAGTAAAATTTAAAACAAAAATATGTGTAAAATGACATTTTTTAGGGTTTATAAAGTTTGTGACCATTTATCCACGACATTATAAGGATCGTCACTAGCTCGTCGTTAAATTGCGACCACTTTTAGACAGAAATTAAGATCGTCGCTATGTCGTCACAAATTTGCGACCACTTTTCGACAAAACGTAGGGTTTTTATTTTAGCGACCACTTTCCCACGATATCTGTTGTCGCAATCGTTTTAAAGCCTTACAAGATATCTATTTGTTTTACGGAGAGTTTGCAAAATGTTAATGTGGTCTAGTAGTTATTTGATACCTTAAGGTCTTGAGTTTGAATCCTACATGATACAGTTTTTCTGAAATAATTCAATTTGCGACCACTTTTAGACAATAGTTTTTGTGACGACTTTCCGAGAAGGCAAAGTGGTCGCAAAATTAGCGACCACTTTCAGAAAACTGAACAGTAACGACCTCTCAATGCGACCACTCAAAATTGGTCGAAATCTGTTGTTTGTGACCGTTTAGCGACGGTTTTGGTCGTCGCTAAACAGGCTTTTTCTTGTAGTGAGAGTCCACCCTCTCCAACCATGCAAGCTTTGTAGTTGGCCCCCGTTGTAAAGTATTCTATATCACTGCTACTTTCTTCTTCTCGTCAACGAAGAAACTTCCAAGTAAATACTGAAATCTGTAAGAAGGTACCTTATCAACTTTTAAGAAGTAGCTCCACGACACTGCATTGGGCTCAATCTGATTTGTAATCCATATCTCTATTTCCAATGAATCAAACCTCCTAGATAACACTGCAAGCTTCTCTTCACTAACAACAGATAGAATAACAGAATCGTCCATACGAGAGTGACATGGCAGAGGAAGGTCCCAAAATCTCTCTCTTGTAAAATCAAAACAGTCGTAAGCAATTTTTCATGTTTTCTTCTCCCACTACCTGAGAAATAAAATAATTATTTCCCTTCAAGGACACACCCTGACCATATATATGCCAGTCGATAGTGATATCAAGAACCCTCCATGTATTAGATTTAAAATCGTAGATTTCATAACCACAGTGGTCAAACCAATAGGAAACCCTCAAGATTTTGTGGTTGTTGTTGCTGACGTATCCCATATCACGGCCAGATGTGCAGTAATTGTTTCTAGGTTGGATCCACCTGGTTTGACCCGAATACGGGTCGTTCATAAGTGACGCATAACAATAAGCCGTCGCAGTGAAATACTTCACATATTTCGACTTGTTTAAGTTTACCTATTTGCTTTATTAATGGATCAACCAAGTCTTTATGGTTATGTAGATTGACGCTCATTAAACTAAGCCTGGGCATGGATACCCGTTATCCGCCCAACTCGCTCGACCTGCCCCGTATCCGTCCCGTAAAAGCGGGTACCCGCCTCGTGCAAGTCAAGTAACAAGTCTCGGTTTTCAATTACTTGCAAGTAACGGAACAAGTCCAAGCCAGAATTTTTTTTCCGTTATCCGCCCCGTTACCCGTCCCGTACCCGTTATCCGCAACTCATTACCCGCTATCCGCAAAAAAATACCCGTTATCCGCACAAAATTACCCGTTACCCATAAAAATATCCGTTACCCACAAATAATACTCGTTACCCGCAACAATTTATCCATTACCTGCAAAATATACATGTTACCTACAAAAAAATACCCGTTATCAGCAAAAAAATACTCGTTATTACTCAAACGAGGCGGGTCAAGTATCAAGGCAGGTACTAATTTTTGGGGCGGGTCAAGTATCAAGACGGGACTAATTTTGGCGGATCAAGTACCAAGACGGATAAGGGTATTACTTGTATGGAGCGGGTCAAGTACCAAGGCGGACGAAATTTGCGAGTACCCGCTCCGTGCCCAGACTCACATTAAACAAGCCTTATAATCATACATCATGATCACCATAATCTCCTTGGCTGCTTTACCACAATGCTTAAAGCTCGGATCTTTGGATAAAGTGTTCCATAGTTTACAAGTGGATCTCATTGCGCCTAGAGAAGTCATCAAAACCCTAGACAATATTTCCTCTACCAAATCCTGCTACAGATCAGATATCGACGTCATTGTTTTCAAATAGGGGAAAAATGTCAAAAAAATGTCGAACTTTCAAAAATATCCGTTTTTAATCCCCACTTTCAAAAATACCCCTTTTGAGTCTCAGGAAAAAGCCTCGACATACCGCTGACTTCCGATTAAATCCTCGATGGGCTTTGACTAATCTATTTTAGGCACACCGTTATCTCAGTTAACGGACAAAGCTAACGCCATCCATCGGAACACTGTTACCGTCTGCTTTAAATGTTGCGTTTTAAAGATCCCTAATTCTACTACCAAATCCCTAATTTACGCTATTGTAATCTTTTTTCCTCATTTACACCGGGGGAAAAATACTTCTCTCAGATCAGATCTCTGAAGATTCAAAACTCAATCTTTACCCTTATCTTCTTCATCGTTTTCTCTTTATGCACGACGAATTTGCTGTTTTTTTTTTGCCGTATATGACGCGGAGGTGTAGAGATTTGAAACAGTGGCTTAAGATGGAGGAAGAAGATGGAAGCTAACGGGATTGAAAGCTTGGTGAATCCGAATCTTAGTCATGAGAGAGAGTTTATTAGTAGGCATCATCATAAGCCTGAGCTTGTGGAGAATCAGTGTAGCTTTACGCTTGTTAAACATATCAAAGCTCCTGTTCATATTTAAGCTTCTTGTTCTTCTTCTCTATCTCTCTCTCTTCTACATGTTTTTTTTCTCTCTGTTTAGGTCTGTAATGCTTCTATATTTAGTCAAAATTGGTTCTTCATATTGTTAATTCAATCCAGAAATTTGAATTCTCTTTTGATTTTTACTGATTTTTTTATCTTATTGAGTTGACGATTGTTGAAGATGAATCGATTGGTTTCTATTTATAGAAGCTTCCACTGACTATTATTAGCATTTGTGTAATCCCAACCTGCTCGATCTGGTCTGTAGAAGATTGTCTAATCCCCAATTTCACTACCTCTAAATCGAATTCAACAAAACTTAAAATTCTCTCAAATCGATTCAAAAAATCCCAATTTCTTATCCTAAACCCTAAATCGAATAACAATCATTTCTGCTTATATGTGCTTTTTGAGATCTCCTGTGATGCTTCCATTACAACGGAATGCTTAAACGGACAGATATGCTTCTTAGAGCTCTTTTCTTCTTTGTCGAATCGATGGATAAACAGAAGAGGGGGCCAAAAGGAAATAATGGTTAAAATCGATGGAGAAGATGGAAAAACTGACGGCAACAGTGTTTCGGTGAACGTCGTTAGCTTTGTCCGTTAACTGAAATAACGGTGTGCCTAAAACAGATTAGTCAAAGCCCCTAAAACAGATTAGTCAAAGCCCGTCGAGGATTTAATCGGAAGTCAGCGATATGTCGAAATTTTTTTCTGGGACATGAATATGTGGGGATTAAAAACGAGTATTTTTTAAAGTTCGATATTTTTTGACATTTTTCCCAATAGATACTTTGACGCCTGGGCACTCTTTTTATAAACAAACTCATAAAGTAAATAACCTAAAAATAATAAATTTTCCTTTTTTTTTTTTTTGGTTCCTCCATTTTCCAATTTGTTCAATTTTACATTTTTTTTTCTCTTAACGTTTTACAGTAAGAAATACAATATATGACCAAGAGTTTATGGTATCTAGAGTCATAGAACTCATTGACTGCTCTTGTGATTCGAAATTTGAGTCAACCACTACAGTCGTCAGATTGGTGAGCGACTGGGGTTGCATAATCAGATACGAACAAAAGGCATTATGAAGTTAGTTGGTGATGAGCAATAACCTTCTGATGGGGTATTCAATATAACATGTAGAAACATAACAAATTTAAACTCATCTTAGTTTAGGCATTCTGTGCAAACTAGTACAACTACATAGGGTTATTGCTCAGTTGAAAATATATATATATATCTAGATGGGAATTCACATTACTCTTTCCATGTTGATAATCTTTTATATATTAATTGAGAATCATTTTAACAAAATAACTTTATGTTTACTTGTAATATTACAACATTGCTATGCTGAAGTGTCGTCACCAGAATGATTTTCAGAGAATATATTTTATAGGACATTAATTACTAAACTAATTACATAATATGTCATTAGATCAATTATATATAAACTGTCTTTATTTTAAAGATTATAATCTTACCTAAATTAGCTTTATTTATTTATGAAAAACCGAGTAAGTAAATATTCCATAAAATTATTGCTGGTTTTATTATTTCTTAAATTTAATTTTTAAAATTTTATTTAAAAGATATTGTTTTAACTAATAATTTAATTACTAACTTAGATATGTAAAAACCTTAACTTTATATTTCAATTATTTATACAATAATATACTATTGAAATATTTAGAAATATTTATTTAATTTATTAATTTTCTACAAAATATTTTATCCCGTATAACACGGGAATTACCTAGTTATGATTTATTACATGATCAAGTCATTCTTCTGATTCAGCGGTCCACGTTTTTTAATTATAAGGAAAATTACAACACAAAAAATGCTCAAAAAATTCCTAACAAATACACAAATTGTTGTCAGATATATGTAAACCTAAATTTAATAAATGTATTGATGTATAATATATTTTTGTTCTGCATCTTCCTGGTAGGCAATTGTCGTTGATCTTTTCCACGATCGATTCATCTCCTCTTGGTGCTAGTTTGTAACTCCTCTCAGTTGGAAATCTTTCTTTCCGGAAACATGGGAAGATTCAACTTGATAACTTATTCTTTCCTGGTATTCACAAACTAAGTACAATTTCGTTACTGATTCTTTTGGCTGTCATCATCATAGCCGAGCAAATCGCCGCGGGGCTCAACTCGGGGTGAGCCACTTTGAGGAGTGCCACCAATCCACTCACGTGAGGACACAACAGTTTATAAATGTTTTTTGAACCTTCTAGACCCACACGATTTTAGATTTTTGAAATCCAGATGCATGTCTAAGCTTTTGGTTCTAGTGTCATTGTCTGATTTTGTTTTTCGATTATAGCAGAAGAAAGTTGAAGGCTTTACGGCGAAATTTTAGAAGCGTTTTTTTTTTTTAACCTTCTAAACCCACACAACTTTAAATCCGGGGATAGTCATATATATATACACAAATCTTTGTTATCATTTACTTATTTGTCTTTTTAGTGCTTAACTTGTATATTGGACCAAAGTCGCCTTTACCAATCTTATTTATAGGTTCAGTATCATTTGTGGCGTCTTTGATTTGCCTTAAGAAGAAAGTATTGATGTTGAAATCAAAGTTCTTGAAAATGAAAGAAAAACAAGCTCTAACAAACTATCACAAACACAAAACAATCACTTGGGGGATGTTAAAACGTTGTACAGTTGTACTATCTCGTTCCATTTAACATTTGGTTTTTAGGCAGCCTCCTAACCAAAGAATACCACTAATCAGTAGTATGAGAAAAACAACCACAACAAATCGCGATCCCTACAACTACCCTTTGAGAGATTGTAGGTCCACTTCCACTTTTGTAGATGAATTGAAATATGTTAGAATATGTGTGATTTTATTAGATTCATTAAACTCCAAACAATCTAAAAATAACTATAAAATAAAGTTTTTGGTTTAGCATATTAATCGAGACTGACATAGATAAAAGATAACTGATATAAGAGGATCATAAACACCTTTTTCAATCATTTTCCCCAACCAATATAAGTGTTTCCATCACTGATTATGACTGAATATATTTTCACAATAGCCTTCCTTAACACATACACTTTTTCTGCAATATTGAAATCCTTTAGAACAAAATGTTTTCTGCATTATGTTGGTAAACTTGAGTTAGATTTTTGCAAATGAAAAAGACAGAAACCAATTAAGATATATGTACTTTTAGATAGCAGATAAAAGTTAGTGGAGGAAACTCGCATTATATAACCATCTTTCCTTTGGCATCCAAATTGGGACTGGCCTATTTATAAGATTTTGGTATAATTTTCTCAACTCTTTTTGTTATTTCAGGTTTTGATATTCATAAATCATTTTAAACGATCAATGTCTAGAAAAAGTTACCCCACACATCCTCTGGTCTAAGAAACGATTTGGTTAAACAACTGGGACGTATTCTTGGCTAAGAGCCACAGATTTCAGGGCTGTTTCAGAATTTACCAAATACTCTGTTTAACTTTCAAAAACTGGATTTTGGAGTCCAACACATTTGATAAGAAAATACGATAGTTTGATGAGATTCCAAAATTCCAAATTTGGTACAGACAGTAATAGTAATGAATCATATGACAAAAATGTGACGGGCAAATCCAATTTGAGTCGGGTCATGATATTGCTTGTCTCAAGAATTAGATTCAATCTTTAGCCACAAGTTTCACATATTTCCCGTCAACTGTGAATCTGGAGCTCGAGTTCACCTGCAAGATTGAAAACAAACAGACTTTATTGTGAAGATCTTTCTGAAGCGGGAACAGATTGTGGTACATTAATCAGACAGATGAGATTTGCCTGACCTTTAGCTCTAGCTCTGCCTTGAGCTCAGATTTGTCTTGAGTTATGCCTGAATCCACAAGAGATTCCAGAACGAGCTTCTTCAACTTCTTCATCTTCAAAGTTTTTTCTTTGTTCTGTATCAATACAAATTCATAGATTTATTAAATTGCAAGAAAGAAGTTAAATTGAAACCGAAATTCAGTGAGTTGATAGATACGTACAGACTTCAAAGCCGATGTGATCAACTTCTTCCAATTGATTTTCTTCTCATGGTCCTGCTTCTTCGCTTTCTTTAGTTCACCTCCTTTTGCTTCTTCGGCTTGAACTACCTCACCTTTACTCGTTTCATCCAAAGTCTCTAGCTTTCTCTTTTTCTCAGCATGCGAGTCTCCATTTGCAACACCTGTGGAGACAGATAAATCCACTTTCTTCTGTTCCGAATCACCATTAGAAGCATTTTCGCTTCCATCCTTCTTATCCACCGTGGAATGTTCAGATTGTTGTTGTTGTTGTCTAGCATGGAAGGCTCTTGCTTTTCCTCGGTGCTTCTTCCCATCCGCATGGGCAAGCAAAGTCTGCTGGCTAGTAGCTTTTGTGTAACATATACTGCAACCAAATAGATAAATACTCAGAAGCATGTCCTCACAAAATCTCACCAAGAGATAACACGCACAAACAACAATACATTCTAAAACAAAAGTCTACATTAGCTCTATCATTCCAAAGATACATCGATATAACCAGCCTCATTATACTCCTAAACAGTGTCGACCAATTTCAATACATTCAACTGCATTCGTGTCTAAAGCGAAAACAGAAGGTAAAATTGAAAGATGTAAATACCTACAAAACCATGGATATCGGTTTGATAAGCCGACATTAATATCAAAGTCAGGCTGTTGCTTTGAGTTGTCCTTTGGCTTTGCAGGTGTGCCATTAGATGACTTTGATTGCCCTTTTGGACCATACTTCTCCTAAATAGCCAAAACATTCAAATATTCAATACACGAAATCAATTCTTCAACCTCTCAAATCCAAGACATAGCCAAAAACTAAAACTTAACCCAATTTGTTCCATAGAAATGGTTACACTTACAGCTTCAGTAATGCACTGGTTATGTCCTTGTACACTATCTTTCCCAAATATTTCTCCACAATCGATGCACGATAACTGTTGATAAAGCACCACAAACGAAAGAGATTTAACAGAACAATCATCGAAGGGTTTCGAGTTCACCAGAAGAACAAAAAAAAAGACCTAGAAATTTAAAATCGAGACCTTTGTGGCACTGCACATCCTGAAGTGAGTCGGGAGCTTTGGCTTCTTCAGATTCTCTCCACAGTCTTCGCATTGGAACCAAACCATTGTTTTCCTCTTCCGATGATCGAAATTGAGATTTGCGGGAAAATTTTCAAACAGAGATCAAATTCTGCAAACGTGAATCGGAGATGGGTTTAAGATCGGTACCAGCTAGGGTTTTAAAACCTTCCAGAAGAACTTGATAAAATGAAGTTTGTTTATTGAAGTGTCAGACAACGCGCTGTTTTGGAACACTTAAAACGACATGGTTTCTTAGTTTTTAACGATGCAACGGCATGATTTTCTGTAGAGTTTGTAGCGACAAGCGCGCAATCAGGAGCAGTTAATTTTTTGGTCTAGACATATAAACCGAACTAAACCGAGTCAATCAGAATTCTACAAAATTACATTTTTTAATTTAAATAAATTATACAGACAGATTTAACTGTCTTTAGTAAATTTAAGGTTACTTATTTATTTATGTTCATAGTTATTTTTCATCCAGCCAAAACAAACCTCGTCAAATCAAAGTGAATCAAACCCAAAAAACTCCGATTTCTGGCTTCATGATACATTTCTCATCATGATAAAGATACCAGATGAATCATTAACCTAACCGTAAATTGAAAGTCTAATCAAAAGAAAGATAACATTAATATATCAGATAACAGAGCCTTACCAATTGATCTCAGCTACCTCTGGTAGCAAGCATATTCGCCATCACCAAAATATTGCCTTGCCATGCCCATATGATTAGGTGGTGGCAACATCGATCCCTCGTTCATTATCATACCTGAACCAAACATACAATAGTTTGGTAGACCAGCTACCATTTGATTACCACGTAATGCAAAGTACATCGGGTCAAAATCAGGAAGCTGAGAGTGTCCGTAAAAAGATATGTTCTGTCTGTACATGTCCATAGTCTGTTGCTGGTGCTTATTCTCGAGTACATGCCGGTGAGGCAGTTCAAACCCAGCGAATGTCGCTTCACTCTGATTAGCCATCTGAGTTAGATCAATCTTCACCGGTTCAACCATATCTTGCACCTTTCCAGCCCCAGACGGCTTTTTTGATGCTAGATTACAAACCACTGTGCGGTTGTACAATCTCTTCTCTGGATTTCTCAGTGCTTCTCTTGCTCCCTTCCGCGTCTTGAACAACACAAACCCGTACCCTTTACCTCTTCCAGTGTCCTTGTCCATGACCACCGAGCACTCCTCTATCTCCCCATAGGACTCAAAAGCGGCCTTAAGGTTCTCGTGCGTTGTGTCCCATCCAAAGCCACACACAAATATATTGCGGTGAGCGGTGTCACGGTACGCCGACTCAATGATGGCAGAGAACAATCGAGAGCCCTTCTCGGCAGTCTTGTATACGAGGTTAATATACCAAATTCAACTAAACTAAACAATGTTTTAATAATGTTTTGAAAGATGGTCGAACAATGGTTTATGTACATATTTAAATTTATGTTTCTAAATAAATTGAATTTTTCAAACTATATATTGATCAATATTATATTACTGAATATACGTCTTAACAAAATATAGTTAAAATAAATATGTAATATGAATAAGGCATAAATTTGTAATATTTTTGAATCTAAAAACCTCAACCCGTGCATAAGCACGGGTAAAAATCTAGTTGAGAATCATTTTAACAAAATAACCTTATGTTTCTGAATATTACATCGCACGCATACGTTGCGTCAAGCCGATTCTCGAAATATATTTTATAGGACATTAATTACTAGACTAATTACATAATATGTCATTAGATCAATCATATATAAACTGTCTTTATTTTAAAGATTATAATCTTACCTAAATTAGCTATATTTATTTATGGAAAATCGAATAAGTAAATATTTCATAAAATTATAGCTGATTTTATTGTTTCCTAAATTTGATTAAATCGAGTAAGTAAATATTCCATAAAATTATAGCTGATTTTATTTTTACCTAAATAATTAATTAGTAACATAAATATGTAAAAACCTTAATTTTAAATTTCAATTATTCATAAAATAATATAATATTAAAATAATTATAAATATTTATTTAATTTATTAATTTTATAAAAAAAAAATATTATAAACATCTTATCTCGCATATAACGCAGGAATAACCTAGTACTATATTATGTGGAAGTTCATAGATTGATTCATATAGAACATGTTTACACCTATAACATGTTAAACTTTTCAATTCAAGTTAGCTCACGACGTGAATACAAACAACAGTGGAGTTTGTTTATCCATGGTTACCTCCACGCTGTACTCGTGTTGTAGTAAATGGGGACATTTGGACGAACCTTGTGTGATCAAAACATCTGACTCCGAAAGGAACCAAAACAGCCAATAGTAGAAATTGAAGAGGGTGAGGTGGTTATGGAACCTGATGATAACCTCAAGCAACTTGTTCCTGCTTCATCAGTCCCCGCGTCTGACAAAAGTGAGAACATTTTGGAGGCGATTGTAATTTTTTTTTGTAATTTTCCCAATTAATTTTGGGAAAATATCTACTAGCTCTAGTGTTATCACGAAAATATTATTCCTCTAATGTATTAAATTTCATTCATCTACTAAAACAAGTTGTTTAGAATTTCATAGTTTCTACAAAAAAGCAGTCAATTACCTCTAGTATCCTATACTGAACCATTCTGGTTATTTCCTCGTACTAGTATACACTAAACACACCAATTACATCACCTGTGATTAGCTTGGTCTATGTTACAAGGATGAAGGGGGCTTACATATATCGAAGACTGATGATCTAACATAGAGAAGGAGAAACCGAAAGAGATACATATCAAACATGGGTCATTCAAGTCATGTAAAATCATACTAAAGAGAAGAAGTCACTGCTTTTAAGCAATACAAGACCTCCCCTCGGAAACAACCCTATATACATTGAGTAAGAGCGAAGAGACCACAATTCATAAGGCTTAAACAGATGGTATGTTTGAGAAGGAGAAACCTTTGTATCCTTTGTAAGCGTAATATGCAATCCGTGTATAGTAAAACCCCGGGATAAACAGAAGACACCCCAGGACAATGAAGAAAATCCCTGTTTCACCACCAACAACCAGACCACAAAAAAAAAAGAGAGGAGTGAGTTTTCAGTTATCATTAGTCCGGATAAATTTTCTTTAAATAGGAAAAATAATTTACGTTCTACTACCCACTTTGTGTATAATTCTCCAGGGTTTTGTTTAAGGAGAGGGAAGTGAGAAAAAAACCCAAGAACACGTTACAGAGAAACGATCAGTTGTTGGATGTGACAACGAGAAACAAATGACTGTTTCTTGCAAGGGTAAAGAAAATAATCTATTTTACTATACTAAGAATCTGTTGCAGATGCTTTGTTTAACATAGCAGTAAAAAGATGTGTAAAATGCATCAATAAGAAGTTTCAGGCAAGCAGAGAAGATCAGTATATATTGCAAAACACAGGTTTTATTAAAATGTTCATATATAAACAGATTTCTTAATTGGAAACAATCAAGATGAGACCAGAGGAATAAAAATTTTATTGATTTCGACTAACATCTGACTCTTTCAGTTTGCATTCTGAAATGAAGAAAAGCTTAGGAATCACCATATAAAAGTTCTCTCTGAAGCTAACTAACCAGTGGGAAATTATCAGAGAGAGCAACCAAATCTCATGCCTCTGGAGATTTGTTTGAGAGAGAGTTCCACATGTTTCACTTAATATCTCCTAATTGATCCCCAGAAAACTCACAAACAAAGACCAAAACCAAGTCCAACGCTACGCAGTTTCCTCAAATCCTCAAAATTTCTCAAGTTATTCCCTAAATCTCCTAAACTAGGTTTCTTCAGGAAACTAACAAGTCTATATACATTAATCAAAAAATACAAGCAAGCAGCAGGACTAACAAATCACCCAGATTATCATGTATTTCCTCAATCTAAGCTAATAAAATTTTCCTGAAACCAGCTAATCACGAACATAGTGAATCATATACAAGCGCAAAATTAGTAAGAATTAGTTAATTAAGAAATCGTACCGTGACCTCGATCACCACCAACTCGGTTATACGCCATGAAGAAACCAGAAACAATTCCTAGGGTTCCGAACACGAGAAGAGCCACCGCGAGTGAGATCTCTTTCACCGGTGGTCGATTACTGACGGTGTACGAAGTCCCAATCATTAGGTCTTCGTCCGATATCGAGAACGCATGGTCGACGTAAGCCATCGAATAACCCTCCGAATCAAGTTCACCGGAAAACGATTTTAAGGTTTTTGTCGCGTGAAGAAGCTGAAGATCGCAAGCTCGAAGACGAAATCAAAATCTTTTTGCTTCCTTTATGAGTTAATGAGCAAGATGACGGAGATGGATGGTTTCATTAAAGCAACTAAGCGGCGCTATTGTTTATTTATTTATAAATCTATATGGAAATAAGTCTCTATGAAATTTGGAGATGTTTATTGATTTTGAAATCTAAATTTTAAAATAATATGGTTTATTCACAAATTTGAATTTTTATATTTTTTACTTTCAAATCCATTTAAAATTTTAATATGAATTTTGAAATCCAACATCTCCTTACTATTATTTAGGAAGTATAAATGCCGACCAAAAAAAAAAAAGGAAGTATAAATAAAAAAATAATATTAATATTTACTTTCTTATGCCATTGATATTAACACCATTTGCTTATTTTTTATTAAAGTTATAATTGTAAATTTAATTAGTATTTTAAAAACAGAATTAAATCGTGATCTTTTAGGATATCAATATTTCGAATATCCAAAGATTCGTAATATCTTTTGGAAAATTCATTTATAGAAATAACATTTAATTTGTTGAATGACAAATAATAACATAACTCAAAATTATTATTTAAATATTAAAATTATTGTAACACTATAATCAAAATTTTTGAATAAAACTTAAATCATAAAAATTCAATCTACTCTATAATGCGGGATAGATTCTAGTTAAATCATTAAACAAATAACACATGATTTTAACTAGTATTTAGAAATCAATGAATGAATAACACGTAATTTCAACAAAGATTTTAAAATCAATGAACCAATAACACATAATTTTGCTTTGGAGTTCTAAATCAGTTAAAATCCATGAACCAATAAGCCCCATAAATTTTGTCGGATTTTCTTATCAAGATGAGAACTACATGTTGTTCAATTTTATTTTTGAAACGGCAGAATGTGCGAATTAAAACTCTTTGAAAGAAAATTACCATATTAGTCTAAATTATATTATCAATTCTAAAATAATATAAGTAATTAATGAGTATATATATATATCAAATTAAAGAGGAGAGTCTAAATTTTGTAAATTCATATCGTAAATACCAATTCATATTCATATGTATTAAATCCTATATTGTTAGATGAGTTTTTATATGATTTTGATGATTTTAGGTGAATTTAGGAAATTTGTGATTTGTTGTAAAATCTCCCCCAAATCCTATTTAAAATCATGAGATTTAGATATTCCTATTTTTGACTAAGAAATATTTCAAGTGGATTTTAAAATATTTTTTTTAAATCACTAGTTCAATAACTTTGGATTTTAAATGATTTTACATATATTTTAGGTTCAATAACATAAAATTCGGGAAGATAACTAAAATAACAAGTTGAATAACATGTGATTTTTTTTTTTTTTTAAAACAAAATCTTTATTCCAATACACCCCTTAAATTTTTAACTCCTAATCAGTTAGTCCATAGAACTTAAATTTATTAACCTTAAAATCTAAGCAAATGATACATTTTCTTAATTTTCAGATTGTCAACCTATTTTTTTAATTTATATTTCTTACATAATTTGGTAATTATTATAAAGTTGAGAAAACTATTATAATAAAATAACTATTAAAATACTTAAAATTTGTATCCAAATTAGAAAAATAGTTATAACTAAAAGGGTCTCTATGCACATTTAATATCTTCGGTGGCAAAAATCGAAACAAGTAAATTATTAGACGTATTCGTGTAATGGATAGATTTATTCTAGTTTCCAAACATGCCAATTCTGATACTCTTCCTCATTCAGTAGTTCCGATTACAGTCAAGATAGAAAGAGAGAGAGAGAGAGAGATCGAAGAGCTATTCTGAGGATCCGACAAAATGGCTCCAAGATCCGATTCACAAACCCTAGCAACCGGCTCCGGTGTATCAGACGGTTCAGATCAATCCTCAATCGATCCAATATTCCACCTTCTCCGAATCCTCCCATTCTCATTTCTCCGACCACCACGTCTCCGTCTCAAGATCCCATCGTTCACACTTCCTTCTCCGATGACTGTATACGCTCTAATTCTCCTCACATACCTCCTCGTCGTATCCGGTTTTGTCTACGACGTTATCGTCGAGCCTCCGGGTATCGGATCGACTCAGGATCCAATTACTGGAACTATACGACCCGTAGTGTTTATGTCGGGTCGGGTCAATGGGCAATACATCATTGAAGGTCTCTCATCTGGATTCATGTTCGTTCTCGGTGGGATTGGGATCGTTATGCTTGATTTAGCTCTTGACAAGAACAGAGCCAAGAGTGTTAAAGCTTCTTATGCTGTTGCTGGAGTCTCCTCCATTGTGATCGCTTATGTCATGAGTATGCTATTTATCAGGATTAAGATTCCTGGTTATCTTCATTAGGTTTTAGATTACTCCAATGTGTAATGGGAACTTGAACTATAAGGGTGATCACTTGAAAAGTTGTGTTTTTTTAGGAGTTTTTTAGGCTTTATATGTCCATTGTGACTTGTTCGAACTCAGTCCTGTATTTACAGATTTGAAGCATATGTCTCTTTGGATTTGAATCAAAGTCTTAGTAACGGTTCAATCGAGTTCTTCTGGCCTCATTGTGCATTTCTGTGTAGGAATAATATAATCACAAATAGGAAAGTTGAGATCTTTAAGTGGCTTTGTTTGCCTTATTTCAATATTCAGTGAGACTTAACTTTTTAAAGTGAAACTAGGATATATCCAATTGAATATCCAAAAATTAAAAATCAGGATATTAGAAAATTGAAATTTTTCTAAAATTTTATCAAAATTATAATATCAATTTTTATAATATCGAATCTTTGTTAGCACCTAAAACAGAATTAAATCGGTTTAAATTTTTCCTTAAAATCTTCCAATAATCGCAATCTATACCAAATCTCTTATTTTTGAAAAATTAAATCAACATTTAATTTAATTAGTGTGTTTAATTAAATCAACAAAATCTTCACAAAATCTATTTTTAACCTTTTTCAAAACAATTAAAATAAATAAATTATTTAAAACCAAAATTATAAATAATTAATTTAATATTTAATTAAATGATCACATAATAATTAATTGACTAAAATATCCTTAATGAGAGATTTTAATTTGTTCTTAGATGTAATGACAATGTGATGTAATTATTAATATTTTGTAAAGTTTATTTATAAATATATTTTCCAAATAATATATAGGAGATACTTTAGCGCTATAGATCTAAGAGTTAGGAAATAGATCTAAGAGTTAGGAAAGTGAAAATATTCTCCTTTGGCTATGAATTGAGTGTTGATACTTTGGTATGTCAAAGTACCTAGTTTTGTTCATCAAACTATTTATGAAATTGAAGAGAGGAACAAAGATTGTTGATTCCTCTCAGTGATTGTCAGAGTATGGGATATAACTGAGAGTTCTAGACAACTAAAGAATGTGAGGCCTTGTATGTTAGCTTTAAATTTCTGTCAATTTTTTCGGAGTTGCTTTCTCTGTCAGTATAAATCTTGTGTCTTTTGCAAATGGCTAAACGATCAGGCAGAGAAGGGGATAGATTTTCTGAAAAAGACACTTGATTCATGAACAAAATTTGGTGTGCATAGAAACAAGGACCTGGTGCAAGCATATATTATGAAAAAAACAAGAATTCTAGAATCTGGTGAACATATTGAGATACTCTCTATACATTTTATGATGCTAATAGGCTTGGCATTGATGCTACAGATGTGCATAGCTTGTAGGAGTATGGAAACTCACGGTTGTTGTCTCTTCTATCTGCTGAAATAGGTTCTTGGAGAAAAGAGACGACGGGGAGAGAACATTCCAGAATACCTAGGCGAAGCAAGACTGTCGATGGAACGGTACTCAGGCATGATGAACCCTTCTCTCTCCTCTCTATTCCAGCTTCTTGCATTGAACGTCCCATACTTCACCAATTTACCGAATCCCCACGACTTCTTTTTGCTGGGACTCTTTGGTGAGCCACCATTCATCTTCTGTGTCAAATACTCTCTCACCACCTGCAAATTCTGCTCCATCACCTCGATGGGCGGAGACACAAGCGGGTTGCCTTCAACACTCAGCTTCCTTAACCGTCTCATGCAGCCAATGGACTCAGGCAAGACAGTGATCTTGTTGTAGCTAACATCGAGCTCAATGAGGTTCATTAAAAGGCCAATGGAAGATGGGAGAGCGGAAAGGTACTGGAAATTCTGGCTAACATTGAGGATCTCGAGGTTGATGAGATTCTCGAGATCATCCGGTAGAATCATGAGGCAGTTAAGACGGGCATCGAGGACACGGAGAGAGGTGAGGTGAGTAATGGAGATTGGGAGGCTAATGAGCTTGTTGGAGTTGATAGAGAGCTTCCTTAGATTGGTGAGTTTAAATCCAATGGAGTCTGGTAATCTGATGAGTTTGTTGAAGTTTGCATTTAGTTCTTCCAGAGACCTGAGATAGAAAAACCAAGACAACAATGGGAATCATGGTTTGTTGGGGGTGTTGTGAGAGTTTTGTGGAAGTTATGGGGCAAAACCTGCAATGTTGGATAGATTTGGGGAGGGAAACAAGAAAGTTGCCGGAGACATTGAGGGTCTTGAGCTTAGAGAGACAACCAATGGAGTTTGGCAGAGCTTTGATCTGATTGGAGTGAACATCTAATGCTATCAAGTTGAGTAGTCTTGCTGTAAGTGATTCTGGTATCGTCTGTGTCACATCCAAAATAGCACCAAATGTTAAGAAAAATGTATGAATTATAATCACACATTATATTTCACATATTTTGAGCATCTTAATATTATTTAAAAAGAAATACATTTTGAACATTGTCTGAAATTATTCACTTGATTACTTAAATTGCCATTGAAATAATGTGTAAAAATTGTTTTATTGCACATTATTATTAAAAGAGAAGTACATTTTGAACATTGTCCGAAATTATTCACTTAATTACTTAAAAAGCCACTGAAATTATGTGTAGAAATTGTTTAATTGCAATTAGAAAGGGTGATTTTGGAATTAAAATAATTGAACCACAAAGTAAAGAAAAAAATTCAATCAAAAATGATAAATAAGCACTTAATAAAAATGTTTAAAAAATCGCACTAGTCAATCAACCATGTTACTATGAATATTTATTAGTAATTAAAAACTACTATAGTTCAATCATAGTTTACAATTTAATTAATATTTTATTAAATGTAGAATAACTTAAGTAAATTATCTTAGTATAATAGAGATACGTATAATAAATTAAACATACACATTCGATTATGATATAAGTGGACTAACATATTAAAAACAAACTGAAAATAATAGAGATTGAAAATATGATAAAAGCACATCATAGGATAATCATATATATTATACCATAAATAATTGTATAACCTTGATTCATCAAAAAGAATTGAAGTCATTTTCCCAAATTATTATCCAAATAGACAAATTACCATTAGTATATACATGCTTATGAATTATAATGATATGGTATTGAATCATAAAAGAAAAGTGCATCATGATTATTAATATGTATGTGTCTGTATGTGTGTGTTTAGAAATTAACCTGAAGATGATTGTTGGAGAGATCAAGCTTGCAAATCTGAGCTAAATTGAGTGAAGGATTGGGGAGAGACTCCAATGCCATCCCACTCAAATTCACAACCTCTAGCCTCTCTTCCCCATTATCAATAGTGTTATTGAATGATGGTGACTTTGGTGATGATGCTGGTGATGATGGAGATGATGGAGATGATGGCGACGATAATGGTGATCTCTTACGTTGATGATTATTACGTTGATCCATCATCATCATCATCGTCATCATTTGTTCCTTTTGTATTTGCGGTTGCTGATGATATGCCTCCTCGCATATCATCTTTCACTCTATATATATGTATATATGTATGTATGGTTTTATTTTTATGGTTGAAGAAGAAGAATAGGATGATCAAATGATAGAAGAAAGAGAGTTTAAAAGCTTATATGATATAACAAATGTGTGTGTACGGAGAGACTATAGGAGATGTACGGTGGAGAATTTTGGTGGATTTTAAAAGGAAGTAGATCAATTTATATTAAACCAAATATTAAAGCCATAAACAAAATAGATTAATTAGGTAATTAGAGAAGTATAGCCTTTTTTATTAGTGGTCAAGGTTTTCTAACCACCTGATTTAAAAGTCAAATGCAACGCAAATTACTCTTTTCTTCTGTCAGTCATTATTGTTTTATTGGCATCTTTTGACCAAATCAAAAGGAATGTTCTCACTAATTATTCTCTTAAAAGCATTGAACTTGTATAAAAAGTAAGAATATTCCCATTGATAAATGATAATGTACTTGAAACATCAATCTCTGTTAATCGGTAACTAATAATATGTACACGTATGTGCAAGTCAATGCTTATGATATGGTAGGAATATTCCCCATTAATATGTACTTGGTACATCAACCTCTGTTGTAATTACCTTTCTTTTTTTTGTCATCTGAAATTTCTATTAACAATAAGAGTTAGATCAAGAGGCCTTGCACCATTAGTAAAGGTTTAGGTCACCATAAGTAAATGCTTAGGTTAGTGCTATAAGATTACACTAACCATAAAAAAACAAGACTAATTACACGTCTATAGGAGACAAAACCAAATGCACATCTTAAACAGAAGCAAATGTTCTCTCATGCTCAAATAAATCATGCAACCAATCAAGATAACCTATGGCCACATATGATTGACCTAAGGCATCTCTTGATGCACTTTGAGGTATGAGAGAAGCTCCTCTAGTATATGAAGGATCTTCTGGTACTATTCTACGGTCTTTCAAATTCTTCAGAAGCATCATGATGAATGATGACGAAAAAGAGGGCCAAGCTCTTGTCTTTCCACTACCTTGACCAGTTGAGTGTCTTCTGATGCAAACAGGACTCTGTTCAGCTTGTGACTATGCATGCTCTCAATAGACCAGAGGAGACATTGCATATTCACCTCATCTCTACTTTCCATGTTAGAGAAAGTTCTTCTGCTATGTAAGACAACCTTACCATCCGCATCCCTTACCACCCAAGCACATCCTCCCACTTTGTTATGCTTTTTCCAAAAAAAACTCCCATGTTACACTTAATCTAGTTCTGAGGAAGCCCTTTCCATGATTATTGCACCCTCACTGTTTCCCTTCCATTTACAGCCTCTACTTCCTGATCATATGCCTGGGATACAAACCAAAACTCAGCTTCTTCTTGGATTTATGTAAATGTATCTAGAGGTGAAAAGCTATTCCCTTCAAAACAAAACAAAAATTCTGTTTTTCCACAGCCTCCAAGGAATTCAGGGGAAGATTCTCCTAATCTCCACAGGAATACTAATCACCTTGCTTATCTTGTACATATAATGAAGGTTGGAATGAACAGAGAGCAGATCAAAACCTTGAGGGGGAGAAGAGAAAAGAGACAAAGCCCATATCTATCTGCCAGTGTGCATGTGAAGAGAACATGATTAATAGACTCAGCTTCACAACCACATGTTTGACATCTCTTATCCAAGTCTGTGCCTCTATGTGTCAACAACTCACCCACGGGCAATGCATCACTTGATGCTCTCCAGATGAAAATCTTTATTTTAGGCACTTTCGTAAGAGACCAAACATGTTCTTTAAGACCATTCAGAGAGGGCTTGCATGTTGCTTCCTGAAGTAATTCAGGTTTGTTAAGCTGGCAGGCTAACCAATATCCTGATCTTACCGAGTAATTCCCACTCTTGTTATGGTCCCAGCATCATCATGTTTATGAGCCAAAATGCGTTTCACATCTGCAGATAAAAACATGTCATGTAGAGTATTAAGATTCCAACATCTATTAGGAAAATCAATCAGTTCTTTAACCTTTAAGCCAGGGTTAAAGAAAGATTGTTTCCTATAAGGAGCTCTCCATCCATTATCAAATATCCAAGGATCCATCCACACTCTTAAAGAGTTGTCATTACCAATCTGCTTCCTTAGACTTTCTTTCAAAAAATTCCTCCTATGCAAGATGCTTTTCCAAGCATAAGATGGTCTATCTTCTATTACTGAATCTGAAAATTCCCCTTCATCAAAATATCAATTCTTCATCACCTGTGCAAAAAGACAATTTGGGTCTTGATCTGTTGTAATTACTATAAGCATTGAATTTGGGTAAAAAAAAAAAGTTATTTTACTTTTAAAATATTCTTGTTAACACTGTTTTTTGGTCATCGAAAGAATATACTCAAGTTGCTGTAACAGACCTTTTTTTTCCTAAACAAGATAACTTGCAGATGGATGTAACTCGTTAACATAAATAGCGTAAAATATTTTTTTCACTCTGATTTTTTTAAAATAAGGTTCATTATCTCTTTCATTCTTATTCACTTTCAAATTTTACCAAGAAAAGGCGATATATGTACCTCCCACACTATGAGTAAGATTAAGGATCTATTGGTACTAGCGGTAGATTTAGGATTTTTGATGTAGAATTTGATCTCTGGATTTTTTTATTATATTTTTATAATTTAGGCTGTAGAATCAATTTTTCATAATAAATAGTTTGCAGAGTTAACTTTCCATAATTTTCCAAAACAAAAATATATGGCTTTAGGTTTTTAGTTTTCTACAGTAAAAAAAAAAGCCAAAAAAGTATTTTTAACTTTGAAAAATATATATAAAAGTGACTGCTTTGAATTTAGAGATTTAGATTCAAATATGGTTGTAGAAAGATTTCAAAGCCACAACCAATCAAACTCTAAATCTCGTTTTTAAAGTATAAACTAAAATATACGAAAATATTTTTTAAAAAACTAATATATCAACATGTAAAAACTAATATATTTTGTTTTCTCTTTCCTCTCTCTTTCCCAATCTCTCTCTCCAGGAGGTCAAAAAAATCTATAAAGAACCGTTTAGACCAAACCAATGAAGCGTTTGGACCTACTTCGGGCATAAGATATTCCAAGGCGCTCCAACAAATCTTCACGCAAATTCGTAGTGGCTGCGTAATCTTGGATAGCGGCGCCAACAAGGACAAGGGCTTCAAGCGCTCTTTAAGTTATCCCTTCAAGCTACAACGTATGCAATTTGGGCCAAGAGAAACAGCAGGATATTCAAAGGTGTCTCCGCAACGGTTTCAGCTCTTAGATGTTCTACTGATCGATCAATCCGTGATAGATCCTATCTTTTCTCTCCGAAAACTCTTCCGCTTCGTCTCTTCTATAAGTTTACTTTGGATGTGTTCATTTTCCTTTCCAAATTTTTTGATTTGATTTTTTTTCAAATCCTTTTGTATGCTCTTGTAATACTACCAAAAAAGTAGAACAATATTCCCATAGTTGATGATGATATATATATTTAACATGTTACCAAAAAAAAAAAAATTGATGTAACTAAAAACTAAAATTACTTTCTTAGCTTTGTTCTTGGAGTTTTCCATAAGTGAATAATTGAAAGTAAACACTAAAACCTAAAATTGATACTAGTTAGCTTTATCTTGAAGTTTTTCATAAATGAACAACTGATCACAAAAATTGCACAAGCTCCATCTTAAGTTCCCAAGCATTTCTTAAAAGGCATTGGCAAAATAGTATCGACTTTGCCTACATAAATGATTACAAATAATAGCTGGATGACGACTAAACTAATAAAATGAAGCTAAATCCGTTTGCAGCTATTACGTCATATAAATTTTCAGTTGTAAATAGTTGCTTAGAAGCAAAAACAAATACAACGACCATTCTTATATTTTCAAAGATTTAGTTAGCTGAATTAAAGCAGTGAAGCCACATGTTGAAATAAGTTGGTATTGGTGATTCTAATTCATCAATTTAAAGCGGTCAAGTGTCGAAGTGGTTAAAGATCAGACCAATTCAATTACTGGTTAAGAGTTGATTTGATTCTTGGTTAAGAAAAACCAAGAGATCGATTCCTTCTTTAGTTATTTGCTTTGGAATAGATTTTACTAGAGCTTATAAGACGCTCTTCGTCTTCCATGGCTTCTTGTTGTTAGTGAGGCAGATTCAGGAAAGTTTGTTAGAGAGAAGCTTCTAGAAATTTCGGATTCTTGTAAACTCCATTGTTGGGAGCTTGAGCTCCTTGTAATTCTTCATCGTGATAGTGAATTGTCGAACCTATTTCGGTCCCAAACGTAGGTAAGATCACATCGATCTTGCTGAACTGGGTAACAAATTCGTGTGTGTTCTTTTTGCTTTCGTTTCTTTTCTCGTTACGCTTCTATTACTCTGTCTTCTTCATCGATTCTACACAAATTGAGAGACTCAGCTCTGAATCTTGTATCGTGAGTGTCTTGGTGAGAATCTTGAGTGTGATTGGAATTGGCTTGATTTGTGAACGATCTGCAACACCAAAAAACGACGATAAACTGTGATGCTCAGTAACAACTACAAAATTCTTTTGTTTTTCTAGTGAGTCTGCAAGTTCCTTCAACTACGACTCTTTCCCAATCCACACGTAGGAATCGCTCATTTGTATTGAATACTTGCCCCTAAGAAATCCAAATTTAAGCGGAGGATTCTCTAACAAGATATTGATCTCGGTTTCATACGGATGACCATTCGAAGGCTTCTCTGCAATGGTTTCAATTTTTCAAATATTAGAAATGAAAATGCAAATTATAAACAATTAATTTTAAATTCAGATTTGAGACATTGGAGGACGATTCCTTGTTTAGTAAGTGTTAGGATTCCGAAGACTTGTTATTTGCAAGAACATGCCTGAATCCAAACTGCGGCTTCAGCTCGGAATAGAGATAACACGTGAGAGATGTATGTTTCCCTCGCTGGCAACGTCGATAATTCTCCGCCATAAACACAGCTGATTGTTTTTCTTTTTTGTTGTCAACAGCATTTATAATCATATGAAAGATTCAGAAATTCAAATCGGAGGAATGAAGTTTACATATGTAACCACATCTGGCTGATTTCTAATATTTCGTGCTAAAATATCAGCTTTAGAATTTAAAGATCTAGGGATAAAAGATAAAGAGAAAAGACTGAAAAGTCTTTTAGTCTTTGTGAAGTCATCCAGGTAAAGCGAAAAAACTGGCCAATCGCCGGAGGATGATACCATATTCATCAGCTCTAGGCAATTTGTGAAGAAACTTACTGATCTTCGTACACAACTGATTGTTTTTCTAATAATTTTTATATATCTTTCAACGAAAAAGTTTTATGATTTTAGACGTATCAATTAATCAATAAGCACACTAAAGTATACTAAACCAATGTTTGATAAAATAAAATAAATATATTTCATATGATTTTCTTTCTAACCATTAATTTAGATTAGTTTCAAAAATAGAAAATGATGAAAATTATAAAATTACGTGTATATCTTATACGAAAAGATAACTATATTATTTTCAGTTAGTAGGGTTTATAGCAGTAATGATATTTTTGTTAGTTTTCTTTTCCTAAATAAAAATCTAATAGCAATACATGTTTTCAAAAAAATCAAGAATGATTTTAATTAAATAAATAATATTATTATTATATATTTATATTAATATATAATCCTCTTCAAAAAATATTTTTGCCTCCGCCAGTGCTTCTAACCGTAAACTGTTAGATATTAGATCAAACCTGCATATGATACTGGAAACCCTAGAACAAGAATTAGGGAAAGTAACGGAGAATCACAAACGAAAACAAATTAACTGAAGATTGGAACAAAAAAAAAAAAGAGAGATAGGGACAGATCAATTCAGTTCTCTGGGAAACATAGAACAAAAAGCGATTCAAAAATGGTTGAGACTAGAGAAGCCGTAAGATCATATATAAGAAAGAAGAAGTTACATAGATGAGTTCTACCACGAAATACTTGCTACACAGGAACATCTACTCTCAACTCTGCTTCTTTCTCTTTCTTGCTTTCCTCGTTGATTGATTCAAAAATTCGAATTCTCTTTCATTAATCACAAAATTAAATAGCCGTGAAAATGAGTACTTTTGTTCATCACCTCATTAAAACTAGTGTTTTCCTTCATTTTCTTCTAAATTATGGTTTGTTACGTTTGTATGTGTAGAGAGTTTTATGCTTAAATCAAAGGAATTAAGAAAAGATATATAGCCATTGGTTTCGAGGGATAAATTAACAAGATAGGGGTTGGAATTGTGACACTAGACGTATACAAATCCTAGTGAATCCTCGGCACTCATACATAACTATAGTTCATAGTAGCATCCATAGGAAAACCTTATTAAGCTTAATAAATGTCAAATTTGAGTTACTCCACAGAAAAATCAAATAAGTAGAAAAGTTAAAACCGGTTTGAGTTAACCGTTAGCAGTCCCGTTGTTTTCTAAGGATACCAACTTTCACACGGACGAGATTTGTTTAGATGAAAGGTGAAACTCATTAGTCATTTCAATTTTCAACGATCGATCAAAAGGTTATTTTCGAAATACTTCAATCGTTTGAGGGGCTTTCTTGTAACATTTCGTCTTCATTTGACTCATCCGTCCACGTATCCGTCGCAAAAAGCACCTTCACATCAAACACCACCACGTAATCATCTCTAACGTGCCACGCGTCCTCGAATCTCGTGTCTCGAGTCGAGAAGTCTTACAAGTAATTATTGCACCTGCGAGAGAAAGAAAACGAGAGAGAGAGAGATCTAGATGGAGGCAACGAAAGAGAGAATGGAGAAAGAACATAAGAAGAGAGACGTCACCAATGAGGCGAGAAAAGCCGAAGACAACATCACGGTGAGAGCCATCATTCGCGAATCTATAGTGGAAAGCAGAGGTGCCAGCGACGGTGACGATGAAAAAGACGGCGGAAGTGGCACTCGCAAGCCGGAGGACATTCTTGCTTTCTCAAGAACCGTACGGAAGACCGATTCGTCGCTTGAGTAGTATTTACTTTGTAATTTTTGCTTCGAAAATGTTGGTTTTCGCCATCTTTTTTTCTATATCAATCGACTGGCGAAACAAATATACTGTTTAATATTACACTATTTGTTTTAACACAATGGAGAAAAAAACACCATGTTTACTTATATTTTGCCACCATAACATTTTTGCAAAGAAAGTTTCTCAATATGATTATCTTACCTAAGTGACACTAGATTTCTTCATCAAAAAACAAATAAACCATAAATAATATCTCCAATCTACATTTGATTTATTAGAACACATCAAAAAACACCAACATTTGTCATATTCCGGGAAGAAGAAGGAGAAAGAAAAAGGTCCTTTTGTGAAAAGCCCATTGGGCTTTATACTTCAATGCTAGGCCTAGTTACTCTGTTTTATCACAAGTTCGCAACCGTCACTATCTCAAGAAAAGTCTAGAACTTCTCTCGAATAAGATATATAGCTCAGCTTCTGTAACTTTCTAGAGTACTAGAGACGAAGAAGATGTCAATAATTCCGATCAACGAAGGCCGGAGATTATCCCCCGGCGACAGAATCTTGGAGCCATTGGAACTCATGAACACCTTTCTTGATTTTCCATCACCATCTCTCTTCCTTTCTCACCACTTTCCCTCACTTTCTCGAGAAATATTCCCTTCATCCACCGTCGAGACGCAGCTCAATTGGACGGAAACTCCGACGGCTCACGTTTTCAAAGCGTATCTTCCGGGAGTGACTCAAGACGAAGCGATTGTGTTCGTCGACGACGAAGGATATCTCCAGATCTGTACTGGCGACAACAAGTTCATGAGCAGATTCAAGCTTCCTAACAACGCTTTAACTGATCAGGTCACGGCGTGGATGGAGGATGGGTTTCTTGTTGTGTTCGTCGCCAAAGATGGTTCTTCTTCGCCTCCGCCACCTCTGCCGGAGATTGAGGAGAATCGTAACGTGAGAGTCGTGGAAATCACCGGCGATGATGAGTAGTTAAGTTTTGAGCTTAAAAACTGTGTGTACTAAATGAACAAATTAATCACGTAATGAGGTTGTGATCATGTATAATGACAAAATAAACTGTTTCGTATACTCGTAAGTAGTACAAAACAAACTTGTGTTTGGTAGTATGTAGCATATAGCATCACAGCATTGCAAAATACCTTCAAAATAATCAAAAATTTGCAAAGTAGCTCATCAACTTAAGGGAACTGATAAAACGATCCAAGCAATTTAATATCCGTATTACTTAGAAACACTGTGTATCATGATGTGGTAATAGAACTTAAAACTCGTTAATTTGGTTAACGAAAACAATCTATATTATTAATTGGGAATCGATAGTAATGTTTTTTCCAAACCATTTAAGTTATTTTCGTTTATTTACGGTTTATGTCATCGGTTTTAAGTGTAGAGAATATATATTCATGGTTACAAAACCATGTAGGCAAAGTAATCCAAGGTTTATAGTTCATACGGTTTATAATTTTCAAAATATATATTGAACAAGATTTATAAAAGTTATAAAATAAATGGGCCGGTTGAACCAGTTACAGTTGCTTAAGCATATAAATGAAATTATGAAATTATAAAATTTGAAATTTATTTATGAAATTTGAAAACAAAGTACAAAACAAAATATATAAAACTTACAAATTAAAAAAGAAAGAAAGATTTTGACTCAAGAGGATGGATATGGATGAGAGGATATGAAAGGGTGTGAAAGAAAAAAGAAAAATGAGAAGGTAAGTAAGAAGGTGGTTTTTGAGAGATGCACGATACCTACCTATTTTTATATAGAAGTTTACAAAATATTTTTTTATTAAAATAAACAATATAAAATTTAAAAGATGTTGCGACAAGTTGAGCCATCATTTTATATTCTTCTTGTATCTTGTTTTTGTAGTGGAAGTCTTGTCTTTTATTTTTATAGTGGATTTTGATGGTACACAACCACCTCAACAAACACTTATTCAATTGTCAGAAACAATCTTCTTTTTAGTCCAAAAATAAAAAATGATATCCATGTTGGTAGCTGCAAAATCAGAAGAAGAAATCAAGTCAATCTCGATGCGATTCTTACCAACAATAACGAGTCAGAACTCTCAAACGTCAGGAAGTGAACCTGAGATAGATGAAGATGACTTGTTTGGTAAAAGAAAAAAAAAGTATAAACATCGGAGTACAAGACAAACATAAAAAGATGAAGAAATCAACGAAACAACGACCGCTACAAAAGAACAATGAAAGGATCTATACAATCATCGGACTACAAGACAACATCAAAAGATAAAGAAAATCTACTCTGAAAACTTCTTGATCAGCTATAGTTATTATATGCACGTGACATCCACTACAAAAATAAGAAATTCAAACTCCGCAAAATCCGCAATCAACCACAGTATTTGTCGGCCACAAATCAAATCGAGGCAAATCCGGAAAAGCTACAAAACAAAACTATCAAAATCCACTATAAAAGTAAAAGACAAGATCTCCACTACAAAAGCAAGAGACAAGAGGAATATAAAATGATGGCTCAACTTGTTGGCAACATCTTTTAAATTTTATATTGGTTACTTTAATAAAAAGACACTTTGTAAACTCCTATATAAAGAGGTATCGTGGATCTCTCAAAAATCACCTTCTTACTTACCTTCTCATTTTTCCTTTTCTTTCACACCCTCTCATATCTTCTCATCCATATTCATCCTCTTGAGTCAAGATCTCTCCTTCCTTTTTAATTTGTAAGTTTATATCTTTTGTTTTGTATTGTGTTTTCAAATTTTATGAATAAATTTCAATTTTCATAATTTCATTTATATGCTTAAGTGGCTGGTTCAACCGTCCATTAATTTTATAAGTCTTTTATAAATCTTGTTTAATATATATTTTGAAAATTATAAACCTTATGAACTATAAACCTTATGAACGATCACTTACTATCTATGATTATTTGCAAGATCTCTACTGGTAGAATAATGTTCTTACAACTTCGGTTCTGTAAACCTTATGAACGATCCCCTACTATTTTATATTTTTCAAAATATATATTAAACAAAATTTATAAAAGACTTATAAAATAAATGGGCGGTTGAACCAGCCACTTAAGCATATAAATGAAATTATGAAATTTGAAATTTATTCACAAAATTTGAAAACAAAAGATATAAAACTTACAAATTAAAAAGGAAGGAGAGATCTTGACTCAAGAGGATGGGTATAGATGAGAAGATATGAGAGGCAGAGAGGGTGTGAAAGAAAAGGAAAAATGAGAAGGTAAGTAAGAAGGTGATTTTTGAGAAATGCACGATACCTCCTTATATAGGAGTTTACAAAATGCCTTTTTTATTAAAATAAACAATATAAAATTTAAAAGATGTTGCCGACAAGTTGAGCCATCATTTTATATTCCTCTTGTCTCTTGCTTTTATAGTGAAGCTTTTGTAGTGGAGGTCTTGTCTTTTACTTTTGTAGTGGATTTTGATGGTTTTGTTTTGTAACTTTTTCGGATATTTGTCTCGATCTGATTTGTGGCCGACAGATACTGTGGTTGATTGCGGATTTTGTGGAGTTTGAATTTCTTCATTTTTGTAGTGGATGTCACGTGCATATAGTAACTATAGCAAATTTTCTTTATTTTTGACATCGTCTTGTAGTCCGATGTTTGTATAGATTATTTCATTGTTCTTTTGTAGCGGTCGTTGTTTCGTTGATTTCTTAACCTTTTGCTGTTTGTCTTGTACTCCGATGTTTGTACATGTTTTTTTTTTCTTTTACCAAACAAGTCATCTTCATCTATTTCAGGTTCACTTCCTGACGCTTGAGAGTTCTGACTCGTTATTGTTGGTAAGAATCGCATCGAGATTGACTTGATTTCTTCTTCTGATTTTACAGCTACCAACATGGATAACATTTTTTATTTTTGGACTAAAAAGAAGATTGTTTCTGACAATTGAATAAGTGTTTGTTGAGGTGGTTGTGCAAGAGATTTGGAATTTTGGGTTCGAATATATTCAGGGATATTGGAAGGTTATAAATTTGAAGGGATTCTATATTTGTCCCACCATTTGACTTTAAGTTTTCGTCTGATGATTGGTATTGCATCATTTGAAAATTCAAAAATCCATGAAAAGATCCAAAGTAAATAAAATTTAGAATGGAAAAAGGCGTTTGGAGCCATTATTTCCTCATATTTGTTTTATTCTTTTATATCTCAAGATGAACTTGCAAGGCCTCTTCTAGGGAAGACTCCGAATCATAACTACTAAATGAGGAAGAGTATTCTAGGAAAAGGTTTAAAATTTTTGCTGAGATTTCTTCCCCAAGATCGAGCTCTTGGATTTTCTTGTTTAGACAGCAAAATTTTGAAATGTGACATTTCTTATGGCATTTATAGTATGTTAGGTTTTTGTAAAATGGTTTTTTTTTTGGGTTCTTTTGGTTGAAACCTGTTTCGAGGTATATTCCAAGAGTTTTTTTCATGGCCTATAGTCTTTAAAGTTTTTGCAAACTTTGGTTTTTTGGAGTAGTATGATGGTTTGTAATCACCTACACAAAACTTTTTATTACCAGGATCTATTTCAATTTGTTTGCACAAAGAACCTAGTTCTACTTTTGTTCTTCTAAGTTTCCATTTAAGATGTTTTTGGAGTTTTAAATCTTGATAGATCTTAAGATCTTCTTGTTGGACAAGACTGGCTAATTCTCCATAAGTGCAATCATCATAATCAATTATTTGGATACCACTAGGCTTTCTAATTTTTGTTCTAACATTTTCTCCTAAAAGCGTTGGGAGTCCTGCAAGAAAATTTTATTTCCAAAAAGGTTGGTCTGAATCTTGTCGGAGTAAGACCCTAGTGAGGAATGTGTTTTTGTATCATTGGAAATCACTTAATTTTTTTACATTTAAGATTTGAAAGGAGTTCTGCGTTTTTATCCCTAATGACTGATGGACCTCCTATGAAATGAAGAGTTATAGCTAAGACTAGAGCTGCTACGCCATTTTGTTGGGAATTATCAAAGTTATCTAGAATTGGCATGCCTTCTTCATCTACTTTTACAGCATCGAGAATTTCTCTTCGTTGCTGATTAGTAAGATAGTTATCCCACCATCTTATTAATTGTCCCGAAAACCCGACTATAAAGAGCTCATCTACGGTTTTATCTTCATTACCTATTTGTGTTCTATAAGCGTTTGCAGCTATTGTCATTTTTTGGAGGAAATTTAGGATATTATATTCAGATTTGCTATCAAGATTCCAATCATAGTCTGAAGAAGAATTGAACCTAGATTGCTCTATTGGCTGAATTTGTTCTAAGTCTGGTGCTGTTATTATTTGGTTTTCATAACTATTTTTCCAATCAATACGGTTTATCTTATTGTTTTTGAAATTGTTTTGAGATTGTATCAGTATCTGATTCGTGACATAAAATATTTATTTGAATTTTTGAGTTTTGCGTTTCGGGATTATTAGGGGTTTGGATGGGTTTTTGAATCTTAGAAGTTGGAGTGTCAGGGACATCATAGGTTTGATGGTTGCTATTTTCTCCTATTTCTAATTTGCTTAATTGGCTTTGAAGGGCACGAATGAATTCTATATTTGTGTCCTGGTAAGTTTTGACACTATTCTCCGAGATTTGAAAAGGGTTGAACATTGGAGTTTTTAATTTTTTGTTAGGTGGAATTTCGTTTGGATGGTTTGGTTGTTTTAAAATTGTTTTCTCAATCCGCTCTAGTTGTTTACTTATCGTGCCAAGATTAGTGTTTGAAAAATTGTTTTGAAGAATAATGTTTTTGAAATTTGTTTTATCAAAACCTCAAAACGCTACGTCGTACAAAGTTTCACATATATATATCAAAAAATAAAATTGGATAATCACATCAGATACGTGGCGCGTAGTGGTAGAATCTATATTCAAGATATAAGTTATATAAATTATGTATTTCCAGTTTGGATTCCTAAATTATTTTAGTTTTATAAAATGTTGAAAAAAAAATCGGTTTATTATTTAACAATTTAGTCATTTAACTATATATATTTTTTTTTTGGGGTCATGCGGATCCAAAACAATGACCACGGGTTGAATTATGACCCGATTCAAGTAATTCTGACCCGAAGACATATAAATGGCTTTTCGACCTAATCAAAATTTTCATGAGGAATTTCAAAAGAAATCATATGTAGACTATAATCATGAGGAATTCTCAAAGAAAAATATACTGCATATGCTGAAATCACAGACAACAGAAAAGCCAAAAAGAAAAGTTTAAGGGCTATCTGCAATTTGGTTTTGATTCCATTCCAGTAAGCTGTTTTCCTTTTCATATCTATATATATAGCTATAATCAGCTCTAGATCCCTCTTTTTGTCTGCTCCAACAACATCACTGATTCTATTTTCTCCAACTGCTCGTTGAGCTTCCAAGGTATCGACTTGTCTTTGCATATTAAAAGACGGGAGATGAAGTGGGAGAGTTAGATGCTGCAGAATGTGATCTGTTAATATCGTACCGATATCAGGCGCCATTTGCAACAATAATTTCTTCAAGTAGCATGGATGCATGCTTTTCTGAGTTCATGAACCTCTTTCCCTCAAGCCCCACAACAAGTGCCTTATGGGTACTCTCATTTGGAAGCATTCCCCTTTGAACCATCAAACCTGTCAGCTCACATGCTTTCTCAATATCCCCTACTCTGCAATACCCATGGATGAGCGTATTATACAAAATCACATCTGGCTTTAGCCCCGCATCAATCAACTTATTAAACAAAACAATAGCTTTCTCCATTCTCTGTGCTCTGCAATAGCCATGAAGTAACGCACTGCATGTTACAACATCAGGTTGCACTCTAAGATCAGCCATGTAGAACCACAAAAGAAACGCTTCCTCAAAATCCCCCCTCTTCGAGAACCCACCAATCACATCAGTGAATGCAAATGCACTAGGAACAAAGCCCCGTCGGTTAAGCTCACTGATAATTTCATTCGCTTCATCTACGTATCCTCTAATTACCATGCTATGTATCAAAATATTGTAGGTTGCAACATCTGGAGAGATACCAGCAGATCTCATCTCATCAATAAGCTCAAAAACTTTATTCAGCTGATGTGTCTTCCCATACCCATTCATCAGATTGTTATACGTTACAACATCCGGATTCAAACCCTCAGTTTTCATATTCTGAAACACAGATTCTGCATCACCTATGCTTCCAAATTTGCTGCAAGCCCCAATAAGTAGTGTATATGTTGTTAAGGATGGCGGGTTCCCACTTTTCAACAGCGCCCCGAAATATTGAAAAGCTTTATCTGTTCTGCCTAGATTACAATACCCATCAATCATAGTAGTATAACAAACACAATCAGGAAGGAGTCCCAACTCGAAAATCTCCTGAAATACGGTAGAAGCTCTTAGCATGTCTCCCGTGGTACATATATTTGACAGAAAGCTACTGTACACAAAAATGTTTGGTCTAAGACGAAAAGAATGAATGAGCTTAATGGCTTCCTCTGGTTTTCCTACCTTACAGAACCCGTCAATAACAGAACTGATTGATACAGAATCCTGAGAGATACCAAAGAGTTTAAGCTTAAACAATACTGCAGTTGCTTCTTTTAGAAACCCTGCCTTACATAATTTATTAACGAAAACTGTAAATGCCACAATATCGGGTCTGATGCCATAGTGTTTCATCCCCATAAGTAATTTCCAACCTTTATCAAAATAGCCATCAGAGCAATATTTGCTTATGAATAGGCTAAGCACAGCAGCATCTAGATGCCTCCCTCGACTAAGCATGTGCTCAACAAATTCAAGAGCTAACTCCAAGCCATGAACTCGTAGAATTTCCTCAAGCAACGAAACACAAACCCCTCGTGAAGGAAAGATGCCAAACTGGTCCATTTTGTAAGTTAGTTTCAGGGCCATGTCTACTTTTCTCTCTTTGATGCAACAATCAATCAGTATGCAAAACACAGTCTCTAAAACCCGACGATCAATACGAGTTTCAAATAGATCATTTATAACTAAACACAAGGACCTTTCTTCTCCACTACATTTCTTCACCAGACAGAGAAGCATATCTACAGCTCTATAATTCATATTTCCAGATACCAAAATATGAATCATTCGGCTGATAGACCTGCTCGAATGCTCAACACCAATCCACAACTCTGACCACCTAAAGAAGTATAAAGCAATAGATGCATCCAAAGTCTCCTCAAACAAATCATCCAAAATTCTGATGACATTGTATTGATCAAGTTCAGTACTAAACCCACTCTCATATTTCTGTATCCAACTGTGTTTCATAAGCACGTTTCTAATAGTTTCAACACAATCACAAGGGGGATCAATATTCTTCAAAATCGTATCAAAATCTTCACCAAAATGCTTACTTGAACTAATTCTTGCATCGGAAACATTGTACCGTGATCCAGAGTAGGTTAGCTTACCTAAACCACTCTGAAATCTTGGGTTATTATCAGCCAACGAAGCAAGAGAAAAGCTCCTAGAGCAGAAATACCGAAAAGCCTTAGTTCTCGTAAACCAATGATTCAACCCAGAAGACTTCAGGCTAAGAATTGAAACCCACATAAACAGGGATTGGTCACAAGTAATCTGCAAAAAGGAAACAATTTTTGTCAATTTTGTGGAAAAAATTTGGTTCTGACAGAACACCCATATCATCAATTTATCATTTTTCTGAAGCATTATATCAATAAAATTCGAAATAAACCCAAATTCTTCACTGAACGAAACCTGTTGTTCCAGTTTTAGTAGCAGCACACAAAGATACTTTACACACGAATCATGTCATATAATTTTTCACAAAAATCAATAATTTCTGATAAAAGAAGAGTGCAAAGTGTGTATGGAGGAGTAACTGGGAAGCTTACAATAGGCTTGTCTTAATTTTGATCGTCCGGAGAAATAACGGCAACGAGGAATAGGCGAGAGAGATTGGGAGAGACGACGATGGGTGATACGGGTCTTCTCCTTCAGGAATTAAACCGGTTTCCTAATCCAATAACCAAAGATGGGCCTTCATTTTATGGGCTTATATCAAAATCTAAGGTCCGCATACGTTTATCAAATATGTTTTTTTTTTTGTATTTTTGTAATACAAAAATACAAAAATATATATAAATGTAAAAATATATTTTTGTAATACAAAAATAAATGTAAAACATATATATACATTGAGATTTCGGATTTTCATGAGAATGATTTTCTGCAACATAAAAAGAGAGAAAAATGTGAGATAATGTCGTTATTCGAAATGAATACAAAACAATATATATAGTAAAAATAAGATAATTTAGCCTACTTTCCTATAAAATTCTATTATTTGATTTGAATCGAATACAAAAAAAATCCATTGCAGGATATAGCGGTCCAATTGTATTTGAACAAGATATTCCTCATGTTTTTTTCTCAAAAGTGATCAGCAGTTGGAGTCTAAATATTAGATAATTTTTTAGGTACGTATTTACCTTATATTTGGTTTTTTAAAAAAAAAATTTCATGCTTTTCTTTCTAAAATACGTTCCACCAAGGAAATTACATAAACATAAAATAGTGCGTTTTGGTTAGATTTACCAGATTTGACATTTTGTTTTTTTTCTTGAAACTCCAAGAAGCTAGTTCTTCTTCTTCGGTGATTTGGAGTTTATGAGATCTTATTGTTACTGTTCTAAAACCTAAACCCTTGGACGGAGACATACTCATTGTTACTATTAGTTTTAAAAATTGTCTTGTTTTAGTAATTTCTCCTAGTTAAAATAGTTGATGATACATTTTTTAACCAAGTCAGCAAACATATTTTTTATTGGGTTTACGAATCTAAAAATTCATATGAGATTTAGAATATCTTCACAGATTTTAAATTCAGACATGTAGATTTTGAAATAAAAAGGTATATCTTCGGATTTGAGTATTTGTATTTGTCCCTTCCAAATCCATTAAAATCCAAAATAGATTTTGAAATTCAATAATAAATCATTAAACGACAAATTTCAACTAGTATTTTAAAATTAATGAATGAATAACATGTGATTTCGATAAAAAAAATTAAAACTAATGATCCAACAACCTATAAATTTTGCTTGGATTTCTAAATCTATTATAATCCATAAACCTATAAACCTTCTATCCATTTTTTCGGTCAGGTAACTATTATTCGTTTAGTTCTTGTTTCTCCTATATATTTCTGTTGGTAACTATTATTTGTTTATTCCTTTCCTTTCATGTTTTGGGTATGGAAACTTAATAAATTAAAGATGGGGCACAAGTGATATGGTGAATAATTGTTGGTATTGAATGATATAGACCATACTTCAGTTTGGTTTCCAAAATGATTTAGGCATGTTCTTTTCGATAGTTGGTTTCCAAAATGATTAAGGCATATTCTTTTCGATAGTGGCTAGATTGAAATATCTCTGTGCAACAACGAATTTCCTAAACGCTTTATTGGAAGCATCTAAATCACTTTCTTTGTTTGGCTTCCATTTTGTATATTTGAATGGTCTTTTCTTATTACAAATTTCAACGTCATTCTATTCAAAATTGGGAGCCTATTGATCGGTGCAACTTTGTTTAACGTTTGTATCTCAACAGCTCTTGTATTTTCCTTCTACTTGTTAGGTAGAATTTTGTATCGGAATAAAAATTAGGCGATTGAATATGTTTTTTACAAAACAAAAAAAAAAATCTAGACACACAATGGATACAAAATGTTGAAATATTTTATGTACATAACAAACATGCCTTAAATATGCCTAACTAGCCAAAAGCAAATAGCAACTAAACAAATCCAAAATGGGTACTTCAACAGGCTGCTTGCTAAACCACAACTTTTCTAAAGGCTGAGAACGTTTAATATTATATCCAAGTGTGTATTGTTACCTAACATTTTATATTATATCTGAGGCCCATCTCAGTTAAAATTTATGTGTAATTAATCGGTCTATTAACCGATTTAGAGCGCTTAATTCCATTAGCGGCCGATTAATCGGTTAGCGATTAATATGACCAATTAGGTCATATAATCGCGGTGGATAAGTTTCGATGAACGCTTAGGCGGGCGAGTAATCGGCTAGGCTCCCGCATTTTATGCAAATATATATATATATATATATATATATATTTCTAACCTTATGGGTTTGTCTTTTGTTTCTCAAACAACATTTCAAATAATATGCTTTAGATATTATTGTCGAGTCGGGTCACTTGAGAGCCAAACCAGTTGAATTTCTTCTTGATCAGAACCATCGATTAGCTATGGCGTCGGAGGAGCTTCTTTCGGATCCGGACCCGTATCGAGTGATACCTAAGAACACAAGCAAACTTTGAAATCGTTATATGTTTCTAATTTTAAAAGCTAATGTTAAACTCATAGTCATTTAGTTGTAATCCATCTATCGGATGGATTTTCATGTGTTTGACACTCTTTATGTAGATTGTTTGAGCCAGTACAATTTGGGAACTAATCTACTTACTCGTAAGTCGTAATCGTATGATAGTTTTGGTGTATTATGCTTATACTTGCAGCTTACGGAATTTTCGACCCATATGTATTACAGTATTGGATTTGGCATTTAACATTTTTTACTGTGACTTACATATGGGCTTTTATATGGGCCTTAGAGCTTTCCTAAAAAAAGCCCATATAGACACAACAAATAATACTCCGAGTCTCCGACCATATCTCGGCGACGGCAAATTCTCTCTCTCTCTCTCTCTCTAATGGATTCTCTGGTGGCGAGTTACGCTTCGTCGGACGAAGAAGAAGAAGAACCTCAACCACGTAGAGAAGCTTTCACCTTGAATTCCTCAGTACCTTCTTCTTCTTCGTCTCTATTCTCAGTTGTTCCTCAACCGAAAGAACTCAGATCTTCCGAAGATGGTGATTTCGGTTCATCTTCCTCACGAGGAAAATCTTCTTCTTTCCTCTCCTCTCTTCCTCCTCCGAAATCCTCAATTTCACGGCAACAAGGTCCGGCTCCGTCGTCGATTCCGAAACGTGTTGTTCAGATCAGGCTTCCGACAAACCCTAGACCGAGCAATCTAGATGATGACGATGAAGAGGACGAAGAAGAAGAGAAAGCGAGGAAGAAGCGTAAGCAGATGGAATCTGCTTCCGCATCTCACGATTCATCCGTGAGATCGTTCTTATCCGCCATGCCTGCACCTAAGAGCTCGCAAACACTCGGTGCTCTTCCTTCACTGGGATCAGGATCAGGTCGAAGATCGAATCTCGAAACGGAAACACCTGCAATTGCAATTGCTCAAACGAATTCAGGTAGCAGTGATCATAACCAGAGTTATGAATCGTTTAGCCATAGTAATAGTGAAACGGAACAAATTGCTGGAGTAGATAACCATTATGATGCTGGTTATGGTGGATACGAAACAAATCCTAGTGGTAATAGTGGAGATGCTTCTGGTTATGTGGGATATGATGGTAGTAGCTATGGAGGTAATACTTGGAATGGTGGTGGGTTTGAGGCAACAACGGGATTGCCCGAAGCGGTTGTAGCCATGGATAGTGGTGCGAGGAGAGGAAGGAGAGGGAGGAACCAGATGCCAGAGATAGTTGAGGTTAAGCAAGATGAGCTCATGAAGAATAGGCCAAGAGTTGATCAGGTTAAATCTACTGGAATCGCCTTTGGACCAGCGTATCAGGTTTGTTTACCTTTTTAAAATCTTTACTCTTGCTTTGGATTTTTTGGCTGCAAGAACTTGGGAGTTGTCTCTAGGGTCTGTAGTTTCTCTGGTTCTGTAAATCTGAAGCCTTTTCTCATAGGAAAATTTTCATTAGCGAGCATTTTGAGTGATGTATATTTGAGAAAAGCTTGAAATATAATAGGTAAAATTAAAGAGTAGGAGTTGTGAATTTATGTCCTGTTTGTGGCTGCCATTGTTAAGTTTGTTCTGTCTTGCTGCAAATTTTCTCTGCAACAACTTAGGAGTTGTCTCTAGGATCTCTTATTACTCTTGTTGTGTATATTTAAACCCTTTGCTTGTCGGAGAATTCCATTCATTAGAGAGCATATAGGTAATCAAATATTTATGAAACGCTCAAAATTTAACCGCCAGGAGAAAATAGATTGTCTCTTGTTTGGGGCTTCCATTGTCAAGTTTTGCTGCAAAATTTATTTGTGTAGGAATTGAGCCACTTGATATCTTACCAAATTTATTGTATGACTCTCACAGAAAAGACTTGAATTCTTTGTATTGCCTTTTAAATGTTGTCTTTGTTCACATTTGTCTTGCAGCCGGAAACATCTTCATCTAAAGGGAAAGTGTCAAAGCTTCACAAGAGGAAGCATCAAATCACTGCATTATTCATGGACATGAAGCACAAGGAGACAGAGTTGGCAGAGAGACGTTCTAGAGGATTGCTCACAAAAGCCGAGACACAAGCTAAATATGGATGGTGATTTGCTGCTATTGTTTCTCCCAATTTGTGATATTGGCAACAGATTTTCTGTAACTCAGAATGTGTAATTTTTTTCTTTTACTATCTTCCAAGATCCAAGCTTTGAATGTAATACTCAATTTCCTCTCAGCAGAATGCTTACCCACAAGCTGTTTATAGGTTTTGTTGCATTAAAGATGATTCTCAGATTTAACCCAGAACCTGTCCCTGAATACAAACGTTCTATTCACGACTCCTTTTATGGGAGCTAACAAAAGATCTGAACCTAATTAATCTCTTATAGAACAACTTGATATCCTCAAGTTTTGCAAGTGGTACAAAACTCATTGGCGCTTCACAAAAAATTTCTGATTTTACCTTTCTAGTTTCTAGGGTGTCTAATCCAAAAGCATGTGCATTTGATTGCGTCCATCAAGATTTTCCTTTGTTATGTGATTTATTTTGACCCTTCGGTCCTAGCTTTCGCTTTTTGGCGTCGGAACGAGGTCTAAGCTGCAGAGGGAAGTGACCATTCAGTTTTAGATCCTTGATAAGAACAGAAGGCTATGGTAAGGATAGATCAAACAAGCAATGAGAAAGATAACAAACCATCTTGATGTACTTGAGTTGTTTAAGGATCTCACTTGTCTCCAGTTCCTGAAGAAATGAACACAAGACGCATTGTGTAAACTTCGATGATTTTTTTGGAGTATGTAGAAATCTGTTCAAGAATACAAATGACATGTTCATGGAGAAAGATGAAGCAAGACTGTTCGAGAATTTTCACTGCTTTTACCAAGTACTAGACTCTTACGGCTGCTAACTTTTCAACCTCGGAAGGATTTTTCTTTCAGGAAAAGAAGATAGTTGTAAAGAGAGTTCCTGACCTGAGGGACGGCACAGTCAGCACGTGATGGATCCCAAAAGACGCAGCAGAAGCATTCCCAGTCTTTGGTTTGTACCTCTGAACGAGGGGCCCTGTGTATATCCAGTCAAATTAAGCATATTGAGTAATTCATTTTACACCAGTGGTTGAGTTATAGATATGAGACAAGGAAGAAGGTATTGGTAAGGAGCCCGATGAAAAGGCGACAGATAGCAAGGTACATTCAAGACGAGAGCATGAGCCAAAAAATGGAACATGCAAAATTGTTTAATCTACCTACGCCACTTTCCACAGATATCTCCATTAGTATCTTCCTCCCTGCACTGAAGCCAATTGACTGCAGAACATTGTTTCTTACTATTCTTGGCCTTCTTGAGATCCTGCAGAGAGAGAAGAATGGCAGCTATCTGAAATCCAGCCAACTCTATAACAACATAAACTTATGCTTATCCACTATACTGAGAGCTTACATGCATGTATTCTGACTGATCAATCTCCAAGGGTTCACCAACATAAGAAGTATCACTGCATTGAGATCAAAACGTTTTTGAATGCCAACCAAATAAAAGCAACTCATTTTGGTGAAAGGAACAACACTCATTTACCAGTAGACAGACATCTTTGATATTACAATAGGACTCAAAAATTCAAAGACTGTTGATTATCGAAGTGCATACCTCATTGTTGGACCTGACCAGTCTGGAACATCTGCTTGAAACTCTTTTCCTATTCGAATTCCTATTACAAATGGTACTATAACTCTCCATTTCCGTTCCCGTGAAATTCTCCCCTTAATCTTGGTCTTTGATGACTTATTTTTCAAACAGGATGGACAAAGCCAGTCATCTATCTCTGCAACTTCTTTCGTTCGAACACCACAGCAGCTTGTATGATATGCTTCTTCACACTCATCACAAATTAGCATCTTTTCAACAGTTCCTGGCTTATCACAATGTTTACACTGCCTGAAAGGGCTGCTACTACTGTCTGTATCTGTCTCAGAACCCCCAGCATCGGAGGAATAGCAATCATCTTCCCCAGTTTTATTGGAACTTGAATCAAGTTCAGAACTGGATTTCAATGACGAACAGCTGACATTTGTTCCATCTGAAGAACATGTCACTTCGGTAACTTGGGTATCGTCTACAAGTTCTAGAGAACTGACAATAGAAAGTTGATCACCATTTTTCTTGGTTTCGCTTGGGTCATGTCTAGCAAAAGGTCCTCGGAATTTGAACTTTTTCCGGGTATAAACTAGAAAGCCATTAACCCGGACACCAATAGATTTCCCTCTCTGCTTCCTCCGGCTATACATAAGCAAGACCTCAGATCTATCTCCATTTCTCTTGGTTTTCCCAATATGACTTTCAGTAAAATTACCATTAGATTTCACTAAATGCTTGCTCTGGCTGTAAACAGGTTGATGACCACTTTTCTTGATTTCTCCAGGGTAAGGTCCAGTAATAGCACTATCAGCTTTAACAATCTGTCCCCTTTGGCTACATGCAGAAGAGTCAGCGTGATCACAGCTTATCTTGGTTCCTCCAGTGACATGTGAGCTACTACAACTATTAAATTTCACTCTACCTTTTTTTCTGCTATACACAAGACAATTATCTGATCGATTGCCTCTTCTCCTGGTTTCTCCACAGTCATGCTCAGAGACAAAAGCATCATCAAGCCCATCACCCCTTATCGTAGTTTCTCCAGTAAAAGTACAACTGGATTTCCCTCTCCTTTTTTTTCGGCTATAGACAAGACAGTTGTTGAAGCGATTTTTCCTTTTTGTGCTTTCTTCAGGGTTATGTAAAGAGACAACAGAGTCATCAAGTGAATCATCCTGTTTCCTGTTTTTTCGTAGGTTAAGTTCTGCAGTTCCCCCAGGTTTTAAGCTCCTCTTCCTTCGACGATACACAAGAGAAGTCAGGGCCTTTTCCGATACCTTGAGCATAACAGATTTCTCTGGACAACTTACTTGCTGTTTTGGATGTTTTGATTCATCGAGATTCATTGCATCAGTGACTGGTCCAACTTTAAGAAAGCTTACTTGAGACTGTTCGGGAACTTTGTGGATCATCTGATAAGTTTCAGCAAGCGACGCCCAATCATATGCAGCAAATGGGTCTTGATACTCGGGTACGTTCAGTAGACTAGTTTCAACGGAAGTGCTGAACGAACTTTCCACCAACATGTTTTCCTGAGAAACCCAAAAAGTATCTGAAAGAACATTACTTCTCTAAGTACCGATGAATCTTTTGGTCAACTTCTTCATGTAGTCCCTCTGGAATGGTAGAGTTCATATCCTTCTGATCTCCTAAATGTCAAAAGCAAAACATGGAACAGAGTCAATATGCAAGAAAACCAAATCCATGGTTACCATAACGAAGAAACAGTAAGTTCTATTCTGATTACTAATTTGGATCAACTTCACAGTACATAATTTTAGTCTAGCACATTGTTTTATACTCATCCCAGTCACTTATCAGGCGACCAAAAGAGTTGCTCTCCTGATTCTTATTTTAATAATTTTGTGGTACCGCATTCTAAGCCCACACATTTTTTTTCTCATCATCTCCAATCTCACTGAGAAAAAACAAATTGGACTCCTCACTAAGTTGGTCCCTCTAGTGATAAAATGCAAAATTTCCATTCAGAAAAACCTTTAATCCTCACTAAGTTTGTAGTCCAGGATGTTCTTGGATGCTATTCAAATCCAAATCCAGCACCCAAGTTTAGAAAACCACAAAGATTTGGATCTAACGTGAATAAGATCTGGAAACCCATGTACCCTTCAACCTAGATTCAAGCTAGACATGTCTATAGTATCTTAAATCCAGGTTGCATAAAACGATTGTGAAGTAAGTAAAATTCAAGTCTCAATCTCAACAATTTCTGAACAAATTTAATCTTTTCAGTCATATATAGCCTGAGAAATTCACAACAAAACAGACTTTCGGCTTTATGAAAACCCTAGAACACAATCAATGGGCAAAAAATCATCGGAGACTAAACACCAGAAAATCAATTCCAGTAAATGCACAACCTTCATATACCTCACAAATCACACTCAATCCAGTACAAAACAACAAACAATGCAATGAGAACGATACACATACACACAAGTTTCGTGCAAGAAGAAGAACACAAGAACAATCGCATTTACCAGATGACTACGAAGCGACGAGAGAGCAACACCCTCGTTGGGCTTAGTTGTGGCGTTTCTTCTGCACTCTAGCCTCACTCCACTAACCCAAGTTTCGCTCTTTCTCTCTCTCTCGCTCTGTCGCTCTCTCTCTAAACTCACTGGTAAAACAAATTTTCTTGATTTTCCTGTGAAAATTTCCTGCATTATATATATAACTTCTAAATCTAAATTTATAATTAAACCGGTCAGAATTTTTTCTTGTGTAAAAAGCGTCTGTTTTATTTAGTTTCTTGCATTCTAATCCCTGAATCTGAACTATTATTACTGTAGAAAACTTCAAGATTTAATATTTAAAACCCAAATTAAAAGCAATAGCAGTGAAGAAACACAAAATTTCTGTTTCTCTGGCATTCATATATTTACATACATAGGTGTTGAACAGTACAAAGTTATATGTGTCCTTGGACTTGTTAGTTCCAAGAAGATCAAAACATTACAAGACTGCATATGATTCTCCAAGAAGCTCAAAATTTTCTGCTATGGGAATGAACATATACACTAGTGAGTCCTCTTGGACTAAAACAAGAAGACTTGCCTAAGAGTTTCCTTGATTTTCTGGGTTCTAAATCTCAATGGCATGTGCTTCAGGTCCAAACAAAGCTTCTCCGTTACTGCTTCAAAGTCAGTTCTCCTCTTGTTTCTTTGTCTTCTAAGCTCATATCGTTGTTCAATCTCGTCAAGGGCCAAAACTCAGACAATGACAAAGATGTGACATTTTAGAAGTTGCAAAAAGAATGTGATGATCAGAAAAAAGATGAGAGCAGTACCGAATCATAATTTCAACTTCTGTTTTGCGCTTACACCTAAGAGTTAAACGAGAAAACTAGTTGTGCTACTACTGTGTCTTTAAATCTGCGGGTGAAGGAAGAAAGTGAGTCACTTGCCTGCTGAGTAAAGCAGTCTCGTTTACGGAATCTTGAAGTTGATTAATCTCAGTCTTGTTATCATGAATTGCTATAGCCCCAGAATTTTCAGAGAATGCCTTGGAATAGTGAGGTTGTTGAGAGAAACCTTGTTTAGATATCTTAGAGCCCACCTTCCTACTCCTCAATGTCAGATGTTGTTGCACCATTTGCTGACCTGACAATGGAATTTAAGTATATGTTTACCGACAATATAGCTTATGAAGAACCGATAGGAAGCAAATATTAGACCTTAACAACACCACTGGGGAGTCTGAAAATTCGAACTCCTACCTTCATCTTCTACTTTTGCACATAGTTACAAGTTTGAATCTGTTACTTCAACCTCAGTCTTCGCCTTAAAAAATCTGCTCATGTAAAAGACAGTCCTTTCTTAGTATCTCCTGATAAACAAGGGAAATCATAAGATATAACAGTTATACCAAAAGTGTTGTAAGAAAATTTGAATTGGAATCATTATATAACGAGAAGGTGGTTAATCTTGTGAGCATGAAAGGGTAAAAGTAAAACAACTTATCATTATCAGTCTTGCGAAATAAATGGAAGACAAATCATATGGTTCCTCATACCATCGGAAACTATTACCAAGTTTGATAGTAAATATACAGTACTGGTATGCTTTCTTATGCGTAAACTACTGTCCTATGGAGAATCTCAACAGGAGTTTCTTCTACTCCGCCCTTGAAGTAGATCAATAATTTCTTCCTCTGCTTTGTTCTTGAGGCAAATCACTATCTTTTCTCATGTAAACAAATAAAATGATTAAAATTCAAAGGTACTCACATAGTATAGTCCACCGCTCTCCATTGTCTTGGCCTGGATACAATTTCTTCATTGCTGCTATTTCCAAATGCATGCCCTTCATTTTGAAGTTATAAATCACGGCTGCCGAATCCTCTAGAAAAGCCTATTCACCATTAGAAGAGCAGCTTAAGCTAGTTTAAATTCTTTTGCCATCTTCATCACCAGCATTCCCAAGCCACTAATGCTATTTCCGTCTTTCGTCATTTCAGAATCATAATCACCATTCCCAGAGTTGTCCGAAGCCTAATCCACATTGTCATTGAGTAACGTTGCAGAACCAGTATGGATACTAGCTTCACCTTTCAAAAGGAACATGACAAGAAAATCTAGATACAGAAATGTAAATTGTACTATCTCTGGTATGAAACTAGGCAGGTCAAATATGAGCGAGCTCATACAAAATGAAACACCAGGGTAAACTGTTCAAGGATCATATTAAACTGTTGTTGAATAGTGGATATGATAAAGAGCAACAATTGATGCAAACCCAGAAACCATCAAGTCGCATTCGCATTTTCAAGTTGTTTCAGCCCAAAGATATTTATGAAATCCCCACTTTCTAATCCGAATCCGGAAGAAACCAAAGCCAGAAAGTTTTATACATAAGAAGCTCAAAATCTGAATCGAAAAACTGATACAGAGATAGGTTACTTGTTGATCATACTTGGTCGGTTCAATCACCGGCGGCGACCGATGAAGCTGCTTTCAATCAACGGTCGGGTTTGGGTTGGAACAATGGCTTAAAATAATCTTTATCTGTTACAAGCATTGCCAAAATACCTTAGTAAAAAATAGAATTTAGTTTTCATTTTTTTTTAATAGCAAAAATACGTAAAATACCAAAAAGTCCGTCAAAGTCCCTATAATTACAAACCCAACCTAATAAAATCCGATCTGAATACATTTAACCCACCCGACCCAACCGACCCATCTTTCTCCTTTACCCGAATCGAGTTCAGTAAAAAAAAATTCCAAAAATCAGAAATCGATTTCTTCTTCTTCTTTATCGCTGAATTCATTCTTCTTTTACCTTGGTTCTAAAAGTCGTAACTCTTCTTCTTCTTCTCCTTCTTCTTCTGATTTCTCCGTCTCCCACTTTGTCTTCTTTTTCTCCTTGTGCTGCTACTGATCCAATCATTCTCCGTATGTTGTTCTCAGTTTGATAATCGGTGAAGTTTGATTGTGGATTTAGGATTTTCCTGATATTGGATTCATTAAATTTCATTTTAGTCATTGTTTAAAAAGGGTTTGAGTTGCTTGAGTTTTGAGAAGGAGAAGGTGATTTTTGCTTGATTTTTATAGTCATTGAACTAGCACAAAAGGTATGAGAAACTTTAATTTTTATAGTCATTGAAATTTTTGCTTGATTTTAATTTTGATTTTTTGCTAAATGCTTGAGTTTGAATTTTTCAGGTTCGAAGAATGCCTCCTCGCACAAAGAATGCCTCATGGCTGCCATTATAAGAAGCCTCGGCATCGTCATCCTCATCGGAGGAAAGGGTATGTTTTTGGGTTAAACATCGGAGTTAAACTTGTTAAACTGATTATATTGTGTCGAAGAAGAACTAGCTAAACTGGTTAAATTGCGTTTAGGAACAATAGTATGATTTTGTAGAATTGAATTAATATGGAAAGGTAGTTAAACTAGTTAAACTACTTAAACTGGTTAAACTGGTACAATGTCTAACACATAATGTTTTGATTGCAGGTGACGGAACCGATGCAACCCAGAAAATTCTTGTTCGAGACGAGTGAATTTGAGAAGTACCCGAAAATCAATACGAGATGTGATCCGTACACATGTGTTGATTACATTAAGAGGCTCCGACCAGGTTTGGAGTTGCGATGGTTTTTAGAACATCGCCAGTTCCGACACTTCTTTCACATGCATCTCCATACCAACAGGAAGTTGATGGGACTATGGAGTTTACTTGTCCGGATGGTAGAAACAAATAAGAAGAATGAAATGTGGTTTGTCGTCAACGGGATCCCTATTCGTTACTCGATTAGGGAGCATGGCCTCATCTCTAGGTTAGACTGCCGACCATATCCAGAAGGCTTCGAGAACTTAGGTGGGACAAAATTTGTGACCTAACATTTTGGTAAAGTTGTTATCCCATGGCCCGCAGATATTTCAATGTTTGGAGAAACCACCTCCAACTTGCATCCTTCTCACCATAACCTACCTCAAAAGCAAGAGAATAATGGTGGTGTTCAGGATCTTGAGCAGTAGCCACGAAAAGAACTCCACCATATACATTTTTCAGATGAGTCCCATCAATAACAATCACTTTACGCATGGCTTTAAACCCTTCAATGCAAGCTCCCAACGCAAAAAAATAAATACTTGAACTTGTTTTCCTCATCACATTCCAGCCTTGTTACTGTACCAGGATTCACTGTCTCCAACATGTGCAAATAAGAAAGCAACATGTTGTAACAATCCGCTGGACTACCGCGCACGTCACTAACGGCTAGTTTTTTTTCCTCTCAAAGCGGTAGAGTATGAAACCTTAACACCAAGGATTGAACCAAATTTACGAGATTTTTTGCGGATGGAGTGTCGAACTTACCAGGATAATCCTGATGAATCACATATGCAACTAATCGCGGTGTTCCCTTTTTCTTTTCTTAGATGTACTCGCATCTTCCCGACTACATGTATGCATTTTGTTGTAAGTTCGAATTGAAAAACGATTCGAGTCCTTATCTTTCGCAGCTCGTACAAACCATTTGCAACCTTTGCCACGACATTTCGCCACAAACAACGTAGTTGTCGACTTGTCTATAATATATTCAAAACAGTTTTGATGTACAGCTATGTCAATCAAATCTTGCACTTCCCGCTTACTTGGAAATTCTTGCTTTACAACCATATTAATGTCATCATCCCATTCAACATCCACAACCTGAGTTCCTTCTACATCACGTGTATCTTCATGGTCACCGTCACCAATACTAAAGTTTTCACCGGCTGAGCTATAAAGAACAATCTCCAATCCCGCACCACGCTCTAGAGGTTCAGATTCTATGTTATGAACAACTATTCCATCTTCATTAACTTTAGCATCACTCACAAGCTCCTCAAAACTTACACGAACTCTACTTGATTGACCTCTACTTGGTTCATCCTCTCTTAATAATTGGAAACCATCCACATTTTCTTCTACACATTCCACTACCTCCACGTGTAAACCAGATATAGACGCATCCTTTTTACATGCCATAATATATCATACGGTATCTTCGTCATCCTCGATATAAGATATCATCTTCGGTTTCACCCATCAACATTAATAATAACTTATCTTCAGCAACTTCGATTCATTTACCTTCACCTTTCGGCATATTTTACCAACCAAAGATGAATAACTCATTTATTTCCAATTTCTATCCATATATATGGTATAACACCGATGTTCTCTTGGATTCCAATGTATATCATCTCCGTCATGTGAGTAATGTCCCCCGTGATTAAAAGATATGTCAATCATCGCCACCTGAAAAAATAAAATAAACGATATAGTAATTGCACATAGTTTAACTAGTTTAACTTTATGTACATAGTATAACTAGTTAAACTAGTAACTTTATGTACATAGTTTAACTAGTTTAACTTTATGTACGTAGTTTAACTAGTTTAACTTGTTTAACTTTATGTACATAGTTTAACTAGTTTAACTTTACGTGCATAGTTTAACTACTTTAACTTTATGTACATAGTTTAACTAGTTGTACTATCTATTTATACCCAGATTCTAGTTATACCAAGATTCCGATCTGAACCTAAAATTTCGATCTTCGCTTCTCAATCCAAACTCATAATCTACAATAACATATAACCTTGAATGACATGAGAGTAGGAAGCACAAGAATCGACAATCAAAATCAAATCTAATCAAATCAGATTTTTTCACCGATTCAAAGACGACGACAACAAGTGGCAAGCGGCCACAGGCGAGAGGCAACAACGAGCGGCGGCGGAGGTGGATCGGCGACAGCGACGGCAGCAGAGGTGGAGGTGGATCAACGGCTGCGGCGGCGTGGATTTTTTTTTGCGATGAGGAAGAGAAAGAGAGAGATAAAGAGAAAAAGAGGAAAAGAGGAAAATAATGAAAGAATTTTGTTTATTTAATTTTTTAATTATTGTATAAAGGGTAAAATATAAATTGTATGTTAGTTTGTTTAATGAAGGTTAGATAGACTTAAGTAAAGTTAGATAGCTTTGAGATTTTCCATTTAGGTCACTACATCGCTTCACTCGTTTGTGTTCGTCGTCGCGTCCAACTTTACTTTTTGTTTCACTCTTAACGTTTTTACACTTTAATCCCTGTATTTAACAACCTAAATCTACTTTATTAGGTCTGGAAAAAATATTCGGAATCGAAAAACTAATCCGAAACCGACAAAAAAAAACATCTGAATTTGGAACCGAGAAAATTTCCGAACGGATTCTAAATTTCTATATCCTAAGAACCTGAATCAAACCAAAAATCGAATGGGTAACCGAAATACTCAATGTAATTATAGTTTCCTAAAATATTAATTATATTTAGACTTTATATACCCTAATTACCCAAAATTACAATTATAAACCCGAATATATCAGTTATTTTTATACCTAAATAACCAAAATATTCAAAATATCTGAAAATTCTTAGTTATATTTGTTAAGATTTAACCAAATTTTATTCAAATTTAACTTTTTTTAGATTTTCCCAATATTTTGGGTACTCGGATGGGACCAAACCGAACACGAACGAAAATTCTAAAATATCCGAATGGATCTTAAATCTCTCTACCTAAAATACCTAGAACCAAATGGATTTACTCCAAACTGAATCGAATACCCGAATACCCAGGCCTATAATTTATCTTCATGTTTAGTTGTTCACATTTAAAAACTTAAAATTAGTTACACTTAAAATAGTTAAACTCACCCCATTTCAATCCACCCTATATTTACTATAAACCCATTTATACCTATTTAGATCTGAAATTGATTTTTTTTTGTCAACAAGCTTATATTAAAATTAAGATCTGAAACTCATTTAATCCACTCATTTAAACATACTCTGACTCATTTAAACTCATTTAGACTCATTTAAGCTATATATGATTTTTTAAAAGATTATTAATAATTTAATTGTTAATAAAATTTATATATAATTTTCTTAAATAGACTTTTAATTATTTTGTTGTTAATTATAATTTAGATATGGTTTAAGCTAAATGTGTTTTTCTAATAAAAATCCTAAATATTTTTGTTTTTGTAATGATTTTGGGATAAAATAAACCTAGAAAATTTAACGATTTTGGTGCAATTTCCCTATATTTTTTGGCCTACTTCATTTTTTTTTTCTTTTTCGTTATTTTCTATATAATTATTTGATAAATATATTTGAGAGAATGACATTCAAGTTGTGGAATATTACATAAAATATCATTACAGAAAAAAAAAATTAGCTTTGAAAATTATATAATCGTGTATCATATTAATTGAAAAATATATTTAATTTTTTGAATTATTAAATTCTTATAGTATATATTAAAATATATTGATAATTTTATTTAATATTAATCTATATATCTTATTATTAAAAATTTATTAAAAATCTAGTTAACAGAATTGTGACATTGTCATGATTTAATTTAAATTTCATATTGTTTTTTTGAAAATTCATTTTTTAATTAGGTATACATGAGATCAATATCTCTTTTTTCTCTTTTGAAATATTCTTTAATTTAACTTTAGTATTTCAAAGAAAAAATATATTTTCAATTTTGAATTATATGAATATATATATCATCGTGTATAATATTTGCTTTTAATATCCTCCATGTATTTTGGCTCAAACATTTAATTTTTACATGCAATCCATTGTAAAATACAAGAGGAAAAAATGCTTGATTTCGGACACAATTTCAATTTCAAAAGTCCAAGTTGTTCTAAATAAATTTTGCAAACACTTTAAATTAGTTTCTTAGTTTAAACGATTAAAATCATAGTTACTAACTTACAATAGGGTGGTTTGTGAGAAGAGTGAGTTTTCAATTTCAAAAAGAGCTAAACAAATACTGTAGCATGGATCATCTAGTTGGTTTGTGATTCAACAAGAAAAATAGAGTTGAATTTGTTGGTCTACCACTAAAACATCTTTGGGTTTATTTTTGGAAAAATAATGGTATCCATAGGCAATTAACAGATGGTCAATTTAATTATGTAAAAAAAGAAAAAGATGGTCAATTAATTATTATAGAAAAATCTGATTATAGGGTATTTCAATTAAGTGGTAATTAATTTTCAGTGACAGGTGACAATATTATTACTAATATTAAATTATTAATACCCTTTTCCACAACATTATTTTAATAATTAATACCCATTTTTAGGTTACAAATAACCAAATTAACAAAGAACTAGAAAAATTCAATTTAATTAATAAATTAGTATTTAGCTGCTGCTTCTTCTTCATCAATCATCATCATCTTCGCGCCTGGAATCTTAGGCAACATACAAAATTCATATCTTCTTCATCATCATCAACGCAAACTAGGAGGAATGAGAAAAATGGAGGTTTTGTGATAAGTAGTTTCATGAGGCATTAACATTGTTTATGGTTTGGTTATAGTTTGCTTGCTGATCTCCTCGGAGCTGTTTGATTCAACTAAGAATTGATAGAGAAGCAAAATAGGATTAAGCTCTATGGCTTCGTCCAAGATCGAGCCAGCTTTACTGGAACCGTCGGGATCATTGGTTTTGAGTAGAGCAGACGAGTCAGATCGTCGTTTCGCCAATCTCTGAGGGGTTCGGTGGCGTGTGAATCTCGGAGTTCTTCCTTCTTTGACTTCTTCAATCGATGAATTTCGTAGAGCAGCAGCCAATTCTCGCCGAAGGTAACTTGATGAATTTGTAAATTTCCCTCTTTTTTCTGGGGAGTGACTGATCTGTTCATAAACCCTAATGCTCGTATAAAAAACAAAACAGGATTTGAGATTTACGGTTTGAAAATGAAGCTAAGTGAGGATAATGATTGTTAATGATTCATGGTCCTCAATGTAGTGCAATGTTTTGTCATGTAGATATGCTCTTCTCAGGAGAATACTTTTGATCGATCCACATGTGCTCAAAGATGAAAATAGTTCCCCTAATTTTTTCATTGACAACCCCTTGTCGCAAAATCCGAGTAAGCTTCTGTTTCCTTTGCTCATAGCATATACATTGTCTTTAGACTGGTCTGATATGTTGGTCTTGCTAATTAGAGGTCTTAATCATTGTTCAAACATACAGTCCTATAACCAAAAAGTGAAATTATTAGTTTCCATCTGTGTAAAGCTTATTGGACTAGTTTAAGGCAGTACTGAAATTAGATGTTCAACGTTACTTCTGTAAATGTGAGATGATTGTGCTTCCTTAGTGATGGTTTTGTGTAATCATGTTTAGATCATTTCTACGCAGATAGCACATGGGGTCAATTCTTTCGTAATGCCGAGTTGGAAAAAACACTTGACCAATACTTATCAAGGTTATATCCAGAACACCGGTGTTATTTCCAAGCACCTGGATGCCAAGGAATGCTAAGACGCATTCTATTGTTGTGGTGCCTGAAGCATCCCGAGTATGGGTATAGGCAAGGTAGATGTTTGGCGCCTCCTTTGTTGTTGCTGTAAGCTGCTGTTTCTTTATTTCTGTCGTGCTTTTTGTTGCTTGCTTAATAGACTACAGAAGTGAAGGCAAAAACAAAGAAGAAACTAGACACTAGAGCAATCTACCAATTAGTAAAAAGACTATAGAGCTGGATTTGCTGAAATATGCTAATTCGCTTAACAAATACTTCCTTCTAAGAGGTCAGTTGCTTATATATCATCTGCTTGGTCGCATATCTTTGCAGGAATGCACGAGCTTTTGGCACCCCTCCTTTATGTACTTCATGTTGATATCATGCGTCTTTCTGAAGTGCGTAAAAACTATGAAGATTATTTTACTGACAGATTTGATAGTTTATCTTTCGAGGAAAGAGATATCACTTACACTTTTGATTTTAATAAGTTTATGGATTCCATGGACGATGGGATTGGTTCCCAGGGATATTCAAAGAAAATTAAAAGTCTCAATGAGCTTGATCCTGAAGTCCAGTCCATTGTGATGTTGAGTGACTCTTATGGGGCAGAAAGTGAACTTGGCATTGTCTTGTCTGAAAAATTCATGGAACATGATGCTTACTGTATGTTTGATGCTCTAATGAGTGGGATTCATGGTTGTGTTGCCATGGCTAGCTTTTTTGGTTACTCTCCAGCCAGGGGATCCCACTCTGGGTTAACTCCAGTTCTTGAAGCTTTACATTTTGCTTCAGATCTCTTGGTTGGTTGTTGGGAGATATTTTCAGCAGATAATAGTGCAAGAACGGGTACAACTGATGAGGATAGTAGAAACCACAGCTTTAGGATCGTTGATTGTCCTCGGGGAACCTTAATTTTGGGAATGGCTGTTTCAATGATATTATATTTAAGATCTTCCTTGCTTTCTACTGAAAATGCAACATCTGTCTACAGAGACTATTAAATTTTCCAGAGATTATTGACCTGAATAAGATAATACAGAAGGCCAAGCTGTTACAAGCTTTGGTTTTGGATACTGATGTACGGTCAGCTCTGTCAATAAATGGTGTCTTCGACCAGAGCAGTTCTGTACCTGCAAGAACTAAAAGTTGTCCATCTGCCTCCACATCACGTAGATCTCCTTTGATTATCGCACCTGATAGCTATTGGGAGAAGAAATGGAGAGTTCTACACAAAGCCGAAGAAGAAGAAAGCCAAATTTGTTCGGAGAAACAGAGTCCTCCTACACAGAAGAAAAAGATGTGGTTGAAAGTGAATAAACTTTTCCAAGCAGTGACTGATCTATCACATCATAAGGCAGGAAATGGGAAAAGGGAAGCAAACTCATCTCCAGTGACACGAAGTTTGCTTGAAGATTTGTCTCAACAGCTCAGTCCGGACCCAGAGGAAGCTAATAATTTGATAGATATTGATTGTCCTGTGACTGTGAACAAGGAAGATAACTCTCCTCAAGAAACTGAGGAAGGCATTATGGATTTTCATTCTACAGATGAAGAGAGTATAATAAGTGGAAATGCACCCAGTGAGGAGAATTCATCTTTCTCCTCAGACCCAACGAGTCCTGTCAGAGGTTCAAACTACCTTGAAAACGATTCAGATAGCAGTACTACTGGGTCAAATTTGTTTCCTGATGAAAACGGTAAAAGCATAGATTCACCCAGTGAAGAGAAATCATCTTTCTCCTCAGGTCCAACCACTCCTACCAGAGATTCAGATTACTTTGGAAATGATTCAGATTGCAGTGCTGGTTCAAATTTGTTTCTGGATGAAAACTATAAAGATCCACAAACAAGTGTAAAATCACCTGTTTATATATCTCCCCATCCGAGATATGAGTATCCAGTAACTCAGTCTGATGAAGACGATTCCACAGATAGATCTGTGAGCATTACTAAGGAGCACAAGCTTTTACATGGAATAGTCCAGTGGTTTCGGAAGCTTATACACACTTTTTCCAGTGACGAGACTTCTAACTGAAACGGTTCTGATGCCACAAAAACCAACGATGTTGAAATTAAAAAGAACCAAATCGGTTGTTATCCTGAGTCCCACCCCCAAGCTTCATCTTCTGGCCAAAATGGAGACTCAGATCAGAATCTGATGAAGACTCTGAAGAACCTTGGCCAGTCCATGCTCAAACACATTCAGGTAATTTCGCAGTTCTTGTATTCGTGTGTTTCTACGGTTACCAGCATATTCAAAAAGATAAGTACAAAGACAGTAAAATGGGTTATCGAACTGCTAAAAGTATTTTTCGTATGGTTCTGAAGGTAACAAGTATGGTAGTTTCTTGCCTCCAGTGGTATAGGATTATTGTAACAAAGATATTTAGCCATTTCCATGACAACTCTTTTCGACCTTACAAGCTCAAATGTTCTGATAATTTTAATCTATTTTATTTTCAGCCAATCGAGTTGGTTTTCCAACAAGAACCTGGTTTGGTTCAGGCAGGATTGGTAGGGAACTTAGCTAAAACCAATTTGATTGAAAAGGGACAAGACACAGCAGCACTTAAGGAGCTTCGGAAAATCAGTAATTTGTTGTCAGAGATGTGAGGTTGTGTTCTCTCATTTGTTTTAGTGCTAAATTTCATTGACCGATCCTGAGTTTATATATTCAAGAAAAAACAAATTATATTTCCCGAAATTTGATGAAGAATAAAATAAAGGTATTGTTATAAAAATGTCTACATCATGGGTTCTCTCTAAAGATATTGCACTACTAGTCATAATAAGCTAAACAATTAGCGGAAACTCCTGAAAAAAAAAACTGAGTTCAACTTTTAAATATTTCTGTACATTGATTCACACACGAGAGATGAAACCTAACTTAGAAGCAAACACTCGTTCAAATTCTTTTGTTGAAAAATAATTTTTTTAATATGCAGAGCAAGGTAATTATTGATACATCTAATCTATGTTGTGGAAGCCAGGAAATATTGAAGTTATCAATCCGAAAAACAATCATCTGAATCTCCTTTACTATTTCCCCACCATTGGTTCCCTGCTTCAGGACCAACCACGTTCTCATTCTCATTTGCATCAGCTCGGTTCTCTGCATCGTTTTCTTCCCTACCTTGTCCTTCTTCACATCATATAGAGAAGATTCTATTATGCTATAGCAATGGCTTCTGGATAAGATAAACAGTTATATATATATATCAACATCGTACCAGCAGGGGCAGCATCATCATTTACTGGCCTTGTGGCTGCTGCTTCTGCTGGATCATTATCTGCTCTAACAACATGCCTTTGAGGCCGAGGTGGTGCTGCAGCTCTATGCATGACTCTTGAAAGCCATCGCACAAATATGAGACAAGACATGTACTTGACTTTTAGCATATTCAATATAGATCTGTTGTCAAACTCAAGTAACATTAACCAGATATACTTAAGAGGTAAATCATTGTTGAGAAAATCACCAGAACAGAAAGCCTTTGTCTTGATCCATCTTGGTTGAACAAAAAGACAAGAGCAGCGAGCTTGAATATCAGGAACAAGTCGAGCTGAAATGCGATCTGAAATGTCCTTTCAACGACTTGCCTTTGATGAGCAGGTAGTTGTTGCTGGTGTTGTCGTCTGTCGCCCTCTCTCCCCTAGTCCCCGCCTCATTACTTGGCCCTGAACTAAATAATGTGCAAGTCTATATTGGCAGAGAAAGTAATCATTACGCTGATAGAATCCAAATCCCTCTTCATTCATTCCACACAAACGCCGAACCTTATCTGATTTTAAAATAAAATGTAAATGACCAACATTATATTATTTATTAATTGTTTTATTTTATACTTCAGTTTTTACCCTATAATGTAATCCATATATACATGAACTCGGTTGAAAATATTGAACCAAAGTTATTCGATCTAGACCGATTATCCTATTAGGAGCTAGGAATCTTGTTAGCTCAGACAAGGGCTCCCGATTGCGAATTGTCAACCTCCTCCATACAAATACGCTCCATGCCAACATCCCTAGTTATAATACATCACACCACTTACCAAAATGGTTAACGTAAGCAAACACTTCATAGAATGAGCCCTGATTCAATCAAACAAAATTGAAGATACAGCTTCTTTCTTCATGCACACATAATCAATATGCAACGATCTTGAGACAGTTGACTATAATTCTTCCGACTCCTAACAAATTTAAATACTTCAACCAACACATGCTATGTAATGCTGACTCTTAAAATGCAGACATTGAAACACATATACTCATTAAGACAGATATAGATAAAGCTCGAGGACAAGAACAATGTTACTAAAGTTAATCTGGATCACTATGTTAAGACACCAGATCTCCACTTAGTCTTCTTCTTCCTGTAACAGATGTAATCTCTCCTTTTTCTCTCAAAAGCTCACAACTTTGCAATAAGAACAGAGATTTATGAAACAGAAGTTCTTCCTTTGATTAATACCGAAGTACAGAGGATTATTGTGCTATTAACAAAGAAGGATAACAAGAGATAACAAAGATCAGATCGAAGAGTTCCTTTGCAGAAGCCTCAACGCCATCTAACACGAGTGTTAGCCCCCACTTCTACCCAAAAACAGCCTACCTTCTCTTCTCATGTACTCTCATGTATATAGACAGAGCATAAGCTCCTTAGGTTTGTGCCAGCACAGCACCTTCAACGTCCCTTTCTCTCTCCAGTTTGTCGCTATCCTCTCTGCTTTTTCCCTTGCCTGCTTTCTGCGATTGCAACAACCTTTCCTCTCCAGGTTTGTCTGTTTGTTCCAACTCATCGTCCTTTGTTTCAGCTTTCCATTTAATGAATTGCAGCTTCACCGATGCACCATTTTGCTCTGCCACGTCATTACCCTTGCTCTTTTTCCTGAAATAGACCCTAAGGGGCTTGACACACTAGCCAGAAATCACACCTGCCACATGGAAGCTTGAAAGATATTATTATATCCAGTATGTAAGACTGAATCAAGTTGGAGAATAACGATCGAGTATCGGCGTCAATATGTCCAATGTAATTCAACATATCCTGTTGCCTTCAGGTTCCTGCATTAACTGATGAATTCCCTATGCACACAAGAACAAGATAAACGAAAGAGATAACCTCAAGAGCAAGAGGATCATATCTTGCATCTCAAAGGATAATAGATATGTTCTGCACTACAATACCACCAAAAGTTTTTAGTCCCATATTGGAAAAATGTACATAAGAAATTGTGAGTAAATAAGAGCTGAAGACAGATTAAACACGCTGATCACCGGTAAATATGAGTATTATGAAAGAAAAAAGAACCCCAAGACATATATAGTCCTACAAAAGAGCAGTAATTATTATCAGTAACATAAATAAATATCTTATGGCCTTTCTGAAATGCAATTGTCTGAATTGGGAGTTCCAGCCTGAATCTCTGCATATTTCACAACAGCATAGCAAGGGTTAAGATGTGAGTCCCAAACTTCCAACAAGAAAGATGTAAAAAATCAGGGTACAAGACCTCCAAGAAACATCACACCTGAAAAAATTAACATATCAACAAAACAAAGATTCGTGTTAATGAGCCGTATACATCAAGAGAGACAAACTCTTGGAATCTATGCTAATGGCAGTTTAAACTGAAAAGTGAAAACAAATGCTTTCCATAAGGGGCAGAAAACACATTAGGAGTTACTGAATAACATAGAGCAAAAAGGGTAGACTGACAAAATTCGAACATCCAACTCCCGAATCCTATGTTTCAGAATTGAATACCAGGACAGATGCTCCTTTAGCTGTGGGATTGCTCACAAACACATCAGTGACCAAATTATGAGCTACAGCAATTAGTTATCATGTGATAAAACTAGGAACATAGAAATTACATGAGCAGGAAGGCTTTCAAGAAAAAAATAATGGACAAAAAGGCAGTATCACACAACATGCTATTGCAGGACTTGGTTCATCCTGCAAATGGAAGTCTAAAAAAAGATGTTGGGAAAGAAATTTTTTTTAAAAACGTTGGAAAAATTGAGGAAGAAAAGTTTTATCATATGTTGAAAGCCACTTGATTCAATTTCAAATTTTAATTTCAAAACCTGTAGGGAAAACAAACAATAACATCAAATGAGGACATCTTACCTCTCCACTAGGGAGTTTCTCCTCAGAACACACATGCTACTTCATCTCAGCCATGAACTTCTCATACTCAGAATCTCCAACAGCGGATGGATTCTCTGCTGGTGGCTGTACTGGAGGTTTGGGAGCCCAGGGTACGTTCCCAATGCTCTCTGAATAGCCAACAGTGGGCAGCATAGGAGGATTAGGTGCCCAAGGTGCATTACCAAGACCTTGTGAGTGATCAGGTGTTGAGACAGGAGGATTGTTGGCCCATGGCATGTTACCCATGTTTTGGGAATGATCAGTAGACGAGGCCGGTGCTGGAGGTGGTGGAGGAGGAACAGCATTGTAATAAGACGGATAACTCATATATGGAGGCTGTCCAGCAATAGCCATGACTGAGCTACCATAGACAGTTAGTGGTACAGACGACGTAGCAGCACCACTGTCAGCTTGTACTCCTGGTGGGAAACTTTGCTGGGGTTCACTAGAAGATGGATTTTGAGTAGTGCCAGGTGGAGGTGCTTGTGTCACATGAGGAGGTGGTGGTGGTGGATATTGCATTCCATAAGGAGACATATGTTGACCATAGACAGGATGGTAAGAACCAGGAGGGGGAGGGGGAGGAGCATATGGAGAATAGGAGGGAACAGGAGGACCCCAAGGAACCGGAGCTGTTGAATAGCCTACAGGAGGATTTGGCAGTTGGCTACCAGTTGCATACTGTTGAGAAGGATAGGCATCAGGCGGCTGGTTTGAGGAAGGATAACCTTGAGTTGGTGGTTGAGGGGCTGGAGGTCCCGGGGGTGCAGTAGGCGGTGGCAATTTGCCTGCAATCCTGACAGCGAGTGTTCGGCCTTCGAACCGATAACCATTCATTGCCTGAACAGCAGTATTAGCCATCTGTACATCAGCGTACTTCACAAAACCATAGCTTTTGCTCAGCCCAGTCTCACGGTCCTTGATTACCTTTGCCATCACAATTTCACCAAATGATGAGAAAAGATTAATCAAACCATCGTCCTCAAGCATCGGAGGTAAGAACCCAATGTACAGATTTGTTTCATCATATTCTTTGGAGGGGGGTTTGGTCGGAGTTGACCCTAAGCCAGGATGCGCACTTGCACCATTCCCTGCATTGTTAGCCCATGGAGGATTACTTCCCGGACCAAGAGCCAAGGTAGCACTCTGTTTGAGAGAAGATTCAGGGACAGTTCCTCCTAACTCTGCCAAGAAGTTCTGATATTCATCATCCATTTTCTTCCCAGTAGTACCCTTCACCGGGCAATCAATAGTAGGGTGTCCACCATCACCACAAATCTTGCAAAGAACATCACTCTTAAATGTATTTGTACGAGAAGGACATGCATACTGTCTATGTCCTGGCTCACCACACAGTCTACAGAATTCTTCATCCCTTATTGTTCCATTCAAGGTGGCAAGTTCCCTGAGCTGTTGCCTCTTGTGTTCGTTCAGCACTTCATCAACAGGTTGCAGAAGCTTCTCAACCATACCAGCAGCAGCTTCAAGAGCTTCCTGAGTCTCAGCCTCAACTAAAACATGCAAGTCCTCATTTTCTGAAGGGTCGTATTTCAAATCCTTCTTTTGCTGATGCCTACCTTCTTTTACAGAACCTTTACCCCGAATTACAATTTTAGCACCTGTCTCCCTCTCCATTCTCTTCTGAGTATTACCCCTGGGGCCAATAATCAGACCAATAAAACTGTAACCAGGAAACTCCTTCATCGGAATGAAAAGCTTCTTCTGGAGCTTAGGAGGCCTATAATCTGCCGGAGGTTTAAAAGCCGGATTCTTCTTGATAATCTGAGCTATAATCTCTTGTCTTTCTCTATTCAACCTCTCCCTTGCTCTATATTCTCTAGTGTTAATCCTAATTCCCATGTTATCATACACAGGCTCTGGTGATGGAGACCTCTGTCCTTCCGGTCTATCATCCAAAGGCATACCAGACTGCAACATCCTACTAATCTCAAGTAACCTACTATTCAAAGCTTGAATCTCAGGATCAAACTCAATACCTCCAGTGAAATCCTTGATGAAATCAGGTAACTGAATCGCCGGCTTCGGCTCATCATCTGCCCATCTCGACTTACGCTTCCTAGTCCCCGTACCGGAATCACTACCCCCTTCGGCGCTAGGGTTATTAATCGACTCAGAAGGCTGAGGATCCCACCGACTCCGACGCTTTCTCCGGCTTGTAGTCTCCTCCTCTCCACCAGACTGATCCTTATCGTTACCACTCAGCGTCTTGCTAACACCGTTCTTCAATATCAAAGGGCGTAAGAAATCAGGCTTTGCTACTGAACCATTAGTATGGGAAACAGGAGCAGAAGAACCGTTTAAAGCAATAGAATCCGAATTCTGAGGATTCAGATGATCCGATGCGAGAGGAGCAGTGTCTCCGTTGGAGGAATCTAGGCAATCGGAGGACGGATGAGGTTGATCTAGAGTATGCGAATTAGGATTGGAATTGTTCAATCCAATGGACTCCATAGCGAAAACTCAAGAATTAGGGTCTCAGATCTAGGAGAAACAATGTAGCGTATATGAGAGATTATCGAAGGTTAAAAGTACAAGCCGGAGGAAGAGATTATCCAAAGATAGATCTGTGAGCATTACTAAGGAGCACAAGCTTTTAAATGGAATAGTCCAGTGGTTTCGGAAGCTTAAACGCACTTTTTCCAGTGACGAGACTTCTGATAGAAACGGTTCTGATGCCACAAGAACCAAATCGGTTGTTATCCTGAGTCCCACCCCCAAGCTTCATCTTCTGACCAAAATGGAAATTTCGCAGTTCTTGTATTCATCGTGTGTTTCTACGGTTACCAGCATATTCAAAAAGATAAGTACAAAGATAGTGAAATGGGTTATCGAACTGGTAAAAGTATTTTTCGTATGGTTCTGAAGGTAGTTTTCTGTTATAAAAATGTCTACATCATGGGTTCTCTCTAAAGACATTGCTCTACTAGAGGCATAATAAGCTAAACAATTAGAGGAAACTCATGGAAAAAAACTCAGTTCAACTTTTAAATATTTCTGTACATTGATTCACACACGAGAGTTGAAACCTAACTTAGAAGCAAACACTCGTTCAAATTCTTGTGTTGAAAAATATTTTTTTACTATGCAGAGTAAGGTAATTATTGATACATCTAATCTATGTTGTGGAAGCCAGGAAATATTGAAGTTATCAATCCGAAAACAATCATCTTAATCTCCTTTACTATTCCCCACCATTGGTTCCCTGCTTCAAGACCAACCACGTTCTCATTCTCATTTGCATCAGCTCGGTTCTCTGCATCGTTTTCTTCCCTACCTTGTCCTTCTTCACATCATATAGAGAAGATTCTATTATGCTATAGCAATGGCTTCCGGATAAGATAAACAGTAGTTATATATGACAACATCGTACCAGCAGGGGCAGCATCATCATTTACTGGCCTTGCGGCTGCTGCTGCTGCTGGATCATTATCTGCTCTAACAACATGCCTTTGAGGCCGAGGTGGTGCTGCAGCTCTATGCATGACTCTTGAAAGTCATCTCACAAATGGTTGAAAAACTCTGGCTTTGGTGTCTGTCAAATATGAGACAGTCATGTACTTGACTTTTAATTTATTCAACGACATAGATCTGTTGTCAAACTCAAGTGAAATTAACCAGATATATTTACAGGTAAATCATTATTGAGAAAATCACCAGAACAGTAAGCCATTGTCTTGATCCATCTTGGTTGAACAAAAAGACAAGAGCAACGAGCTTGAATATCAGGAACAAGTCGAGCACACAAATGCCGAACCTAAACCCTTAGCAAGTCGAGCATGCCCAACTCATTCTACCTATAACTTCCTTCAACCTGTTAGCTCTCAGGTAAATTACTCATTGATTGTTTGGAATTGGTCTGCTGCTCCAATGAATTGCTATTTCGATGGTTGGTGGTTTGTACGAGAATGGTCCAAGTGCACGAAGATGGTCGTCGTGAAGACCTGGTGGCCACCATTAATGGAATGCTAATAACAAATCTGGGTAACTGTGATTTTTGAATACTGTATGAAACTCAACTGTGAAGAAACACTAAAAGTTTGCGTTAGTCAAAAAATCGAATTTTTAAGGAGGTTTCTACAATCTTGATTTCATCAGATGTTAAACTCGTGATGCTCTCTTGATATTATCTACATTATCTACTAAATTACAATTTCAAATTCTCTCAAGAATTTTTCATTTACTGCTATTGTGTCTTTAATCGTCTGATACATGTTTAAGTATAGAAGGAAGATTGATTTTTTAACTTTTGTTTATTTATGTCACTTGCAGTTTCTTTATGTTATCTACAAACTCAAGTTTGAAATTTTCATTGTCAGCTAATCATGAGAACTAATTCTTTTGTTTTAAACAATTAGCCCACTTGAAGATTTGTCAACTGATAAGAGACCTCAGGAAGTCGTCGTTATGTACTAACAGAAAGAAACTCTTCGAATATCCCAACTTGCCCTTTTGACTTGAGATTTGTTATATAGTATTTGATTTCAAGAGATAGTGTTTCACCATCATCCAACATGGCTATAGTATAATCTTTAGTGTCAAAGTATTGGAGAAAGAAACAAGCTTTGCTTAAGCATTGCAGAAGAGGCTTGTATTGAATTTTCTATGAGAAACTGCTGATCAGGAGGTTTTGTTACTAATGGCGCATTACAACTTTCTTCGGTTGATTTTATTCACAAGCTATTTCACTCTTCATGTTCTTCTTGTTCGTGCTCAAGACCAATCAGGTACACAAATTCTTGCAATTGTATAAATATGGCTGTGTTTTTATAAGGCTTTAATCTCCGTGTGTTTTTTCTTATTACAGGTTTTGTCAGTATAGATTGCGGTATACCAAAGGATTCAAGCTATAATGACGATAAAACGGATATAAAGTACATTTCAGATGCTGCATTTGTCGAGTCCGGGACAATCCATAGCATAGATACTGAGTTTCAGACAAGTTCTCTTGAGAAGCAGTTCCAAAACGTTAGGAGCTTCCCTGAAGGCAAGAGAAACTGTTATGATGTGCAGCCTCCGCGGGGAAAAGGATTTAAGTATCTGATCAGAACACGTTTCATGTACGGTAACTATGATAATCTAGGAAAAGCACCCGAGTTCGATCTTTATCTTGGGGTCAATCTATGGGATTCTGTTACAATAGATAATGCAACTATGATTGTTACCAAAGAGATCATCCACACTCTCCGGTCAGACCATGTTCATGTGTGTCTTGTTGATACAGAAAAAGGCACTCCATTCTTGTCTGTGTTAGAACTCAGGCTCTTGAAGAGCGATACTTACGAGAATCCTTATGATTCTCTTATGCTGTATCGAAGATGGGATCTCGGGGCACTCGGAGATCTTCCTATCAGGTTAGATTGACTCTTGTTATATTAATTTCATATAATATGCCATCTCTTGGTTTGCTTATGTTGAAGATTATGTTTTCTCAGGTACAAAGATGATGTGTATGACCGAATATGGATGCCTCTAAGGTTCTCAACTCATAGAGTTTTCAGTACAAACCTCACAATAGATTCGAATATTAACAACGGATTCCAGCCTGCTCGTGTCGTCATGAACACTGCTACGACAAATTTGAACGCAAGCATAGACATAATTCTCATATGGGAACCACCTGTCCCGCAATGGAAGTTCTATATGTACATGCATTTTGCTGAAGTTCAAGAGATCCCAAGCAACGAGACGAGAGAATTTGCGGTGTTTTGGAATGAAAAAACTAAACTGTTTGATAACTTTAGCCCTCGCTTCTTGTATACAGAAACACTTTACACTCAAAATCCTGTCACCGGACCTAGACACGAGTTTCTTTTCCAAAGAACTGCTAAATCTACTCTTCCACCCATCATTAATGCCATTGAGACGTATCGTGTCAACGAGTTTCTTCAGTCACCTACTGATCAACAAGATGGTATATATGGTTTCATTTTCAGAAACAGAATCTCTTAGTTAGCACTTATCCATGTTTGGTTTGAATTCTAGTTGATGCAATTATGAGAATCAAGTCCAAGTATGGAGTGAAGAAGAGCTGGCTTGGAGACCCTTGTGCTCCAGTAAAATACCCTTGGAAGGATATTAACTGCAGCTATATCGATAATGAGTCACCAAAAATAGTTTCTGTGTAAGCGTTTCTTCAAATGCCTGTATATGTTTTTGCTCTGTATGTCCTGTTCTCACAAGAGTTGTTTGATCTTCAGGAATTTATCCTCAAGTGGCTTGACTGGAGAGATTGATCCAGCGTTCTCCAACCTAACATTGATAAATATACTGTCTGTATTCTAGATTTGATCTGAATCTTTAGTACATAGAGTTGTGAAATCCTTAAAATAACAGAAACCAAAATTTCATTACAGGGACTTATCAAACAACAGTTTAATAGGAAAAGTACCTGATTTCCTCGGAAATCTACATAACTTGACGGAGTTGTAAGTCTTACTAACTGTAATTGTAGATTACATAGACAATGAGATCTATAACTTGAAGAATTTATGATTTCACATATATGTCTGCAGAAACTTGGAAGGAAACAAGTTGACCGGTGTTGTTCCTGTTAAACTACTGGAGAGATCAAACAATAAATTGCTTACGCTGAGGTTGGTTCAGTTTTTTCGGCTTTTCAACGCAATGCAGATGCTCGATCTGTATCTGTTGAACCAATTCTATAAGTTTAGGCCCTATTGATTTCAGTTTTTCATAATGTCTTCTGCATTTTGATCATAAGAGTTGGCGGGAATCCGGACCTCTGTGTGTCTGCTTCATGTCAAATTCAAAATGAGAAGACAAAAAAGAGTGTATACATCATTCCATCAGTAGCATCTGTCGTGGGAGTGCTTGGTCTTGTGATAGCAATAGCTTTGTTCTTGCAGTACAAGAAGAGACACCGTAAAAACATCAAGAAACTATCCTAAATTGCATCTTCTTTGATTCCTAAGTTTACTTGTAAGAAAACTTCTCATGAGATCTTTACAGGTGGTTCTGGTGGTGTTAGGACTGGGCCATTGGACACAACAAAGCGATACTACAAATACTCAGAAGTTGTGAAAGTTACAAACAACTTTGAGAGTGTTCTTGGACAAGGAGGTTTCGGAAAAGTATACCATGGTGTCTTAAATGATGACCTAGTCGCTGTCAAGATTCTGTCTGAATCATCGGCTCAAGGTTACAAAGAGTTCAGAGCAGAGGTAAGTTTCTTAAATACTTTTAAAGGTTTTGTGTTTATAAAATGAGTTATGGAGTAATTGGGAATATGCATCCACTTGTTTATCATCAGGTCGAACTTCTCCTGAGAGTTCATCACAAGAACCTAACCGCTCTTATAGGATACTGCAATGAAGGCAAGAAGATGGCACTAATCTATGAGTTTATGGCTAATGGAACCTTGGGAGATTACTTGTCAGGTCAGTCTCTCTTCTACTTAGTTTTGATCACTGATCTTTGGCTGCTGTGGCCAGAGGAAACTAAACGTACCTTTTGGTTCCTTTCTTAATCAAGGGAAAAAATCTGATGTCTTGAGCTGGGAGGAGAGGTTACAAATATCACTAGACGCAGCACAAGGTTTGCATTGAAAACACATACCAGACTAAACAAATGAGAAAATCAAATCAAGTGAAGTTAATCACAATGTTTGTCTAAAACTCAGGGCTTGAGTATCTTCACAATGGCTGCAAGCCTCCCATTGTACAAAGAGATGTGAAGCCATCTAATATTCTAATCAACGAAAAGCTCCAGGCCAAGATTGCAGACTTTGGTCTATCTAGAAGTGTCGCACTGGACGGTAATAACCAGGATACAACCGCTGTTGCTGGAACTATCGGTTATCTCGATCCCGAGTAAGTAAAAAGCTTCTTCCAGTGTGTTTTGGTATTAGCTGTTACGGTTTCTGAGGCATTGTTTTACAAAATGAAGGTACCATTTGACGCAAAAATTAAGCGAGAAGAGTGATGTTTACAGCTTCGGGGTGGTTCTTTTAGAGGTTGTCACGGGCCAACCAGTGATTGCACGTTCAAGAACAACAGCAGAGAACATACACATAACTGATCGGGTCGAGTTGCTGCTGTCGAGAGGAGATATCAGAGGCATTATGGATCCAAAGCTAAGAGAGAGGTTTGATACTGGTTCCGCATGGAAGATCACTGAAGTAGCAATGGCTTGTGCATCTTCTAGTTCCAAGAATAGACCAACGATGAGTCAGGTAGTGGCTGAGCTGAAGGAGAGTGTAAGCAGAGCAAGAGCCGGTGGTGGTTCCGGCGCTAGTAGTGTTACGGGGCCAGCTATGACAAACTTTGATTCGGGAATGTTTCCTCAAGCAAGGTAAATGATTGTTGAATTCATCTGTTTCTTATTTCCAGAAACTGGGAAGTTCTGTGTGGTGTGGATTGTAATGATGAAGAAGAACAACAAAGTTGCGTTGTGTTTGCTGTGTAAGATAAATGAAGTGTACAAGAAGTATTTTGGCAATGGATGATACACATATATTATATATCTTCCTTGACTAGCCATGTCTTTCAATATTCAGTAATCGACAAGGATAACATCTGTAACAGACTCATTTATAACAAATCAGAAATAAAAAATCTCCAACCACACCTGATTCAGTTTTTTCAAAGCATGTGCCTGATACATACCATTCTAAACCACATAAACAAAGACCTAGTAGTCAAGTAACTTTGCAAAAAACTAACAAGTTAAAGGATTGTTTACCTGATTGGTCTCTTTACCGCAAACAAGAACGAAAAGAACAACAAAGCTTTTAAATGAAACTAAAGTTGACGAGGACCATCAGTCACGATTCCAGCCTCATGGTGAAGCACCTTCTCGTAAATTAAATACTAAATTTGCTGTAACTTGTAATTAAAATATATAAACTTGTGATTTTTATGAGAGTTTCTATTAATATCATGTCATTGACTTCTTGTTGGTTTTGTCACTTGACAGAAACGTCCCTATAAGGTGATTTCGAAAAGATAACAATGCCAAAAAAAAAGCGTAGGTAGGCAAATCCTAAAAGTAGTTATGCTGTCTTCCATTGACAAAAAAAAGTCACAGCCTGATAACATAGACAAGTCAAGCTAATAACATTAAAAGTGGCATCACATCCCAGAAGCCAAACTTGAACCCCATTCTTAAGAAGAACAAGCTTGAATTTTCTTGAAAAGTTTTCCAAAAAGAAGCAATCAAAAATATTTTGTATAATCTAATTAAATTAATTAAGATTTTATGTAAATGTCTAGAACATTAATTGTCATAGATTAAACCAATTCTTATTCCCTAAAACAGTTTTTTCACCATTTGCGGATGCTATGTTGAAAGTTCTTAGATTGCTTTGTTGCTTACAAAAGGGGATCAAACCCATTTTATATACACAATCACTTCTATGAAATTGATCATTTAGATCATTCCACATTTCTCCACATATTTTATAACTCTCCAAAACATTTAAAGAAATTGTTAACGCAGTTATAAAATTTTTGGAAAGATATCTAAAATGAGAGATATCAGAAATTTAGCTAAGTGTTAGATGACAGACCACTCCAATCCGATCCGTTAAAGCATTTTCAAACCGACCATCACAACGTGCTTCTTGGAAGACCTTAATTTTATTAATTTGATTTTCACTGACTTATTATTAGTATTCAAACAGAGTAGTTTAAACAAATCGTTAAAGTCTTTTGAGTTGTATTTTACTATTTTTTCAAGACACATGATAAAAAGTTATTACGTCCCAAATTCATTTTCTATTTCAATTCATCAACATTATGTACAAAGTATTAATTTGGCATCTTTTATAGGACGAATCGGTCATAAAATTGCATCCCAAAACAACCCATTAAAACCCCAAAATTCATGCTGTATTTCCTGAATTCCACCGATTTAGGGTTCGTTTTCGATTTATCACCGCTCCACGACTTACCATATTGCTTCACGGAAGCAAAATCTGTCGGATTCTGCTGAGCCAATCCATTTTCAATCGATTTCGATCATGTATCCATTAGTTAGGACCCCAACAGCTCAAGTACTATTATATCTCTGTATCAGTTTCATAAAACGAATAGACTCTAAATTGGCCAAACCAGTGCGACTTCGATATCTTCCAATTTACGAACTCAAATAGTACGATCTATATCTTGTTAGAAATATATTTCTGCTAACGGAGCAGAAAGTTATAATCAAAACAAGATTTCGGAAAAAAACAAAATACAAAGATGAATCAATTCTGCCGAAACTTGTAATCTCAATATCTTTAGATATACATACCTAAATGGTACGTTATATATCTCGTTAGAAAGATATTTCCAATATCTACTTATAGATACAAAAATCGCTCAGTTCCGTTGATGGACCAAAGAGTTATGAGCGAAACGATATTTCTAGAAAAACAAAATTAATAAGAAAAAAAAATTAAATAATCCAAACTCACGGCAAACCGCGATTCCTTGAAAAAATTATTCTCCGCTCGGTACCTGCGGTAAATAAAATATAATCTTCCAGGATAGGACGGACGTACGTCATCGATCAGCGGTAGTGTCAAAATCCGGTGCCTTGTCAAATGCAAACAACGGTTTGAATCACACACGAGAAAATAAAACTATGCAGAAATTTTTTGAAAAACTGATTCTCAAAACTGAGGCAAGACCTCTGAATTTATAAATAACACATGGTACAAGTGAACCATCGTTACTATTGGATATAAACCGAGCAGTCGCATATATTCGTTTTGGGATGTTTGATCAAGACAATCACGTCTATTCACTCATGATATTGCCATTCATATCTTATAATTCCAACAAGTACATAACCGTCCTCACAGACTCCTCAGCTTGCTTCGCCTTGTCATCATCATCCTTAACGGAGGCAACGGTGGACGAAGAGAACCTGTTAGCCTGAGAAGCGGATCTCACGTTGTTCCTGATACGTTGATACACAGATCGGATCAAGTAGTTCCACCGGCACATGCCTAATTGGTCCTTAGACGCTTCCACGGCTCCGATGCTTGCCGCCACTAACCATGCTTTGCTCGTTGAACTCATCTTTTTTTGCTTCTTTAAGTTTTGTAAATAGTGAATTGTGTGTTGTGAAATTTAAATATGAAGAAGATGAGAATGGAGGAGTTTGTTATATATATATATATATATATATATATATATATATATAATAAGAGAATAAGTTGCATTGTGCTGCTGTTTAGAATCAAAACCAGATGCTTTCTCCCTCTGGTTTTCTCCAAAGTCTCTGTCTTTTACTTACGGCAAGTGCGGGCGTGCGGCTATGCGCACCTGGTTTTGAAAAAACAAAATCAATATATAATACTCGAAATGATCATCTTATGGTAAGTTGATTTTGATAAATGTTTTTCTTACAAGTAATCTAATCATTGGGTTAACTAAGTAAACTAGTTATTTTTTGTGGGCTTTAGATAATTTGGGCTCTTGTCTTTATTGAAATCTATGTGTACTTAAAATTTTATAAGGTTGGTTATCAAATTATCGATGACAAAATTCATCATTTGTTGTTTATGGGCTACTCCAATTCAAATTTGCTTTGGATTGTGCATGAATTCATGCTGGAAATCAGTATAGCTTCTAATAGCAGGCCAATTGTTTGGACAATCATTTGCTTTGATAATATCCAATTGAGATTAGCACAGTATCAACCTCTACAAGTATAGGCTTCTGCACTCTCAATGTCCCATTTCCCAACAAACAATTGTTGCATCCCATTCTGATACAAAATACCTGAAACAAGCTCTTCTTCTATGGAGTACAACCGAGCCTTCATCATTTCTAATCACCAAGGCCACACCAACCAACTCTTTCCCAGCAAAATTACATTTGATTAAGCCTAGCATCGGTCTCTGCCATGAACTCTAGTTATTAAGTCAACTCTGATTCACTTGTTCACCATTCTCTCGAGCTAAAAACCATTGTTGAGAATCTTCAAACGCCTTTCTCGCTACCTCATCAACACGTTATTTAGGTTCTTCAAAGTGAAGCCTCTTCCTATTTTTCTATTTGTATACACATCAACCATGGGAACACTCTACGTACTTCTTGGGGAACCAGCATATTGATAAGCCGTCATCATCAAATGAAAAAGATTATGATGCATAGAAACAGGACTGAAACCATTAAAATGTAAGCAATGAACCTCCATTTCTTCTCTTATATATTCATGACTATTTGTCTTGATTTCTCTTGTTCACCTATTAATATGATATTGTGCTGTTCGCAAATTATCGCCCAAGTCTATGATAATTCCACAACAAACCAGTTTTGAGCTGCGCATGAGGAAAGCTCTGTGTGGAAAATACAGTTCTTGATCACACACGGGCAAGTTCTTCATCGCAACTTTGCAAACAAAGGCTTCAACATAATAACTGCAATAAACTCTAGATGCAATAAGAATGCAACCTATCTTTTCTACTAACCTCCAAGAAAGCAATTAACAAGATTGGAGAAAACAAACATAACATGCATAAATGCTCGTATTGAGTTTAGAAAGATTGTTATAATGGTTAAACTCGAGCATCACCATAAACTCAGGCTAAAAAGTGGAAGAAGCCCACAAGCTAATTATATTAAGTCAATTACAAAATGTATAAAGTCAACAAGGCATTCAGTCAGCCAAAGATCATATAACTTTATGATTTGCAACCATATGTACAACTGCTTCAATTTCAGTCACCATCTGTTTATCCAAGCATGTCCTGTATATGCAAGGCGAACATACTTCATTGGTACTTCAGATCTATAATCATGAGAGCAAACTTCTTTATGATAAGATACGATGTTATTACCTGCCCTCGTGCTGGAAAGGTATCGATCACTCTTCGCCATCTTCAGGTTTAAAAGAGTAAACTGGATGTGGATAACATGCTAGCTTGACTTCCAGCATCTCATTCCCCGGGACTTTCAACTCCATGGTAGCTTCTACCTCTTGTGTAGATGATGAATCATCTTAAAATTTCCATAGATATAAACAAACATATCACAACAGATATCAGCAAATAGCCATATAACATGTAGAGTAAGCAACAACTGAATCATATCTTTCGAGAAAACGAGACACAGGACATCAAAACAAATCAGTTCAATTAGATTATACGTTCATGTTGATATAAGAATTCTAAAATACAAACATAAACTGTTCACAATTTCACTTCCCTAAGTAAACCCCTTCACAACCTAAACGTATTCACCCCATAAATCTCACTTTTAAGAGTCCAAGTTTCTGGAATTTACCCAAAGTGATTGAAAAAAATCCTAACTTTTCTCAGAAATTGGTTTTCTAGACTTTCTTAACACACAAAACCCAAAAACGAGTGAGAAACATGATCTAGCTAGGACGATTAGATCATATCCCCAAAGGAAGCCAATTTCACGAATTTTATATACAATTTAGGGAAAATGAAATTGGAAAATCAGAGCAATACCTGGAGGAGGAATGAAGAAAGATGAACAAGGCCAACCAAAATGAGACGAAAGAGAAAGAGACTCTTCCTCCGTCAACGGATTAGTCACCTTATCGACCAAATTCGCAATCTTTGTAGCCGTAATCTGATGTGGTGGTACCCAGAAGGAGGAGCCAGGTGCGAAAGGAAGCCAATCTGGAGTCGAATTATGAACGATGATCCTTCGAACGAATTCGTTAAGCTTCTTGAGAATCGCAGCTTCTGTTTCGGTTTTAGAATCGATGTCAATCTCGATGAGTTGTGGTATTGATGAAAAGCGGCGGCTGAAACAGACGATGTTTGGTGGCGCCGTCTTCGTAATCGCCGGCTCGTTGAAACGACGGAGGAAGAATCTTCCGTTGGAGATTAGGGTTTTTGAGAGCAATCGAGACATTTTTAGAGAGAGAGAGTCAAAAAAGAGAAAGATGGATACTTTTTTTTTTAACATTTATAAACGATGACAGAGTAAAGGCGGTTTCACGTTGTGAAACTGAAACGGGTACAAAATGGATCCGAATCCGTGAGATCCGATCCAATTATAGAATAAAAATAGAAAAACAAATAACCTATAAAAAATGTTAATTTTATTGTAAAAAAAAAAGAATTATTATTTACAAGAGTGAAAAAAAGTAAAGAACAAATGAATTGCGAAAACTTGAAATAACTTAATACATGAAATTAGTACCATAGAATTGAACCATCTTTGAAGGAGAAAGCGAAAGTTTGGTGAATCTTGGTATCAGAGGGAGCTCATTATGTTTCGAATTACTTTATCGATTGTATGAATTAGGTAATTAGGAGGTAGTGATACATGTTGATGTCGTCTCGTATTGTATTTATTCAAAACATGATAAATCGTTGTTTGGAAAGCTAACATGAGGAGGATGAAAGTAAGAGTATCCAAAGTATGAGTGGTAAGGCAGGAGAGTGTAGCGGAGCAGTCTTGATCAGCCGAAATCTCAAATAAGTCTTCCTTAATATCCAACAATATCGTATACGTGTAAAGACATATTAAAAAAAGATGACTTCGAGTAGCATCAAGTTCACCACAAAATAATAAGGTTGAAAATCAAATAATTGAAGAAAACAATATAATTTTTTTTAACAAAAGCAAACCTAGGTTTTAAAATATAGATGATTTAAAATATAGAGGTTTGGTGCTAGTACATAAGTAATCACCTCTTCTCATACGGATCAGACTGTCAGCAATATATATCTTTAGCAATACAGAAAGTAGGCCTGGGCCATCGGAACCAACGGTTCGGTTCGGATCGGTTTAATCGGTTATCGGTTTTTTAAAATTTCAAATTGTTAACCGAATTAAACCAAGTAATTGAATCGGTTCGGTCTGTTCGGAGATTTATTAATCGGTTCGGTTATCTAATTAATCAAATTAATCGAATTAAAACCGAAAATCCAATTATAATTGGTTTAATCGGTTTTGTCCGGTTAACCGATTAAACCAACACATAAAAACCTGCATCAAACGATTTTCTCATTTTCAAACGGGCATAACTTAGGCATTATGTTCTGATTTTGATACAAACCTAAAGCAACCTGCATAAAAACTTGAAGGAAACCATTTAAAAACCAAAACATTAAAACCTTAAACAATTTTGCATAAAAACCTGAATCATACCATCTAAATAACCTGAAGCAACCTGCATAACTTAAACATCATAAGAACATAATGTTCAAACTAAAGAAAACTAACGAACATAATGTTTAAACCTGAACATAATAACAGAAACATTCTAAGCAACACAAATTACACAATGTTCAAACTAAAGGAAACATAATAGCCAAATTGAGTTCAAGGCAAATCAAAGTTTAATGTTGGAACTTTACACTTCAAATCAAAGTTCAAAGTTTAAAGTTTAAAGTTCCAACATTTACAAAAGAACAAAGAAGGTTAAAAATTTACTTCTTCAATGTTGTGCCTTCAAGACTCATCAATTTTCGAATATCTACAAAAGAACAAAAAGATTAGACAAACTTCTTATTTCCTCAATGTTGTGCTTGAGAATCATCATTTTTCCTTGGATCTACAAAAGAACAAGGATGGTTAGAATGTCAGATAAGTTTAATAGCATTAATATCAAAATAAGAACAGAAAGTTATAATTACCAAGAGATTCAAGAAACTCTACTTCTTCCACCATTTGCAGGAATGTTAGAACTTGAGCAGCAATTTGAATAGAGGACCGCAACCATTGCTGTGTGCAAATCAGTGCCTCAATCATGTAAGGAGTTAAAGAACTCCTATAAGGATCCAAAATTCTACCACTAGTGCTGAAAGCAGATTCTGAGGCAACAGAAGTTACTTGAATAGCTAAGACATCTTTAGCTATCTCAAACAAGATTGGAAACTTGGGACTATTACACCTCCACCAAGACAAAACATCATAATCCATTCCCAAAGGGTTAGGTAACCTTATCTCAAGGAAGATACATATCAGCCAAGAAGAACTTCTTCATGTTCTTTCACCCGCCATCCGAGTGTATGCGCCATCCTCTCATAATCATCTTCATCATCATTAAACAAATTGATCATCGGAGATGGTGCTCTAATCACCATTACCACTTCGTTCACCATTCTCAAGTCTGCTATTAAATTCTTAAATTATACTCTTGATACAACTTTTCATTACATTTGAACAATTCGCAGAGTGTATACTCAACACTATCCTTGCCATAGAGCTTTTCAAAGCATAGTGTAGCAAAATGCATCTTATTGCATCGATTAAACACACTTGATATGATCACAAGAGGATTCATGTTTTGCAATCCATCCCAATACTTATCGAATTTATCCCTCATAGTAGTAGCTTGATCTCTGATTTCCCTATTGGAATTATAACTCCTGGAGATGAGATTCCTTTCAATAGTCACAATCTCATTGTAGCAGTGTGTAGAAGTTACAGTTTTTGAAGCTGAGAAAGCCACAGTAGAATTGAAGAAGATTTTCAGAAACTTCACCAAAATTTCTACTTCATCCCAATCAGCAGGCAATGGTGGTCCTATACGCTTCTTCCCTATCTCCTCTTCTTCAAGAAAATAGTCACAATACAACTTGTCCTCAACAACCATCTTCTCAAATGCACCACGCAATTTCAGAGCTGATTACATTAGATAGGTTGAATTCCACCTAGTTACACAATCCAATGCTAAGCTCCCTCTACAAACTTTTCCTGTCTCACACCTCATTTCAAAGGACCTTAGTCTTCTAAAAGATGATCTAACATACTTCACTGCATTCCGAATAGCTACAATACTATCATTTGTCTCTGCCAAACCATCTCTCACCACCAGATTAAGTATGTGTGCACAGCAACGCATATGTAAATATGCACCTCCTTGAACTAATGCATCTGGTCTCGCCATGCCAAACTCCTCAGTGAAAAGTCTCAGTGCCTTATCATTATTCCTAGCATTATCCACTGTAATCGTGAAGACCTTCCCAATTCCCCATTCTGCTAAACAATCACTTAGATGCCTAGCAATTGTTTCAGCTTTATGATCAGTTATAGGCTTAAAACTGATGATTTTCTTCTGCAGTCTCTAATGATCATCAATCCAGTGGGCAGTGACAACCATATAATTATATGATGTTGTTGGAGCTATCCATATATCGGTTGTGAGAGATACCCGCTGCTTATCTACACTAAATACATTTTTTAGTGTAAATTTCTCAGCCAAATACATGCTAGCAATATCCCTACCAACTGTTCTTCTAGAGAATGTCTTGTAGGAAGGCACCATCAGACTCAACAAACGAAAACGGCAACTCATTAATCACCACTAACTCATTCACTGCTTTCCTAAAAACTACTGGATCATACTGAATTACTGCCTTCATCTTACCACTAGAATCAGGAGCTAACCCCATTTGCTTATCACTGTCTCCAAAATCTTTGAACATCTTGCATCTCTTGTTGTGGCTAATCATGGGACTAGTTCCTACTGTTTTCGAATTGCATCCTAATTCTAAACCACAGTACTTGCACATACTGATATCAACATCATCAACTAAACGAGTAAAGTGTTCCCATACCGGAGCCCGAGGTACCACCTTTCTTTTTGCTCTCGGTGGTTTAGGGTTTGGTGTTTGATTTTGATTAGCTTCTTCGTCCTCTCCATCATTCACCATCTACAGAAACAGAAACATTAAAGATGGAATATAAGAAATCATTTAACGGGTAGAGTTAGAATAAATCATATGATGTTAACTAACAAAAAACTTGATTTGATCCTTGATATACTAACAGGAAAATGTGTGAAAGGTTGATACATTATGTTAACTTAACATGGAACACATAAGAGAAGGTTAAAGAGATCAGTTTTAGGATTATATTGTCATCTACAAATAGGATTTTTATGACTAACCTCAATACTCAGACCAACATAGTAATTGAAACTCACAAGTAGGTTTCCTTTTGTTTAAACTTAAATTGATTGACAAACATAACCCAGAAAAAAAAAAAAGTAGAATGAGAAGAAGAATATAAACAGCACAACTAAATAAATAAATAAATAACTGGGCGTAGCTCATAATGCTCTTAAAGAGAGCATAACAAATCATCACAAGCCCAACAACTAAGACAAAGACAGTCACCTGATTAAAGAAATTGAAGTAAATCCCTATGAGATAAAACAAACCAGAAGAAAAAATTACAGATGAACTCACGGGAATGACCAAAAATAATCATCTTTTCCATTCGATTTTCCCACTAATTGAAAAGCTAGTTATGAAAAAAAAAAAAAAAAACCTTTATCATCTATTATCAAATCATCACATTAGCAGACACATAAAAACTCATGCTTAGATGTGGTTAATCACTCTATGTTAAGAATCCGATGCAGCTAACATTCATCCTCAAACCATAAAAGCAAGCAAAGCCAATTCTCTAACTCATAAAATTGCAGTGAAAATGAGCATCCGTGAGAACAAAATAAACCTTTCAATCAATTAAATTCATTAAATTAAAGCAATCGATTAAACACACATAAAAATGATTAAAGCAATCTATTAAACTCATTAAATTGAAGAAATCGATTACATAAATTGTTTTAAAAAATCAATTTAGGGTTTAAAGTTTAAAAAATTAATTTGGGGATCTGGGATTAGAATCAATTAAACAGATTCAAGAAGAGACAAATATTAAAGAAATAGATTAAAGTATTAAACAAATCGATTAAAGAAAGCGATTAAAGAAAACGAATTAGGGTTTGAAATCGCTCAAGGTTTGAAGAGGAGACAAAGAAATCAATTAACGGATTAAGAGACTCAATAGGATACCTTTGTGTTTTGTTCGTCGCCGTCGGAATCAGAGAATTCAGAATCGTCGCCGAATCAGAGAATTCAGGATACCTTTGAGTGGTTCTGTTTTTTTTTTTTGCTTTTGCGAAGAAGATGAAATGTGAAAATGAGATTGTTAGTATTAGGTTAGTATTAGGGAGCATTATCTCGGTTTGGCTCGGGTAGATCTGTTATCGGCGATAAACCGAAACTAACTGAAATCCAAATTTAATTATCATAAGCACCGATCAGTAGAATTTCCCTTAACCGGTCAATTCCAAAATTTTTAAAGCGGTTCGGCCCGGTTCGTCCAAACCGGTTCGGAATTTCTGCCCAGTGCTAATAAAAAGGTAAGACGCAAATTTAACAGTTTTGGTGATAAGACATTATCTATACGGTTTTATAGTCAAGACTTTTTTTTTGTCAACAATTTACATTAAATTAAAATGGCTTGAAAATCTAAACCGAAGAAAACGAGTTTATTTAGCTTACATCATGATATAATACTCTAGTATTTACCGCTAAGTTATATGTTTGAAAATTTGAAAAACGAGGTACAAAAGACACCAAGAAGATTGAAAAACATAATTTGAGATTCGTGTAGTCTTCTAATACATTTCAAATGCTGGCTAGTCCGTTGGGGTATTCACCATTCGAGACTAACATTTAGATTTAAAACAAAACAAAATGTGTGGCATAAAGCTAAGAGAAATTTTGTGGCCCAATTGTTTTTCCTAATATTTTAATTAAAGCTATATAAACTTTTACAGTAGTATTGAATTATTTTTATATTACTTTTATGATTATGGGAGTTCAAAATTTGATCATAATATATGTCCTAAAGCACATGTTCTACTTACTCTTAGCAAGGGCCGAGCATGGTTAGATGAAAATCGGAGTTGTGAATGGAAGATGAGGCTGATGATTCTTGATTTGGGTTGTCCCCAATCTTTTGTAAGATGCGTAGGCATAACCGGCCCTTGGACCAAGGACATGGAAAGTTGAAAACCCATTATCCATGCCTAAGGACGCAAAACACATGCATGCGACCTCCGAGTTTATAAACGTTTTTAGACCATCATTATCAAAATGAGCGTCTAATACAGGATAAATAAATTTGTTACTGTTTTAATCAAATTACAGGGTGAAATTTAATTTTGAAAAACAATATTATCAGAAAAGTTTTTTTTTTTTTTTGCATAAAACTTTTTAAAAGATCTCAAAACCGGCTCTGGATGTAATTGACGTTTTTAACTCCTGATTTCCAATAAGCTCAATTCCAAGAACAAAGTTCCCCCAATATTTTATTTTTTCCATTCTTAAAATTTTAAAATTATTTTCAATTAGTAATATTTGTGCAAACGCAAATATAAAAAAAGGGAAAATCGAAAATCTAACAAAGACGAGTGGATTGGGCTTGAAATGGGCACGATTGATCAGATCCGGTGGCTCTAAAGTATAAGTGATGAATACTCTTCTTGGTAGATGAAATTTGCAGGATTCGCTGACCCAGTGATATTTACTGTCATATTTTCCAAATGTATATGAAACTATGATCTTGTGTGTGTACGTAAATGCACGTGAATATGGAGATTGTGAGTCCACATGTCATAAAGTGTTGTTTATATTATGCACGTGAATTTGGAGTTTATAGTTGCAAGTCAATATCATATGCTATGTCAGAGATATGGATATGGTTAAACTAAAATCCCCACCATAACCAAGTGGGGTTGATCTAGAGGCGAATCCTAAATATTTTTTTTGGAAAGAAGGTTGAACCTGGATTCCTATTTTGGAGAGTTATTAACCCGCTTCTTGGTCTACGGGCCTACGAAGACGTACGGACATTGGCTCCGAACTTCACGTTATGAGCTAAAATGCCCACCATGCGAAGGCAAGCGTTCTAAAGCTCTAAGTTATAAATCAATAATCGAAACAAACTATGAAATTATTATCTTTGTTTGAATTGAATTCTTTTGTTGTTAAAAAAAAAAAAAAAAAAAACTGTGCTTCAACATTACTTTCATTTCAAGGATATAAATATTTTGGATTCACACTGTGACAGTAGTTGTAGCACTATGGTTCGAGCGACTCAATTTAAAAATATTATTTTGAATCTTGATGTGCTTAAGTGCAACTGTTCCACCAGTGATTAGTCGTTAATTATTTCAGATTAAATGATGAATTTAAGGATTGTATTTGTAGCATTTAAGTAAATTTTGGTCTTTTGGATGAGAAATTAGTGGTTAAGATGAGGCTGTCCATTTAAAGTGACACATATAAATCAGATCAAATCCGAGTTAGAATTAATCATAAATCGAATGATACATCTTTTTCAAAATGAAACCAAACGAATCAAATAAAACACAAAATTTTAGATGTTTTATTATATTATTTATTATAAAAGATTATTTATTTTTATCTGTTGTTACCTTTTACTAAAAGTCAACTATACAAGAAAACATTACGATTTCCGACGGGCAAAGTTCCGTCGGACATTTCCGATGGATTTTCGATAAAAAAAGCTTTCCCATTTTGGTTGTCGGAACGCCGTCGGAAAATTCCGACGGATTTCCGACAGCTAATCATAAATCGACGATTTTCCAACCGTTTTATACCTTCGGAAAAACGGACATTATTATGATGGATTACCGACGGTTGTTCGACATATTTCCAATGACAGTTACGACGGATTTTCGACGGACACGATTTTCGTAGGTATTCCGTCGGATATAGATTTTTCTTTAATGTCACACTAACGTATAATATCTGATATAAAATGAAAATAGAAATTAAATTAAAAATTGCAACGTAAAATTCTAAAAATATATTAGGGAAAAATATAACATATAACAACTAAAAATATAATTAAAACCAAATGAAAATAAAAATATTACAAGAGTGAAATAAAATACATTTCAACTAATTATCATCCGATATATTATCTGAATACTCTGATGGTGATGAATATGATTGTGAATCAAATTCTCCAAGTTCCTCTTCGGAATAATCAAAAATCTTGTTATCACATTCCTCAGTAAAATCAACAACAAGATCAACTTGTTGCGGTTGTGCGATCGGATCTAGAATACCTGCAGTGACGCATTGTTGCATAGCCTCATTATCTGAAATACCATCCACCCTACCTCTTGGTGTAATCAATGAAACAATGATCGAAGGATCATGCTTGTTCTTCCACGAGGGTAGGGAATGTAACAAACTTGGTTTGCTTGTGATGCGAGATGAATGGATCATACTTTTGCGTGTTTTAGGAATATATGGATATAACCCCAAATTCATCTTGCAAACACCATTCAGACGGATCATCAATCTGATAAAAAAAACACGCATCAAGTCGAAGCAAACCAGGGTAATGCACTTCTAGTATTTCCCATAGAATACCATAGTAGACAATGTCACCCAATTCTGAAGAAATACCATAATCACTTGTTGGCCGGATCCTTCCTTCGCGTAAAATCTTAAAAACATATCCACGTGTACAATACATAGGATAGACGTGGGTAACAAACAATGGACCGTTGATCAACTCTTCTAACCAAGTTGGAAAAGACCGACCTCTACTTGCACCTGTCTTTACCTGAATTAATTAAAAAAATTTATATTCATAAATTAAAAAATGATATATGTAGTAATATTAAAAAGAACGTAAGTGAATCAAATAAACTTACATAAAATGTGAGCCATTGTGATAACTCGCTCTCTTTGAGTGCATTAAGTGCTTCCTCCGTGTAAGTTGGGTAATAAAAGCGTAATTGAGCCATATAAATTCTATAAATACAAATATGATTACATTTCTTAAATTATATATTATTATAAATATTTAGATTTTTTTAAATGAAATACCTTTTTTACTCAAGAAAATCTTCGCAATTTATGAGAATATACATATGCAAATGATTTTGCTCCTCTTCAGTTAATCTTCGTTTTTTGCTTTTTCCACTTAGTCGTCCAACCTATTTAAATTGATTTATGTTGTAATTAATAATATTATTGAATTTATAAATTTTTTAATAAAAATTCAAAGGCGCCTTATATATATCAGAAGAGACTAGGAACATAGATTGGATAAAATGCTTTTTCACCTCCGTCATCGTGCCGAGCGGGTCTACGACTCTTTGTTTGCACTTGTTCTGGAAAATAATATTCAGAAAAATGTGCCGCCTTCTCATTAATGCATTGAGCAACAATAGATCCCTCTACTTTACTCAAATTTTTAACCTTTTTCTTGAGATGATACATATACCTCTTGAGCAGGTACATCCGATATTGAGCAGGACCAATCTTTGTTTGGAGGAAGATGAATTGGAAGATGCTCCATAACATCAAAAATTAAGGAGAAAATCTTCTCCAAATTACAGAGGATAATTGGTATTTGAGTCTTCAAATTGAATCTGCAATCACCGTCGAGATCTACATAAATCAGAGAAAAAACAGTATACGAGAAAAAATATAAACCAATTAAAAGCGATTACTTGATCTAGTATTAATATGTAATATTTATGCAGATAAAATTACCCAATTGACTTGTGAGCGTTTTGTGGAAGAATGTAAGCAAAGCGGAAGAAGGTCTTTGCATTATGACATGACAATCGTGACTTTTTAACTAGAAACTTCTCACTAATCAATGCGATTCGTAGTTGACATATTCATATGGGAATCTAACATTATTGGCAATCCAATAAAAAAAACTCATGTTTTGTAGCTGAAAGTAAACAGAATTAGGGTATAGGACCTTTGTTGTTATTCCCCACAATAGGAAGATCTTTACGAGAACATATTTCTGGCAAATCCAATCTAGACTTCAGATTATCTTTCGTTTTCCCTTGGACATTAAGAACAGTATTAATTAAGTTTTCAAAAAAATTCTTCTCAATGTGCATGACATTTAGGGGGTGTTATTGATTTAGTGATTTAAGTAGAATCTTAATGATTATGATAACTGTAGAATTTAAGGAATTGTTAGAGAGTTTATATAATTTTCTCATATTCTCAGAGATTTTCATAGTATTTAGAAAAACATAACTTTGAGAATCTCAGTTTAACATCTATTATTTTGAAAGTTTTTAAAAGTTGTTTCATATGAACAAAAAATTTTAAAATCAATAAACCAATAACACTAAACTTTAATATAATCTAAAAGTTGGTTAAAATCTTTTTAATCCAATAACGGATAAGTTTTAATGACTTTTAAAATCATCATTCAATAGCAGCATGACTTTTAATGTCTACAACTTTTTATAAATCATAAACCAATAACATAAGATTTTAATAGAGTTTTTAAAAGTTAAGATTGAATAACATTAAACTTTTTAAAACTTATAACTCTTTAAAAATCACTAAAACAATAACACCCCCTTAGATTATGCCTCAATAGATGGTTTTTCAAGTATGGCAGATCCCAAAAGATACTCTTCTTATGCCAGTTTTGGTATACGCCAACTCCATCTACAGGACTATGTCCGTTTCCGCCACAATCAACTGTTTTCTCCGCCCCAAAATCTCGTAGTTTTGTTAAAATACTATAACCATCTAATTCAGGAGGTGGACCATCAAAAACCTATTTGTTTTTGCTAAAAAATGTGGGTTTTCGACGATAGGGATGATCATTTCTCAAAAAACGTTTATGACAATCAAACCAAGATGTTTTTCGACCGTTTTTCAATTGGAACGTATCTGTATTGTCTTGACAATATGGACACGATAATCTCCCATGTGTCGTCCATCCAGGCAACATACCATATTCTGGAAAATCACTTAAAGTCCACATAAGCACTGCCCGCATCACAAAATTTTCCTGCAATGAAACGTCAAATGTCTGAACAGAACCGACATTACCCTCTACTTCCGGTGTAGATTCCCCTATTCTATCCGATGTAAAAGTTCCACTTGTACTATCAAAATCTACCATATAATCATTTTTTCCATGCGAATACCAAATCTTGTAATAAATTCTATGTAAATGCAAACTTACTTAAAATATCGAAATATCGATTACATTTAAGACAGAAGATAGATTTTACCCGTTTGCAAAGCAATTTCCTGATTTGTTCCAAAACTCATGAACAAACTCTTCTGTAAGTTGCTCTGTATCGGATCACGCATTGGTCTGTCCATCCACGGTCAAAAATAATTATATTGATTTGATGATGACATATTTGTACTAGACAATGTATAGATAATATGAGAAAAATATAGTTAGAGAAATATTATGAGAGTAAAATGTTATTGAGAAGAAATGGGAGTTTTATAAACGCTGGACCCGACAGAATTCTGACGGCAACGGTTATAAACGTGAATGTCCGTTCAACGGCTTTAAACGGCTAATTTTTAAACGGTTATATTTTAAACTTTCCGATGGAAAACCGACGGAGACTATAGAACCCGTCGGTTGTCCGTCGGAGATACCGATGGAAAACCAACGGCAAGTAACTTTCCGACGGAGTTTCTACAGTAACGGCTATAAACGCTGCTATCCGGTAAACGGCTAATTTTTAAACAGTTATATTTTAAACTTTCCGATGGAAAACCGACGGAGTCTGTAGAACCCGTCGGTTGTCCGTCGGATATACCGATGGAAAGCGACGGTATGTAACCCTCCGTCACTTTTCCGTCGGTTTGACTTACTTATTTCCTATGAAAATCCATGATTTTAGGGTTTAAGATATTTATAACTATACTGAAAACGGATAATACCACCAAATCGTCTGAAATATTATTTTAAGAATAACTAGTTTTAAAATATACATCATATTTATATATTGTAACAATTCATATTTAAAATATACATTATATTTATACATCATATTGCTCTTCATAACTAACAAACAAAACTTATAAGAAACACATATCAGTTATTACAATATACATCATATAGTTTTAAAATATACATCATATTTCTATTTTGCTTATGATTTTCAAGTTTTTTTATTTATTTATCCGTTTTCTGTATATTTTAAAATTTCTAAAATCCCAAATTATCGGATTTTCATAGGAAATGCGTCAGTAAAACCAAAGGAAAACCGAGGGATATGTTTAGTCTGTCGGTTTTCCATCGGTTTTGCTGACGTATTTCCTACAGAAAATCCGAAAATTTGGGGTTTTAGATATTTATAACTATATAGAAAACGGATAATTCGATAATTTCTTTTGAATCCTTAACAAATTGAAAACGTCAAAGTATATTGTAATAACTGATATGTGTTTCTTACAAGTTTTGTTTGTTATATATGAAGAGTAATAGGATAGTATGTGATTTGCCGTCATGTAAATATTATTTTCAAATGGGTACTCCCGAATATTAGTAAGGGGATTTCTTTTTATTTAGATCATATAATAAGGATTTAATTGATACAATATATAAATATGATGTATATTTTAAAACTATTTGAATTTTTAGTGTACTCTAATAAATTTTCAAAATAATATTTTTTATGTTGTAAATAAGATTTACTATATTTCATTTGTTGCATGTTCCAGATAAGTTAACCTAAACCTTCAACTTATAAAACAAAAATAATATCAGAGAAAAATGATTTAATTTTATAGCAAAATTATATTTTGCCTATGATTTTATATTTATTTAAACGTATAAACCGTCGGTATTCCATCGGTAATACCGATGGATTTCCGACGGGAGCGAAATAAATCTATCGAATAGGCATAAGAATTACACATCCATCGGTTTTATATCGGTAATACCGATGGATTTCCGACGGACATGTAATAGCCAATAGTAAGACATTCAAAAAAATTGATACGCGTCGGTTTTCCATCGGTAATACCGATGGAATTCCGACGGATATCGAAATACCGAGCGTCAACTGACGCGAATTTCTTGTGGAACCTGAAAATTTGGTGAGCGGAAAAAAAAATTCATTTCCGATGGAAAACCGACAGATATATCCGTCGGTCACCAAACACTTATACCCGATAAATTTCTTTTCTTTCCCATTTCTTCTCTTCTCCGAATCTTCCTTCGATCCGGTGATCTATTCTCCTCCCCGGCGCGCGTCGAATCTCCGGCGAGCCTTCTTCCCCGACGAGCTTCTCTTCCCTGGCGGCGAGCTTCTCTTCTCCGCCATGTTCTCTTTTCCGCCGTTCCTCTTTTCTCCGGCGTTTCTCTTTCGTCCGGCGAACCTCCTCTTCTCTGGTGACGTCCTCTTCCTCCGGCAAGCTCCTCTTCATCGGCAATATGTAAGATTTTTTGAGTTTAGAATTTATGATTTTTGTGGTTTTGTGATTTTGTAATTTTGATTTCGGAATTAAGATTTTGGAAATAAGATTTTGTGATTTAGGTTAGAAATTAGTATTATGAATTTAGGATATCAATTTAATAATTTTGTGATTTAGATTTTATGATTTAGAATTTGTGATTAATAATTAGTGATTTAGGTTTTATGATTTAGAATTTGTGATTAATAATTAGTGATTTAGGTTTTATGATTTAGAATTTGTGATTAATAATTAGTGATTTAGGTTTTATGATTTGGATTTTGTGATTTAGGTTAGAAATTAGTATTATGAATTTAGGAATTTGTGATTAATAATTAGTGATTTATGATTTATAATTTTGATTTTGTGATTTATGTTAGAAATTAGTATTATGAATTTAGGATATCAATTTAGTAATTTATGAATAAGATTTTGTTATTGCATATTTTCAAATTGGATTTTTTTGTTTTGGATTTAATATTTTGATTTCGGATTATGGTATTTACCATGATTTATGATTTAGAATTTAGAATTTGTTATTTAGATTTAGGATTTTGGAATTTGTGATTTTGGATTGTATATTTTGAATTTGTGATTTAGGTTAAAAATTTGGATTACGAAATTAGTATCTTATTTTAGTAATTTTAGAATAAGATTTTGTTATTTAGGATTTGCAAATTGGATTTTGTGGTTTTGTGATTTAGGATTTTGTAGGATTTTGATATAATAATTTATGAATAATAATTTTTATGTAGGATTCAAATTATGTTATTTCTTGCTAATAATCTTCTCGTTTTAGGAGTTATGAGGATTTTCGTATGACTGAGGGAGCTCCGATCACTCCTTCTACGAACCAGAGGAGTAGTTCCGCCACTCCTTCTAATATTCCAGGTTCCGAGAATTCCGAAGCCTGCACCAGAATCACCATTGATGAGGTTCTGCTTCAACCGGGACGAGAATGTTTACAGATGCTTCACCCACAGCGTCTGAATGGAGGCACTTGGTATGAAAATTTAGTATTTTATAATGTTTTTAACTCTAATTATTTAATGATGTTTTTTATTTTAATTGTAGGTTTCGCTATAAAAACGGGATCAACAAGGCGATTTTGAATATGCTCCATAACCAACTCCCAGACAGGTATCCCACCTACGGAGATATGCCAAAAGATCGACGAGATACCTGGTTTAATTCTTTCGCGGTATGAAATTTTATACTTTATTATGATTTTTTTTACCATTTAATTGGGGTGTAACTAATTCTATATTTCTTTTATTTTTTGTAGCAAGAATTCAATTGGGCACCCCCAACAAACGCGCCTTGTTCGTAAAGCTTTCGATAAGCAAGATAGTACGCAATTCAGCGAGCATTTCTACAGTTGGAAGCAAAAGTGGAAGAAGGGAAAAGACAACCCAAGAGATCTCAACCCTGATGTTTGGCAGGCATACATTCAATATTGGAGTTCATAAGAGGCCAATAAGATCTCCACACGAAATAAGGCGAACCGCATGAGCACACGGGATGGACTGAAAATCGCGACACATAATGCGGGTGCAATAACGTTCGAGAGTCGTGCTGACGAGCTGGTATGAATATAATCTTTTACTAATTATTAATTTCCTTAACTTTTTTTATCTAATAACAATTTATTTGTTTAAATAGACTGCCAAGGCCGGTGGTGTGCGACCATATTTGTTTGACATTTTTGTTGACACGCACACCAATAAAAAAACCAGGGTGGTACAAGACAAGAAGGCGTTCAGAATCCTGAACAACATCGAGAAGAAGAAGCAGGAGAAGCTTACCCATATATCTCAAGAAGGAGGATCAGCTTCGGGTTCTAATGAATTGCCGCGAGAAGTCATGAACCAATTAGTCCTAGAGGTAAATAAATTTCTATAAGTTGTACTATTTTTATTAATTTTTAGTATTTTAATATTTGTTTATAATTTCTTAGGAAACTCTTGTAAGTCGAGGACGTGTTTTTGGATTAGGAAGCCTTCCAGAAGCTGACACTGCAACGTCTTCGTTTACACAAAGAGATCCTGCGCTCGTTGAACAGATTGAGAAGCTGAATACAGAATTGGCGGAAAAGAATGCAACAATTAACGAGTTGTGTTCCTCTCAGGATTACTTTTCGACTTTTATGAGCTAACATTTCTCAGATTTCCGCCCTCTAGGCCAGCAGTGGTATTTTTAGGTTTTTTATAATAACATATTCGAACAATGTAAAACTTTTATTTAATCTATAATTAAATTTAGAGTTTTTTTATTTATCCATTTTTAATTTAATTTTTATTTATAATTAAATTTTTGAATTACAAAAAATTAAATAATATTTGTTTTTTTTTAATTTAGTAATACGGTCGGAATTCCATCTGAATATTATTTGTCGGTTGACCGTCGGATTATGAATCTGTCGGTTAGCCGTCGGAATATCTATCCGTCGGTTGACCGTCGGAATGTCTATCCGTCGGTTGGCCGTCGAAAAATTTATCAGTCGGTTGACCGTCGGAATATTTATCCGTCGGCTGGCCGTTGGAATATCAACCCGTCGGTTCGCTGTCGGTAATATAATTTCCGACACGTTTCTGACACGTATTGGTGTCGGAAACTTGAAACCTTTTTGACCGTTTACTCCCTTGTAACACCGTCAGAATGGTATATCCGACGGTGTTTTTCATCGGTAGTCCATCAGAAAGGTTCCATCGGAAATCCGTAGGTTTTTTCTATGGATTTCTGATGGAAGTTGATTTTCGACGATTTCAAACCGACGACTTCGCTTGCGTGGAAAAGCTGTCGGAAAACCTTATTTCCGACGGGTTACCAACGGGTATATCCGTCAGAATACGTGTTGTTTTCTTGTAATGCAAACCAAAACCAGAATCTCAAACTGAGTTTAAAATTTTAGTGTCAATCAGATAAAGATTGTCTGAATTTGTGTCAAAAGAAAGAAGAAAAATGTATGAATCAAATAACCCTAAAAATACAAATTTTCCCATCTAAACTAACCATAAACCAAAATCCCCGAGTGATTTAAGCGGTTGATTGTCTCAACATCGACCAGTGAAACCTATAGAAAAGCAATTACTTAGGCTTTATAAAATTGCAAGGACTATACAAAATGTTCATGTTTAGTATTTTCCAGGAGGTAGGGAAGTTTTTCATAAGTGAAACACGTTGCTTCTAAATCACATTTGAGAATTATGCGTTCTCTTTTTGATATCTTCACATTCGAGGGAAAATGCCTTTTTCACATGATTTCATCTAGTATTTTTTCGATTATGCAAGTTGTGAGACTTTTATGTACATATTTTCTATATATATATGGAGAAATTTTGATGATATATGAGATGTGTTGTTGTTATAATATGGTGTATGATATTGTATTCAATCAGTATTAGATAAATATATAGATGGATACAAAATTATTAGCCTATTGAGGTAATATTACATGAAATGTTCTCTGAATTAGTTATAATTTTAAAATGTGGAAATTGAATAAAATATTTACTAGTTATTTTTTTATGTATTATTATTGAATGCAAATCATTGTCAATGGTATCTACCCAACAAAATCACGTTTTTAAATGTAAAAATGTGAAAAAAAAACTGCATACCATTTAAGCCTTACACTACAAGTAAACAAGGCTAATTCCGACGACAATTTCCTACGAATCATGTTGTCGGGACAGTACCGACGAGATCCCGACGACAAGAAATAGCGTCGGACTATAGTCGGGATATTTCTTGAAATACCGACTAACATAATTTCGTCGGTAAAGTGTTGTATATTGTCGTCGGCAAATTTTAAAACTTCCAAGAAATTTATTTAACCGGTACTTAGTCGGAAAAAACAGACGGAAAAGGGTAGGGGAAAAAACCGACCAAATATCGATAAAATAATTTAAAATTGTCGACAATTTTCTGACTAAAGTTAGACGAGATATAGCCGGCCATTGAAATAGCCGTTACTTTCTGAAATTCATATTTCCCGACCAAATACTGACTACATGTCGACTAACATTTCTCCTATATAATAAATTTGATACTCACATCTATGTCTGAACAAAAATCAAAACAAACTCTAAAACTCCAATACCATGTCTAGATCAGAGAAAGGTGAAAATCCTGAGGGTGGTACTCCGTTAATTTCGAGACCTGCTGGCATTATACAAATAGCTATTAGGAGGAAGAGAAACAAACATCCTTCTGCTTTGGATGCCGATGGTGGTCTAATTCCTACGCAAATGGTAATTAAAAAAATAGATACAGAAAAGGAACGTGAAGATGATGATTTTAATAAAGAACCATGGTTAACGGCAATAAATTTTGTTCGTGAGGAAGGTAATGTATTTTTATAACAAAGTATTTTTCTGTTTTTTAAACTTATATGTTTAGCAATGTTTGAAAAAAAAATTATGTTTAGCTCGTCTCATGCAAATCCCTACAAACGGTCAATTTATGACTACACTAAGCAGCATTTCTAACGGAACAACAAATTGGGGACGTATTGAGAAGGTGGTTGCCATAGTGGATGCAATGATTACACTTAAAGACCCTAGTGGCACAATTGATTCAAGCATTGACAAAAAAGTTTTGGAAGAACCATATAATGCAATAAACATACGAGTTGGTTATTTGATAATCTTACAAAAGGTATTTTTGCGTATTAATAATATATTTAAAAATTATTTTATATGATGTTTTGAAAATTGCTTCAATGTGTCACAGGTTGTAGTAACGAGGCTATCACGGACAAATTGTTGTTTGAACATCGTTTTGAAAAATGTAGACAAAGTATTCACGGAAGATAATTATTTGCAACCAGACAATGTTGAAGCAATGGAAGAAGATGGTTACGTAGCGGATTCAGATAACAATGAATGAGATCATATTGTAATTTCAATTTTAATTTATTTTTATTGAACAAAAAATTAGTTTTAAGTTTTAATTTTAATCATTGAAAAGTTATATAGTTTTAAGTTTTATCGTTGAAAAATGAATAAAAAGTTAGTTTAAAAAACAAATTAATTATAAAATTCTTTCCGTTAAATTGCCAACTATATTTCCCGACCAAATTTCGAGAAACCTCTGGTTGGTAGTCGGCAATTCGTCAGATAACATAGCCGTTGAAAAAACCGACTAAATCCTGACTACTCTACTTAGTAGTCGTAATTTAGTCGGCAATATTTGGTATATATATTTCTTCCATCTTCATTTGTCTTAGATTGTATGTGACTACATATTTTGGAGGTTACAGAAAAATAGAAAATGTCGAAAGAACCATGGTCAGAAGAAGTTGACACTCCCATAATTCCAGACATGGATTTAACATGGTCCGAACTGCAAAATGTTGTATCAGGTTGGGGAAGCGATCAACTTCGCAAAGAAGAAACATTTTCAGAGATGTAGACCAATACAGAAGAAAATTTACCCGGTAAAGAGGACGATGGTGGAGAAGGAAAAAAATCCTTAGAGAAACCAAAAGGTAATTTTCTTGATATAATTGTTGACTGTATGTCATAAAATTAGATTTGGTATAATATATAATTTTTTATATTAAAAACATGTTGTTAAATGTAGAAAATGTTATGACAAAAGAAAAGTGCATCGAACCAGAAAGCGAGGATACGATTGATCCTGGGTTTGAGATTTGGGTGCAGAAGATGGAGAGATGAATTAAGAAATGATTTTGGTTATATATCGTGTATGGAGAAAACGTTATTGAAACGAAAGATGAACAACCGTAGTTATGTATTTTCAGTATTAATTAAATAATGTTTGTATTTATAAACATCCGTAGTTATTTGTATTTTCTAAAATTTTATTTGTATTTTTAATATTAATTAAATAATGTTTGTATTGATAAACATCCGTAGTTATTAGTATGAAACAGTGGTTGAATTTCTCAAATAATTGGTATCTGGACATTGTTATTAAAAAAACAATTAGTTAAACAGTGACAAAATACTGACAATACTATGTGCTTTTGTCGGGAATGCATAAGACCCTAAAGCAGTTGCATAAGCCGACAAAATATCGACCAATAAATCGGAAATTAGTCGGGAACTGTAACGGTGTCAATGTGTGACGAATTGCTGACTAATTTAGTCGGGACTGTAACAGTAACGATGTGTGATGAATTATCGACTAATTATGTACCATAAAATATTTGATATAGTAACTTCTCATGCATTTATAGGATACTTTTCTTCTTGAAAAAACTAGGGTTTTCTCCCAAGCTCTACTCCCGAGACGCCGAAGCTCTTGCGACAGCCAGATCTGGGCGGCGGCGGCCACCGCCGTCGTCGCCTGGAGCCTCCTATCTCCGTCTCTCTCGCTCTTCTTTTCTTGAAGTTGTCTTCTCTGTTATTGGCGCTCACCGCCGCTTGCTCTCTTCCCGGTTTAAACCGGAGAACTTCTCCATCCTCCACCTCCGCTTTCCGCCGTCCTTTCGGCGACAGTGGTTGTCGTTCTTCCAGATCCACCTTTTTCTCAGCTTTGTGCCGAAGATCGCCGTCAACCTCCTCTTCCTCATACCATCGTTCGACCAATGAGTCGTGGGGATGTCGTTCTTCCGCCATCATCTTCTTCCCGGCTCCGTGCCAAAGATCCGCGAGCTCGTTATTCAAATCCGCTCATCCCGGAGTTTCTTTGGGAAGTTTCTACGTAGACTTGACTCTGCCTCCGATATGTAGTCCGCTGGTTGCGGAGAGCTTAGTCCAAAGCCATTCAAGTGCCGGCATCCTTCCTCCAACCTTTCCCGGTGAGAATCTCTTGACTCCAGGCTTCTTTCTTGTTTTTTCATGGGCGTCTTTCCTCGGAATCACGTATTTAGCTGTAGCTTGTGAATCCGTGAATCGATTCTCCGCTCCCGTAGTGCCGCCGGGAGAGAACACCACGCGCCGCTGCCTTCGTGTGAGAATTAGGGTGAACTCGTCTGCTTATGGGCCTTAGGCCTTGTCTCTATCTTCGTTTATGTTTTGGGCCACCGAGTTGGACCTGGGTTGCTTTCAGTTTCTTGAATTCAGGCCTCAGCCTTAGCTATTTACTTTGTATTCGTTCTAGGCTTTCTTTAATAGGCTTTATGCCCCTATCTATTTAATTAGAATATAAGTTACCGTTGAAAAAAAAAAAGTAACTTCTCATAATCTCATGTGATTATTTTTTCGGTATTTAACTAAAACTAATACATGTATAATTCATAGTTGTACGTATATACTCCCTCCGTTTCCACAATATTTGATTTTCTAGTTTTTTTCATTGTTCCATAATATTTGATTTTTAACATCATTTAATGAAAAGATAGCTAAAAATAAGGTCATTAAACCTAAAAGACCAATGGTAGAAGGTGAGTTATTGTTATAATTATTGGAAAACATTAATTATTTAGTAATTTGAGTAAAAAGTAAAATTTAAAAATAGGATTAAATATCTTAATCGTGTGAAAAAATACAAATATTGTGGAACGGAGGGAGTACATGACATTTTTGGGAAAAATAAAAGGTGACATTTTAAGATTTTTTTTTCTCACTACACTACTTAACAATAGGAAATAGATGTAAAGAGTCACGAAAAGTTAATTGAGACAATTTGGCACATAGCAGAATTGTCTTTTCCTTACCGAAAGGTAATTCAAAGTCCCTTTAACTAAGATCAACCAGAGCTTCAATATTCTAAATATTACATTACAAAAATCATTTAGTCAAAGATCGAAGGAGTCATTTAGTCAAACCAATTCATGGTTGTGTTAAAGAATTCACCAAATTAGTTGAAAACCATAGTTAGAATCTACCAATGCTATTTTAATCATGATTGGTCAATGTAAATATTTTTAAATGGTTTTTAAAAAGTTTTTTTTTATAGGTTTCGGAGACTCTTCTGAGCATTATCTTAGGATTTATTCAGTTAACAAAAAATATTTATTTAGTCTAATTAGTAATTTTTTTTTTGGTCGGCAAGTCTAATTAATAATAATACCTATTTTTCATAATATACTTAACTATATAAGCATTGCAGAGTTCTAGTCATTCTCTCAACAATCATGTTCTACAATTCTCACACCTCCAAACAATCATACTCATGGTTTTTATGATGAGATGATACATACAACTAGAGAAGCTATATCTTTGATAAAATAAAATATGATATCCTGTTTTAAAAACAGAAAACTCCAAACCCACAATCAAGAAAATACTATAAAATTTGCCATCACTCTGTGAATTTTGTATTGGTTAAGTAAAACTGTACTCCATATAGCAAGATCGTTGATCTCTCACTTTGATCCACATAACAATTCCTTATTAAAGGTTTAACAATTGAAGGTATACTTAAGTACCTTCAACTGTTTGATAAATGACATATTACTCCAAAAATCATATATTATGACTATGACAAACATAGTTCTACCTCTGTAAGAAAATTTCTATAATTTTTTTCTGTTCAATAAATTTAACCATTAGCATAGAAAACTCATATTATACCTTGTGTTTATAAGAAAGTATCCTAACTAAACTACCATCATTACTTTGGTGGGAAAAATGATCTCTACACTTCAAAACATCACAATGTACATAAACGACAAGAATACCCTAATATTTTACAGACCAATAAAATAGTTTGTATTTCAGTTCAAAAGTTCCCAGTTATATAAAACCCATCATTTTATATAGTATACAATATATTTCTCATTACAAGAAAGATAAAAGAGAGATTGCGGCATCGCTATCATACAGGAACGGTTTGTCTCATGCATGGTGAGGCTACGTCGACAATAAAGAAGTAAACTATCTTTAACCAAATGTTGGTGTTAGAGGAAGAATAATTTATTAATATTTGGACAAAGGAAAAAAATGACTGGACACATGATGTGTTTGGACTTTGGACTAAACGACATTTCTATGGGAACAATACTCACATGCGCTTTCAGATGCTAACTTTAAACTGCCATATACCTCCAATTCGTAATTTATATTCATCTTTCTTATTATGAATTCTGTATATATACATTCAATATAATCGTTTTCCTTATCGATATATATATATATATAGTAGTGATCTGATCATATTAATTATTTATTGTCTCAATCAAAGCAAGAAGTACAATTGCACAAATGCACTTTATTGGGTTTGGCCTAGAACATGATGATCCTTCTTTCTCTTTATTCACGTCACTCTTTGTAACCCATTAGAGACAAAAACATTCATATCACAACATTAGCGACAATCACAGAGTATTTTGAAAATCTCTTTGAAAAAATTGTATCCAACTGCAACAATTGTAGTCTATATATATGTGTTAAAATTTTACGTATATATTGTTGTACAAAGTAACTCAGAATCGTGTACTATTTTTTTTTGGGCATACTTGAGTGAGTCTAGGAATGTCACGGGCCAAAGGTATCGAGTTTTGGAGTCTATGTACATAAGGATTTCTTAGGAGCATAATTGATAAACGCATCTACTTGACCATTACTCAACCTGCTGGTATATGTTTTGCTGGGCTAAATTGGCTCAATACACATATGTCCCTCGTGTGCCTCATATCAAGCTATTTTAAAAATACTTCATTATATATATCACATGTATGACAGTTCAAGGACTTTTTTATTCTTTAGCTTATACTCTCGAGTAAAAGGCCTTTGCATATGCAGATTGGGGAGCTTATCCTAACACTAGAAGATCAATACCGAATATTGCATGTTCTTTGGCCCTTCTCTTGTTTTATGGAAGTCCAAAAAGTAGTATGTCGTATCTCGAGCAAGCTGAATACAAAAGTATGGCTTATGCAATTTGTGAAACCGTGTGGTTACGCAGTTTACTTGTTGATCTTCACATCACCCTCAATTCACCAACTATGTAATATTGTGACAATATGGCCGTAATTCATATTGCTAATAATCTATAGTCTATAATGAGCAGAGCCGGCCATGAATGCAAGCGGGGTAAGCCCATGCTTCGTAAATACAATAAATAAAATTAATTTCGGCCGAAATATTTCAAAAACTTCAGTAGCAGAGTTGGTCTTTTGTTTACTTGATGCATCAAAGGTTTAGAGATTCGAACCCTTCTTTCTTTTTATCCCTTGTTTTAAGTTTTTTTTTTCTTTTAACTCACTAATATAGGTCCAAAAAACTTTTCTGCTTGTAGCCCATGAGAGAACCAAACATATCGAAATGAATTGTCATACGGTACAAAACTCTTGAAGAAGGGACTTTGATAAGATTGTCAAGTTGTGGATATCTTAATTAAACCACTTTATCCTGGACACTTCCGGACTTTACTATTCGAGATTGGAGTTTCTTACATCTTCATTTCATCTTGAGAGAGATTATCAGTGTCTATACCTACGTTGCAATGTAGATAAGGATCATTGGAGACGTCAAAATTAGTTGGAGGTGACAGTTACTTTGTTTTACTACTCTGCTAAGCTTAGCGAGTGTAGGTCATTGTAAAGGTTCATTTGAAGTGAAAGAGAAATGTTTTTTTTTATATACATAAAAAAGTTAAGGATAAATGTTCAATCAAGTAAACAATAATCTCTCTAAATTTAAGTACTTTAAAACTTATTTATATTTGTTGACAAATTATATCATTAGGTTAGGTAGGATCGATCGTGTAGACGTTACTTTCTTAATATTGTATCTACATGCATGTTATTATTTAAATTTGTATACGAAGAATTCATCATTACTTGTATTTTTTTAAGGAAAATGATTATGTTCCAAAAACATTGACAAAGTAAAAAAAAATAATAATAATAATATGAGATTATGACAATATTATTATCTTTTAGCTGCATGTAATAACGCGTTTGAGTAAAGTATAATTTTGGTATACTATTCTTATTTAGTGTAATTGTACGAGAGTCTAGTTAGACCTTTTTTGGACCACATTTATATATTTTCATATTGAAGTAAACCAATAAACCAAAATTGATCCAAATGAAGTTAATCGAATTTTATCTTGTTCCATTTGCTACTTTTTTAAAATATATATATATATATATATTTTGATAAAGTTCCATTTGCTACTTTTAAAATGAATTAAAATATGTTGTATACTAATATCTATTAACTAAACAATATATATTTTGTATACATTCACGTACAGTATCTAGGCGTCCCGACTCTTTTTTCGCCACATATGTATGTACTCGTAAAAATTTCATTCCATGGTAAAGAAAATTTGGTCACATCTTTTAATAATTTCAAATGGAGATAATTTGCTTTATAAATCAATTAACAAAACTTAGACAGAAAAAATTTCCATTTAATTTGGTTCCATATTTGTTCCTCTAAAGTGAAGTAAGAAACTTTGAACTTTGCGTGTCTTCTACAATAGTTTTTATTACGCCATTTGGTCTTTTGTTACATTTATTTTTATCATTCTTTTTAAATATCACGATGTACTTTTCATCTTTTGGGTAACAATTGGTAGCTTTCAAGTTTCACCTATGAAATGGCCGTGGGTAGGGGAACCAACTGATCTGTTACTAATCGACCATATTGTTTATAACAAAGGTTTGGATTTAAAACGATTTATGAACCATTGGAGGGAAAATAAATTTAAATTGCAGAAAATATAGATGTTTTACAAAAAAAAAAGAAAGAAAGAGTTTTTTTGTATTCAATTAAATATTTAAAATGACTTCGGTTTAAATAGCAGATGTTAATATTTTTTATGGTTGTTAATGTTTTAACTTATTCCACTGGTAATTTGTAAAAATACTTTTTGTTATTACAATGTTTTAGGCATTTTAAAAGATTTCGAGGTAATTTAAGGTAACGTCTTTGCTAAAAAATAAAGATAAAAGTTTGATGGTTATAGGCTTATAGGCTTATAGGCTATAAGTTATAGCTATCTTGGTGATAATTTAAAGAATTTCAAAATCATATCATATTCTTTTGGTTGTTATAAAAAAGTATCATTTTGACATATATCCCACATACTAATATTTTTATATTTTACAAGTTTAAGAATTTTAAAAAATATAAATATACTTTTTTCAATATAACACTAATTAACTGGTGATGAATTAAATTCAAAATTTCTAAGTTTAAGGGGTAAATTAGAAATTTGGTTTACCACATTCCTTTTTTTTTACAAAAATATAATTCTAGAACAACCTTTTTTTTATGAAACATCAAGAATAACAACTTTCATAAACTTTACTTAACATAAAATCTTAAAAACGTTAGATTGGATAGACTCCCTTTAGCTGTATAATTGTATTTAAATTGTTCATAATACTTTTAGAATGAAGAAGACGCGTTTATGATTGAAAAGGAACTTTTTTCCTCAGCGATCAAACATCATAATTGAGTTAAATAACATTGGCTCTCATGTGATATACATTTACCAAAAAAGAAACATTGGCCCTCTAATCATGAATTTAGTATTTAACTTTTCACCTGTAAGGCTGTAACCAATTTAAGTCTAACAATAATTTTTTCTTTCTTTCTTTCTCCTTGGACTCTTCGATGTTCCCAACTTTTTCTTTTTTTTCCTGTCAACAATCTTTCAATTTAAGTTTATTTTAGGCCATCATATTTCAGTATGAATTGCCAAAAGCAGAGAATATATATATATATATATATATATATATATATATATATATATGGAATTAAGGAAGCAAATAACGTTTTTGAAAAATAAAATTTTGACTAATCTAGTATTTCTCAAATAAAATTTGTATATCCGGAAAAAAAAAAAATTTATCGTCAGGTTATTAGATGAAATGACAAAACGGAGAAATAAGTCAAATAACTCATGGACCATTAATTACATGAGACAATGAATAGTGTGGATCATCAATTTTCTAAAAAAATCAACGTGTTTTCGATACACAATTAAATTCTTGTACAGATAATAAATTTACATAACTATTCACTGGATTATTTTCTTTTTAGACAAAATATATATATCTTCTTTAACATATAAATATCTAGAACTCTAAAAACGAAAAGAAAATAGGATTTGATATTCAGCATTTAACACAAAACCATCATCTACTTTTTGAGGGGCAGAACCGTCATTTAAGGACGAACTGACAGCAAATCTCGCGCGCGAATGGTCTCCTTCCCCCGACCTTCGGACATTTACGTAAATCCACAAACCACCAAATAATAATATTAGTATTATCCACAAAAATTAATCTACTAAACACTTTTTTTTACATTTTACCATTACACAACTATATAAATTTACAGCCTAATTAACAATTTCTGATGAAAAAAAATTAACAATTTATATACGTAATCTTCGGTTCGTTGTCCTTGGCATTTACTATAATATAAACCAATATCAAGAAAAATAATTTAAACCCTAACGATATTTTCTTCTCCATTTCTACCCACAAACCCACACACTCACTTCATTCATCACTAAATTCACAGTAACTTTTTTTTTTTTTTAATTAACTTAACTCTTGTTTTCTCTCTTTGGATACTTAGCTAGATCTCTATTCTACGAAAAAAAAAAACCCAGAATCAAAAAAGTTTGTCTTTAATCATTCGATTAGAGAGATCTGAATCATCGTGTTCTGTGGTTTATTTCTGTAAATGTGATTTATGTAGTGACTAAATTTCTAATCTTTCGGTTCTGATTCAATCGTTTCGTATCAAAAAGCTAACTTTTTGTGTTCTCTGTTCCGTCTCGTGAAGCAAATGTAAGTTTCGTACCACATTATTGGCTTTACTCTATTGAAGTGCTACAGTTTTTTTTTTTTCCAAAAGATCTTTCTTTTTGGGTTTTATTTGATGTTTGATTCTTTGCTTGGGTGATTTGTGAAAGTGGGTTATTCTTACTTAGTCTTGATATTTTTTTATTTGGTGTTTTGATTTTGACAAAATGTAGGTCTAAGAGACCAAAGATTCTTTCTTCTTTTTGCCTCTTCTTTGTTTGTCTCATTAATTGAAGAGCAATAGTTGTTATACTGTACTTACTGTTTTGGGTTTCTAGCTTTTTTTTTATATAAATGGTATAAGATGGAGCTGAACTTTCTTTACTTGATTATTGTGTTTAGGCAATTTTCTCTGGAGTAAGTTCTTTGTCTTCAAGCTGTGAATTGGGTTTCAAGTTCTTTTCTTGGGGTTGGTTGGATTTGGTTATAATGCTTTTATGTGTTGGTTCCTGACAAATTCAAATGAAACAGCGAGAAAGATTAATCTCTTCCTTGTTTTTCCTGTGTACTTGGCCTTGGAGATGATTCTTGTGTCTCTCTATACAGTAGTTTGACTATGTGTTGTCCGCATTTTGTGGGAAAGCTTGGTCCTTTTAGACCAAAACTATGTCCTTAGCTATCTGAGATTAGGTGATTAGTTTCATGTTTTTGAATGATTATGTGGTTTGAGCGAAGTGATAGTTTCCATTGATAGTGGTATTGGTCTGAGGATGCTAATGCATTCATTTGATTTTGATGCTGCAGTTGAATCTACAGCAAAAATTAAAGTTGGAGCTTCATTTGTGCGAACCAAAATGGATATCGTGTTGAGAATTTTTGTCGTTTCTGCGCTTCTTGTTTCGGTGACAGCAGAGGTTTACATTGTGACTATGGAAGGAGATCCAATTATAAGTTACAAAGGTGGAGAAAATGGTTTTGAAGCAACTGCTGTCGAATCTGATGAGAAAATTGATACATCAAGGTACTTAGATATTTTCTCTTCTTCAAATATAATAGTACCGACATCTGGATAATTATCTACTAAACAGCAAATCTAGCGCGCGAATGGTCACTCTCCTTAGTCTTGATATTTTTTAGATTTGCTGATTTAATTTGGCAAAATGTAGGTTTTAAGATACTAAAGATTTTTTTCTAGATTAACAATCTGTTACTATTTTAGTGAATTGGTGACATCGTATGCTCATCACTTAGAGAGAAAGCATGATATGATTCTTGGGATGCTCTTTGAGGAAGGATCATACAAAAAGCTTTACAGCTATAAACACCTTATAAATGGATTTGCAGCTCATGTTTCTCCTGAGCAGGTGAAAAATCGCTCTGAGATCATTTCTAAATATTTTTTAAATTCATGTTCCCTTACACTATGTCACTATATTTGGTAGGCAGAAACACTTCGTCGCGCCCCTGGTGTGAAATCTGTAGACAAAGATTGGAAAGTGAAGAGACTCACCACACATACACCAGAGTTTCTGGGACTTCCAACCGATGTTTGGCCAACAGGTGGCGGTTTTGATAGAGCAGGAGAAGATATTGTTATCGGGTTTGTTGACTCGGGGATTTATCCTCATCACCCGAGTTTTGCCTCTCACCACAGATTACCTTATGGCCCTCTTCCTCATTACAAAGGGAAATGTGAAGAAGATCCTCATACCAAGAAGAGCTTCTGCAACAGGAAGATCGTTGGAGCCCAACATTTTGCTGAAGCTGCTAAAGCGGCTGGGGCATTTAACCCAGATATCGACTATGCATCGCCAATGGATGGTGATGGGCACGGAAGGTTTGTCTTTATAGTTTTGTAACTTAGGGTAGATAGGACTGCATCATTGTGCCCGTATTCTATTGTACTAAGCAAATCTGATTCTGCTGGATTTTTCAGTCATACAGCAGCTATAGCAGCTGGGAATAACGGTATTCAGTTGAGGATGCATGGTTATGAATTTGGAAAAGCGAGTGGGATGGCTCCTCGTGCAAGGTAGGCAGATGTGCAAAATGGCAGTTTTATTGACAGATGTATTCTTCACGTTCATAGGCTAAAAGGCTAATTTCTTTCAGGATTGCTGTTTACAAGGCTCTTTACCGGCTTTTTGGAGGCTTTGTTGCTGATGTAGTTGCTGCGATTGATCAGGTAAGAGTAAGAACTTAGCATAAGCTAGAAAAGACTGATCATAAAGTACCATGGAAAAATATCTCAGCTTAGATGAAATGATTTATCCTGCTGTATATGCTTTATTCTTTCAGCAACACGAGCTACCTTCATCAGCTTTATATTTTATATGAGTCAAGTAACCTTATAACTGCTACTTTCCATGGACATTACCTTAGTTGATATTAATTGAGATTTTCATGACAGGCTGTTCATGATGGAGTTGATATCCTGAGCCTCTCGGTTGGTCCAAATAGTCCTCCAACAACTACCAAGACAACGTTCTTGAATCCATTTGATGCTACACTTCTTGGGGCCGTAAAAGCTGGTGTTTTCGTTGCTCAAGCTGCTGGAAACGGAGGGCCCTTTCCGAAAACTTTGGTATCATATAGTCCCTGGATAACAACTGTCGCCGCTGCAATTGATGATCGCAGATACAAAAATCATCTGACCCTTGGGAATGGAAAAATGCTTGCTGGGATGGGCTTATCCCGTAAGAAAAAACAATGTTATTTTACATTTGGCATGGCCTATACCGAGTTTTTATTTTGATGTTTTTGATTAATTGTTACGTGTTTTCTGCAGCACCAACTCGCCCTCATCGATTGTACACTTTGGTTTCTGCAAATGATGTTCTGCTAGATTCATCTGTTTCGAAGTATAATCCATCTGATTGCCAGAGACCAGAAGTCTTAAACAAGAAATTGGTCGAGGGAAACATTCTTCTCTGTGGATATTCTTTCAACTTTGTTGTTGGTACAGCTTCCATCAAGAAAGTCGTTGCAACCGCTAAGCATCTCGGCGCTGCTGGTTTTGTTCTTGTTGTTGAAAATGTATCTCCGGGAACCAAATTCGATCCAGTTCCTTCTGCCATTCCAGGAATCCTGATTACAGATGTGTCTAAGTCAATGGTAATGGGAGTTTCAATTGCTTTCACACTTACTCTCAGCCTATTTTCTCAATCTGAGATGCTGTTTTTTGCCTCTTTAGGATTTGATCGATTACTACAACGTTAGTACATCAAGGGATTGGACAGGACGAGTAAAAAGTTTTAAAGCCGAGGGAAGTATCGGAGATGGCTTAGCACCTGTTCTTCACAAATCAGCACCTCAAGTGGCATTGTTCTCAGCTAGAGGACCCAATACCAAGGATTTCAGCTTTCAAGATGCTGATCTTCTTAAACCGGATATTCTCGCTCCCGGTTATCTAATATGGGCTGCTTGGTGTCCAAATGGAACAGACGAGCCCAATTATGTTGGTAAGCATTCAAAGTACTCAAGCTAACATGTGGTGTGTCCTTTTGAAACGAACTATAGTTTCTTACTTTGGGATCTTGAGCAGGTGAAGGATTTGCGCTAATATCAGGAACCAGCATGGCTGCGCCACACATAGCCGGGATAGCTGCGCTTGTGAAGCAGAAGCATCCTCAATGGAGCCCTGCTGCTATCAAATCAGCTTTGATGACAACCTCAACAGTCATAGATAGAGCAGGAAGGCTTCTTCAGGCACAGCAATATTCAGACACTGAAGCTGTAACACTTGTTAAAGCTACTCCTTTCGATTATGGAAGTGGTCATGTCAATCCAAGTGCAGCTCTAGATCCTGGTCTTATCTTTGATGCAGGTATTATTGCTATGTCTCATCAATGATAGAACAAAGATCTTTGATCTCTGGTTGATAAGATCGATTTTCTCTTGTAGGGTATGAGGACTATCTAGGATTCTTGTGCACAACCCCAGGGATCAGTGCCCATGAGATAAAAAACTACACAAACACACGCTGTAACTACGACATGAAACATCCTTCAAACTTCAATGCACCATCTATCGCAGTTTCTCATCTCGTGGGGACCCAAACCGTAACAAGGAGAGTGACGAATGTGGCAGAAGTAGAAGAAACATACACAATAACAGCTAGGATGCAGCCGTCTATCGCCATCGAAGTGAACCCACCAGCAATGACACTCAGACCAGGCGCTTCTAGAACCTTCTCAGTCACTATGACCGTGAGATCGGTTTCTGGAGTATACAGCTTCGGGGAGGTGAAGTTGAAAGGTAGTCGAGGGCATAAGGTGAGGCTTCCGGTGGTGGCTCTAGGACATCGGCGATGAACAAATCATGTGGGTTATGTAATATTATTTTTTTGTAATATGCAGTAATAAGAGTAGTTCTAGAGAATTGTGTCTGATAAAAAAAAAGAAGGAAATTGCTTCATAGCAGTTTGTATAATTAGTTATCGATATAAAAACTCCATAAATATGTCAAATGCCCACTGTATAAACCTCAAGTCTTGTTTTCATTTCATTTTCAACAAAAGAGTTCCACCAAAAAGAGAGAAAACAAAACCACTCTGAAAGTTCTATAAATAACAATGAGATATAGTGAAAACAGATGAGTTAAAAATGTCCCAACGTCCCCAACCAAAGGAAAAACCCCAAACACTTCCTAAGTTTCTCCAGAGCACACGATTTTCTCTGCTCTTAAAAGGACTTTGCAGCGATTTTACAGCTTCAAGGGGTTCCATGAAATGCCTCAAGTTTGTATTTTGATTCATGGGTGTAACTGAACGTTGGTCAACCAAGTCAAAAGAATACCTCCTTTGCATTGCATTTCATCAATCAATCAAAATTGCTCATGAGCTCTATGCGATGCTTGTGTAGTTTGAGAAGAGATCGATCAGTTTATCGAGAGTATCAGCGTGAAATTTTCTTCCAAAGAGATAGCAAGGTCTTTTGATCCCATTCCACATGCAATGCGTCCATGTTACTACTCCCTATATTGGCAGGCATAAAAAAAAAAAAGGGGAAGATTATCATCTCGGTAAAGGGAAAAAAAAATCGGAAACTTTGCAACTAATTACAAGTGAAGATGACTTGGTTTTTAAAGTGTGTACCGTTCCCTCGCTTGTTACACGTGAAACTGCGTCAATGGACTGTAAATGGATCAAAAGGCATACCGATTAATTATCTCAATGGAAGCAAGCTAGGGAATAGTCAAGGAAGATTTTAAGAGATCATAGCGGGGTGCCGATGATACCGTGATGTTCTTAATTAATTCGTGCGTGATATCTTCAGGCATATATTTTCTTGGATGCCATTTTCTCTCAGACCAATCAACATACGTCACAGTCCAGTTAGCAATGCCAGTAGGATCAAGCATCTGCAAAATTTATCAGACCAAAGTATATTATGGATAAAGAAATTACTAAAAAACCAAACATTTTCGTTCTATTTAAAATCTAAATTGATTCTCACATGGAAGAATGTTGGCAGATAGTGTTCATCTGCGATGCAGTTCTTGTTGCTCTCTACACCTGGCTGGAGAAAAAATATGACCTTCCTATTAACGTGTGGTTATTTCCATGTATCTAGAAAGTAACAGCTCCATAAAATCGACAAAAAAAAGGTAAGAAACATCTATTTTGAAGGTTAGGTTGTACTCACCCCACAGTAATCCCGGAATTTAGAGTAGTAAAGATTGTCTGCCATAGTCATTACAGCATGCTGACGCTTCATGGAGAACCACTGCACGGATATAGAGATAACTAACTAAGCGATGAAAACTTGTTGAAAAGCTCTCATGCCAACTTTTGTAGCCTCACTTGATCAAAATGATTTCCCAATAACAATGAATGGAAGCAAATATGCAGATCAAATGTGTTTAAGCTGCATATGTCGTATCTGAACGTTGATATTTGAGGTGTTACTAGGTGAAATCAAATAAATCACTAAGGGAAAAAATGGGCTTCAAAAATATCCAGTTCCTAAATCCGGAGGTAATATGGTGCATACATACTATGTTGCTATAACTAGTCCAGAAAGAGTTCTACTTAAAATCCTTTGTGTTGTATTAACTGATTCCAACAATGACACAGAACTGGCTCCTTATATTTGAGTCTTCGTATTTTAGTGATCTCGCATATATTTTCAGAGTATGAGGCAAGCATAATACTGGATCAGTGAAATATTTTTTACCTGTGCACCCTTTCGAAAATCTTCCTTTGGAATTTCCGGCAACATGTGATCCATATGCCTGCCCTTTCCATGTGGACCAGGATCGTCAAAGCTGAAGAATAAAAGAGTATATCATATATAGGTATAGAAAAGTGGAGAAGAAATCTGGAAACATGTGTAATTATAGTTCTCAAGTCTCATCAACTTGAACAAATGCTTTACCAGTCAACATAGCTGACATTGCTGTACATCATATAGTTGTACATGTATTCAAAACTTCGTAGTGGCACACAACTGCAAAACCAGAAACACTCAAGTTGGTTAGGGAAACCTCAGAATAATCAGTGAGAAGAGAAATAAAGTTTCTGGGAGATTACCTATCAGAGAGTAAAACAAATTGCTGATTTTCAGAATCCCTAAGAGCATTTGTCAACAAACGTCTCTCGGCGTCAATCATTGATATTCTACCCCAGACCACCTTCAGAAAATATATATATGATTCTTTTACTACAATCATGAAAATTATAACAGAAGCAACTCAAGCAAGAGAAATTCATGTAACATCCACCAACTAAATGCAGGCATTCCGGACCTATGGTTTTTCTTTTCATGACCGTAGAGAGGGATGCCATGATATCTACAAATATAGACATCAGACACAGAAAAAGAGACATACCTCGTCACTTCGAATTTCACGGTTAACAAAGTAACGACTGGTGTGAATCGGAGTCTCCTTTGATGCATGAATATAAACAGAGAATTTCCCCTCATGACCCTGAGAGGAGGGGTAAAAGCAGAAAACCATCAGTAAAAGAAATAAGTCAAAGATAGAATCAAAGTATTACTCCGCCTGAAATTGCTGCATCCAATTTGTTAAACGATTTTCCAGACAAAGTCTACAATTTTGAAGAATTGTCAAACAACATAAAAGACCAGCCTAAACTTAAAAGAGTTCATGGTACTTCCTATCATCAGTATCTTATTAGTCAGAAGGAAACCTCCGACACAATTGATTTGGGAAAAAGAAGTTGGGAAGAGATGAAGTCTACCTGGAAAAAGAGGTCCCATAGCTTTTCAAAAGGCAATGTACCCGGAGTTAAGAACATAAATGCAATTTTAGAACTCTTTCGTATAACACGAGGGGAGCTCAATATTTCCCTAATCACTACACGAGCTGCAATCTCGTCATCCGAATATTCCCTCAGTGATGGTGGAAGCCAATCAGTTAGTCCCTTGCACCCTTTAGATGAAAACATATAACAAGCCGCTTTGCTGTGATGAGGGAACATGAAAGCACCAATTACAAACATTGCTATCAGTGAAAGCACTGCGATGATCCATACTGGCTTCCTTATAGAAGCACGGTGGCGAGGCCCATGCAAAGACTGCATATAATTTATTTTGCCTAGACGCCACCCCCTAATTGCCTTCATCTCATAGAAACGTTTATTGCATACAGCAACACCTCAACCTCAAATATTCTTTAACCCACTGCCAAATCTGTTTCTTCAGCTAAAATAAGAAAAGACCACTTGGCAGCTAGAACCAGTCGAAACCTAAAAATTACAAGCAAAACCCATATTGGAATATCAAAAATTCATACAGACCAGAACATAAGTAAACCACAGAAGAGCATAAGATACAACTCTGAAAACTAAACATATCAAGATTAAAAATGACTCTCAAATCAGTTGTCTCTTTTATCTTTAACCAGCATAAGAAACAAAAAGAATGTCATACAATTAGTATCACATCAAAAGTGTGAAACTCAAGTTGACAAGCTAGATTCAACAACACAATTCCACCATTATAGCTGAATAAACTTGTCAAGATCCAACATAAAGATAGAATAATCAAACATCCACAGGGAAATAAATTGACAATATCAAATTAGTACAGCAATCAAAAGTCTTATCTATATCCAAAACCAAGAAAAGTCAAACAATCACCACACCTTCTAATAGCCAATACACACACAACCACGTAACATTGCTTCAAAGCAAACATCCTCAGTCAACAATTTCCACGAATGCTTCCAAATCCCAGAAATTATCAGAACAGGAACGAGATAAAAAAGAAATCGAAATTATCAAATTCCGTTTCACTTTCAATTAGAGTGTTTCCAAATCCGAAACCAAATCGGATCCCACAAAATCCAAAGTCCAAACTCATTCACGCATAAACGAACAAAGAATGACAAAGCCGAGTAAATGGAACCTACGCGGAATCGGATCCTACAGAAGGCGAGAGTTCCCGTCTTCGCGAGCTTGTTTGTCCTCCACCCAAAGATCTAGGGAAACAGACTCCGAGAAAATTTTCCAAGCTCTCAGCGAACGAAGAACTGAGAGCTACGCAGTTACAGAAAACTTATCTAAATCTCTCAGTGTATTAAGTATCGATATCTATGCACGCATTGAAACGTTTCCTTTTAGGTAAATTTTCAATTTCTTCTATAATTTTCCCCCCTTGACGATTTCGTTTCTTCTTCTGATCTCTCTCTCTCTCTCTTTGTTTCTTCTCTTTCTCGCTCTCTATAAAAATGAAGGTATGTCTGTACACAAACGACGAAGAAGAAGAACGAAGAAGAAGCAGAAGAAGGAGAAGAAGAAGACTCTTCGGTTCAAAAACAGAAGTAAATATTTTTGAGGTAGAGAGACTAGACAGAGATTAATATGATTTTTTATTAATACTTGAAAATTATTATAGCATTAACGTGTAATTTTATAATTGGCTACGTGTAATTATATTTTACTCAAATACCATATAAAAACCACGCGCCATGTGAATGCGTGTGTTTCAAAACTACACGTGTCGATGCCATTTTTATAACTGAATTTTGGTTTCGTTTGGTTCGGTTCGATTTCCTTTTGGTTTATTGAGTTTTGAAAAAGAGATTCAAATGAAAATTGAACTTTATTTCGACAGGGTTTGGTGAATTGAATTCAGATTAGGTTCGATTTTGATATTAAAAAAACTATATAATATTAATAAGAAATTAATTTTAATAAATTTATATTCGTTCGGTTCGGTTGTACATAGTTTGAATTCGGTTCGAATTTACGTTGATAAGTTTTTAATCCGGTTTAAGTCGAAATCGATTTGTTGGTTGGTCAATTTGATGTCCCGTCAAAGGAAAGCATGTTAGATTGTCTTTTTTTCTTTTTCTTTTTTCATTCCAGCGTAGATCGTTTTGTCCTGACAAATTCTAACATAATTTTTCTACAATTTTACAAATACATTACAAAGAATTTTATTCTTTTTGTTCTAAAATATACGAAAGTCTAAAGTCTGAAGCCCTTTACTTAATTCTTTTAGGGTACTAGAAAATCAAAATATTGCTGACAAAAGTATCATTAGATCATCAGCGAATCTATTAGATTGATTTAGGCTAATTAAGGAAAAAAATATACGAAATTTTAATTATAACTAGAATTGGTTGTAATATTAAAAGTTTTGTGTGGGTTGTTTACAGTCACGATTATTACGGTTACGCTTTAATACCGGTTACGGTTACAAATTTCTCTTAACTTTAATTTTAACCGTTTAATAAACGGTTATAGTAAATACAGTTCTGGTTATTACGGTTACGGTTATGGTTATTTGAAAACGGTCCGAAATACGGAGTTATTCCTATGTTTACGGGTTCTAATGATTTTTATCCCATTTTCTCAAACAAGTGGACATTGACCTCTACTTATTTTTATGTCTTTATATGAATTGGTAAAATTGTTTAGTGTAATATTTTATTCAGTTATTAGGTCTAGATTCAAATTTGAAAATCAAACTATTGCGGTATGTAGACTCAAATATTTTAGATATTTTGAAAACCGGCCATTTGTCATAATTCTGTGTATTATAAACTAGATCATCTATATATGATAGATAATATGATCGTTATAGATATAATTTTTTTTATATGTAAGCATATTGATGTTACTATTTTTAATAAAGTTACCTAGAAGAATTTTGATCTACTTACCATATGCTCTCCAATTCCATTTCTTGATATAAATAATAATAATAATTTGCTCGACATAACTTCAAGCAAGAACAAAGTAAAGATTAAAGATCGTGCCACCCATTTACTCCCCACGACAATGACAGTTTATTTTTATTTGGTCTCGTATAGACAAACTCCCACGAATATTTCAATCGAAAGTATGATATTATCCAAAATTTTAATGCTGTATTACATATATAAACACGATATTTTTTACCAAATATTTTTTTGATACAAAAAGAAAGAAAAGAAAAGTCGTTAACTGAAAAGTCGAACGTATACTAAGTCAAGTCAACGGTCCACACACAAATATGAATTAGTTAATACACACACCATTATATGTAACTTCCTCAAACATATAACCTTACTATAAGTCTATAATTAGTTAATTTCTAAGTACTTTGATCCCACTCCTTTAGTGTGTTGTGCTCATGTTTTCAGATTCCATCGTATATTCGAGTTTTTAAAGTGTACTTTTACGAAGATTGTTAATTATTTTTGAACTATTCAGCTTTAATTTTTTTATCCAGTGATTTATCTTAGATATACCCAAATAGATGTGCCAAAATAAAAAGTATCGCTTTATTACTTTTTTCTTTTTTTTTGGCAACTATTGCTTTATTTCTTTATAATAAAGTAGTATCATCTTTTTATAATTAATAGAGAAATAATTAGTTATAAAAGAAATATAAATCCACATAATGCATGTATTTGAAAGAAAACATATTTTAGTAAATAGTAATTGACAAGGGTTTGTATAGTCTAATTGATTTGTACTGAGGTTGTTATCGTATTATAACCCGAGTTCCAAGAAAAATATGGGTGTGTGAGTTGTAAATGAGAAAAAAAAAACATATATTGAAAATTAAAATTTGACAAATGGCCCAGAGAGATAAATATATAAGAAAACAATAATAAATAGAAATGTTTCAGTGACCAAAATACTTATGGGTCTTAGTTGCTATATATATGGCATGCATGATATTCGATTTTTTGACGTATTCATTTTATGAAAGTGACGTACATATACTAAATTATTAAAACAATATGTAGTATGATTTCTGTTTATATATATGGATAGATCTAATATAGTAATACATATATCGTAAATTATTGAATTACTTATGGGTCAAGTTATTTCTGTTTTCAGACAATATTCAAGCACTCTCGTAATTGTAAGATTTTGATTCTTTAATCATATAATAAAATGGTAACAACATGTATAATTAAATTTATAAATTATTAATAGTGAAGTTACTATGATTGCGATGGTTATAATCACAACTCACACATGTCCATGTGTCATAACGATGCGGTTCGTCTCTCTTAACCTTGTTTAAACTTTAAACGAGATCTAATTGTTTGATTTAACGTGTTGCTTATTAGCTAACCATGTGACTCAAAAGCTTATCCAGTGTTTTTTTTGTTAATAATCTTTTTACATAGTTTCGAACCCCAAACCTGCAACTTAATGTGATGAATTTTTAAAAATAGTCATCATTATACCACTTGACTCCCACATTTATCCAGTGTTATAGATTGAACTCTAAATTAAATCTTACATAGTGATCAATTGCAATTATAGTACCTGATCTTAATTTTTACAAAAGTGTAAACACTTATTTTGGTACAATATAAAATAAACTAGGAAATTCCGGATATTTCATATATATTTCTAAAATATAACACTTTTCTTAAAAATAATTAAAATTTATGAATCCGATTTACCGACCAATCAAATTTATATTTGGGACAAAATATTGTATTTAAATTTTTAAAAGAAAGCTTATATAATTATCCACTTCGATCCCTTTACTAATATTTGGGGAGTACCCATTTGAAAATAACATTTAAATTCTAAAAAATTACATAGAGTGTCATTAGTCTTAAGAACTAACAAAAAAAATCATTAAGGATAAAAATGGCTAAACATCTACTCTATTTTTACTATTAAAAATACATATTTAAAATAAAAAATTTCCAAATCTATTTTCAGTTTTATTCAAATTACACTTAATTAATTTTTACTATTAAAATAACATATTTGAAAATAAAATCTTCACAAAAATATATTTTCAATTTTATTCAAAAAAAATTAAATAATCAATTAGTAACACGAAATTTTAATTTAAAAAGTAGTAAATATATAAATTAAAAATAAGTAATTTATAGATTTCTAAATAAAATTTTAAAAAAAAAAATTATCAACAAATTTTTCAAATTTTCACTATAATATTACTACTTAAAGTTGTTGTAGTTTTTGGTCAATAAGTTATCACGTTTTTAAACTCTTAAAAAAAATTATCTGTTTATAAATATTCACGTTTTTGGTCAATAAGTTATCAGTTATGTCATTTGTACCTTCACCTTCTCGAATATATGAAACTAGGGGACTTTCTGCGCCTTGCGCGGGATATATAAAACATTTCAAAAAGTTGATAATGTTACTTGGAGGCGAAAATTCGATTTACAATGTGATTTATTTGTATATTTTCTTTGTTCTTTACCGATTTTACAAAAACTGAAAAAAAAAAAAAAAAAAAAACTTGTAACATTAGTTAAGAGAATAAAATATGGTATCAGCTCGATCTAACTTCATTTTTCAAGCCGCCAATCTCATCTCACCTCACTTCATCTCGATTAAATCATGTCGGGATCCAACAACTCATCCTCAGCCACCGTCAATGACACTATCACCACCAACACAAATCAGATTTTTCTCAACATCAATATGAACAATATCACGAAGCTCACAACTTTGAACTATCTGATGTGGAGCCTTCTAGTACATGCTCTCTTTGATGGATATGATCTTGCCGATCATCTTGACGGATCCACGACTGTCCCGCCACCAACCATCACCGCCAATGATGTCACCAACAAAACTGAAACATATATATTACATCTTGATCATAGAGACATCTTAAGTTAGAGTTGAAAATTGAGATACAATAATACAGATCATAGAGGCACCTTAAATTACAGCTAAAAGTTGAGATCATGCAAAATATATTGATGATTGAGGTTGATAGGCTACATAGTCTCCACTATCGGATACTTCCCAACACCTCATCTCCAATGGCATATAAATTCTCTCATGTTCCAGAGTATGAAGGATAATATGGAAGAGACAAAAAAAAAACATAAAGAAGTACGATGAGCTTAAGAAAGAGCTGAAGAAAGTCAAACAACAATATCGATACCTTAAGGAAGGCGGAGACAAGACACAAAATACTATTCTTCTGCCAACTCAAAACAAGAAGAAGGTGCATCAAACAGCTCTATGTTATGCCTCTTTTAATGTTATTTAGCTTGACTTGTATGTCTATGTCAACTTCCTATGTTATTAATTTGAGACTTTGTTTGTCAATGAAACATAATAATAATTTACTTTTATTTTCAACTTTGTGACTGATGGATGGGTCCCTTTCAACTTTAGTTCCATTTCTGGTTCTTGTTCGTGGTCAAGACCAATCATGGTCTTTGGTATTGGGCCCTCTAGCTGAGAATGAGAACAATGCCACTTGAGGTGCTGATTTTTGAAGAACTGGTGCTCTTTTTTTTTTCAACAATGGCTTCTTTGTAACGAGATAGAGTGACCCGGTTTAATTGGGTCTATTTTGGTTATGTTTTTCATCTAATTCATTAATTGGTTTAGGTTAAGCCAAGCTTATATGGATCTGTATATAAAACGTTATGTATAGTTCATTTTAATATAGAATGGATTTATCTTAAAATTACATCTTCTCTCTCGATTCACACGGTTTCTACATGGTATCAAAACCATGTCACTCTGTGATTTTGCTTGAAATTCATTCATCTTGCTCTTACTTTTCGTGATTTCTGAGGGATTACGCCATTAACGGATCTCAATTTTGTGGTTCGATATCGGTGTGGATCAGCCTTTGCGATTCACCTGATTTTCTTGATTCTCTGCGATTAGCCATTTGCGACCGTCAGTACCTGTTGTTTTCAGTTCGCCGATGTCTGGGGAAAAAGCCGTTGAGGGTCGTAACGATCGACCAGAGACTCGTCGTCAAGCTGGGAGTGAAACGCGAAGGACGATTTCACCTTATGATTTGACGTCTTCAGATAATCCCGGGGCAATTATTTCATATCCACTGCTTGATGGTAAGAACTATGATGAGTGGGCACTTAGTTTCAAGACTGCCTTGTGTTCTAGAAAGAAATTCGGGTTCTTTTATGGTTCTATACCCAAGCCCAAAGAAGGTGATGTTGATTACGATGATTGGATTCCGATTAATGTTTTGCTTGTCTCTTGGATAAAAATAACGATACATGATTCTTTGAGGCCAAGTATTTCTCATATAGAAGTTGCTAAAGATTTGTGGGATAGCGTCAAGAAGAGATTCTCCATCTCAAATGGACCAAGACTTCAACAACTCAAGGCTAACATTTCGATGTGTAAACAGAACGAACAATCAGTAGAAAATTACTACAGTCGGCTCTGTAAAATTTGGGATGCGTTGGCAGTTCTTCAACCAAAACGAAGATGCACTTGTGGACGGTGCAATTGCGATATCTTCGATCTGATTGATAAAGATAAGGAAGATGACTATGTTCAACAGTTTCTTTACGGTTTAGATGATAACTTGCAGTCGATCAGATCTTCTTTGGTAAAAAGAAAATCACTTCCGAGTCTTGAAGAGGCATATAACCTCTTGCGTCAAAAAGAGGACATCCAACATCAAGGACGTAAGAACAGTGAACGTCAAGAAACTATGGCATTTGCAGTGACAGCAAAGTCAAGTGGAACAGTTCGAGAAGACAGATCAAAATTGTATTGCTCCCATTGTCGAAGAAACGGTTATGACACGAGTCATTGCTTCAACATTATTGGGTATCCCGAGTGGTGGGGAGACCGCAGCCACAACAAATAGCCGAGAAATGCCAAGCGTGAGAAGACCGGAGATAAAGCAAGTGGGAATGTTCCTCGGGCCACAGCTAACGTTGAAGCCACAGTGACTGCGTCTTCTTCTACACCTCAGTTGCTCTCTCTTCGTGGCAGAGACAGTGTCATGGGACTGAGTGATGATCAATGGGCTAAAGTAGTGTCTTTGATTAATGCTGAAACCACAAATTCCACTGCGCAACTGTCAGGTACCTCCACTTCTACTAATTGGATTATTGATTCAGGTTGTTCGCACCATATGACAGGTGACTTTGGGGTGATGACCAATACTTAGTCTGTTGCTCCAGTCCTAATTGTCTTAGCTATGATAGAGGGTATAGTTTGTCTTGCTGCTAGGTTGGTGATGCAGTCGGTCTACTTTTTTGATGGGTTAAAGTCAAATCTGATCTCGGTTGGGCAGCTTCTAGTGGAAAATAGGGCTGTGATTCAATTAGCTGATAGATTTCTTATGATTAAGGACTGCACTTTGACGACGGTGATTGGAGCTGGTAGACGTGAAGGTGGCACGTTATACTTTGCGGGAATGGAAGTGGTAATAGCTGTTTCAATAAAATCGAAGGAGGATTATAAGCTGTGGCACAGTAGATTTGGACATCCTTCAAATTCTGTTTTGTCAAAAACATCTATTGTTGCTGTCTACTCTTTTTCCTTAGATACTTGTAGTACTTGTTTCAGGCAAAACAGACACGTGACTCTTTTCCTATTAGCCATAATAAAGCTGATGGTATTTTTGATCTTATACATTGCGATGTTTGAGGTCCATATCGCACGCCTTCTTTTTTCGGAGCTCTGTACTTTTTGACAATAGAGGATGACTTTTCTCGGAGTGTGTGGATCTTCTATCTCTTGACTCGAAATGGGAGCAGGTTTGAAAAAGGATCTTAGAGTGTCTAGGTCTCAACTCGGCTACCCGCTTCTGGTGCCACCGGAATGAATGGGGAGGGGGAGTCCGCTTTGAGAGAATGGTCGAGTCGAACGTAAACACTGACACATCCTCAACGTCGCTTGAGCACTTCGTTTTCATGCTTCCTTACCGATTGAGTTTTAGGGAGAGTGTATATTGACTGCCGGATATTTGATTAACCTTCTCCTTACACCATTGTTTCACGGACTGACTCCTTATGAGATTTTGTATCGCAAGCCTCCGAGTGTTAGTCATCTTCGAGTGTTTGGCTCATCATGCTATGCTTATAATCAAAGAACCCATGGTGATAAGTTCAAATCCCGTTCCTGTCATTGCGTCTTCGTCGGCTACCCGTATGGACAACGAGGCTTGCGGTTGTATGACATCGCTACTAAAGAATTTTTCGTTTCTCGCGATGTTAAATTCATTGAACACATTTTTCCTTTTGCTGTTCTTAACAATTTGCAGGTTAATAATGGAGCTTCAGATGTCGACATGTCTTCTTTAGGCATTAGACCCATTATTCACTTACAAAATAATAGGCCCAATAGTGGGCCCATTGTCTTACCATTCACGATGAGGACCTATTATCTTCTTCCTCACCTAATATTGAAGCTGCTATCGACACAAACCCAACTCCAAATGACGACAATAACACAACCCAAAATCAGTTGGTTCTCCACACAACACAATCTCAAATTGAAGATGTCAATCCTTCTCCGGGGCTACAACAAGCACCTGCCGATTCCGGTGACTCAAAGCCATCTTTATTGGCTTCACCAATGGTTACGCAGTTACAGCGGACGGAACCTCCTCAGCCGACGTGATTGCTCCGGCGCTGTTGGGGTGCGGCCTCCGCAGCAAAATTCCTTCGTCTCGGCTTCATGGCTTCGAGACAAATATTGCTCTCACTACTTCTTTAGATGATTCTCACTGCTTATATCCTATTTCTAATTTTGACTCATCTCAACGTTTTTCTCATAGTCATATTGCATTTCAGGCAGCAATTTGTTTGGCCACAGAACCATCGTCTTTTGATGAAGCAGTTCGGTGTTCGGATTGGCGTGATGCCATGGCAGCTGAAATACGAGCTCAAGAGTTAAATCAGACTTGGGAGCTCACAGATTTACCTCCCGGCAAACACACCATTAGCAGTAAATGGGTGTTTAAATTTAAATGCCGTTCTGATGGCAATTTGGAATGACACAAAGCACGTTTGGTGGCTTTGCGTAACCAGCAACGTGAAGGTGTAGACTACAGGGAAACTTTTGTACCCGTATCCAAGATGAGCTCGGTTCGCTTGTTTTTCAAATTTGTTGTGACCAAAAACTAGGTTGTCCACCAAATGGACTTCCATAATGCATTCCTTCGGGTTATTCCGCATCACAGCCACACAAAGTGTGTCGTCTTCGGAAATCTCTATACGGCCTTTAGCAATCCCCTCGTTGCTGGTTTACAAAACTCTCTTCCACTATCAAATCTGTTGTTTTCGTCAATCTTGCTCTAATTACTCATTATTTCTGTTTGATTCTTCGAGCTGTTCCATACACATTTTGATTTACGTTGATGATCTGATTTTGATAGGTAGTTCTGAGGCTAAAGTTAGTAGATTCAAAGATTACTTGTCCAATCATTTTCATATGAAAGAGTTAGGATTGTTGAAGTATTTTTTGGGTATTGAGGTTGCGCGTAACTCTAATGGTTTTTATCTTTGTCAAAGAAAATATGCTTTAGATCTTTTGCAGGAGACCGATCTTTTAGGCTCAAGACCTGCAGTCACTCCATTGCCGGTTAACCACAGATTGGCCTTGTCCTCTTCCGCGTTTCTAGCTGACCCGACGTCGTATAAGAGACTCGTAGGCAAGCTGATCTGTTTGGCAAACACACGGCCTGATTTGGCGTACTCCATGCATACACTCTCGCAGTTCATGAAAGAGCCTAGGGAAGATCGTTGGGACGCGGCTGTTTGTGTTGTTCGCTATCTCAAAATACCCGAGCGCATCTTACTCCGCTACAAGCAATTAATCGGTGTTGACTGATCGACTTCTTTGACTCGATGTTCGATAACCGTTACTTGCTCAGCTCGATACCTCCATTGCTCGTGAAAACGGCAGGGACACTGAAGTCGCCCTCGATCGAAGTCGAATACCGCCATGGCTCATCTCACGTAGAACCGATTTGGGGTTGGGCTTCTTCCGCGATTTCTTAGCTATTCTCATGACTCCCCGATGCTTGTCCACACGGACAACAAGTCCGCACTCGACATCGCCAAGAATCATATCCTCCATGAACGCACTAAACATGCTCGATTGATTGTACTTCATTAAGGATGTAGATCAGAGAACATTCTTCCTTCTCACGCGCCTATTACCCATCGCTACAGATATACTTACGGCCGCTGTCTAAGGGAGTTAAGAACAATGCCAAGTCGCATCGTTAACCTCCATGCTCCAACTCAGTGTAACGAGATAAAGTGACCCCTTAATCGGTCTATTTAAAGTTAAACCAAGCTTATTTCAGATTCAGATATAAAACGCCAGATATTTATTTTAATATAGAATAGATTTATCTCAAAATTACATCTTTTCTCTCGATTTGCACGGCTTCTACATTCTTTCATTAATCAATAGTTGTTACAGCCATCTCAGATGAGATCAACTCTGTGTTCGACATGAGCAAATTCAAACTCCTTTTCGCATGTGAAACCAGACATGAGATGGTTAGGTTACTCAAAAGTTAAAAATAAAATTTTCTTAGTATTCAAAAAAAAATCTATATTTTTGATATAAATTAGTCACTCAAGAAACAAGTCATACTGTATAGGCAAATACTGTGTATAATGATTAGATAAATGCTTCGTTTGTGTTGAAAAACATGAAACTATTCATCAACAAATTCAATTGCATGATCCGTTGAACAAAAGCTAACTGAATTTCAACCAAAATACTAACAGTTTTTAATCGGTTCAAGTTTCTTAAAAAATCTAAAGATTGGTTTAAAAAATATTGGTACAACTTCTAAAACTATGGAATGAGAAAAGACAATGGCTCTTATTGTGTCATTGGATGATGAGACCATATCTTGGCATTTGTTTTTGTGACGTGCAAAGAAATGTGAAAGTAATGGAAATGTGTACAATATAATTTAATTGTCTTTTGGGGTTTTAAGTTGATGTTGACATAGCATATAAAACATGACCCCACCCATTAAGTATTAATGGACAAGAAATTTGCATAATACCTAGCTAGTGGTAACCCTGGACAAGGATACTTGATACCCGTCTATTACTTGCTACTCGTTCTATCAAGTACTCGTTTTAGCAAGTAATCGTATATTTCAAGCCAAGTACTAAGGCCATTAAGTCAATTACTTGCAAGTAGCAAGACAAGTCCAAGGATTTTTTTTAGCACTACTTGGCCTTGGTACCCGCTACCCTCTCAAATACTTGCTACCTGTTCAAATATCCGTAAACCTATACCCGCAAACCCTTACCCGTTCTTACCCTTACCCGATCTTACCCTTACCCGTTCTTTTAACACTAAGGCTTTAAGGCTTTAACAAATAACAATTTAACGCCCATTTGGCCATTTCGGCCCATGGCCAGTCGAAACAAAAAAAGACCCTAAAGCCTTAGCTTATGACTCATTGACTCTCAGTCTCTCAATCTCGCATCTCTCTCGCGCAATGGCGCAAACCCTAACTTCATCGCCTCTTCTTCTTCCTTCTGCGTCTTCTTCTTCTTCTTCTTCTTCTTCTTCTGCTCCTGATTCTGTTTTTGCGTCTTCTTCTTCTTCTTCTTCTGCTTTTGCTTCACCTATGCTCTATCGTCTCGCTTCCGTTTAACCTCGATCCGACGATCTCTACCGTTGAATCTTCCGTTGGATCTTTTCATCTTTCTTCCGTGGAGATATCCTTCTCGCTCGAGGTAATCCTTCTTTTACGCCTCCGGATTTTGTTTCTATTGATGTTCTTGGCTTCTCTGCTTGTTTCGAACTTTCGATTTCTTTTGATGTTATCGTAGGTCTTAATCTTGGGAGATTTGATTGATTTTTTTTCTACCTAACCTTTTGTTAGCTTCTAGATTATCGATTTGTAATTGATTTTGCTAGCTTCTTCTCGATTTTAGGTTTTTTCGTGCTCCAAATTTCGCGAGAATCTATATGTTGAACCAAGTTTTGTTTAGGTATAGCGATGATGTAGATGATGTGGTTTAAGCACGCGAGTCTCTGCTTAGTACCTTCCCTATAGCTGATTCTCACTTATTATTCTTTGTTAATTGATTTGAGTTTTGCATTCCGTAATTCTTTTGTTTTCGTTTCTGATTTTTGTTTCCTGTCTTTGATTTGGTTTTCTGTCTTTATGTTTTTGCAGGTTATGAATCTCTTCGCTGATGTGTGTTGTGTTTACATTTCTGGTTGAAAGACTTTCACTTGTAATATTAAGTCCATCACGTAATGCATAAACGTAGAGAGACATGTGACTACTTATTGTTGGATATTATTGTTTTTGGTTATATCTATAATCTGTGTAAGTAAACAAGGCAGGTATTGATTGGCATTACTTGATATGCGGGTACTTGTACTTGCAAGTACAAGCACGGGACAAGTAACCCGCAAGTACCAGAAAATTGGGCGGGTACTTGTTCCGGCGGGTACTTGTTTTCACGGGTACAAGTACAAGTCCAAATATGAAATAGCCGGCGGGGTGGGTACAAGTATCAAGTAATTCAACAAGTATACGCCTTGTGCCTAGGGTTAGCTAGTGGCGGTAAGTTGAAATAAAGAAACAAGTGGCAAAAAAATTACTTCAATGGAAAAGTAAAGAGGAAAATAATTGTAAAAACAGAGTAACTATTTCCTCTACTTTCGTATAGAAGTGAGGAAGTTTTCCTATGAAATAAGCAAAACTTTGATTAGAAACATTTTTTGTTGTTAATAGTGGACGTAGAAGAAATAAATAATGTGTTAAAATTATATGTTTTCTTAGATATCCCCTCTGTTCCTTCCTCTAAGATTGCAATCAGTTAGAGCCAATGTGTTTTGAAAACCGAAATGATGAGGTTTAAGAAGATCAAACTTTACACAAATTTGTAAAATTCTTGTAACATATATATAAGTTTACACAAGTTTGTAGCATTCTTGTAATAAATAAATAATTATACAATGGAAGAAAATTCAGTGATTTTCTTGCCGTGTTACAACTAATTCACCGTAGCACCAGAAGTCCAGAAGTATCATTAAGTTACTTTATATTGTTGGTCGTTTTCTTGGAAGAAGAAGAAAAAGAAGAATGGCTCTGTTTCAACAAATTTGTAAAACTCTTCTAACACATCTACAAGTTTACACAAGTTTGTCACATTCTTGTAACAAATAAATTATTATACAATGGAATGTTACAACTAATTCACTATATTAAATTACACATTGATAAACATGAGTTTACATTATTAACTAAGCCGAAGAGTTATTGTTGGTTGTTTTCTTGGAAGAAAAAGAAGAAGAAGAATGGCTGTGTTTCTGTGAAGAATTATGGCTTGACGAAGATGACGACTCAGTAAAGAAGACCACAGCTTCATCGGTATCGACTAAAGCTTGAATTGATCTTGGAAAAGGCGGCAGATTCACTTCCAAGACACTTTCAAGAATCTGAACAACTTGGCTCATCGCTGGCCTATGACTCTCTTCGTCTTGTATGCACCAACACGCCACTTTACAAGCTCTTGTGAGCTCCTCTATATCCACGGCATCGCTCTCTAGTCTAGGGTCAAGCAGCGAGCGGATGTCTCCATCTTTAGTGAGTATGGTCGCGGCCCAACTCGGAAAAAATCTGACTTTCTCGTTCTCTGATTGCTCCGTGTTTCTTCTCCCGGAAACAAGCTCGAATAGCATCATCCCGTAGCTGTAAACATCGGCTTTCGCTGTTACCGCAACTCCCGAGATCCATTCCGGTGCAAGATAGCCTCTTGTGCCTCTCATTGTCGTCAAAACCCTGCTAAAATCTCGACCCACGAGCTTGGCTAAACCGAAATCAGCAACTTTGGGACAAAATTGTGAATCTAACAAAATGTTTTCGGGTTTTATATCGCAGTGAATGATACAGTCTCTGCATTCATCGTGTAGATAAGCTAATCCTCTAGCTGTCCCTAACGCGATTTGGAACCGCAACTTCCACCCAAGGACGATCTTTTCTTCAACTTGATTAAAGAAGAGATGAGAATCCAAAGAACCGTTAGGCATGTAATCATAAACCAGCAATTTCTTGTTTCCTTCCGAGCAAAACCCGCGAAGCCTCACTAGATTTACGTGTTGGATCGTTCCTATTGTCACTACTTCCGTCCTAAACTGTTTCTCCCCTTGGCTAATACTCTCAAGCCTCTTCACCGCTATGTCACTAGAATCCGGTAAAACCCCTTTGAACACCGAACCAAAACCTCCTCCTCCTAACTTCTCTGAGAAATTCTTCGTTGCATTCTGTAGTTCTCTATAGCTAAACGCAGCCAATGTACCATCACCCTTCTCTCCTCTCATTCTCTTCCTCCTCCGGTACCTTAAGATTAAGATTACCACCAACAGAACAAGGACTATTACTCCTAACGAGCCTAGAACCGCGCCAAATATCATCCCTTTGCTACTCTTACCGGAAGAACCATTAGGAATGTCAGAAGCAGCGAGTCTAATATAAAACGTATTCCCTTCACTGTTATCTTCTTCGAGTTGCTGAAGATTGAAGACATCTTTAGTCCAAACCAAGCATCGGTTCAAGCCTTCATCATGTGCATAAGCCTTACAAGAACAATTCCATTGGCAAGCAGAGGCACAAATACTACGACTCGTGCTCGTCAATACCTCTGCATTATCAGCTGGTTTCATGTTCAAAAGAGGAAAAAACTGGTTGACGTCTCCACGAGAGCATTGTAGCTCAGTCTTTCTAACGCAGCCTGCAGAGTAATCCTTCAAATCCCAATCTTTCTGCGACTGGGGCCTAAACCCTTGTGGGCATTGACAAAAAGGCGGAGACTTATCGCTGCAAATCCCAAAGGAGCCACAATATCTGTAGACCTGACATTGTTGCCGAGGTTGAGACCAGAACAAGTTCCATTCCTTGCTGTTGTCTAACCAAGTGAACTGTTTGATCTGTCCAGACACGTCCATGACGAAACGGGACACGTTAAAGTGGTTATAGATCGAGTAAGTGAAGTATGACTCCGTGGAGTTGGAGAAAAAGCTGAAGTTGTAGATGTAATTGAGTCTCATTTCGGGGACCCAATCGAAGATCTTGGCCTGTTGGTTCCAAGGACCACTTGACCAGTAATCATTCGATCCGTTCCAAAGGATTTTGTAAGCTGTGGACTCGTCTAGCACGAGAGAGAACAAACCTGGTGATGGATCTTCAGAACTCTTCCACGAGGTGAGTCGTTGGCTCGTTCCGGTTCGTTTGTCCAACCGGATCTTTACTCCGGGGAGCCACGTGTTTCCAGGGTGATCAAAGCTTTGCCACAACACGTTGGCTGATGAGCCGGAGCTGCCGGTTCTGAGAACAAGATTGCCGTCGTCTAGCAAAACCGCTTCAAGAGCAGAAACAGAGGAGGTGGAATTGAGACCGGTGGACCAAACCGGAGTCTGGTTATTACCGTCAAGTAGGATTAAGTTTCCGTTGGAGATTTTGAGAACAGATGAGTTTTTGTCGGTGACTGGTTTGTCTCGATTGGCTACCCAGAGGATGGTTTTTTGAGAGATTTGCTTATACCACATACCTATGTAGAAGTTTGAAGAAGTCCCTGGTTTAAAGAAACCCATTTCGAAAGTTCCATTAGAGGAGACAATTGTCTGGTCGCCGGAGAGAGTAAAGTCGCTGGAGATTGTGTCGGCGGCGGAAGAGCCATGGATGAAGATGCAGAGGAAGAAGAGGGAAGAGAGGGTCAAGAAGAACGAAACCATGAGAAAAGCTTAGAGGAAAGAGAGAGTTGGAGAGAGATCATATGATTTATGAAGAGTGTCTCTGGTTTTAAAAAGCAGACAAAGCTTTAAAGACTCCGTGAGGTTTGGTTTGTCCATGGCGAATTAGATGATCAAAACAGAAGAGATATGTCATATGATTGGTTGGTTTGTTTATTGAGGAGAAGTCAAACAAGTTGCAAAAATATGGTAGGACATACTGTGAATCTTCTCTTGACCTCGTCAAAAACTCAAATATTATTTATTATACTTTGCCGTCTTTTTGACGTTGTGTTGTGAATAAAATGGGTAGTTGCATTTAACCAAACGAAACAATTTGTGGTCTCTGACGTCTTGACTAGTTTGTGGTCTCTGACGTCTTGTGACTAGTTTGTGGTCCGACAGATTATGATTGTACAATTGAAAAAACAAGTGGGCACAATGGTTTTAGGAAAAACAACAAAAACATTCACTTTTGTCTTAGCTACTCAGATTCTAACGAATTCGTAGTGAACTACGAAGTCTTTGTGGATTCATTCCTAAAGTATTACATTGACAGACCATTCGATTGTGGTAATGTGCACATTAGATTTTAATTGATGTGTTAATCAGAAACCAAGAACCTTCATCGAGAGAACTTAGAGGACGAGAAATCTCCCTAGACTAAGAGAACCCATAAAATCTCCCACTGCGACAGTTATGCAATTTTTCCTTTAAAAAGTGTTCATAAAAAAAAAACTGAAAAAATGGGAATCTAGACTAAAAATTACCTACCTTTGTACCAAAGTTGTTCCATTTCATCATCTCTACGTTCGATGCTGTTCGAAGAGATTTATAGGATTTGTTTCTAAGTATCTTTTTGATGGCTATTGTAAATGGAATGATATTTTATCGCTTTTCAAAAAAATATTGTTGGGCTTATAGTTATAGACATCAAAACACTATACTAAACAAAATATTTTAAAATTTAAAATACGGTCTTTTTTCCTTTTTCTATTTTTATGGGGATTAATGAAAATATCATCAAGATTGCTCTTTTTTAAAAAGTAACGTCTATTTCTGTTTGATTTTATTATTGTTAATTCGAATTGAAATATATATATATATATATATATATATATATATATATATTAAAAGATAGTGAAAGAGACCATTTTTTATTTTTACCATTCAGTCGTTTAAAAATGTCTATAAGTCATAAGATAAAATAAAATGACGACAAACAAAAAAAAATGTAAAAAAAATGTTTCCATTCGATGTATTATTCATCTTATATAAGAAAAACAAGTAATGGAGAGAAACTAGACATGAGATGGTTAGTTTACTCAAAAATTAAAAATAAAATTTATTTAGTTATCCCAAATCTATATTTTTGATATAAATTAGTAACTCAAGAAACAAGTCATATTGTATAGGCAAATACTGTGTATAATGACTAGATAAATGCTTCGTTTGTATTGAAAAACATGAAACTATTCATCAACAAATTCAATTGCATGACCCGTTGAACAAAAGCTAACCTGCACCTGAACTGAATTTCAACCAAAATACTAACAGCTTTTAAAGGGTTCAAGTTTCTTAAAAAAACTAAAGCTTGGTTTAAGAAATATAGCTATACAACTTCTAAAACTATGGAATGAGAAAAGACAATGGCTCTTATTGTGTCATTGGCCAAGCTCACCGTCGCCGGAAGCTCTCTTAGCTCCGGTTACGGTCCCCTTTAGTCTTCCTCTGTAGTATCTGCTTCCTTTGTTCGTCCGATTGGGTTCTGGTCAAGGTGTGAAAATTGGAGTTTCGTTTCATGGGTTTGGTTCTTCGAAGGGGTTTTCGTCGGGGGGTCCTGAGTTGCTACGCCTCTATGATGGCTTTCTCCGGTGTCAAGCTCTCCTATTTTCTCTGATTTTGGTGTTGTGTTACCCTCTCCGATTTTGGATTTTGTTTATCTCCAGGAGCTTTGAAGTCTGTGTTGGAGAATCGGTTCTGGATCTGCGGTGGTGGCTGGTGAAGGCTGTTCTTCTGGTTTTCAGGTCATTTCCTTTTTCCTCGTTCTTTTTAGCTTCTCTGTATGGTCTTTCGGGATTTTTTCCTGTGTTCCTTTGAGGTTGCTAGTTCTGTGATGTTAAGAGGCTTAGTTAGTTGTTGCGTTTCGGCTTCGTCTTTCCGTTGCTTTGCTTTGAGGCTGCTGGGTGGTGGCTTCGGGTCTTAGGAAGGATTGTTCTCGGAGTGGTTTGATTCTTATTTCGATGAGTTGGCTGTTGGTTCCTTGGAGCTACTGGACAGGTCTGGTTACTTGATAGTCTTTTAAGGTGGTTCCTGTTCTTTTCGAGTTGACTAGTGGTTGGAGCTTGTGGTTTTGCTTTCTTTTGAAAGGCTTCTTTGTGGTTTCTCTTGTCGGCTTTCACCGTCTTGTGCTAGTCGTTATCTAGCTGCTGTTTGTCGTCAACAATTGGGTTTAAGTTATTCTAGGAGAGGTTCTTCTTTTCCCTTTGTCTTTTAAGTCTACGGTCTGTGTTATTGTTCAAGCTTTGTCAACGCATTGAGTTTTTCGATATCAACCTTGGAGCTTTTGTTTCTTTGGTGGGTGAGTGGATCGCATCAGCATCGATTTGGTTTGGATCAAGTGAAGCGTCTGCTATTAGTTTAAGATTCTCCCTAGGTTCGTTTTCTAGTTTTTAGCATTCGGTTTGTAATTTAGTCTAATTTTCGGAATCGGATTGTGTAGCTTTCCATTAGTCTTGTATTAAGTTTCAAGATTAATAGTCTTTAGTTTCCGGAATATTTATGTCGATCGCCGGCTTAAATTGCTGGGGACTTTCACATGTCCGCCGGCCTTAATTTTCGAGAGTTCTTATACTCGTCGGTTTTTGTATTCCAAATGGTATTTCACCCTTGTTAAATATAATCTACTAGTTGACTTAAAAAAAAAAAAAGATAGAAGTTAGGAAGTTTTCCTATTAAAAAACAAAACTTTGATTAGAATATTTTTTTTTTTTTTTTTTGTTAATAGTGGACGTAGAAGAAATAAATAATGTGTTAAAAATATATTTATCCTTAGATATCCCCTCTGTTCCTTCCTCTAAGAGTGCAATCAGTTAGAGCCAATGTGTTTTAAAAACCGAAATGATGAGGTTTAAAAAGATCAAACTTTACACAAATTTGTAAATTCTTGTAACATATTACATATATATATAAGTTTACACAAGTTTGTAGCATTCTTGCAATAAATAAATAATTATAAAATGGAAGATAATTCAGTGATTTTCTTGCCATGTTACAACTAATTCACCATAGCACCAGAAATCCAGAAGTATCATTGAGTTACTTTATATTGTTGGTGGGAAGAGTTATTGTTGGTCGTTTTCTTGGACGAAGAAGAAAAAGAAGAATGGCTCTGTTTCGACAAATTTGTAAAACTCTTCTAACACATCTACAAGTTTACACAAGTTTGTCACATTCTTGTAACAAATAAATTATTATACAATAGAATGTTACAACTAATTCAGTATATTAAATTACACATTGATAAACATGAGTTTACATTATTAACTAAGCCGAAGAGTTATTGTTGGTTGTTTTCTTGAAATAAGAAGAAGAAGAATGGCTGTGTTTCTGTGAAGAATTAGAATTATGGCCTGACGAAGATGACGACTCAGTAAAGAAGACCACAGCTTCATCGGTATCGACTAAAGCTTGAAATGATCTTGGAAAAGGTGGCTGATTCACTTCCAAGACACCTTCAAGAATCCAAACAACTTGGCTCATCGCTGGCCTATGACTCTCTTCGTCTTGTATGCACCAACACGCCACTTTACAAGCTCTTGTGAGCTCCTCTATATCCACGGCATCGCTCTCTAGTCTAGGATCAAGCAGCGAGATGATGTCTCCATCTTTGCTGAGTATGGTCGCGGCCCAACTCGGGAAAAATCTGACTTTCTCGTTCTCTGATTGCTCCGTGTTTCTTCTCCCGGAAACAAGCTCGAATAGCATCATCCCGTAGCTGTAAACATCGGCTTTCGCCGTTACCGCAACTCCCGAGACCCATTCCGGTGCAAGATAGCCTCTTGTGCCTCTCATTGTCGTCAAAACCCTGCTAAAATCTCGACCCACGAGCTTGGCTAAACCAAAATCAGCAACTTTGGGACAAAATTGTGTATCCAACAAAATGTTTTCGGGTTTTATATCGCAGTGAATGATACAGTCTCTGCATTCATCGTGTAGATAAGCTAATCCTCTAGCTGTCCCTAACGCGATTTGGAACCGCAACTTCCACCCGAGGACGACCTTTTCTTCAACTTGATTAAAGAAGAGATGAGAATCCAAAGAACCGTTAGGCATGTAATCATAAACCAGCAATTTCTTGTTCCTTCGGAGCAAAACCCGCGAAGCCTCACTAGATTTACGTGTTGGATCGCTCCTATTGTCACTACTTCCGTCCTAAACTGCTTCTCCCCTTGGCTAATACTCTCAAGCCTCTTCACCGCTATGTCACTAGAATACGGTAAAACCCCTTTGAACACCGAACCAAAACCTCCTCCTCCCAACTTCTCTGAGAAATTTTTCGTCGCATTCTGTAGTTCTCTATAGCTAAACGCAGCCAATGTACCATCACCCTTCTCTCCTCTCATTCTCTTCCTCCTCCGGTACCTTAAGATTAAGATTAGCACCAACAGAACAAGGAATATTACTCCTAACAAGCCTAGAACCGCGCCAAATATCATCCCCTTGCTACTCTTACCGGAAGAACCATTAGGAATGTCAGAAGCAGCGAGTCTAAGATAAAACGTATTCCCTTCACTGTTATCTTCTTCGAGTTGCTGAAAGTTCAAGACATCTTTAGCCCAAACCAAGCATTGGTTCGAGCCTTCATCATGTGCATAAGCCTTACAAGAACAATTCCGTTGGCAAGCAGTGTTGGTTTTCCTCCTAGTGGGGAAACCAATTTTTGTTTGGTTAAAGAAGAACCAAACTTGGGTTAATTATTGAGTTAGGGTAAATAAGAGATATATATATATATATATATATATATCTTACCCATGTGAAAAAAAAAGTGAGAAAAGTGGCTGATTTTCGTTTTGGAGAAGAGAGAAAACAGAATTTTGTTTCAGAGCACAATCGGACACTCAAACGAACTCTGATCTTGCTGATTTTTGGTGAGTAGCTTCGTGACTCAGTGGTCTTCAGATTCAACGGTGGGATTAAGTTTTCAACGGTTGGTTTGGGAGATATCGGAGTTTTACCGAAGCTGTTCGTGACTGTTAAGCTGCAGAGTATTCAGCAGCATCTATTGGAGTGTTTGAGAAATCCGACGGTGAGTTCTTCTCTGATTGAGCTGAAATTTTGCAGAGGTGTTCTTGACTCGTTTATCTTGGATTTGTACGGTGGAGATCTTATTTGGTGGCCGGAATCATTGTGAACGTAGAGTCGTTTGTGACTGCAATTTCTAGGCTCTTGTTGTGCTGTCTTTTGTTGTCTCTCTTGTGTTGGAAATTAGTTCTTTGGAGCTTGAGTCTCTGGATTTGTTCTGTGAGAACAGAGAGGATGTGGTTGTAACTCAAAACATTTGATACAGTGGATTTTGAGTGGACTACGGTCCCGTGGTTTTACTCTTCACACTGAAGAGGTTTCCACGTAAAAATTTGCGGTGTTATTTATATTATCGCATTGAGTTCTTACTGTCATTACACATATATTCCTCACAGGTTTACACAAGTGCGGGGAAGATTATTCCGCTGCTCCGCTGTGCATTTTTTTTCCCCCAACAAAGTGGTATCAGAGCTTGGGGTTTGTGAGTTTTTGAACCTTGTTTGATAACTTTGGTTATTGGTTGCTTGTGTGAAAGATGGAAAATATGGGCAGAATGATAAGCTTGAATGGTGCTAACTATCATCTATGGAAAGGCAAGATGGAAGATCTGCTATTTGTGAAAGAATTTCATGTTCAGTTTTCGGAGGCAAAACGATGAGAAAAGCGATGATCGATGGAAGTTCTACATCGCCAAGTGTGTGGTCGATGAGGCAATGGATAGATGATAATGTGTTGCATCATGTTGAAAATGAGACTAATGCTCGTTCTTTGTGGTTAAAGCTGGAGCAATTATTTGCTCGGAAGGCTGAATAATAAGATGTACATGATGAAGAAGTTGCTTGAGTTGAGGTATCGGGAGGAACTCCATGGCTGATCACTTGAATGCATTTCAGGGATTGCTCAAGCTTTCAAACATGGGCATCAAATTTGATGATGAGATTCACGGTTTGTGGCTTCTTGGTACATTACCGATTCTTGGGAGGTGTTTAGGATGTCTCTTTGTAACTCGCGTCGGAAGGTCGATTTCGATGGATTTGGTGAAGACGATGTGTGAAATGAGGAGGCTAGAAGGCAGTCAAATCCTAGTTCCTCGTGTTCGGATGTTACGTGCGAGTCAAGGGGAGAGCATCTGAGAGAAGAAAGACAGAACGAGGCGAGGCAAATCTAACAAATTTGCAAATATGGAGTGTCATTATTGTCATAAGAAGGGACACTTGAAGAAATTGCTGGAAGTTGAAAAAGGACGATAAGCAAGGAAAAACGAAGATGGTGAAGATCGGGTAAATGTCACCAATGAAGTTTCTTATTCTTCTTGAAAATGACGATGCCATTAATATTGCATGCGGGACTACAGTTGGGTGGTTGATAGTGGACTACTACTCTCTACATCACAGCGAGATTTGTTACTCTACACCGGGTAGTTATGGTTACGTGAAGATGGGTAATGATGGTTTGGCTCAGCTTGTTGGCATTGGTGATATTTGCTTGGAGACTAGTATTGGTACTAGGTTATTGCTTAAGGGAGTTAAGCATGTTCCAGATATTCGATTAAACTTGATATCTACAGGAAAACTTGATGATGATGGTTTATATAGTTTATTCGGAGGAGGTAAATGGAAACTATCACGTGGTTCTATGGTTATGGTTCGAGGTGAGAAGTCTTCATATTTCTATTGGATGCAGGCTAAGGTCTCCAAAGACATTATTAATGCAGTGGAGAATGATGATGCCATGGAGTTATGGCATAAGAGACTCGGTCACATGAGTGAGAAGGGATTATACGTGTTGTCGAAAGTTATTCTAATATCTGGTTTACACTTACGAAGTGTGCACATTGCTGCTTGCAGGAAAACAACACAGGGTTTCGTTGAAGTCTTACGTACCTTCTAGAAAAGAGATACTTGATGCAGTGCGTTCGGATGTGTGTGCCCAATGAAGACAAGATCTCTTGGTGGTGCATCATATTTTGTCACATTCATTGATGATCATTCTAGAAAATTGTGGGTTTATACTATGAAGACAAAGGATCAGGTTCTTGGATATTTCAAGCATTTTGTGGCATTGGTTGAAAGGCAAGCGGGAAAGAAGTTGAAGTGTATCCAGTGATAATGGTGGTGAGTATTGCGGACCATTTGATGTTTTTGCGTGATCATGGTATTAGGCATCAAAGACACCACTAAGACTCCACAGTTGAATGGATTAGCTGAAAGGATGAATAGAGCGATTGTCGAGAGAGGTTAGATGTTTGATTTCACAATCAGGCTTGGCATATACTTTACGGGGAGAAGCTTTGAGTTGTTGTTCATGTGTTGAACTTGTCACCAGTACTCCATTGGATGGTGATATTCGAGAGGGTTTGGGTAAAGCGTTTCTTACAGATCACTTGAGGTATTTGGATGCAAGGCATTTGTCCATATTCCCAAAGATGAAAGGTCAAACTTGAGATGAAGTCGCAGTATGTGTTCATTGGTTATGGTCAGGGATGAGTTTGGGTACAGATTTTATGATCCGTTGAGAAGCTCATTAGGAGAGATGTTGTGTTCATGGAAGATCAAGCGATTAAAGACATTGACAAGTCTGGAAAACAAGCTCAAAGTAATGAGAGTTTGATTGATTCGATGTTACTCCTTACACATGGTTCACGGTCAGCTGAAGGTGAGGTTCATGTTGATACACGTGCGATGCTCCATATGATGATGATGGTATTGGTGATCATGGTGACGATCATGATGAGCACCAACTATCACGAACCAACCTGCTTTAGAAGATGCGAGAGGTCAATAGTCGACAGGTATAATCTGGTGAGTATGTGTTACTACTGATGGGGAGAACCTGAATGCTTTGGTGAAGCATTGGAAGATGAACACAAGGATGAATGGTGGAATGCCATATGGATTCTTTTGATGAGAATCATACATTTGAGCTGGTAAAGTTACCTAAGGGTAAGAAGGCATTGCTTAATAATAAGTGGGTGTATAGAATTAAGCATGAAGAAAATAGTTTGCATCCTCGATATAAGGCTAGATTGGTTGTGAAAGAATTCAGCCAAAAGAAGGGAGTTGATTTTGATGAAATTTTTTCTCCTGTTGTGAAGATGTCATCAATTCGGGTTGTAATTGGATTGGCAGCGAGTCTTGATCTAGAGGTTGAGCAAATGGATGTAAAAACAGCTTTCCTTCACGGTGACTTGGAGGAAGAGATTTATATGGTACAACCGGAAGGCTTTGAGAAAAATGGCAAAGAGGATTTGGTTTGTCGCTTGAAGAAAAGTCTTTATGGATTGAAACAGGCCCCGAGACAATGGTATAAAAGTTTGAGTCAGTTATGGGGGAGCATGGCTATAAGAAAACTACTTCTGATCATTGTGTGTTTGTGCAGATGTTTGGTGAGGATGATTTTATCATCTTATGTTTGTATGTTGACGATATGTTGATTGTAGGCAAGAACATGACCAGAATTCAAGAGTTGAAGATTGACTTAGCAAGTCATTTGCCATGAAAGATTTAGGTCAGCGAAGCGATTATTGGTATAAAAATTGTTCGAGATAGAGGTGAGAGGTTGATTCACTTGTCTCGGAGAAGTATATTGAGAAGATACTTGGAGGTTTCACATGGACAAATCTAAAGTTCTTGCTCCTCTTGCTTCACACTTTAGATTAAGCGATCAACAAAGTCAAACAAGTTCGGAGAAGGAAGATATGGCACGAGTTCCATATGCTTCGCGTTGGTAGTTTGATGTATGCCATGGTGTGTACAAGACCAGATATAGCTCATGCTGTTGGTACAGTTAGTCGTTTTCTTTCAAAACCGGAAGAGAACTGGAATCAAGTGGATTTTAAGATATCTTCGAGGGACTTGATTTGAAGCTTACTTTTGGAGGTGATAAGCTACATTGTATTACGATGCTGACATGGCTGGGGATGTTGATTAGGAAATCTACTTGGGTTACTTGGTAACATTTGGTGGAGCGTATCATGGCGTCAAGATTGAGTGTGTTGCACTTTCTACCACTGAAGCTGAGTTCATTCTTTAGCGGAAGCTTGTAAGGAGTTGTTGTGGATGAAAAATTATCTTGAAGAGATTGGTTTCAAGCAAGAGAAGTATGTGTTGCTTTGTGACAGTCAAGCGCAATTTGCCTTGGGAAGAATTCTACATTTCATTGCGTTGCACAAAAGAGGTATCATTGGATACGTGATGTGGTTCTTAAGGAAGTGGAACTTTCAAGATTCATACGAATGATAATGGAGCTGATATGATGACAAAATCATTGCCTAAGGGAAAGCTTGAAGTTTGTAGAGATAGCCGGGATGGCTGTTTCCTCCCATAGTCGGAGGGGAGAAATGTTGGTTTTCCTCTAGTGGGAAACCATTGTTTTGGTTAAAGAACCAAACTTGGGTTAGTTTGAGTTAGGGTAAATAAGAGATATATATATATATATATATATATATATATCTTACCTTTAATACAATAAGAGAAAAAAAAAGTGAGAAAAGTGGCTGATTTTCGTTTTGGAGAAGAGAGAAAACAGAATCGCCGTTTTCGTTTCAGAGCACGATCGGACACTCAAACGAACTCTGATCTTGCTGATTTTTGGTGAGTAGCTTCGTGACTCAGTGGTCTTCAGATTCAACGGTGGGATTAAGTTTTCAACGGTTGGTTTGGGAGATATCGGAGTTTTAAAGCTGTTCGTATTTAAGAGCAGATAGCAGCATCTATTGGAGTGTTTGAGAATCCAACGGTGATTTCTTCTCTGATTGAGCTGAAATTTTGCAGAGGTGTTCTTGACTCGTTTATCTTGGATTTGTACGGTGGAGATCTTATTTGGTGGCGGAATCCTAGTGAACGTAGAGTCGTTTGTGACTGCAATTTCTAGGCTCGTTGTCTTTGTCTTTGTTGTCTCTTGTGTTGGAGATTAGTTCTTTGGAGCTTGAGTCTGGATTTGTTCTGTGAGAGGAGGATGTGGTTGTAACTCAAAACATTTGATACGATGGATTTTGAGTGGCATCGCTGGTTTCTTCTTATGAAGAGGTTTCCGTAAAAATTTGCGGTGTTATTTATATTATCACATTGAGTTCTTACTGTCATTACACATATATTCCTCACAGGTTTATACAAGTGCGGGGAAGATTATTCCGCTGCTCCGCTGTGCGTTTTTTTTTCCCCAACAAGCAGAGGCACAAATACTAAGACTCGTGCTCGTCAATACCTCTAAATTATCAGCTAGTTTCATGTTCAAAAGAGGAAAAAACTGGTTGACGTCTCCACGAGAGCATTGTAGCTCAGTCTTTCTAACGCAGCCTGCAGAGTAATCCTTCAAGTCCCAATCTTTCTGCGACTGGGGCCTAAACCCTTGTGGGCATCGACAAAAAGGCTGAGACTTTTCGCTGCAAATCCCAAAGGAGCCACAATATCTGTAGACCTGACATTGTTGCCGAGGTTGAGACCAGAACAAGTTCATATCTTCGTTTATTTTTAACCAAGTGAACTGTTTGATCTGTCCAGACACGTCCATGACGAAACGGGGCACGTTCGATTGGTTATAGATCGAGTAAGTGAAGTATGACTCCGTGGAGTTGGAGAAAAAGCTGTAGTTGAAGATGTAATTGAGTCTCATTTCGGGAACCCAATCGAAGATCTTGCTCTGAGGGTTCCAAGGACCACTTGACCAGTACTCATTCGATCCGTTCCAAAGGATTTTGTAAGCTGTGGACTCGTCTAGCTAGAGAGAGAACAAACCTGGTCATGGATCTTCAGAACTCTTCCACGAGGTGAGTCGTTGGCTCTTTCCGGTTCGTTTGTCAAACCGGATCTTCACTCCGGGGAGCCACGTGTCTCCAGGGTGATCAAAGCTTTGCCACAACACGTTGGCTGATGAGCCGGAGCCGCCGGTTCTGAGAACAAGATTGCCGTCGTCTAGCAAAACCGCTTCAAGAGCAGAAACAGAGGAGGTGGAGTTGAGACCGGTGGACCAAACCGGAGTCTGGTTATTACCGTCGAGTAGGATTAAGTTTCCGTTGGAGATTTTGAGAACAGATGAGTTCTTGTCGGTGACTGGTTTGTCTCGATTGGCTACCCAGAGGATGGTTTGAGGGAGTTGCTTATACCACATAAGGATGGTTTGAGGGAGTTGCTTATACCACATACCTATGTAGAAGTTTGAAGGAGTCCCTAGTTTAAAGAAACCCATTTCGAAAGTTCCACCGGATGAGACAATTGTCTGGTCGCCGGAGAGAGTAAAGTCGCTGGAGATTGTGTCGGCGGCGGAAGAGCCATGGATGAAGATGCAGAGGAAGAAGAGGGAAGAGAGGGTCAAGAAGAACGAAACCATGAGAAAAGCTTAGAGGAAAGAGAGAGATGGAGAGAGATCATATGATTTACGAAGAGTGTCTCTGGTTTTAAAAACCAGACAAAGCTTTAAAGACTCCGTGAGGTTTGGTTTGTCCATGGCGAATTAGATGATCAAAACAGAAGATATATGTCATTTGATTGGTTGGTTTGTTTACTGGGGAAAAGTCAAACAAGTTACGAAAATATGGTAGGACATACTGTGAATCTTCTCTTACCTCGTCAAAAACTTAAATAAGTGAAACCATTTTAACAAAATAATTATGTTTATGTTAAATATTACATAAATTTTCTATATATTAATTAAAGATCATTTTAGTAAAATAATTTTATATTTACGTAAAATATTATATCAGTGTCATGATTCTTAGAAAATATATTTTATAGGACATTAATTACTAGATTAATTATATAATATGCCATTAGATCAATCATATATAAAATCATATATAAACTGTCTTTATTTTAAAAATTAAAATATTACCTAAATTAGTTGTATTTATTTATTGAAAATCGAATAAGTAAATATTCCATAAAATTATAGCTGATTTTATTGTTTTCTAAATTTGATTAAATCGAGTAAGTAAATATATCATAAAATTATAACTAATTTTATTGTTTTTAAATTTGGTTTTTAAAATTTTATTTTAAAAAGATACTGTTTTAACTAAATAATTAATTAGTAACATAAATATGTAAAATTCTTAATTTTAAATTTCAATTATTTATACAATAATATATTATTAAAATATTTAGAAATATTTATTTAATTTATCAATTTTCTAAAAAATATTATAAACATCTTATCCCGCGTATAACGAGGGAATCACCTAGTATATTTTATAGGACATTAATTATTATACTAATTTACATAATATGTCATTAGATCAATCATATATAAACTGTCTTAATTTTAAAGATTATAATTTTACCTAAATTAGCTGTATTTATTTATAGAAAATCGAATAAGTAAATATTTCATAAAATTATAGCTGATTTTATTGTTTCCTAAATTTGATTAAATCGAGACTATCGAGTAAGTAAACATTCCATAAAATTATAGCTCATTTTATTGTTTTTTCAATTTGTTTTTTTTTAAAACATTGTTTTAACTAAATAATTAATCAGTAACATAAATATGTGAAAACCTCAATTTTAAATTTCAAATATTTATACAATAATATATTGTTAAAATATTTTTAAATGTTTATTTAGTTTATTAATTTTCTAAAAAATATATATACATTTTATCCCGCGTATAACGCGAAAATCACCTAGTATTATTTATTATACTTTGCCGTCTTTTTGTCGTTGTAAAATATACTAGGTGATTCCTGCGTTATAAGCGGGATAAGATGTTTATAATATTTTTTAGAAAATTGATAAATTAAATAAATATTTTTAAATATGTTAATAGTATATTATTGTGTAAATAATTAAAATTTAAAATTAAAATTTTTACATATTTATGTTAATAAAATAGTTAGTTGAGAGACGAAACAATTTGTGGTCTATGACGTCTTGACTAGTTTGTGGTATGACAGATTATGATTGTACAATTGGAAAACAATTGATTTGGGCCAAAGCTAACTTGATTAGTAGTTTAGTTACCAAATTCTTTTTGCTTCTCTCTCTCCCCCTCTCTCTTATGGCCTACCCTTCTCCCTTCTCCTGTTAAGTCTCCTCACTCTGTTTCCCTTTTCATTTGGTATCTTCTAAACTCGCCGAAGACAAGTACTAGACTGCGCTGGTTGGGTTAACGCTCTATGTTTTCACTCATTGCCTTTTCTAGTATTGTTTGAAAGAAACCTCGAGTGACAAAGTTGGATTTCTGAATTTAGTAAACAAAAGCAATTACTGGTGTAGTTGTCTTGCGTTTGCTAAGAGTTTCTTTACCCTGCCTTATTGGTACTCTCTTAACACGCCGAAGGCAGATACTAAACTGCACTGGTGAGTTATAAGTCTTGTACTTATTCTTATCGCCTTTGTTAGTATTGTTAAGGAAAAACTGATTTGTGAAGTTGGACTAGGTACGTGGTCTGAGAACAGATTCCGATAAGGTTTCTTGGTCTCTAGACATTGGACATTTGGGTATGTATCAGTTTCAAAAGAAAAAGGACGAAGATTTGCTAAGGAAGCTGAAAGCGAAAGAAGTGGTCAATCTAGAGGAAGTTATTGAATTTCCAGACTTCGATAACAGCGATCTCATTAGCCATCATTCCAACAGCATCATCGTCCGGATCCTTAATTCGTTTGCTATTAAACTGGTTAATTTGGTATCAATCTTACCCAAGATCTGGGAGCTCGAGGATTGTGTCAAAGGCAAGTGTATCGGTAAGAATCGAGTTCAGTTTCTCTGTGATCAGGAGAGTGACTTACACAAGATCCTCAAGTCTGCTCCTAGGTTTGTAAACGGGTGGTTAGTCACTGGTGAGTTGTGGACACCAAATCCGAATTCTGATTTCCTGGAAACCATTCTTTTTTGGGTCCGCTTGAAAGGCATCCCCATTCACTATCTTAAGGAAGAGATCATTCAGAGAATTGGTACGTCAGTAGGCAGTAGAGCTTCACGCTAAGAATTCTGACTCTCTTGAGTACGTCAGAGCTCGTATCTGACTTCTAATCTCTGAGCCAATCACCTTTAAGAAAGCCATCAAATTCAAGACGGGAGATCCAATTACAGTGGACTTTGAATACGAGAAACTCTCCAAGCTGTGTTTCAAGTGCAAGCATCTAACTCACGATCACTTTCATTGTCCTATTCAGCAATCTCAGGCCCCAGGTTCCACCTCCTTTCAAGATCAAACATCCCTCAGTTCTACTCTATCTGTGAAACCAGTTGGAAAGCAGAAGAGGAAAGGTAAAGGAAAAGGGAAAACAGTAGTGACAGAGAAGATCCCGAAAGGAAGTTCATTTTCTCACCCCGTCAATTTAGTTAAGAAAGCTGGGAAAGAGGCCCTTAAAATCAACCAATTGCAACTTGCTCATCAAGATAGATCCATTTTGAACCGCCTTGGTCCCAAAAAGGGTCAATCAAAGGATAAACAACCAATCTCTGAACTAGAGTGGAGGATAAAAAAGGATAGCATTAGAGATCCTTATTGGTGGGATCCAAAAAAAGAAAAACAAGGGTTCAAACAAACCCCGCCTCAGAAGGTCTTATCCTCAGGAAAAACAGTGGAAAAAGTAGCAGAGGGAGATAAAGTTTTGTCATCAGGGAAGCTCATCAATAATCCCTCCCCACCTTTCACTTTCTCAGCTTCTCAGGAAAATACAGGACCAAAGAGAAAGAGACGTCCAAGCTGGGAAAGAAATCAAGCTCGTAAGAAAGCTCGAGCTCAAGCTGATTCAATAGAGACCCCTCAGACAATAGATTTACCTTCTGGTGCAGGTGAACCTCAAAAATCTCCAGTTCCTCCTCAGAAGTTTGTGGGTAACCACAAACATCGCAAGTCAATATGAAGATTATGGCATGGAACTGTCAGGGCCTAGGAAGTAGGACGACAGTTCACCACCTGGAGGATCTAGTCAAACAATACAACCCAGGTTTGGTTTTTCTCTCGGAGACTAAGCAGAAAAGGTCTTATTTGGAAGGTATTTGTGAAGATTTGGGTTTTTTTAACTTGCAAACGGTAGAACCTAAAGGGAAAAGTGGTGGTTTAGCTCTTATGTGGAGAGAAGAGATTGAAGTTAGGATTTTCTCTTCAAATCCAAGGTTTATTGATTCTCAAGTGGACTGGGGAGGTACAAATTTCATGGTTACTGGTGTGTATGGCCACCCAATCCCCAAGGAAAGAAGTGAGCTTTGGGAGAGAATTCAGAGGATGGGTCTGCTTCAAGACAGCCCATGGATTCTCTTGGGAGATTTTAATGAGATAGCTTGCAGTGGGGATAAAAGAGGGGGACAGTCACGTGTTGAGAGCTCCTTTCAACCTTTCTGTAATTTGATCAAGGGTTGTGGGCTCAATGAGGTGGCAACACAAGGGAACCAACTTTTTTGGCATGGAAACAGAAATGGAGTTCAAGTACACTGCAAGCTCGATAGAGCTCTTCTCAACGTGGACTTATTTTTGCAGTTTCCAGCAGCTCAAACCCTTTATTAACCTCGGATTGGGTCTGAACACAGTCCCTTAATCACTTGTCTGTTTGGTAATACCCCTAAGAAATCAAGGAACTTTCGATTTGATAAAAGATAAGTTTGAAACAAGGATTTCCAGAAGCAGTAAAAAAAAGATGGGATTTTAGTGGTTCTATGGAAGAAGATGGTGCAATGGAGTCCCCAGATATTGTTAATAAGATTCAACGCTATAGGAAGGAGATGACTTTATGGAAAAAAGTAAACAGACCAAACTCTCTTCTCAGAATTCAGGATCTCAAAGATAAAATAGACAAGATGTCTCAGGAGGATATAGTAGACTCGACAGTTTTCAAGGCTCTAAAGAAGGAGTTGAACTTAGCTTACTGCGAAGAAGAATCATTCTGGAAGATACACAGCAGAAATACTTGGTTACAGGTGGGTGATAGAAACACAAGATTCTTCCACGAGTCTGTCAAACAGAGGACCTCGAAGAGCAGAATTCATCTTTTGATTGGAGAAGCCTCGGGTCAGTCTTATTACTCTAACAAGGACAAGGGTAAGGAGGCAGAGAGACACTTCTCCCTTCTGTTTGCATCAGAGTTACATGACGATGTCTGTATTAGAGAATCTTCAATGATTAATGAGCTTCAACAAAGAGTCACAGATTCTCAAAATCAGAGGCTTATGAAGGACATCTCTCTAGAAGAAGTTAAGACAGCTGCCTTTAGTTTGGGTCCAGATAAATGTGCTGGTTCTGATGGACTTTCTGGTGCATTTTATCAACATCATTGGCTGGTGGTAGGTAAGGATGTGTTTTTGATGGTTAAGGAATTTTGGTCTTCAGGCTTCCTGGACAGTCGACTTAATGCTACAAACATCTGTCTGATCCCAAAGAAGAAAAAAGCTCAGAAGATCTCAAAGTTTAGGCCGATAAGTCTCTGCAATTTTGTTTACAAGATCATAGCAAATGTGTTATCCACAAGACAGAAGGAAGTTCTGCCCTTCATAATATCAGAAAACTAAGCTGCATTTGTGAAAGGTCGTCTAATATCTGATAACATCTTATTAGCCCATGAGCTCATTCATGCCTTAAGAACCAAGGATAAGGTGGCAAGTGACTTCCTAGCCATCAAATCAGATATGATGAAAGCCTTCGACAGAGTGGAATGACCCTTTTTTGGAAGCAATTATGGGTAAATTAGGCTTTTGTTCTCAGTGGATTGCCAGAATTATGATGTGTATCACCTCTCTGACTTATAGTGTCCTCATCAATGGAGACCAATTTGGAAGTATCAACCCTTCTAGAGGTTTAAGACAAGGGGACCCCCTCTCACCCTTCTTATTCATTCTAGTGGCGGATGTTCTAGGTAATAGCCTTCAACTGGCTTCAGAGAGGAATCAAATTCATGGAATCCAGGTTGCAGATGAAGCTCCTCTCATCTCCCACCTCTTATTTGCAGATGACAGCTTATTCTTTTGCAAAGCAGACAAGGATGAAATTTTGAGAATAAAAGAGATTTTGGGGGATTATAATAGACTCTCAGGACCGAAAGTCAGTTTTGAGAAGTCTAGTCTGCTTTTTGGAGCTAAAGTGGATGAGTCTACAAGGGAGCAGATCAAACAACTATCTGGTATTCGGAATGAAGGTGGGAAAGGAGCTTACTTAGGCCTCCTCGAATCATTCACAGGTTCAAAGATAAGTACTTTAAGCTTTTTGGAGGATAGAATAGAAAAAAAGCTGTGTACTTGGAAAACCAAGTTTCTCTCCCAGGCTGGCAAAGAAGCTCTCATCAAAGCAGTATCTTTAGCTCTACCCACATACACCATGTCTTGTTTCCGTCTTCCAAAAGGTTTATGTCAGAAGATCACCTCTAAGTTATCATATTTCTGGTGGAAAAATCAAGATACAGGTATGGGCATTCATTGGAAAGCCTGGAGCAAAATGGATAAGCCTAAAGATCAGGGAGGTATGGGGTTCAGATATTTAGAGGGTTTTAACCTTGCTCTTTTGGGAAAACAGATTTGGAGATTGGTCTCTAAGCCGGATTCCCTTCTAGCTCAAGTCCTGAGAGCAAGATATTATCCAAAGTGTTCTCCATTAGATACAAAAGTGGGCTCTAGACCCTCCTATGGATGGAGAAGTATTCATGGTGCTCAAGAACTAATGAAACAGGGATTAAAGAAAGAGCTTGGGAATGAAGCAGAATTGCAAATGCTCTCAGATCCTTGGCTTGCCACTGACCCTCCCAGACGCCCAAAAGCAAAGGAAAATTTGGATCCTGAGAGATTTGTTTTCCCCTTCTTCAAAGAGGTTAATTCTGATAAGTGGAATCTTCATAGTTTGAATCAGGGATTCGAGCAAGAGGAAGTAAAGGAAATATGCAAAATAAAATTGGGTAGAGTAAACCCTGCAACCTTTTTTTCCTGGATTCACAATAAACAAGGGGAATACTCAGTAAAATCGGGTTACTGGATTTGGCAGACACGCCTAAGAGAGAATGGGGATAGGAATTCAGTCATCAATCCTTCTATTAATGTTCTCTACTCCTCTATCTGGCGGGTTAAAGCTCCACCTAAACTCAAACACTTTCTATGGAGGTGTTTGTCAAATTGCCTAGCAGTGGGTAGAAACATGAAGAAGAAGCGCCTCACAAGATGCTCAAGTTGTCCCAGATGCTCGAATCTTGAGTGGCAGTGAACCATCTTTGTTTGAATGTCCTTTGCTCGTATGGTTTGGGCTCATGTGTCATCTTTACTACCCTTCTCCTCTTTCAATTTTTACAAATCTTAGTGCTTTGCTCCAACTGTAAGTGGTAGTGCATCGATAGGGATGATAACAATCATGACTCGAGGCTGCCTTGGATATTATAGTTGTTATGGAAGAAAAACGACTTCTTGTTTACTCATATGGTTTCCCCATAACTTTCTTCTCAAATTAGCATTAGAAGCGATTAAGGAATGGTACCAGGTAACAGTGAAACCTCCCTCTGCTACTCCATCTTCATTACCTTTGCGTTTGAAGAAGAAATGGAGTGTTCCAGGTATAAACCAACTTAAATGCAATGTTGATGGTTCTTGGAAGGAAAATTCAGATAAATCAGACATTGGTTGGATTCTCAGGGACCATTTTGGTAAGGTTCGACATTTGGGAGTGAAATGTTATCCTCATCTTGCATCGCCTTTGGAAGCTGAAGCTACGACTCTCTCTTGGGCAGTCAATTGCATTAGCAACTTAGGATACAACAATGTTGTCTTCGAAACAGATTGTAAAGACGTGATTCAGGCACTCAACTCTCCACTAGATTGGCCGAGACTTCAAAGCTACACGTCGGACATCCTATCTAAGTGTGGAAGAGATAAACATTTCTTGTTTCAGTTTACTCATAGAGATGAGAATGTTTGTACAGATCAAATGGCAAAGAACATTACATTGTGCCAAGTTTATTTTGCTCTATTTAGTTGCAGCATTTTGTAAATGCAGACATTAGATGTCTTGCAAACTCTAGTATGAATTAATAAATTGTTGTTTCGAGTTAGAAAAAAAAAAAAAAAAGCGTCAAAAGGGTTTTACAATTTACATCAGAGAGATTCATAAACAGGTCTTTTAAGCTACATCTTTCTAATAACCGTCAGATTATCTAATAAGCCCTTAATCCAACGGTCCAAGTCTAGTCTCATACACAGTCTCATAGTCTCTAAACCACCAGATTCTTCACCCCCTCCCGTTGCGAAAAAGTCATAAAATCTCCGGTCTCCGTCGCCGGCGATATCGGAAGACAAATTAGAATCATTGAACCGTATTTTCGTGCTCGACTCAGTACATTCTCTGCCGGAGGAGAGTGAGACTAGGATTGTGCTCACTTAAGGCATTTCTATTGGACGGTATTAAAAGCCCTAACTAGACTCACCGCCGCCGCCGTCGACTCTGTCACTGGTTCGTTTGCTCAATCTTGATAAAACAATGCGTATTTGCTCCATTTATTATCATCTGCTCTATATACTTTGGTCACTGAATCAATGGTTTGCACCTTTGTTTGATCACTGTGCTTAGTTTCCAATTTGGGTTTTTAACTTTTCTCTGCATAAACTGGTGTAGTAAGAGAAGAAGGGGAATTGATGGAGTCTGATGCGTGTGCCAAGAACAAGGGTTTATTGCGGCAAGAGCAGGGGATGATAAAAACTGGTGGTGAAGGCAGTGCTAGAGATGATCTACAAGAACAAGGTTTGACGGTGAAGCTGAGAGAGGTTAAAGGAGTTGAAGCAAGTCATGCTATTAAGTGTGCTAATACCACTGTGAAGAGAAAGATTGATCAACATAAAGAAGCAATGTTGGGAAGGAAACGCAATAGACAGACCATGTTTCTTAATCTGGAAGATGTTAAGCAAGCAAGTACTATTATGACATCAACACCTAGGAGACAGAACTTGGCACAACCTGTCATTACACGCTCCCGTGAAGTCAATGCACCTGCTGAGCATGGAGGAGAAATTCAAAGCCATGGTTTATATAGAGATCAAAAATCAATTGATTTTCCTTCTAATGGCGGTATACATCCTGAACCAGCTGAACAGAAGTTCGAAAGTAATGGTGAATCTGATTCGGGTTTACTTGGTAAACCTAGGAGGCTCAAGAGGGATGAAGGACCTTCTGCTGATGGGATGGGAACATCTGTGTCAAGGCAGGCTTCTTGGAAGCAGCCGACAAATTTACAGCAGCCTAAGAGCGGTCATTCATCTAGTAGAAAAGTCTCTTACAGCCACGGTTCTTTCAGGAAGCAAGCCACAACTAGTACCCAATATCAGGATACGTCAGTGGAACGTCTTATAAGAGAGGTGACCAACGAAAAGTTCTGGCGTCATCCTGGTATGTAAAATATTACTTTTCTATCTATGGAACATGTTCTAGAATATGCCTCCTTTTCCTAGAAGTAACTGAATCTTGATTTACGGTAGAAATCTGAGTAAAATTTACTGCTTCTGAAGCCAGTTCCTTATGGCTCTTAAAAATTTACTGCTTCTGAAGTCATGACTCTGGAGAATCATAATAGTCAAAAGACATGGAAGCTGGAAAAAATATATCGTACTGTAAAAGTAGATTGAGGAATTCTAGTGACTTTGGTGATCGACTTGTTTTTGTTTTATTTCTTGCTTCTCTCTACTGAGAAAGATCTCAGCTAGATTTTGATAGAAAGTTCATTATTTTGTGGCAGATACGTCCCTATCTATTTCCACCATTTTTATTGTTTCTTTCATATTAAGGCACTGAACATAAAGTCTAGCGTTGCAACTAGACCAACCCCTGGTGGTAATTATTTATCAGGCTGGCACTTTGGTCGAATCTAAATTGGGGTAAAAAATCTCCTCAGCTGAGAAGATGCTATATCTCAAAGCTGAATGGTATATAAGAGAAAAGTGAATATTGAATATTAGTTCACTTTTTTGTTTATATGTTTTCCCTCTTTCTGTAGACTTTATAGTGGAGATGTTCGGCATGCATGGAAGATGACGGCTGATTTCTTCCAAACATAATTTTTCTTCCTTTTTAGCTCATTGTGTATTCTGTCATCCATTTAGTTTGATTTACATGTTGCATAATTTTTCTTGTCTATTAGAGAATACTGAACTCCGAAGTGTACCTAAGTGGTTTGAATCTATGGAGGAGTATGTCAGAGTCTTTGAACCCTTACTTTTTGAGGAATGCCGCGCACAACTTTACAGTACATGGGAAGAACTGGTTGAGGCAAATGCATATGTGAAAGTTCGAATAAAATCCATCGAAAGAAGAGAGAGAGGTAACTATCCCTAGATCATGTTCACATGTGTAAGCATGCATAATGTGACACTTTTTTCATTATTAAACAGTTTATTGGAATTTGTTTCTTCTCCTTGTTTCAGAAAGTTTTCATGTAAGCTCACAGTTTATCTAGGACAATGATTTTGCCCTTGATTCACTATCTTATAACTTAGGCAGTTTAGCAAGTTTCTTGATTAGGGTTCTCGTTTTGCTTGTGCATTATCTTCTCTAGTAGGTTTGATTTGTGGAAACTGGTCTCTTATACCTCTTGGATTGACAACCTTATTCTATACCCTTTTATGTCTGGCCGTCTGGGAAACACTGTCAAGTTTCTGTTACGTTACTTAACTGCTAGTCTTTGTTTATGTGTTTAGGATGGTATGATTTAATACTTGTCTCTTTAAACGGCTGTAAATGGGCTTTCAAGGAGGGAGATGTTGCAGTTCTTTCAACTCCACTGCCTGAATCAGGTGTGTTTGGAGATCGTTGATGTCTGATTGTTTCTATATTGCTAGCTTCTGTGCATTTTGTAAATTTTTCTTTTCGTTATGCTAAGATGAAGACCCTGATGATGGTGGACGTGTAGCTGGTACAGTTAGGAGACATAAACCAGTTGATACCCGTGATCCTCTTGGAGCTACTCTTCATTTCTATGTTGGAGATTCTGGTGGCACTGGCAGGTAGGCTCATATGTTGTATGTTTATTCTCTATGTGTTGTAACTCTATCTGACTTTCTATCCTTTCTTCTATTGTTCATGAACTATCAGAAAGAGAAAGCAAATATTTACAGTCTCTCATCTCTTATCCATGTATTTGCATCGAAAATTTATTTTTACAGCAAGATTGATGATGGTCATATTTTACGGAAGCTTAAACCTAAGGATATCTGGCATCTAACAGTGCTTGGTTCACTTGCAACCACACAGAGGGAATACATTGCACTTCATGCGTTTTCTCGACTTAACACACAGGTTGGTTTTTGTTTATTCTTAAACAGATCTCCTATAGATGCTTATAAATATGCTGATGTTGGTGAAACTTAAAAATATTTGTTAGATGCAAAATGCAATTCTCAATCCCAGTCCGGAGCAGTTTCCTAGTTATGAGGAGCAAACCCCTGCAATGCCTGATTGTTTCACTGCTAGCTTTGTTGACCATTTACATAGGAGCTTTAATGCTCCACAGCTGGCTGCAATCCACTGGGCTGCCATGCATACTGCAGCTGGTACTAGTAGTGGAGTGAAGAAGCAAGAACCATGGCCATTCACTCTTGTTCAGGGCCCTCCAGGAACAGGCAAGACACACACTGTTTGGGGAATGTTGAATGTTATCCATTTGGTTCAGTATCAACAATATTATACTTCATTGCTGAAGAAATTAGCACCTGAGACCTATAAGCAAGCTAATGAGTGCAGTTCAGATAATATTTTGTCAGGATCTATTGATGAAGTCCTACAAAACATGGACCAGAATCTGTTTCGCACCCTGCCCAAACTCTGTGCTAAACCAAGGATGCTCGTTTGTGCTCCTTCGAATGCTGCAACTGATGAACTTCTTTCACGTGTCCTCGACCGTGGTTTCATTGATGGGGAGATGAAGTTATATCGCCCCGATGTTGCTCGAGTCGGTGTTGATTCTCAAACGCGAGCTGCCCAAGCAGTTTCTGTGGAGCGAAGAAGTGATCAGCTATTAGCTATATCTCGCGACGAGATTCTACGACATATGCATAACCTCAGACTACAAGAAACACAGATTTCTCAAGATATAGCTGGACTTAAAAGGGAACTTAGTGCTGCAGCCTTTACTACACGTTCTCAGGGATCTGTTGGAGTGGACCCTGAAGTCCTTATTTCAAGAGACCAGAAACGAGATGCATTGTTACAGCACCTTTCTGCTGTAGTTGAAGCCAGAGATAAAGTCCTTGTTGAAATGTCTCGCCTTCTTATTGTGGAGGGAAAGTTTCATGCTGGTAACAATTTTAATCTTGAACAAGCTCGAGCGAGTCTGGAGGCAAGTTTTGCAAACGAGGCTGAAATTGTTTTTACTACCGTATCAAGTAGTGGTCGTAAATTGTTTTCTCGTCTTACCCATGGTTTTGATATGGTTGTCATTGACGAAGCTGCCCAAGCTAGTGAGGTTGGAGTTCTTCCTGCTCTTGCTCTTGGTGCTGCGCGATGTGTACTTGTTGGTGATCCTCAGCAGCTTCCTGCGACAGTGATTAGCAAGGCTGCTGGAACTCTTTTATATAGTAGAAGTCTTTTTGAAAGGTTTCAGCTAGCAGGTTGTCCGACTTTGTTGTTAACTGTTCAATATAGAATGCATCCTCAAATTCGAGATTTTCCTTCAAGGTACTTCTACCAAGGACGCCTTAAAGACAGTGAAAGTATATCTAGTGCTCCTGATGAGATATACTATAAAGATCCTGTTCTTCGGCCTTACCTTTTCTTCAATATCAGCCATGGGCGGGAGTCTCATAAAGGTGGATCTGTATCTTACGAGAATGTTGATGAAGCTCGATTCTGTGTTGGGGTGTACATGCATCTTCAGAAAACTCTGAAGTCGCTGAGTGCGGGTAAAGTCTCTGTGGGGGTAATAACCCCGTACAAACTGCAGCTGAAATGCCTGAAGCACGAATTTGGCAATGCTTTGGGACAAGATGAACTGAAAGAGATTTATATTAATACAGTAGACGCGTTTCAGGGTCAAGAACGTGATGTCATAATCATGTCATGTGTGCGTGCTAAAGGTCACGGGGTTGGATTTGTTTCAGATATCCGGCGGATGAACGTTGCTCTTACCCGTGCGAGAAGAGCTCTGTGGGTATGGTTTCTCTCGATCTCTCTGCTCGCACGTATTTTGTTTGATAATATGCTATGTTTTTCTTTAACAACTTTTTTCTTGAATAGGTGATGGGAAATGCATCTGCTCTGATGAAGTCTGAGGATTGGGCAGCGTTAATCACTGACGCGAGAGCCAGAAACTGTTTTATGGAAATGGACTCTCTTCCCCTGGATTTTCCAATTCCTAAAGTACCTAGTTATAATCCCATGGCCCCTAGTGCGAGAGGTTTCAGATCAGGTGGGCCAAGAATCGGATCTTTTGATATGCAGACCGAATCCAGATCAGGGAAAACACCACCAGAAGAGAGATGAGAAGTTGAACACATTGACATTTGCAAAAAAATGATCATTTTCAAAGGGACAAATCACGGGATGATTGTGATTTTGTTATGTCTGGGGATAGACATAGGGATACCTGGCAGCTTGAAAATCAGAGGAAGCAAAATTTTGATCAGATGTCTGGAGGAGCTAGACAATGCTTGAGCTACTGGGAGAGAAGACATAGCAGGACGATCCCTCATGGCATGCGCCATGTCAGGATAACATGAAGTCATGACATGTTGGTGTCTGCTACAAGGTAACAATATTGCTTACCTGATCAGAAACTGGTTCATGCAAATTCTTCAAAGAAGGTGACAGTACTGGGTTAATAACATCGAAGCTGTACCCTTCAGACATCCAGTTCATAGGCCTGCACAGCGAATTACGTTGAAGCTGCATTGTGTTTCAACGACCATGGAACTTGTTGATAATTACCCTCGGTGTGAAGACTCTCTCAAGACGGTTTTATTACAGGACAGTCCTGACAGAAACAATTGTCCCAGGACATGCACTGGATTTTGACTGTGGCTTGGAGCAGCAGAACTACAAAAGACTGTAGCTAGGAGTTTGGTTCATGGGTAGCTTCTCTCTTCCACTTATTTTTTCACGAAGGAGAAGAAGAAGAAGATCAGCAATGCGGTGGAAAAAGGAATCAAAAGTTAGTGCATATATAGAAACAGATTGTGTAGGATTTTGTTAGTCTTAATAATTCCATAGTATCATCATATACCACACAAGGCACTATGGTAGCATCTTGTATATAATCCCACCATCCTTTAGTATCTCCATCTCCTTTATTATAAAACTCAGATCGTTTGTATTTTTTCTTTTTGTGTTTTATCATCGATCAATGAATAATCATATTCTATTAGCATAATTTTGCTCCTTCCCTTTCACAGATTCATTTGGTCATGTTCATACTCTGGTTTCTACTACGCCGGCTACTTGGAAAACAGAAGTAAAGCCTTATGAATGGTAACGTTCACTTTGATCTGAGATATCTTTCAACTGCTTGTTCTGTTTAAAAACTCTAAGATCAAAGTTTAATTAAACCTGTTTGGCAACATTATCTGCATCTTCAAGAAGAGAGCATAAAAGGAAACTTGCTTTAGGATTTGACATAAATAAAGGACTCACAAGTATCACTGGCATTGTCTTAATAAATTATACAGTTGCTTAATCTATACTACTGCCTTTGCTGGAACAAATATATTTCGCCATTAATGGAATGCAAGACGAAACATTATGTGAATAGATGGATGCGTCAAGAGTTTAAGCTACACAATCACAATCTCCGTCAAGCACTCACATGGTGGTGGTGGTGGTGGTGGTGGTGATGATGGTGGTGGTGGCTGCAAATCTCCTTTGCATAACTTCTGCAACAGCTTCTACCACTGTGACGCTTCTCTCTTTCCCTACATTTTGATGCGCAAGCCTCCAGAGTCTTCACTTTGCAACAGGTCTCTACCTTGACGGCTCTGTTTGAGCTCTCACAATGCTCATCCTTCTTCACTTGCAAGTCAGATAACACCAGATCAGTAGGACTTGTGCAACAGCTTTGACTAGAGACTTTTACTGTCTCTCGCCCGCTGCAACAGGTTTGGCTAGAGACTTTCCCTGTTCCACAGCCTCCGGATTGAGCACTCTCCACATTGACCAAACTAGAAGACCCTTCTTGTGTCAAACCAGTTCCACAACAATGTGATTTGCAATCACCACCACCTTCAGTTTCCACCAAGCTAACAGGCTTCTCATGAAAGATTTGTGTCACTTCTTCTTTGTCCACACAACATCCCGAGGAACAGTCTGTGCTGTCTGTCTCTTCCTCTGAAGCCAGAGTGATCTCCCCAGTTTGTTTTTCATCGATGCAGCAACTAGATTTGCAGTGGCCTTCATTCTTTATCTCCATATCACATTTATCCTCCACTTCCCCTTCTGTGTTGCCACAACAAACCAACTTGGGATCACAACATACACCAGTTTCCAAGTCCAAACCTTCCTCTTCCACCAACACAGCATGCTTCTTCTCATGGAAACTTTGTGGCACTTCTTCTTTGTCCAAACAACATCCCGAGGAGCAATCCTGATTGTCTGTCTCTTCCTCAGAAGCCAGAGTTATTTCCCCGGTTTGATTTTCATCACTGCAGCAACCAGACTTGCAGTGTGCTTCAATCTTTATCTGGAGATCAGATTGTCCTCCCGCTTCCCCTTCTGTGTTTCCACAACAAACCAACTTGAGATCACAGCTTACACCACTTTCCATGTCCAGAGCTGCCTTCTCATGGCAGCTTTCTTTCACTGTCCCCTTGTTCTCACAGCATCCCGAATTGCAATCCACAATTGTAACTTCAGCAATTTGATTTTCACCGTTGCAGCAGCCAGACTTGCAGTTTCCTTCATTTTTAATCAGCTCTCCCTTCTCCAGGTAAGATGTGTCCTCACTTGAAAGCAACAAACCTGTTTCCTTAACCTTCTCTTTATTGTCACAACAGCTTGATTTGCAGGTTTCACCATCCTTTGTCTGCAACTCTATTTCCAAAACAGTTAACTCCTGACCAAGATTCATCATTGGCACAACTTCCTCAGCATGCTTCTTCTTCTCGCAATGGCTAGACCTGAAGTCTCCAGCACTCTCTATTTCCTGTTTGAGTTTCTCACAAAAGCTCTTTGCCACTACTTCCTTCACCTTCTCATTTTTGTTAGCACAACAATCTGGACCACCTTTGTTTTTCAGGTCATGTTTGACATGAGTAGACTTCTTGCATGATCTCAATGAATCCATATCTCCCTCTAATTTCATAGTTTTCTCACCGCAACAGCTATCTCTCACAAGCAGCTTTACATTGTCTTGCTTCTTATCGCCACAACAACCAGAGTGAGAATGATCAGAACTGGTTTTACTACTTGGTCTCATCATCAGCTTCTCTTGATTTTTCTTGTCACCACAACAGCCTGAGTTGCATTGACGATTCTCGCTCTTTGTTAACAAGCCTGCTTCTAAGTCCACAACATCATCATCATCACCTTCAAGTTTCCTACCATTCAACATAGATGTAGAAGCCCTGTAACACTTTTTGTTCCCAATCTTTTTCTTCTCTCGCAGCAACAACATACTATTGAGAATCACAAGCAGACAAGTCACTACATCAACAAGTACCGCTGCCCAAATCAAAGGATGGCCAGCAAATGCCAAAGCCAGTATTCCTGCTTTGAAAGTGATGGAAAGACACACGTTTTCAACAACTTTGTGTCGAGCTCTTCTCGCTAGCTTTATCGCTTGTGGTATCCTTCTTATGTCATTTGACATCAGAATAATATGACCAGTCTGCGTTGCAAGCGCAGAGCCAGAAATCCCCATGGAGATACCAATATCAGCTGTAGCTAAAGCAGGTGCATCATTCACACCGTCCCCTACCATTGCGGTTGGTCCTTCTTTCTTAAACTCTTGTATGATTGTGGACTTATCTTCTGGAAGAAGTTCTCCATGTACAACATCCAAGACATTCCCTAGCTGTTTCATAGAACATTTCAAGGCTTTAAATAACCTCTTGGATTCAGAGAGTAATGAAATTCTGGTTTTTAGTCTCACCTGTTCCTGAGCATGCATTGCCGCAGCATGATTATCTCCCGTTAGCATTGCGGTTTTGATTCCCAGAGATTTCAGTTCTGTCATTGCTTGAGATACACCGGATCTACAAGCATCAGAAAGATTGAAAACTCCAGCTAGTCTTTCACCTACATAAACGTATCCCACAGTCTTCCCACCTTTGATATCAGCTTCAATCTCTGGAACTGTTAAGAAGGAATAGTCAAGTGATCAGACTAAAGAATTACAAAACCTCAAAAAGTTACATTGAGTTTATGTAGCCAAAGTTTGAAAGTTTTTTTTATTACAATTACCTGTTGAACAACCAGCTCGAGAAGCAATCCTTTTGTTCCCGATGTAGATATCGTTCCCATCAATCTTCCCGTAGATTCCTTCACCTGGAAAATTCTGGTAGTCCTCAACCTCTTCAGGCCTAGGCTCAACAGAAACGGATTTTGCATAGTCCACGATTGTTGCAGCCATTGGATGACTTGATTTGCTTTCAACACTTGATACCCTGAAACATTGTATAACCAGAAAGTCTCAGTCATAAGTTATCTCAGCAAACTGGTTTTGGTTAAAACACAAGTTTGTTTTTACCAGTAAAGCAAGCTGCGTAGGCTTATATCTCTAGAGAGTGATTTGACATCTATAACAATGAACTCTCCTCTTGTAATAGTCCCGGTTTTATCGAAAGCAGCGATCTTGATCTTTGAGAGAATGTCAAGATAATCAGCACTTTTGATCAGAAGCCCTAAAGTAGCCGCTTTAGTAAGTGCACAGAAGGTAGCAACTGGTGTAGAGAGTATAAGCCCACAGGGACAAGCACTGACTAGAACAACTAGTGCTAAGTGGAACCAATGGTTGAGGTTGTGAACCTTCATTATAACCGGGATAACCGCAAAGCAAGCTGATACTATGATGATTGCTGAAACACAAAAAAAAAAGAAACACAGAGGTATCATATTACGTGGTTCAAGAACATAAAGAAAACCTGAGAAACAAGTTCTGTTTATGTTTTTGCTTACCTGGAGTATAGTACTGAGCACATTTGTCTATTAGTCTCTGAGATTTGGTTTTACTGCTCTGAGCTTCTTCTACTAGCTTAGCCATCTTCGCAACCACGCAATCACCAGCTAAAGAAGTTGTTTTCACAGTTATATAACCTGCAAAAACACATGGAGAAAGATCAAAAGAGTGAAAGATACAAAGAAAAGGTAAAAGCTTCAAGCTACTTTTAAGAGGGATTACATACCATTTAGATTGATGGTTCCAGCCCAAACCATAGAATCTCTCTGTTTAGGCACAGGAAATGCTTCGCCCGTTAAGGTTTTCTCGTCTACTTCACAGTTTCCATCCACCACAACTCCATCTATTGGTATGGTTTCGCCGGCTTTAACTGCTACAACTGTGCTAACCTTAACCTCATCTACTTCAACTTCTTCTCCAGTCTCTGCTATTATTGCCTTCTGTGGAGCTAAGCTCATCAGAGACTGCATTACCGCGTTCGCCTGAGATTTTACAATTGCCATAATCATTACTTCAATAACCCATGACAATTTCAACTTCAAATCATTTATAAAGATAGCAAGAAATTTCACAATTATTAGTTAACAAACCTTGTAGCTAGCTCTTGTTTCGAGCCAGTCAGCGATGGTGAATAAGAACACAACTGTTGCAGCCTCCATGAAATCTTGCATTGCAAGTGTTGCAATCACTGTGTTGATGAAATTGGATCATTATCAGTTATAACTTAAAACATTCATCACCTCTCAGAGTACAATATTTGTTTTAATAGAATAAAAGAAAGCTTGAAGTAACTATAACATTTTCCAAACGAATCAAAATATTCACAAAAGTAAAATTAATTTGTATTAACAATTTATATGATTTCCTTGTTAATCATGTCTCCTAAACGGAAATTACAAATAAAATTAAGTCCTTAGTTCCATAATCAGCCAAATGACGCAGGCTAAGTCTACTTTAATACAGTTCCAAGTTCTGAATTAATTTCTTCACTTTTGAGTTTTGATGATCCTTTTCTTCAATTATTTTATGCACTTTTGTTGTTTTCTTTTAATGAGTTTAAAGCCTTAAAGATCCTTTTTCCATTTAGAGTTGTAGAAGATAAGCCAATCAAAACCTAATAAAAGTGTTTCCTTCTATGGCACGTAATTGCAATTTATCTAAAAATGATTATAAAAAGATATCACTTTTATTTTCGAGATTTTCTATAAACTTCGAAAATTAGTCTGGATATTTAGTATGAAATTTCTGTAGTATGGAAAAGGAACAAAAAATTGAAATCTTAATTGCACTCAAGGAAAATATAATTATTTTGTATTTTCGTCGGGTGTAACATATAAAATACTCCCTTTCTTCCTAATTAATGCATTTTTTAAGCTTTTCACACATATTAAGTAAAAAAATAAAATATGATTAAAAATGCATTATTTTTTGTTATTAATAATTTTCTATAACTCTAAACCAATAATATTCAATCATTTTTCTTTAAGTTTACAATTCATCATCATTAACTAATGAAAATGCATTAAAAACTTTAAAATTTTTATATTTTTGAAACAATTTTTTTATAAAAAATATGGATTAATTAGGAACAGAGGGAGTATAAATTATTTTCCTTTAAAATTATAACTTTTCTCCTCTAATCTTTGATTTTTGTTTCTCTTACAATTTCTGAATCGTCAAAGAAAATTCGAGGAAAATTATCCTCATAGAAAGTTTTGATTTGAAAATATTTTTGTTCCGATAATCTTTTTAAAAAATTGTACTAATAGAAATGAACGAAATTGCATATTTTTGTAAACAGAAAAGAGAAAGACGACTTCTTCTTTTTTCCATATTTTGATTGTACCTTTTGTTTTTGCATTATCTTCCACACCAACTTTCAAGTTTTATCACATGTTCACTTTTCCTATATCCATAGAAAATTTTGATTTTTTCCTATACCCTATATAACTCAAATTTACATTACATACAGCACATATATAAATTTTGGTATTTCCCTTATGAATTCAAACTATTTAAAAAATATTAAGAAAAAACAAAGGAAACTTTTCTAAAAAAGGTTTCGTGGAGTGTTGGGTTAGCAGGGAAAGCAGTATATGTAAGCTTTTTTAAAGTACCATAAAAGGGCTAAATACAGAGTAAAAGACTCGATCACAAGTTTTAAGAAATTATATATATATATATTAATAGTTTTACTTTTACCACAATTTGCTAAGTTTTTGTTCTTAGATAACTAATAATACTATGTAGTTGTTACATCGATCACAGATAACCACGAACTAATAAATTATTATATTACACATCACTCTTAATTAAGTCACGGAGTAATATAAATATAGAGAAATAATATTAGGTGCTAATAATGAAATATTATTAAAAAAGTGGTATAACGACAACAAAAAAGAAAGGGAAAAGTGATCTTTACCGGTAATAATGATCAAAATGTTGATGTCGACCCTAAGCCTTCTAATGGAAGCAAAGGCTTTGGCAAGAATCGGATAAATACCGGCGGCAACTGCTGCCACGGCGACCCAACGTAAAGGCGAGTAGACAAATTTTAACAAGGAGACAAGGAGAAGTATGCCGGAAACCACCGCGAAGGGGCTTGGCCATTTGTTCTTAAAGTTTGTTTCTCCTTTTACTTTCAGGTTTGCTTCTAACCTAGCTTGGTTCAGTGCCTTAGCTGCAACACAAATTTTCTCACAATTAAATCATTAATTAACAAAGGTCGAAGAAGATTTATTTATTAAAAAAAAAAAATTTAAGTGACGGAAAAAGAAAAATAATTAGTTTTTATTTGATTATTATAACTTTATGTCTAATATGGAATATGAATTCTGTCAAATAAAAATTATAAAATATAGTTACGTAACGAGTATGATCCACTACCTATTAAGTATTCATATCAAAAGATTTGGTATGTATCTCGACAGGCTTTTTCTAACAACTTTTTTTCTATATAAGTTTTTGGAAATTAAATCTATCTATGATGTCAGTTAGATTTATTGCTTACACACGTAACAAGCGTTATGTATGCATGTATTAGGTGAGTTATAATATGCGGGGAAAAAAATTTGGTAAAAGTTATAATATGCGAAATTTAGATTATATTCATATAAAAAATTGTAGTCGTTTAGTATTATTGCCGTTATTATGTCATTATGCGTTTTGGTAAAAGTTATAATTTTTAATTTGTTAGTTTCCTAAATACTGTTTGAAAAATGTCTAGACGAACCTTATTCACAATATTTGGTTATGCAAACCGAACGTGTTTCATGGAATGAATTAAAAAAATATATATAGTAACGATCTATCCTATTTAGTTGTTGGAAAAAAAAACTACTCCCTCCCTCAGTTCCACAATATTTGATTTTACAATTTTTTCACACAGATTAAGAAATATTTAATGGCCTTTATTTTTAGCTACTTTTTTACTCAAATTACTAAATAAATAATATTTTCCAATAATTATAACAATAACTCAGCTTCTACCATTGGTCTTTTAGGTTTAATAATGCTAAAAATCAAATATTATGGAACAATGAAAAAAACTAGAAAATTAAATATTATGGAACGGAGGGAGTATTAATTTTAAAATTGATATTTGGCTTCAACCTAGGCAACCTCCTAGGTTAAAAACACAACCATTTACCGCACTTAAACAGAACAAAAATATCAAAGTAAAGCCACTAAAAAAAGTAGTTTGGTTAAAGAAAATTGAATCTAAACTAATTTTCTTCAGAAGAAATTTTAGTGGTAGAATATTTAAACTTTTCAATTGAAGTGACTTGTTGGATCGCATATGGACTAACTAGTGACCAAAAACGGCGTTTGCGTATGAAACCATGACGTGAAACCACTAGTTTAAGAAATAAAAGTTAAATAACAAATGAAGTGATTAGTTTATGATTTATTATTATTTTTTTGACCGGGTAAAATTAAAATAATATAAGAGAATAATAAAGTGATTATTTTTAATAATGCTTTACCAATTTGGAACGGAGAGATGAGAAGGCTGTCGTGAACAACGATCACGGTTCTCGAAGGAACGATGACGGAATATTCTTTAACGCCGTCAAGCGACTTGAGAATGTTTTCGATTATAGGAACCTCTGATGTACAACAGATTCCAAGAACATCGAAGTAACTCTTTTGCAACTTCTTCACTTTCTTTTTCTCTTCTTCTTTGTTTTCTGATGCCATTTCTGTAAAAAGTAAATCAAAACAACAAATTATATTGATTTATAGGCTTATGGCTACTTTTCGACTGTTTTTGAGGAGGAAAAAAAGAAGAAAGCAAAAACTTTAAGTGGGGATGTGTATGAACTATAAAGCGTTGGCTCAAATGTCCATTACAAGATTGGAGATATCATTTTCATGAAATAGCTTTGTTCACTTTTTTTATAAGGATGAAACTTTGGATATGGGTCTTTTTTTTTCTTATTGAAAATGTTTATTTTTTAGAAAGAAAAAAATATACATAAATAAATAAAGTCTAAATTAGGACGAAATGTCATCACTCTCTCATTGCTTAATTCAGTTCCACAAAAAAAAAGTTTCAATAACGAGAAGGAAGACGAATCAGCTTTTGCATATTTTTTGGCTTCTATACGTACGCAGAAAAGATTGATATTGATAATTTTGCGTACAAAAAAAAAACAAATGCAATAGAAGAAGAGCGTTTTGTTTTAGATCAATGATCATGAAATCTTTGTGTATTAAGAAGAGAAAAAATACCGTGGAAGAGATACAAGCAAAGAGGAGAAGCCTTTGGTTCAGTTCGGTTCGATCAGATTAGGTATTATTGTAAAGGTTGAGAGAGAGAGAGTAAAGAGCGAGGTGTTAGTTAGAACGTAGAGAAGAAGATTGAGGTGAAGAGATCTAGAAATGGTAGTTTGCTTATATAGGAAGACAAGTAAGAATGTTAGCTGAAAGATGATTGGTTGGTTTTCTTTAGCATTTTTTGACACTATCAGATTTTGTATAAATATATTTATGGATTATGAATTCTATCTAATTGTTTTGATATTATCAAATATATATATATATATATATATATATATATAATTGCTTTGTAGGGGTAAGTCGAAGAGTTCCAAGTTTCATGTTTTGTTTTCCAAAATTACCACTAAAATTCAAAACATCACAAATACCACAATATTTAGGTGTATAAATGGTTATTAGAAAAGGTTAAGAAGGGGTACAAAGTAATTTAAGAATCATTACTAACTTTTTAAAACCTTTCTTAAACCTAAATCTTATTGTGTTTTTGAATTTTTTTTTGGTATTTTTGGAACTATAACTTGATTTTGTGGGGCTTAAAGTTGGTTTTTTTTTTTTTTTACCATTTAATAAATATCGTAAGCTATAATTAGTTATTTGTTTTCAATTCCTATATATCCTTCCTAATTTCCAAGCCAGTTCCTATGTTCAAGAACTAATTTTCACGTCAGTTCCAATGTTCAAGATCCAGTTCCTATAATTTATGATAACTATTTATTCTCAATAATGGATTATAGATTAGTCTAACTCTAAAAAAAAAAGATTGATGATCCAATTATAGTAGACTAAACTTCTTAAAATTTGAATCGACAATCTTATTTCCAACAAATAGTGTTAGAAATCATTTTCCTTAAATTGTCATAACTCATAAGTATAAACATTCTTAATAAGAAAATCAATGTTTGAGCATATAAATATATGAAATTGTTTTGGGAAACTCGAGTTTGATTATTAGAGTTTGATCAAACCAACTACATATTATAAGGGGTGGTGTATTGGACTTGATATTTTAGAAGATTTTGAACTTTTTTTAAAATCACATGTTATTTAACTGGTGATTTTTAAAAGTCTTTTCAAATCCTATGTTATTGAACTTGAAATTTATGTAAAATCATTCAAAATAATTCAAAATCTCTTGTCATTCAATCAATAATTTGTAAAAATCATACAAAATCTAGGATTTGATTCTAGGAGATTTTCTATATTTAAATCATACAAAATTTCATTAAATCTTCTAAAATATTTAAATTTCATTAAATCTTGTTATTCACAATTTTTTTCTGAAAAAAACTACCGGAACTGATTCTAGGAGATTTTCTATACTTAAAAAAACAAAATTTTTACACTTGTAAAAAAGGAAGTTTTAAAAATTTTTAATTAAATTTTAAAAACCAACTAAATTTTTTAAAAAAGGAAGTTTTTTAGAAAGTTTTTAAATTTCATTAAATCTTCTAAAAAAGATTTTTAGTTGAAAAAATATGACTGAAAAAGATGGTTTCTATTAACTCTATTGACACTTGTAATGGTGATATATTCCATCTCTTTTCTTACATGTTATCGCAGCTCCAAGAACAATTATAGCAGCTGCAAGAGCAATCGCAGAGACATTCACAATTTCAATTTCAGATTATACTTGAATTGAGCTTTTGGGGATCTTTCATCTTTTCTCTTCCTCACGTCGCATCATTCCCTGTCACCCTCTCCAATTGCTACATGCCAAAATCGTCAATTTCGAATTCTCTGATTCTTCTGCGTCTGATATCGCAACCACATCTTTTGGCGTCTCGTCGCGGCGTCGTATGTCTTCGATTCGATTGTGAGAAAGGAAACGATTCAAGATCGATCAATCTTCACATTCAAGTACCAGAATCGTTGTAACTGCTTTTCTTCTTCATCTCTTTTTTTCCCAAATTGAACTTTTTAGATTTCAATTTGAGATTGTACCTGAACTGAGCTTGGGACCGCTTCCACTAAAAAGTTCACGGCAAATCCAAGCCCCATTAAACTCTTGTAGGTGTTAAGTTCTATGAAACCAATGAGTGAGCTTCTGTTTGAACCATCTATAAAATGGGCAGGCAATCCCAACATTGTGTTTGGTGATAAATGTGCTGTCTTTACGAATTACTGTTTCAGAGAACTTATCTTTATCTCATGATTTTGAAGGAAACTATTACAAAGGCAAGTTTTCAGCAGGTGCCATTGGCCACAAGTGCTTGAGAATACCTATTTCTTGATGCTTCAACGTAACTATACTTATTTATCAACTTTGTGAATGTTGTTTTAGAATGTAGTATGCGAGTGAATTAGATGGGAAATCTGTATTATTTCTCAAACTCAAACTGCCATTATATAGGCTTACATTATTGTTTTTCTAGCCGTTAAACGCCTTCCTACTTTCCGCAACTACTTGCTTTGCACTCTAGAACCTCTGCTTATTACAAATAACCAAAATAATAAAATCAAACTCTAAACGCACAACTTCATTCCCTCTCCTAAACTGAAACGCCTTTCAGTTTACTCACTCTTCAAGCACAAACCCATTTCCCTCCTTATCTTCTCAAACGTTTCAAACTTTGTTGCTTTCGTCATTATGTCGATAGTTGATCTTTCAGGACAATACTCCAGTTTGATCACACCTTCATTCACCAGTTCTCTTAAAAATGAAACCTCACATCAATGTGCTTGCTTCTCCCTGCAAGACCAAATTCCTTGAGAGCTTTATGGTGAACTGTTGTCGCAATATATGATTGTTTCTCCTTCTTGTTCGCTCCAATCTCACGAAGAACATTTCCTCACTCCTTGACAAGCTCCATATGCTGCTGCAACATACTGCTTCGTGGGATGAGTCACTATCGGTTGTTTTTGGATGCCCAAGACACGCCTCCTCGCCATCATGAACAAGTAGCCGACGTGTTTTTCGTCCTCTATGTCTCCTGCATAATCGCTATCAACGAAGCCGATCAGACCTTGACTGCATCTTGCTTTTGTCTGAATTCCATACCTGCAGTCCCTTGTACATATCGGAATCCGCTTTTCCAAAGAAGAGATGTCGTGTTCATTTGTTCTCCATAACTCGAGATTCACTGAATAGATCAAGTCGGGTCTAGTTGCTGTTAAATACCTCAAGCTCCCAATTAGTTGTGTGAAGTTGGTTGCATCCACTGCTTCTCCTCCACCTTTTATAGTCAGCTTTTGCCCTGGAACAATTGGTMCTCTCACCGCATTACACTTTTCCATGCCAAACTGCCAAGATTTCCTCTCGCATATTTGCTGGAATGAAAATGCCTTTTTCGTCTTGACAATCTCGATTCCCGGAAGAACTTCATTCTGCCTAAGTCTGTCATAGAGAACTCATTCATCATAGACCTTTTAAACTCTTCCATCAGGTTCCATGAATTCCCCGTGTAGATTAAATCATCTACATATACACTCACCAGCAGTACCTCATTCCCTTTTTGTTTTATGAACAAGGTATGTTCACAATAGCATCTTTTGAATCCTTCCTCATGAAAATAGCCTTCTATTCTGCTGTACCAAGCTCTGGGAGCCTGTTTCAGGCCATACAATGCCTTCTTCAGTTTGTAGACTTTCTCCTTCTCATTCTGAACTTCAAAACCTCTCGGCTGTTCAACGAAGACGTCTTCTTCCAACTTGCCCTGCAGGAAGGCACTCTTGACGTCCAACTGATACACAATCCACTCATTTTTAGCTGCCTTTGCTAGTATCATCCGTATGGTGTCCCATTTCGCAACTGGTGCAAACACTTCTTGAAAATCTATTCCATGCTCCTGATGATACCCTTTGGCAACTAGTCTTGCCTTAAACTTCTCGACCTCACCTTTTTCATTCAGCTTGGTCTTGTATATCCACTTTACGCCAATAATCTTTGCTCCATCAGGTAGCTCCATGAGTTCCCAAGTGTTGTTTTCTTCTATGGATTTGATCTCTGCTTCCATCGCCTTTCTCCAGACCTCTTCTTGTACGGCTTTTTCAAAGGTGTCTGGATCTGTTTCAGCCATAAACATTGCGATCATGTCATCACCATCCTCTGCGATTATGAACCCAGACCTTCCTGTGATGTAATCTCTCATCCACACAGGAGTTTGTCGCTGTCTTCCAGGCATAGATCGTGTTGAAGTTTGTTCTTCCAGTCGTCATCTCGATGTTGCCGATGTGACTTGCTGATGTGTTTTGTTCGTGGAAGTACTGCTCGCCGATGCGTTTTGTTGAGAAATTTCCTCTGCTTCATTTCCATCGTTGTTTTCTCCTTCCTCTTCATTGTTTGTTTCACCTGCTGGTTCTTCACACCACACAAGTTCTGTGTCACAAGTTTTTTTCTCCCATTCCCAGCCTTCTCCTTCGTTGAACTCAACATCCCTACTGGTTATGATTTTTTTTGTCTCAGGATTGTAAAGCCGGTACGCTTTAGATTCTTTGCTCACTCCAAACATCACGCATCTCACACTTTTCTCATCAAGTTTGGTCCTTCTTTCATAAGGAATCAGTGCATACGCTAAGCAACCAAATACTCTTAGGTGCTCAACGTCTGGCTTCAATTCGCTCCACTTTTCCTGTGGTGTGACATCATTCAATGCTGTTGAAGGGCTCCTGTTGAGAATGTGGACCGCGTATTGCGCTGCCTCAGGCCAATACCTTCTTGAGACATTTCAACCATCATGCATCTTGTCAGAGAATGCGATTTTTCCTCTCTGCTATGCCGTTCGCTGGCGTGTGTATGTAAGTTGTCTCCGAATTCCCATTTTCCTGCAATAGTCATTGAATTCCCTTGAGGTAAATTCTCCTCCTCGATCAGACCTTAGACTCGCCAGCTCTAGGCCCAACTCCTTCTGCAGCTTTGAACTCCTTAAACTTGTCTAATGCTTCAGACTTTTCCGTGAGGAAGAAGGTCCAGCATTTACGACTGTAGTCGTCTATGAAGTTCAGCAGATAGCGTTTTCCACTCTCAGAGATAGGAGATATCGGTCCGCAGATGTCTGTATGAACGAGTTGCAGTCCACGAGTTGCCCTCCAGTTACTCATTTTTGGTATCACACTTCGATTCTGCTTCCTCCGAGGCACACGCAGGTTTTTCTCCTTCTACTCCACAGTGAAGTGACGGTATGCCTCTCACCATATCCTTCTCTGACAGTTTTTTTAAACCGCTGGTGCTCAGGTGTCCATATCTCCTATGCCATAAATCGCTTTTTTTTGCAATTTGGAGACATTGTATCTCGGATGTTTTGTCTTTTGCTTCCCTCGCGCTTGCTATTTTTGCAAGTATGATGAACATCCGATTTTTTGACATTGTCGAGCGCATTGCCATTTTCCTCATCCTTTTGTTCCAAATCTCACATACATTGTCTTCGACTGTGATTTTTAAACCTTTCTCTTGTAGCTGTCCCACACTTAGAAGATTGTTTTTCAATCCGGTATGTAGTAAACGATGTGATGATGTGACTCCATCAATCTCCGCCTCAACTTCCCTTTTCCTTCTACAATCATTCTTCGATCATCTCCGAGTCGACACTTTGGCGAAATGTCTCATCAAACTCAATAAACCAGGATCTTTCTCACACATATGGTTGCTACAGCCGAGTCCGAAAACCAAACTTTCTTCTTCTTTGATCAAGTCGATATGCGCCATCAATAGCATATCTTCCTCTGCTTCAAGTAGTTCATCTCCTTCTCCCACTCAGGGCATTCAGACTTGAAGTGACCCTTTTTGTGGCATAGCACTCAACTTGCTCCTTGTTGAAGCTTGATCTTCCGCGATCCGACTTTGAGCACCGCCTGCCGCGAAAACCTCTACCTCGTCTCCTTCCCATTTCCAACTTCTACCTTGAGAACCTGATCATCAATCGAATGTCTGCTCAGATTCTGCTCATGAACCATTAAGGAACTTTGCAAACCATCTATAGTCTTATGTTGTTGGATTCCTCTATGGCGCACACCACATAAGTAAACTTCTCCACCAATGTTCTGAGAACTTTCTCCACAACCTTTGAATGGCATATCCTCACCTAGATTCCTCATGTTGTCACTTCCATCACCCTTGAAAATGATGGAAATCGCCACGACGCATTTCGAGCACTTCAAAGCATCGCTCAATCTCGCAATTGTGCACTCTGCACCCTCTCATTCCCCTGGAACTTTCTCCTCATCGAGTCCCATATGTCTTTGGCGGAATCCTTCTTCAAGATTGTCTTGAGGATCGTTTTATCTATAGATGCGTACAGATAATTCTTCACCTTATGATCGAGAACAGTTTTCTCAGCCAACTCGGTTCGTTGCTGCCCTGTCAGGATCACATTCCTCTCTGGCCTTGCGATCCCTTTCTCTATGAGGTCCCACCATTCCTTTGACCTCAGGAGATTCTCCATGAGCATTGCCCAGTGCTCATAATCCCCATCAAACTTAGGGATCACCAAGGCGTCTCTTTCACTCATTCTCACGTGTTTCGCTCACCTGTCAATTTGTATTTGTGTGTTTTTTCCAATAATTCCGATACCACTTGTTGTTTTAGAATGTAGTATGAGTGAATTAGATGGGAAATCTGTATTATTTCTCAAACTCAAACTGCCATTATATAGCTTACATTATTGTTTTTCTAGCTAAACAGCTTCCTACTTTCCTCGCAACTACTTGCTTGATCGCAACTCTTGGACGCTTCTTATTACAAATAACCAAAATAATAAAATCAAACTCTAAACGCACAGCTTCAGTGAACAATTTAACTAGAAATTCGAAGATATTCTGTTTCTTTCATCTCAAGTATAGTTTACTTCATTTTTTCTGGAAGTTCCATACAAAGTACAGAGAGGGAGACTACACTGGAAAGTTTTGAAACACATATATAAAGTACTCTTTCACTTGTTTTATAACTTGTAACTTCCATTTAAAGAGAGAGAGATAGAGAGAGATACTTCACTGGCTATTGTATACAAGAAAGATCTGTAACTTTGTCATAGTTTGGTGGCTATGCCCATAGTTCGGGGGGAAATAGCCAGTGAAACTTCACATCATGTAAGAGATAAATTAACGTATAAAGGACAAACTCGATTCGTCTCCTCTTATTTATTTGTCTACTCTAATTGCTGGTTTTTGTCGATGGGAAAATAGGTCTGCTGAATATGTATCATTGTCGTTGCTGAGCTCTCTACTTTCGTAAGTTTTCATTTGTTGAGCTGTTTCGTCGTTGTGAGAAAGGAGCTAAAATTGTGAAACACACATTTTCCTATTTTTTTGTTCTAAAAGTATCGCAAAATCACCCAAAGTTTAATATAAATCTCACCAAATCACCAATATTTTTCCTTTTATATATATATATATAAATCCTTATAAATTGTTGACAAAAATAATAATATATATATATATCCAAGCAAATAACCAAATCTTCTAAAAACTCACTCAAATCTCTCAGAAAACTAAAATATTCAAATTCCACTAAATCTTCCAAAATACTAAGTCCAATACACCCGATAAGTCTTTTTTGGGGGTTACAATATGGTAAATTTTTATTAATCTACTATCTAAAATGGTTACAAAGGAAAAGTTATTGAGATTACAAAACATTATTAGTTTGAAAGTAGGGCGGGACTAAAACTGGTCCGATGCGTCACGAGTTTAGGCACATTATTATATAGCATATCTTTTTTTTTTTTGGTCAACATATTATATAGCATATCTATGAATTGGTAACTTTGAATTCGTGTCTTTAACTCACGAGATAAAATCCCCCTTTGCTCAATTTTATCTCGTGAGTTAAAGACACGAATTCAAAGTTACCAAAATTTTAGTGGAAACCCCCAAAAGTGGAATGTCACAAAATGGAATCCATGTGTGATTCCTCATTTCATTGCTTTCTTTATTATTAACTACACATTGTCGTCTACTTTCGTAGCTTATCTTTTAATATCTTTCTATATCCTTTATACTTTCTTATAATATAACTTGTGCTTGGAGAAACAGATAGAGTAAAGACGTATACGGCTTAAATCATAAAACATTAAATTAAGTAATTGACAAAAAGTTGTAGAAGATGCATTTTATGATATAATCACGGATTGCCAATTTTATAAAATGTGAATTCTGTCTAATCAATTGGAATTTGAATTCGATCTAACAACATTGAAATAACATCAATTATTTTAATCGGTTGAATCATCAATATGTGAATTATGTTTTTTTTTTTTTTTAACTTCTTAGAGTTTAGAAATTCTATTTGTTAAATTCAAACAAGAATTCGCTCCTGAGAATGCATCATAGATTGAGCAGTACTGAAATAATTCATATATTGGATTTTTCTTTGAGTGGTGTTAGTATTCAGAAATCAGAATTGAATTATTTGTTTTCTCTTTTCCTTAATTTCAACGCCACCTCATTAAAAGTGGGACATTAGAAGGACCATGTTGCGTGAAGCCCTAAAATATGCAGCATTTTGTGTTCGACAAATTTCTGTTAGATATCGTTTAATATTCCTAGTTATAAGAATATGTTGATGGATATAGAGAATTTAAAATAACTAATTTGATTATTTGTACCGCAACCTATTACAAGAGAATTGTATAATTATAAATGAGAAACTTGGAGAAATTCAACAGAATGAGTGATGTATAGTAGAAAATAATTTTTTACTTTTTAGTACCGTATATTTGTTAGGAATTTTATATCAAAAGTGAGATGATATATATATATATATATATATATTCTATATAGAATATTATATAGTACCGTATATCAGTATATGTTAGGAATCCTATATTGAAGTGAGATGAGAGGTGAGATGAGAGGTAAAATAATATATAAAAGATATAAGTCAATTCATTCCTTACCGGTTAGATTTTAATTTTAAAGTTCATATAATTTAATATCGTATCAAAACCCAAGATGACCCACATAAAATACCCCATATATGATAAGTTGGTGATTATAGAGTGGAATTCGGTTTGATATGAATTGGGAAGACAATTATCTTAAAGATGCGTATTAAAAATTTCACATCATAAGTAAAATGAAAACTTAAATTATTTATAAATATGAACCATTTCACTAATTAGCAATTGAATAATCATAAAAGTTAACAGTATAAATGAGAACCAAATACCGGAAAAAAAAATTGTAGTGGTATGAAAGACTAACTAACCAGTTTTTCAAAATAGCACACCGGCCAACCATTAGATAAAAATTTGAATCCATCGACCAAAAAATGGACGTCGTGTTTTACATACAGTCGCAGCCAAATCGTTACAAATTATATATATGACCCATGTTTATAGGTAGTACTGAGGAAAAGCATAAACAAATAATAATGGAAAATTCTCAGTGGTTAGTGAGACTGCTAGTGTCACTCCAGGCAATTCATAAATGCCAAATTCCCTTAGCCATATCTTTCTTGCCAATCAATCAAATCATGTTTAAGCATAATAAGCTGTTTAAAACAAAAGTAGAATTCAGTTTAATTATACTTCACCTACATTTCTCGACTAGCTTTCTAACATTACTATTTAAATGTAAGACCTACATTTCTCCACTAGCTTTCTAACATTACTATTTAAATGTAAGACTATTATGTCGAGAATGATGACTGGACTGCTTTATTTAGATTTTATTCTCCTTTTTTTATATATTTTGCAAGAAGTATGGCTTTTTTTTTTTTTTTACTCGTTCTATAATTATCCCTAAATGCAGAGAAGGGTTCTAACTCCACTCCAAACCTGTAACTTAATGTGATGAGTTTTCAAAGGTGACCACTGCCACTTGACTCTCAGATATGGTTTCATTATATAAATAACTTAAATTGTTGTTAAAATTTATTTCAGCAACGTCTTGGTAAGACTAACAAATATAACTTCTTGTGTAAAATAAAACAGCATATTTTAGTCATTCATATTGTAATATGACTTTCATATACGTAGACATGGATATTCAATCTTTTGACTTGCGTGTACTATTTTTATTTGATAGTCGATTTTCTATTTTCAGATACGACAAAATTGTTTGAGTAACTCTATAAAATCATCACATATTTTACCATCTCTTTTATTTTTATTTAAAATTTGCACTAAAGACTATTCCTTAATATGGAATTTATCCTAAAATTATCATAGATTTAATATATTTTCAACTTTAGACATGTTCACGAAGTCAGAATCCGATAGACATGTTGACGAATGTCGTGTCGTATGATAAGTTGAGGTTGTGTGCAACCTCAGTTGATCTTCTATACTGAGGATACAAGCCGCTGCTGCAGATGGAGACTAAAGATCGTGATTAGTTTCCAAGTGGAAGATTGTTGAGTTTTCAGATTATCTTTTGAGTGGTCACTCGTTTTGAAGTCAGTAAATGAAAAGAGAAGAATCGATGTATTCAACGGGAGTGGTCACTCTGGCATAACACATAAAATATAAAAAACATTTTATTTATGTATATAGGGTATTTTAGGTCCATGCTCGTTTGCTTTAGGGTTTCTTTTATATGTATTCTTTGTAACCGTCTCTTATGAGGTATTAGAGATAAAAAGCAGTAGAACGAAAAATTGAGAAAACTTGTAGCTCCCAATTTTTTTTTTATTTTAGTGAAATCTACAGCAGTAGAAAGTGGACGTAGCTCTCAGATTGAAAGCGAACCACTATAAATTGTGTGTGTCTTTTATTTTTTACTTTAATTCGTATTCTTAAAGGTCGAATTGGAATCCAAATTCCTAACACACTCAATCACTCTAAAAACTTAAACTATCCGAATAGATAGAAAATATGCATTCGAAAATCCAAAAATAATATGTACTGAATGCATTTTATTATTAGAGATTCTTTATTAAAGATGATTAATTGTTAACGAAATATTCAACGGTAGTTATGATAGCATATATTTTTTTGTTAGATAATATCTTATATCATAACAATACTACAAGACTGCACACACACACATAATCCGTTTAAAATTCTAAAAAGAGTAAAATAGTTCAAGACTTCAAGTAACACACATCCACTATCTCAAAAGATTTTGAAGTGGTGGAAGAATCTCCCAAAGTGTAAGAAAATAAAATTCTTTCTGTAAAATTAAAATAAAATTAAACTGTTTTATGTTCATTTAGATATATTGAAAAGGCAAACGAAATTTGCTAACACTATAAGTCTAACACTATAATTATTTTTAGATTTAAGTTTTATTATAAAGTTTTGGTTACAGTATTGCAATGATTTTAATATTTAAATAATAATTTTAAATTAGATTATTATTTTTCATTCAACAAATAATGTTATTTCTATAACTATACTCTCCAAATATTAGTAAGAAGATATTATTGTTTTAATTTCAACTATTTGATTTAATTTAAACAAATGTATTAGTATTAAATATATATATCATTTTTATACTAACTTTATGATGTGTTACTATTAAATAATAAAAACTATGAGTATAAAAAATATATTTTCGTAAATATTTGATTTTATTTAAAAATATTCATTTTAATCTTTCAAAAAAATGTAACAGATTTTACATCAATGATTTTAATTTTAAATTAATATCTTTTATGTTTGTAAAAAAAAATATTTTGTTGATTTATTATTGTAAAATGTGTCTAATTTTTAGTAAGGTTTAATTACATAATTGTGTTTGGTTATATGGGTGGTAGAGAAAGATTTATTAGATTATTTTGGCTATAAAGATAAAAAATAAAATACTAACACATTTTTATCCTAATGATTTTTCTTGTTTGTTTTTAAGATCAATAATATTTTCTGTAATTGTTTATAATATAAATGTTTATTTATAATGTGTAATTCCCAGTTAATAGTATTAGATATTTATTATATGATTTTTAAATTAATTTTAATTAATAATATTGTAGTGGAAATTTGACAAAATTTTTTATAATTTTATTTATTATTTATTTTGGTTTATTTTCAAATATGTATTTTTAATAGTAAAACTTAATTAATTGTAATTTAAATAAAACTGAAAATAATTTTTGTGAAGATTTTATTTTTAAATATGTATTTTTAATAATTAAAATAGATTAAGTGTTTAAACATTTTTATCTTTAATTATTCTTTTTGTTAGTTATTAAGATTATTGACTTTGTATGTAATTTTTAGAATTTAAATGTTATTTTTAAATAGATACTACTCAAATATTAGTATGAGGAAATATATCGTAAGGAAATAGATAATGCGGATGAACAATAAAATACACCGTATAGTGAGCAAGAACATATGATTGAATTGGAATTGGAAATGGAATGTAATAATAAGGAAACTTCTATTGTGTTTCGATAAGTGGTTGTACTTATATTCGTTCTACCACCTGATATATTAAAATAATAGTTCCTGAATCTTTGGAACTTGCTATTAATAACTTATTATTTTCAGTTTTCTCCACCCTTTTGTCAATAGAGGAAACATTTCATATTCGGACTTTGATCACTAAAACAATTCATCTCTCTTTCAATCTTTTCTAATAGATTTCTTCCATAAAACCCTTTCATCTATAAACTTAATTCTTTTATTTTGAAGATTTTATTTTATTTAGCGAATATACGTTATAAAATTAGTTTAAGTTTGATTTAAGATTAGTTTTTAGTTATTAAACAAATCAATTCACTATGGGATCTATTTCATAGTTGATTTTAGTAGAATTGTTAAATCTAAGCATCTAACCAATAGATTTATAAAAGCCTAGGTGGGTTTCAATCTCTTGATCGGTCTAAACTTTTTTAATGTATTGTATAAATTAATACACGAATATGAAGTAAAATATTATTGGATATGTTATCGTGATGCATTAGAATACACATAAATATGATAATGGACACCTATTATTTGTCAATATATAATATTTTAGAGAAAAGTTGGTAAAGTGGTTATGAAAGTGCAATGCAACTAAATTACCAATGAGGTGGCCAAAGCTTAATTGTATACTTAATTCGTCAAATATTATCCTAATCATATCCTTATTAAAGAAAAGCATATCGTTTAACGATCGAGAATATAAGATATTCTCACCTTTGAGTTATATGATAGAATTGATGCAAAGTAAACCACTACGTTTTTAACTTGTGAATTTCACTTTCATCCTGATGAGTGATGACCAGTTCGTCAAACCCCAAAACTTTTTCGATTGTATTAAAATTTTAGAATCAATTACTTTTGGTCATTCATCTTGAAAACGTCATAACTTATGTCCTCGTATATCCACGTTGGTAACATCTGTGAAATTAATCGTTTCCACCACCACTATTGATCCTTTCTGAATTCTTTCATTTTTTTTTTGTCAATATCTGAACTACAACTTGTAAATAAATTAAGCAGCCAATTCACATAGAAAACGCCATTTTCCATGCCAATAGTGTAAGATTATTTTCTCATCTGATAGTATTTGATACTTAAGCATGGGAAGATTTTCTATTTCAAGTAAAGTCTCTCAAAATCTTGCCTCAGTTGGAACAATGTTAAAGCCACAAATTACAAGCAACATAGGTAATCAAATCAATCACTTCAAATTCTTGCAATGAAATGTTAAAACATATAACTATAACAATTATCTTTTAATTTAAATATGACAGTAATCATATTTATACACACACACATATATACACACATACATATTCCAAATAAGTGCATACTATTTCCCTTTGGAATTAAAAATGGGGACAAAAACAAGAGACAAGTGTCTTATCATGATATGTACACAGGGAAAAACACGATGAGGTTATATAGTGGACATACGATCAACAGCCAACATTAGCATATGTAACTAAAAATGGTGATACAACTTTACTCAAACAATATATTGAATCCGATCCAAACCGATTTGGGTTTGCTATATGTATACTTTTTTCTTCATTAACAAAAAAACTTGCATTCAATCACACAAACCATGACCCATAAACATGTTTCAACAAAACTCCTAGTAGCCAATAATTTTTTTTTTTACAATATCATATAAGTTAAGAATAATTGTTATCGAGACCGATTAACACAATATCACTGTGATTGGTTTAAGATTTTAAATTAGTCAAATACGTGTTGTGGCAATGTCACACAATAGAAGATATGTTGGGTTAAACTTTATGCAAAAAAAACACAATGATTGAAGTATAACATTTTCAATCGTATATACAATCCTAGGTGCTAATTCTCCACTTTAATCGAAAATTTCCATTGGGCCAGATACGACACTAAAGATGGCCCAATAAAATAAAACAGATTGGGAATGAACTTACTTGTAAATGTTAATTGCATTGTTCGTGAATAAGCGAAATATGGAGGGACAAAAAGAGAAATATCAGGTATCGAGGCATTTTCATGATATCTTTAAGAATGTGTGGGTCCAAATCCTGCCTTTTACTTTACAGGCCGGTCCCTTCTTTTGATTGCTTTTCCTAAATTCTTCCAACGTATTTTCCCACTGGTGATGCGTATGAAGTTACGACAATGCCCATTCTTTGTTATTACAATTACTCTCATATAGATTCCCCGAATGATTCCATTTTACACAAAAAAATTAATCCAACATGAAATAAAACTAAATTTGTTCCTCGTATTGAAAAAAGTCCACTGAGTTTACATCAATATAAATTTTGATCCATGCCATTTTATAACGTCTATAATGAAAAACATATGACATGATTCATTAAAATTAATAATTATCAAGCAAAAGTAATTTAATTGTGTCCTTGTAAAATATAAAATTTATGTTAATTTTAGCAATAATATTATAAAACAGTAGATTGGCTAGATATGAACCAAATTCTCCATAGTTATAAGATTACACATGAATCCCCTATATATTATTTGGAGAGTACATTTATAAATAAACTTTACAAAATATTCATAATTACATCACATTGCCATTACATCTAAGAACAAATTAAAATATCTCATTAATGATATTTTAGTCATTAATTATTATACGATTTTAAGAATTCTTTTAAAAAAAAAGATATTTCGATTACGGTTTAAATACTTCCTAAAAATCTTCCAAACAAAATCGCAATCTACATCAAATCTCTTATTTTTGGAAAATTAAATCAACATTTAATTTAATATAATTAGTTTGTTTAATTAAATCAACAAAATTTTCACAAAATCTATTTTTAACTTCTTTTCCAAAAATTAAAAATTAATAAATTTATTAAAAATAATCTAGAAAGAAGTAAATATGTTAACTATTATTAACTAAATTATAATTTCAAAAATATAAGAAAAATAAAAACTATTTTTAATTTACATACTAAAAATCATTTCATCAAAAGTATATTATCATATTTTACTAAAAAATAAAATTGATATACATATATTAAGCTAAACGTTTTAATAAATTAATATTATAATTTAATAAATTATTTAAATAAAATTATTTAATGTTTATATATTTGATTTTTTTTAAAAAATTATCCTCCTAATAATATTATGGAAATACTTTTTAGAATCTAACTTTAAAGTTTTTAAAAATTATATAATAATATTATTGGAATAAATCATTTAAAGAATAAAATTTATTGTTCCATTAAGAGTATTATTGTAATTTCCAATGGGTAAAAACAACAGAATATCTGAATAAAAATTATTTATCAAATTTTAAATTTTTATTTAACATCAACTAAAATATACATAATATTAGTATAATCAATCTAAAATATTAAACTTAATTGAACACATATTTTTATTGATAAATTATTTTTTTATATATATTTAGCATTTATTTTATTAATTTATATTTCTTAAATAAAATATTTATAGTATCGAATCTTAAAAGAAACATTAATTCGTGCTATAGCACGGGATAAATTCTAGTTGATATTGATTAAAATACAAAGTCATAAACTATCGTTGATATATCACTATCCGAATTCATGATAACAAAAATAGATGTAAGTTAATATCATTGAATAATGTCATAAAACAAATTGCCAAGAAAATAAATTTATTAAGGATCTGATAGGTGCAAAAAATGATAAAGTTTTTTTAGCAAAAAAAAATGGTTAATGATACCAAAATAGTAAAAAAAAAAATAACAGCATAAAAAATATTTAAAATACTATTTCCGTACAGCTAAAATAGTAAAATTTGTATTGAAAATAAACATGAAACAGTAAAATTAGCGGGATCAAAAATGGTATTTTGTATTCATTTTTATGCTGCTATTTTATTTTCTTTGAACTATTTTGAATATAAAAATGTTAAAAAATGTCATAAGAAAAAAATAGCAGCATAAAAAAGAATAAAAATACCATTTTCGATACCACTAATTTTTTTGTTTTAACTTAAAAGAAAATAGCAGCATATAAACATTTTCGATACGGGTGTTTTGTTTCCACCCTCGTCGCTTATCATCTTTATTAGTAACTACTAAAAACGGTAAAATCCGTACCGCTTAAACCAGTCGAAACCTAAAAGAAATATTGAGAATGGCAAAATCGAAAATAAACATGAAAAGCGAGGATGGAAACAAAACAGCAAGTCGTATTTGCGTGTCCTGTCTTTTTCTTCGTGGCCTTATATTCTCTAGTAGCTTTAAATTAGTTTTAGCTCTTCCACCTCCATTTTCCCATTCACTTTATTATTTATGTGTTTTTTTTTTGTTGCCTATGTGACTCTTGTCTTCTTCTCCTTCTTCATTAAGAGTAGAGTAGTCTTGACTTCTCTTTCATTCTCTCTCCTTCGAAATCCGACAGTAAATTTGACCGTTGCTTTCTCCAACGTCTCTCTCTCCCTCTACTGTGTATCCTCACGCTCCTCCAGTCTCTTTTGACCCATCATTAGGTTTTTCTTTTTGCCTTCTCTCTCTTTTAACTTCTTTACTGGGTTTGCTCATTGCCTTTGTTTTTTTTTTTTGGCATTTCACAAGACCAAATCCACTAAGTTCTCATCTGGGTTTCTGTGGGTTTCGAGTAAATTTCACATTTTTAAAGAAAATAAGCAAAATCTTTACATGGGTTTTAGATTTTCTACTCATTCTTGAAGAGGGTTTTAAGGGTTCAAGAAGCTTTGTCTTGTATATTAAGCAAATAATCTTCTTAATGTCTTTTTCTTCAGTTAATGTGAGTTAAGAAAATAGCGATGTCTTTATTTTCTTTTGTTCTTCAGTTGTTTCGTAGCTTTGTATGAGTCTTGAGCTCTTGATTGGAGCTTAAAGAGAAGAGAAGGGAAATGGGATGTTCGCATTCGAAGTTAGATGATGAAGAAGCAGTTCAGATCTGTAAAGACAGGAAACGTTTCATCAAACATGCAATAGAACATAGAACTAAGTTTGCTTCTGGTCACATTGCTTATATTCAGTCTCTTAGAAAAGTCTCTGATGCTCTCCATGACTTTATTATCCAAGAAGACAACAACGAGTTTTTTCCGACTCATGACTCATTCATCACTCCGGTTAAGAGAAGACCACCGAGCCGCCGCAACCGCAGCAGCCGTAGTAATAGCGGTGAGTTCATCTCGATTTCGCCTTCTTCAATGCCTCCGAAAATGATTCAGGGTAGGCCAAGATCGAATGTGAAAGCGAATTACTTAATGGCTAATCGAAGCAGACCGGTTCGAGTTGAACAGAGATCTCCTGAAACGTTTAGAGTTGAGACATTTTCACCTAGTAACCAATATGGTGAAGCAGATGGTTTCTTTGGAATGAATATGAATATGAATATGAACACTTCTGCGTCGACTTCATCTTCGTTTTGGAATCCGTTGAGCCCTCCTGACCAAAGGTTAAGTAGTCATAACATTCCACCTCCTTCACCGCAGAATTCGCAGTGGGATTTCTTCTGGAATCCGTTTTCTTCGTTGGATTATTATGGATATAATAGTTATGATCGAGCAAGTGTTGATAATAGGAGTGGCATGGATGATGAGATCAGAGGATTGAGACGTGTTAGAGAGGAAGAAGGGATTCCGGATTTGGAAGAAGATGATGAGCCTAATGAACCTGAACCTGTGAGGTTGAATCATAATCCGAATCACAAAGCAATGGAAGAAAGTAGAGGTAAAATTGATAAGAATTGTTGCAATGAGGAAGTTAAAGTTGAAGATTTTGAAGAGGACGAGGATGAAGATGAGGATGAGGATGATGATGATGATGGGGAGTTTACGGATAGCGGGTGTGAAAGTGAGAATGAGGGAGATGAGAAATGCGTTGCTCCAACGCAAGAACAGCGAAAAGTTGAGGTGTCTAGAGGAGAGACTACAGGGAATGTTGTTGGAGTAGGGAAGGTTCAAGAGATGAAGAATGTTGTTGGTGTTAGAGATGATACAAAGTCGCCGGGTTTCACGGTGTATGTGAACCGCAGACCAACAAGCATGGCTGAGGTAATCAAAGATCTTGAAGATCAGTTCATAACCATTTGTGACGCGGCTAAAGAAGTCTCGGGGCTATTGGAAGCCAGTAGAGCTCAATACGCATCATCCTCCAATGACCATAGTGGTAAGTTCATGAAAATGTTGCAATCTTTCTCTGTTTTATGACTTACTTATAAATGAAGTCCTTTTTTCTGTGTTTTGTAGCCAGGAAAATGCTGAATCCAGTAGCTTTGTTCCGCTCGGGTTCATCGAGATCTTCCTCTTCAAGATTCTTGATCACTTCTTCTGGTGGTTCGAGAGAGAGTGGGTCTGAAAGCAGAAGCGATGTTTCAGATGAATCTTGCATGATTTCGGGTAGCCACCAAACAACATTGGACAGACTTTTCGCGTGGGAGAAGAAACTCTACGATGAAGTTAGGGTAAGTGACAAGAGATCTAAGCAAGTGGTGACAATTGAAATCTCGGTTTTATCTCTGTTGTTTATAAACAAATGGCCTTTCCGGTGTTGTAACAGTCCGGGGAACGTGTTCGAAGAGCATATGAGAAGAAATGTATGCAGCTGAGAAATCAGGACGTGAAAGGAGATGATCCGCTTGCGGTTGATAAAACAAGGGCTACAATCAGAGATCTAGACACACGCATCAAGGTCTCAATACACTCGATTGAATCCATCTCTAAAAGGATCGAGACACTTCGTGACCAAGAACTGTTGCCTCAGCTTCTTGAGCTGGTTCAAGGGTAACACCAACAACTTCTTCCTCCTCTTTGGTTTCTCTTTAACCTTCATACTGACAAATGGTAATCATGATCATAACAGATTAACAAGGATGTGGAAAGTAATGGCAGAAAGTCACCAGATACAGAAACGAACACTAGACGAAGCCAAACTGTTACTTGCAGGCACACCAGTTTCAAAGCGTCACAAGAAGAGACAACCTTCAATAATACCACAGGCTATCAACTCTCAAAGATTAGCTCAATCTGCTTTGAATCTTGAAGCTCAGCTCCGAAACTGGAGAGCCTGTTTCGAATTATGGATCACATCTCAGAGATCCTATATGAAAGCATTATCCGGTTGGCTTCTAAGATGTTTCAGATGCGATCCTGACCCCGAGAAAGTTAGATTATCCTCATGTCCCCATCCGATATACCGAGTCTGCATCCAATGGTCAAGGTTGCTTAACAGCTTGAACGAGAAACCGGTTTTGGACAAACTCGAGTTCTTTGCCTCAGGAATGGGTTCAATCTATGCAAGGCAAGTTAGGGAAGATCCCAATTGGAGCGGAAGCGGGTCAAGAAGATATTCGGGATCAGAAAGCATGGACCTTGTGGTGGCTGATAAGGTAGATGAGGATGTTGTGATGACTGCTGAGAAACTTGCAGAGGTTGCAGTGAAGGTTCTCTGCCATGGAATGTCTGTTGCAGTTAGTTCACTCGCTGAGTTTGCCATCAACTCAGCTGATGAACACTCGAAGCTTGTTAGCCAACCAGAAGACAATACGTTGGAGCAGCCTCCGGATGTAAATTTCAATTCCTTATTGTGATTTAATTTATTTGGTTTTAGAGAGTTTAGAATTAGGTAGGTTTTTGGCATCATCTTTTGCTATCAGAAGATTGTTTATAGATGGATGAGAACTGTATTATTAGTAAGACAAATAGAGTTAGTTCAGTTGATTTTGAGAATGTACCAAGAGTTAGTTCAGATGAGGTTTGGTATACCGGATTTCGGTATTTTATCCGGTGAAATGGTTCCCTTGATGTGGCCAACCTGCTAATACATTGTCTTGAACCAATGAAACTTATATAAAAGCCAATTGAATCTCTTTCAGAACGAAAATTCATTATAATGTGACTAATCTCAGATCTGTATCCTCTCTCTAACTAAGAGTTCAAGAAAAAAGCACAGAGATTACTGGTTCCTTTATGGTAATCTAGGAAGATGAGGTTTACGAGTTTGCCTGAGAGTTACCGATCCATTTAATAAGAGAAGCTTTTAGTTTAGTCATCTTCATCTTCATACTCCAGTTCATCGGAACTACCTCCTCCCATCACGGATAAGTATATAATGACAGCTAGAAACTGAGCAGCTAGAAAGAATCTTGCTCTTTTCTTGAATTTTTTCTCCTCTTCGGTCTTTTCCACCTTTGGTTTGCTCTTTGGCTTCGAACCTGAACAACAGATGATAATCATTTGCTTTACAGGCTTAGACATATCCAATTTACTCGCATATATGACAGATGTATCATAAGAAATCTGAAGAGTACATGATATGGAAGTTGTAAGGTTTGGATGTGTCTTACCCTTTTTTGTAAATGAGGAAGGGAATGAGTGAAGTGGAGGCGACGGAGATGAAGAAGAGGCTTCGAGGAACTCTGACTTAAGTTTCTCAGCATATCTGACAAGATTACTACGTTCCAGAAGTTTGCATCGAAGCACAGATGTTTCCTGATCATGCACCATCACGAAAACTACTTCATCTAAATTGTTTTGAGGCTAGATTCTACCCGATAAATGAATAAATAGAAAGTATATTGTTGGAAATTTTTTAAGCTGCTCACAGGTAATGCTTGAATTATAAAAAGCATGTGCGAGAGTAAGAAAGCATCCAAACTTGATGGCCTGTCGGAAGAGAATAAGAAAAACATTGTCAATCTTTTATAAAAGGCTTAAGAGAAAGAATCCAGTTCATCAATGTGATTGCAATACCTGTCTTCAAAGAGAAACTTCTGCTCGCCCAACCTAGTCGACAAAGCTTCATATGCCTCACTTGCTCTCTTGTATATCTGTTCATTTAAGACTATAAACTTTAGTAACTAATTCAAATGTTCACAAATATAAACCACATGTCTTCTTAAGTAACAACAAAACTTAAGCAAAGCCACCTGTTTTTCTATTTGCTCTGCGTTTTCTTTGGTGATTCCTAAACGGTTCTTGGCCATGTATGTCTGCTTATAAAACAGGACCTTGCTGATCACCCAAGGAAGATCGGAATAGTAGATTTTTGATGTAGATATTCCCTCGGTACCAACCCATAGTTCATAGGTAAGCGCTTCTTCCAGCCAAGAAACAATAAGAGCCTTCAACGATAAATATTCCGGAAGAGACTGGAGCTGAGAGTCAAGATTGACAATCCCATCTTTCTTCAGTTTTTCAATTACTCCTCCATCTTCATTGTTATATGCAACATATGTACCATTTTCAAAGTACGGCAGTTCATCTATACAAAACCACAAAAAAAAAGGAAACAAATGATAAACATGAGCTTTAAAATATTGACGGCACAAATCTGTATATCAGAGAGAATAGGATAGCCAAAATCTTAAGCTGTAAATAGGTACACAAATTTATTGGATATAATGTTAAAATAAAAACTCAATAGCTGAATTAAACAACTGATTCATCTTGAATAAGTATGAAATATGAACTCTTCAAATTGAATCCTTAGAAAAACTCAAACAGCAATTACTATGATTAAGCGACGAGCAAGAGCTTAACGATACGAATTCAAATCGAGAACGGAAACTTATCTTGTCTAGGATTCGAATCTCAATTCAAGCTATGAGCACTTCCAACACATACACATCACGCAACCAAAACCTCATTCTAATAATCAAACATCGAGTTCATGCCAAAATACGCAGAGAGGAATCAAAACAAGAGAAACAAACCTGAATCAGGGAAGGTTGAATTGAAGGCTAGTTCAAAAGGAAGCTGGGCTAATTTCAGGTATATGTAAGCGGGAAGACAATTAGGGCAAGCTGTTGGGAGATCGAAGCAAGGCTTCCTTGCGACCAAAGTATAAACTTCCGTCTCTTGATCGCCTTCCATTATCGAGCGTGTGAGAGCTCTGGTCAAAGAAGAAGAATGATAATATGCTCAAGTCAGTTCCATCGTCGATAGAGAGAGATGGGGCGAAAAGGGAAGATCCAGTCGGGTCCGGGTCTGGGTCTGGGTCTGGGTCAAGGTTTAGTCGGTCGGATTTAAAAATTAGGGTTTATCAATACACCACCCAGTTTGGGCTTTAAAAGGCCCACGAATTACCCATTAAGTAGTGGAGACTGGAGTAGTGGAGTGTTGTCTCCTTTTTGTTTTTAGATCGTAATCGATATGTTACTTTGTATAAAACTTAAAATATAATAAATCATCCATATATTTTTCCAAAATGAGTTTTAAAATAGAGAAAATTACCTACAATGCAAAAATATTTTGTTTGACTTCGAGAAATGTTAAAAACGTTGTTTGATTTCGAAATATGCCAAAAGATTATTGTACGCGATCGAAATATGCCAAAAGATTATTGTACGCGAGTTGATGAATGACCGATTTACCCTTGTTTTGTTTTTGACATTTCAAAGTAGCATACTCCCGAAGCTGAAGAAGCTGTGATTCTCTTCTTTCTCTTTCTTTTTTTCCCTTCTCCCTTCTCTTTCCTTCTTCTTTTTTCTTCTCTCTTCATTCGTTCTGCGTCTTCTCTCTCTCTCTCTCACACACACTCTCTCCTCAGATGCCGTATTCTCCAGTCGGAATAGACACAACCGAATCAAAACTCTCAGCCACTACTAGATCAGAATCTTCTCTCACACACTCTCTCTTTCACTCTCTCTCTCTCTCTCTCACAAATCAGATCTCTTAACCTTGGACTTACCATCTCGCTGCTGCAAAACGACGGCGTCATCTCGAACTTCGCCGTCTCCGCCGAAGCAATTGTTGACAACGCCGCCGTGGAAAACGATTTCATTTAAAAGACAAAAAGACCGTGGACAAAGACGAAGATATCGTGGACAAAGATTCAGACAAATCGTCGGGAAAAACTGTGGAAACTATATAAGTTATCGTGAACATAAATTCCCGTGGGTATGGACATCAACTCTCATGGACATACCGTGGAGATAAGTTCGAGTGGACATGCGTGACCGTGGCCATAAACTTGTTGTCGTGGACATTAATTTTCGTGGAAATATATCGCCGTGGACATATTTTGTCGTGGACCAAAGTTGGCAGTATGCATTAGTTCGCGTGGACATAAGTTCCTGTGGGTATGGACATCAACTCTGATGGACATATCGTGGACATAAGTTCGAGTGGACATGCGTGCCCGTGGCCATAAACTTGTTGTCGTAGACATTAATTTCCGTGGACATATATCGCCGTGGACATATAGCGTCGTGGACATATTTCGCCGTGGACATATGTAGGCTTGTTCATGATATCATCTGTGCATATGTTTGCTTGGACATCTTTAGTTTCTTTGGTCCTATGTTCGTGTGGACATACACGTTAATGGACATCAGTTCCCATGTGCATTATAAACTGTGGGCATAAGTTATCGTGGACATAAGTTCTCGTGGGTATGGACATAACTCTCATGGACATAAGTTATCGTGGACATAAATTCGAGCGCATGTCCATGCCTGTGGTCATAAACTTATTACCGTAGACAAGAATATTCATGGACATATAGAGTCGTGGACATATTTTGCCGTAGACGTATGTCGAAGTGGACATATGTCAGCATGGACATATGTCAGCGTGGGCATATATAGGCTTGTTCATGATATCGTCTGTGCATCTGTTTGCTTGGATATCTTTAGTTCTTTCGGTTCTATGTTCGTGTGGACATACGTGTTAATGGACATAACTTCCCATGTGCATCATAAACTGTGGGCATAAGTTATCGTGGACATAAGTTCATGTGGAAATGGACATCACGTCTCATGGACATACGTTACCGTGGACATAAATTCAAGTGGACATGTGTGCCTGTGGACATAAACTTGTTGTCGTGGACAAGAATTTCCGTGGACATATATCGTCGTGGATATATATCTCTATAACTGTATGTCGACGTGGACATATATCAACGTGGACTTGTTGCCACTATTTGTTCGTTGGGAACTGATGTGGCATCTCCATCGTCTCTTTGCCCTTCTCCTTCAACCTCCAAATTTGAACTGCGTTTACATGATTTCCGCCACATAGTCATAGTACCGACGAATTAGTTCATTTCAATTGCAAAATATGATTTCATTTCTCAAACCCTAAAACAAATCCCCTTACCGGCTGAAGCTCTGTTGATTCGCATTCACCTCCGCCATTTCCGGTCCCAGTTCCTCCGGTTCGTTTGTCGTTTTCTCTGGGAACCCCGCGTCACCGCCTGCCATTTTGCCAAAACGTAAATACCTAACCCTAGAAAAAGAGATAAGAGGAAGACGAGGGTATGCATCTGATGTGATGGGTTCTGAGACATTCGATCGGATATCGCTCCAAGAAGTGATTTTGCGACTTCGTTTCAAGATTTTTGGAGATTTTAGGGAAGAAGATTTCGTGTTGTCAAGGGATGAGGATGATCCATTGAGACGTTTCTTTTTTTTTTTTCCTTTCTCTCTCTGTGTTTTTAGCCACTAATTTTTTTATTTTTCTCTACCCTCTGTTATTTGACGCTCAGGTTGGATTTTTTCAGGGTTATATTAGTCATTCTCTCATCAAATGCACAGTAGTTTATGACATATCTCGAAGATATTTGAAATTGTGGCATTACGTGAAAGTTTTTTTTTTAAAACTTTTGGCATTTTTCGTAAAATCATCTTTAAAATAACCTGAACTTAAAATTTTAAAATATATCATCAGAATTTTAGGATTAATGTTATAACAATTAACTTATTAGGGATTAGTATTTAGGATTTTGGATTTAGCATTTGTTTTTAGAGTTTATGGTATAGATTTAAGGATTTAGTTTAGAATTTAGACTTTGGGGCTTAGATTTTAAACTTTTTTTTACTTTTAAAAAAATTAGAATACGTTTCCTAAGTTTGATATGAATTTTAGGTTATATGCTCATACCTCATAAGAAGAATATATGTTAAAGTAGACGGAACTTCTTCTTTTTTTTTTTTATGGAATGTTCATCGACAATGTGAATAAAATAGAGAAAAAGGACAAGACGCATGATCATACAAACCAATAAAACTAAACCTTATTATCACTTCCACTAAATAAGCTGCTTCCAAGGAAACAAACTAAACCACGAGAAAAACATTTCTGACTATATAACTGCTACAAAATTATGATAAATCCATATGATTCAATATACTATATAAACATTATTTTAGCACGAACTCCAAAAAGAGAAGAGAAAAAGAAAGGGGTTTATTTATTTATGGCTCCCATAATTTTTAGAAAGTCATACACTATAGTACCGGCCGAACCAACGTGGACCGGTCGGTTTCCATTAGCCGAGTGGGATCAAGTTGGTACAATAACTCACATTCCCACCCTTTATTTCTACGACAAGCCATCTGAATCTTTCCAAGGCAATGTAGTCGAAACACTAAAAACCTCGTTGAGCCGTGTGCTAATCCATTTCTACCCTATGGCCGGCCGTCTCCGGTGGCTCCCTCGGGGGCGGTTTGAGCTCAATTGTAACGCCGAGGGAGTGGAATTCATCGAAGCGGAATCCGAGGCAAAGCTTTCAGATTTCAAAGACTTCTCTCCCACGCCGGAATTCGAGAACCTTATGCCGCAAGTAAACTATAAAAACCCTATCGAAACGATTCCTCTATTTTTAGCTCAGCTTACCAAATTCAAATGTGGTGGATTAAGCCTTAGCGTCAACGTTTCTCACGCGATCGTCGATGGCCAAAGCGCGCTTCACTTTATCTCGGAATGGGCAAGACTCGCACGCGGTGAATCAATACAAACCGTTCCATTTCTCGACAGGAAAATCCTCTGGGCTGGTGAACCGCTCCCACCGTTTGCGTCGCCGCCAAAGTTCGACCATAAAGAGTTTGATCAGCCGCCATTTTTGATCGGCGAGACGGACAATGTAGAAGAGAGGAAGAAGAAAACGATTGTGGTGATGCTAAAACTGAGCAAATCTCAGCTTGTGAAGCTCAGAAGTAAAGCAAACACGAGCAAATACGCTGACCCAACAAGAGGGTTTACACGGTACGAGACGGTTACTGGACACGTGTGGAGGTGCGCGTGTAAAGCACGTGGACACTCCCCGGAGCAACCTACGGCTCTAGGAATCTGTATAGATACTCGTAGTCGGATGCAGCCACATCTGCCACGGGGCTACTTCGGCAATGCTACTCTTGACGTGGTCGCAGCAAGCACATCAGGTACGTAGGTTTTTTCCTATTATTATTCAAAGAAATTTGTTTTGGTTTCTGAATTTGAATACACTTTTAAATTTTTTTAATTTAATCTCCTAAACAAATATTATGTTTTGTTCTTTACTTTGAAATTCCAACTATAACTAATGCAATTACTATGAAAGTATTATATATTCTATTCCAACTGCTAACATGTAATTTTTCCGTTTCAAAATATCGTTTAATACCAATAGTTTTGTTTCAAAATAAGTCTATTTTACGATTTTAATATAAATTCTGATATAAGTATATCTAACTTTGCTTATAAAATATATAAACTAAAATTCAAAATTCAAAATTTAATTATATTTTATAATTCGTGTCAAATTATGATATCGATGGATTATCATTAATTATTACTGTTGCTGAACAAAAAATTATTCTAAAGAACTTGGATATAGACACATTATTTCTTGGTTGCGTTTCATCCACGTAAAGGCAGACCAATCTTCTTCTTTTGTCCTATTTCTTGGGCTTGAAGGTAGGTTAGTATTAATTCTACAATGCAAAGTCTGTTTCGATAATTTTGTTATGCATATAGGTGAACTGATATCGAATGAATTGGGTTTCGCGACGAGTTTAATCAGTAAAGCCATAAAGAATGTGACAAACGAATACGTGATGATTGGGATAGAGTATCTTAAGAACCAAGAAGATCTGAAGAAGTTTCAAGACCTACATGCCTTGGGAAGCACGGAAGGTCCATTCTACGGAAACCCTAATCTTGGATTGGTGAGCTGGTTAACTTTGCCAATGTACGGCCTTGATTTCGGATGGGGCAAGGAGTTCTACACGGGACCAGGCACGCATGATTTCGACGGCGACTCACTGATATTGCCGGATCAAAACGAAGACGGCTCGGTGATACTCGCCACGTGTCTACAGGTGGCTCACATGGATGCCTTCAAGAAACACTTTTATGAAGATATCTAGGCTTATATGTTTTTATATACATGACGTATACAAATATTTATGCATTTTCATTTGAATTCTACTTCTGTTGTTGTGGTTCTTGAATTGTAATAATAAATTTATACACATATAGACTATATATTATTGTGTTTATTATAATATAAAAATTGCTATAGAATTTAGAGATTGGCTTGTCCATTGCTACATTGGGTATGCCCTTGCATTGGATTTGACTTAGAATGAGTTGTTTGGCAAATCGGTAGAAGTTTAGGACCATCATTTGTAGCAAATCAGCAATCCATCACAAGATTCAATGATGGAAAATATGGTTGCATTTTGCTACAATTTAATTTAGCAATACTAATTCTAAAGTTTGTTGGTGTTAATGTTAAGATTTTATACCATCAAGAAGAGAATACAACCTAATCTACCCATCTCAAAAAGGACCTAGAAGAGATCCCATAGGAATTTAGAGTTTTTGACAAACAAAAAATTACAATTACAGTAAAACCTCTATAAATTAATAATATTGGATTAAAATTAAAATTAAAATATTTTTTTTATAATTCATATTTTTCTAGAACCACTTACACGTAAAGAAACAATTATAGTGTCTAAAACTACTAACAATTTTTGATGCAATCCGAGAAAACAACACCAAAATTTTTTGATGTAGTAAAAAATATTAGTAAATTGATAATCTGTGATTCATAGGTTGCTTCGTAGGTATGATAAATAGAAATATTAATACAATCTTTCTAATCTCTCACAATTTATGAATATAGTTCTAACAATCCGCGTAGAATCTCAGGGGAATATCTTTAATATTCATTATAGATATGAAAACTTTGTTTAGAAAATAAAGTTTTCCTAATGTAAGTATATATTTTTTTAATGTAAAACAGAAAAATCCTTAAAATCCCGCATTTAAATCGGTGATATTTTGTTGGGTATGCTTTTAGAATTTTTCTATATATTACTAAACTTGTGGAGAAATCTTTGGATATAGCTTATAAATTAATAAAATATTTATGCTAACTAATAAATGGGATCTGAAAGAAGAGGCGCAGATCATGCTCGACCCGATCCAACTTCTGACTTTTTTTTTCTTGGGTTTTCATTTCTATTTCAGAAAAGGTAAAAATATAGGATTCGCGCGTTTCTTCATGGATCGAATACATGATCGGTTTGGGTCTCCAAAAGCGAGACATGATAGTCCGATTTTGCTTAGGCCATTTTCATTCGTTCGGTTTTTCTTTTTTGGATTTAGCAGTTTAGCTTCATTCGTATTTGATAATATCGGTTCAGGATCGGATTTGGTTTGGGTTTCGAGTTCGGGTTCAATCGGGTTCGGGTATTTTACATCCAAAGTAACAAAACCAAAACATATAGTCATATAGTAATATACATCATAATTATAAAGTTAAAGGTTTTACATACTATGAAGATCCCATTTACCCAAAAACTAATTTGAAAAGGATGCAATCTGTTTTAAATAACACATTACGAAAATGAAAAACATAATCCAAGTGAACTCAATACATATATACCCAAATCTATTCGAAAATATCCGAAATACCCGAAAAAAACTTAAATATTAGTTACTTTTTACTCAAATCTATCCAAATTACCAAAATTACCCAAAAATATATAATATATTTAGGTTTTTGTAATTGTAGTTTTGGAGTATTTGAATTATTATAGTATAAGTATAACTAATATATTTTGCTATATACTTGTATTTTAAATACTTTCGGGTACCTTCGAGTTTCGGGTTTGGGTCTTTCGGGTATATAAATCTAGGACCCATTCGGGTCTTTTGCAAAAATCGGGTTCGATTCGCATTCAGATTTTTCGGTTCGGGTTCGGGTTTCGGGTTAAGGTATTTTGCCCAGCCCTAGATTTTGCCTCTTTTCGTTTTTTTTTTCTTTTTTTTTTTTACAACTAAACCAATGGTATAAGCCGTAAATAAATGAAAACGGTTTATAAATGGCTGGGCAAAAAGTTGCCATCCATTCTTGACTAATAGTATAGATTGTGTTTTGGTTATAAGCACAAAATTAAGAAATTTGTTATCCTACAAAAAAATAAAAGTTATCATTTAATATATAATTAAAAACAGTTTAGCCAATTATGAAGAAAATAGCTTACAAATGGTCACAAAGTATCTAATAGACTAGAGTATATCTCGCGCTATAGAGTGTATTGATCTCTTTTAGATTTAAGTTTTATTTTAAAATTTTGGTTATAGTATTGCAATGGTTTTAATATTTAAATAATAATTTTGAGTTAAATTATTATTTGTCATTCAACAAATTAAATGTTATTTGTATAATTGTACTCTCAAAATATTAATAGAAGATATTAACTTCAATTATTTGATTTTATTTAAGAAACATATTAGTATTAAATATATATTATTTTTATATTAACTTCATGATGTGTTATTATTAAATAATAATAAATTTTTATGAGTATTAAAAAAAACCAATTTTTCGTAAATGTTTGATTTTATTTACAAACATTTTAATCTTTCAAAAAAAGTAATAGATTTTACATCAACGTTTTTAATTTTAAATTAATATCAATTGTAAATTGTGTTTAATTTTTAATAAAATTTAATTACATCATTTTGTTTGGTTATATGGGTAGTAAGAGAAAGATCAATAATATTGTAAGTAATTGTTTACAGTTTAAAAGTTTGTTTATAATGTGTAATTCTCAATTAAAATAATAGATATTATTATATGACTTTCAAATTAATTTTAAGTAGTAATATTGTAGTGGAAATTTGAGAAATTTGTTTGTAATTTTATATTTATTTATTTTAGAATCTATAAATTAGTTATTATATATTTAGTATTTTTAAATTAAATTTTCATATCACTAATTGATTTATTTAAGAAGAATAAAATTGAAAATAGATCTTGTGAAGATTTTTATTTTCAAATATGTATTTTTAATAGTAAAAATTATTTAAGCGTAATCTGAGTAAAATTGAAAATAGATTTTGTGAAGATTTTATTCTTAAATATATATTTTAATAGTAAAAATAGATTTTGTGAAGATTTTATTCTTAAATATATATTTTAATAGTAAAAATAGATTACGTGTTTAGACATTTTTATTCTTAATGATTATTTTTGTTAGTTTAAGTTTAATGACAGTGTATGTAATTTTTTATAATTTAAATGTTATTTTCAACTGGGTGATCAGTGTGTGGCGTTGTAAGCGCATTACTGATGCTTAAAAAAAGTTCAAAGGAAAATATGACCAATAGTGGCTTGTAAGTCGTAAGGCTATCGAATGTCGTACCAATGCTAACGAATGTCATAGTAAAATCGATTCACTTAGAAACAATGGATAATCCCAAACCAATGACTAAAATGGGCATGTGAAATGTAGTTTCTGAAGCTAATCTGGTTGGGAAAAAATTCTTGAAGAGATTATGAATGCAATGTTGCAGGATTTTCGGTTACTTTAGAAAATGTGGGAGAAAGCATTGCTTAGTACAAATAATATCCTTAACAAGATACCACATAAGTTATTGGCAAGTTCATACCTTTAGATAGAACTAAAGAAGCTTTGTAGCCTTTGAACTTTGTGAAATATACCTTAATGTGAGACAAACCAGTGCACCATGATAGTTTATCGACTATAGCTCGTGTATTGAGTTTTATATGTAATGGTTAATCATGTCTTTTAAGAAGATGATATACAACCATTAGACAATTGATCTCAATTTGTGTAATCTCAATAGATTATATCAAATCGGAGGACAACCTAGGATCCATTTACTAAAGGTGTATCATGAGATCAAGTTGTTAAATCATAAAGAGGAGGTTTGATGGTAACCCACCTACGTGACTAGATGGTAAGCCTATGTCGCACTTTTTTTTTTCATGCAACTTTTCAAAATGAAGTTCATTTGAATGAGAAATGAATGTCTAAAGTTGGTTGCTTGAAAAACATAAATTGGTCACATAGGAAAAGTACTATATTAAAAACATGGAGAAAATCCTCTATTACAAGAGAGGATGTTTGTGTCTAGGGTCAAAGCCTTGAGACCAAAATATGTTGTAAGGAGAGAAAGCATATCCATACTAAACCGAGTTAGGCTTGGATTTGAGTTTGAGTTAATGGACTGGAGGCTTAATAGCTTTATCTTTTTTTTTTTTAAATCTCATATTTGTTTTGAATTTTGTGGTTGATTTTAGTCAACACAACAAACAAATATTTATTCTTTTCAACATTGAAACTGAAGAACTAATGGCCATAAATCTGGCATTGAATTCACGTATACATGAATGTTCATTTTAATGGAGTTGTTTTGCTTTTGCAAATAAAAAATGTAAAAGAGTGGGTTTCTTTGGACACAACAATCTCATTCATTTATATACACAACAAAACATATCTCTTTCATGTCTCTTCTCTTTGTTTTCTTTGAGTCTTGAGAGTACACACATCACTAACGTTCGTTAGAATTTTATGGGTGCTGTTAATCAGAACATGGTACGGTTCTGTCGTGAGATTCTGATTGCAATAAACTGTTACACTACATGCAATTAAAAATTAAGAAAAAGTGTCTCGCCTTCGCACAAACCGTTCTCTGTTTATCAAATATTGATGTCGGCACACATTATTTGTTGCAATTATTCAGTTTTGCCACATCGTAGAAATCGTGATCTTACATGAACAATTAACAATCCAAAAGGAAAACTTGGAAACAAGTTTTAGGAGATAAAAGCATATATAGTGACTAGAAGCTTTTGTAAGCTTGGATGACAGAGGCCACCGTCCCAACCAGGGTCAAAAACAAGAGAAGCACGGCGGCTAAAGTAGCTGTTCCGGTCCACAAGTCGCTGAAGTAGACTTTCCTGAGAGTGGCCCAACACATCTTTCGTCGAGATTTATAGTGAGCTTTGAGATTCTTGGCTACGTCGTGGTATTGGGAGCGGTCCCCTACTTTCACGCCAACTTGTAACTTGTTCACCATGTCCACCACGAAGCTCGGCCGACCCCTAGTGTTCGTTACCACCCCTATGTTCCAGCAACAAGTGCATTTGTTGTTATTCATATCAATTAAGGGTTAAATGTATTAGTTTTGTGATGTTACTTTGTACCTGCTTCACTGAGTAGCTGGACGTCTCTATTTGAAGTAATTAGAAAATTCAAGAAATGTATGTAGTTACTAGTAAAGGGTATTACGTCATCATGGCACTGCTCAAATGCAATTACATTTCTTAGATACATATCAGTCTCTTCATCAGCATGGAGAGCCGGCATCTTTAAGCTACCTTTCTGAAACTCCACATGCAACGAAAAATCCTCAAATCTCTTTCTATAACTGTAGGATGCACAACAAATAACGTCATTAACGTTGCTTTTTTTTTTGTATCAACTATAATTGGAAAACAAGTTTTTACATCATTTATATATGTAACTATCATTTATACAAATGACTATGAAAAAACTATCATTTATACAAGTGACTATGAAAATAGGGATGGTCGGAGTTCAACCAATATATGCAATTATTTTTATTGTTTGTAATTGATGTTAATTAATGTTGATTGCGTAAATTGATTCATGTAAATTGATATATATATATATATATATATATATAAATATGTTTTTTAAGAAATTATTTTCTATTTTTTAAAAGATTTTTTTTTTTAACATGTGCCAACATATTATCAATAAACTTGACACGTGTCGTGATCATGTTAATGACTAACTTTGAAACCAAACTTTGTATAATAAGATATTGTTTTAAATTACATGTATCCTAGTGTTAACAGATGCATCAAGCTCGATTCGAATTCATATCCATATGGCACTTGTACCCTAGTGCCGTTAAGGTATTAAAATCCGATTCAAAATCATACATATATTAATATTAATCAATTATTTCTAGAAACAAAATTGTATGATTTATATAATTGATCAAATAAAAATTAATTTAATGTGTTGATTTATTTTAATGATATAAAATTACAAGTTTATCAAAAATATTTTTCAAGTTTGATGTAAAATTATATCATTATCATAAATTAATTTATAAATTAGATCGAGTAACATCTATTTTTAATTGATGCTAAAACATTTATATGTATCGACTTTTTGATAAAATTATTTTATAATCATTTTTAACTGATTTGAACTTCCCATCAGTTTTGTTATTGATGTTAATGAGATTTGGCAAATATATTGATTATTTAGTTGATATAAATTCACATTTTTGTGTTGATTTTCTCTTAAGTGATGCAAATGAAAATTGATTTGTGTGAAATCATAGTAGATGTATTTTATTATTAATTAATAATTCGAATTCATTTAACGAGACTACTATTTCATTTACAAAAATGTGTTAAATTCTATTTTTTCAGTTTCATGTTACATTCATTGTAAAAACGTTATTTTTTTTTTGAATATATTTTAAGATTCATACAAAAAAAAAAATAATTCGAATTCACATCAATTTTTTTCTTGTGACACTTTTTAATTGATACTATATACCTTTTAGTTACTCCTCGTCTTCCTAAGAACTTTCGTTCCTCAATGACCGATTCTTCCTGTTTTGGGAAATCCAAAAGATCGGTCAACTATTACAAAAGGTCGTTTATTAAATATGTAAAAGACAAAGGTGGAAAAAACAAAACAATTAAGCACCTAAAGTCCTTTTATATTAGATCAAATTAAGTAGATATCGGTATGCCAATCAAAAGCAAGAAAGAAAAGGAGTTAGAAGATGTTTTACCTTGAAATCCACTCCTGCTCGTGATAGGGCTTCCGCGTTCCACAACTCTGTGATAGGTGGCCAATTCATCTGGTTCCTCCTGGGATGCATTTTTATCTGTTGTTTTGGAATGTCCTCAAGTGATTCTTCATAAGCACACCGCAACATGTCTGTGAAATGCTTGAAGTTTGTTTTCTCTTCGATATATAGGCCATAAAAGCTCAGGATGACTTGGTCAATGGTCTTAGAAATATATAATTCCTTCATATTGGAACTGAACAAGCTATCGAGAATGAAAAAGGGAAGTTGATTCTCGAGCAAGATTAAATCATCTCTAATCATTAAACCGTCTGAATATGAATACTTGAAATGAACATGCTCATCCACCATCCAGTCATCTGAATATTCACTATGGGCATCTAAAACTGAATATTCACTATGGGCATCTAAAACTGAATATTCACTATGGGCATCTGAATATTCACTATAGGCATCTGAATATTCACAATGGGCATCTGAATATTCACAATATTTCATATATCTTCGAAAGAACTCCATAATGAAAACTGAATCATGAAGGATAAGTTCCACGTAGGATTCGGATGGTATCCATTCAGCCAATTCTTCATAGCTAGCCCGAATATTTTTTTCTTCTGCTTGTATGATTTTCGTCATTTCCTCTATAGTAACTTTCCCAACTATTTTGGTGTAAGATTCGAGGTACTTCTTCTTTATGTCTTCCATCTTAATATATTCTTTTTTCAGATGCCTAATAAAAATTAGAACTATATAAATGAGAATTCCAGTACACCACTTAATATATTTTCATCAAAAAAAAAAAAAAATTAGGAAGGAGGTGCGAAACTCCATGGTTTCATCTAATAACTAAATAAGAATGAATAAAATGACAGATAGATTTATATATTGTTTTTTTAAAGTATACCTTTTCAATATTTTTCGGACCTCCCTTGTTTTAAAAAAAAAATACAAAAAGATAACAAAAATATCTATATAATAATAGGAAGTATGTTTATTTTATATATTAATAAACCTGTTATCATAAAGTTTCCTTTCTTGTTTGAAATTAATAAGTCTATATATGAAACTCTATTTTACAAATTATATCTGCTTTAAAAAATTTGGTAGATTTATACAAAAACCTCGTTCACATTTCCAGGTTTTGGTTACTTTTTTTTTTCCCGGGATGATAAGAAACTTTAATAAAATAATCACAGTCTTAGTTATTACTTATTTATCAAAGCAAAGAAAGGCACCGAATATCCTAAAATTATTGAATATCTAGATCCGCTGGATCTAAGAAATAACTTCTTGGATTCGGATCTACAAATTCTTGCGGATATTCGAATTTGATCTCGTTCCGTAAAAAATAGCAAAAAGTATTAGAATAATAATATAATTTTAAAATATTTATTGAACAAAAGTAAAACTAAATAGAAAATATCATATATACATGTTCAAATTGATTTCATAACAGTTGAGTCACATTTTGTAACATAGTTTTCATGGACATTCTTAAAGATACTCCATTTTTTTTTAAATGAAGTTTATTTTGTGATATTTATAGGTATTCTTCTATTGATTACATAATATACATATATGTAAATCTGATACGTATATTTTTTAAAAATATATATATATATATAAAAATGAATTAGGGCTGAATGGATACCATCCGAATACATAAGAAGTGTATTTGTCAATAATTTTTAATTTTTTTACATTCTTCGAGATATTTTTGTTTCCTTTTTAATGTAATATCAAGAAAAATTAACGAGATTGTACTTGTATATATATATTCGTCTGTGTGTAAGTTTTGTGTTTCACGTACCACAGATTGCTACTCGTTTCAGCACCGTCCCTAGCAGTTGATTTGAGAGAACGATGAAGTGGGCCAATGACGACCATCCGAGGTGTATAGGCTTCAGGTTTAACATCACGTATCCGACTTGGTACTCTATAAATGCAAGGTTCTCGAACTTTCATCTTCGACAACTCCGTGACCTTTTTTTCTGCTTCAATATTTGTTAGATATTTAGTACAATCCAACAATATCATATGTAAAAACAAACGAGAAGTTGAAGAGTCGACAATAATATAATCTTAGTTCTATTGGTAAGGCGAGAAGGGTTGAATTCTATTTGAAAAGTGGTTATAATTTTCATCTTAGTTCTCATCATGAATGTTTACAGATAAACATATATCAAAGACATAATTCAAGGGAAGAAAGCTTACTGGTAATATGGATGAGCTATGGAACGAAGACTGTCTCTTGTAAACCCTTTAACGATTTGTCTTATTTAGAAAATTTGAGAGAGAGGGTGTCTTTCAGTATTATGAAATTTTGTCACAGAAGAAGAAGATGATCTACATATATAAGTAGACCTGTCAAGCGGGCCGACCCGCGATCCGCAACCCACCAACCCGCATAACCTGCAATAAATATCACAACTTGCATCCACTCCGCATAATTTGCAGGCTTTTAAATATGACCCGCACTCGCACCCGCAAACGCAAAAACCACAAACCCCGTGGGCCATCCGCATATAAAAAATTACTTTGAGAAAATTGTGTAAATGTAAAAATTTTAGAAAAAAATTATAATTTTTTTTAAAATAACGGTAAATAATATAAAATAATATAAAATATGGGAAAAAATGTAAAAATTCTATTTTACGGGTACCAACATGACGCACGGGGCTTGACCTGTTAACCCGCCACATTTTTCAACCCGCTCCGCGAGACCCTCAAATTACAGTTTTTTACCCAAAATCAATATTTTAAAACAGATTTAATCCAAAGTTAGATTAGTTGAAAAAAATAACCCTAATAAGAGTTGAAGTTACCTCACTTTCCATATAGTTTGCAGAAACCGTTCTAAGTCTACTTCAATATATATATATATATTTTTATGGAATGTAATAACTATATATAAAAACTCAAACTATTTAGTAAAGGAAATTACAATAGGGAAAATTCAAAATTTTTTGAAAAGAAATATTGCGCTGTTAAGGTGCTGTCTCGTAACCTCATTTGGAAAACCCGAGTGAGACGAAACCAATATAAGTAAAAAGAGTACAGTTCTTAACAACGACTTTATGTCGATCATGTGATGCACACAATCGAGCAAAAGTAAGAGATAAAAGAAGGCTGACAGAAGAAGGCTGATGTGGGAACAATGCCAACTGTGAAGCTCGAGAGTGATAAGTAACTGATTCACCGAACCGGTATGCCATGGCCACCGGAGACGTAGACAGCAATAGTGAAACTTGTTGCAAGTGCTGCAGGGACGGAGGAACGGAGGAACGGAGGAACGGAGGAAAAGTCCAGCTCTATAGGAACGGAGTCACGGGCCGAATGCAGGTCTGATTAACTTGACAATTCCACAACAGCAATAGAGGAAAAACCCAGCTGGACAGATAATGGCCTGCTCGTGAAGCAACAGATGCCTGCAAAAAAAAGATGCCATAAATGTACGATTTAAAGTAACAAGTATAAATCAGCCTACATTTAGGCATAAAACTGGGAAAGAGAGAGAAAAGAATCATAGATCATGTTCGTTGATGTCGCTGTTTCCATCGGAGTGGGAGATCCACCAACTTGTGGATGACGAAGAGATGCTAGATTGATGGAGATGGAGTCCTCGATATGTTTCAGGAGGACGGCGACTGGACAATAGATCCTTTAATGGATGCGGTTGTTCCTCTTTATCCAGATGTGATAAATTATGGCTTGGAAGATGAGCCGAAGGAGGACATCGTCTGAGATCTTTCGATGCGGACCTATCATCGACTGTAGCGTAATGGACCAGTCTGGGTTCATTCTTCTTCCCAAGAGAATTGAAGTAACCTCAGCCCAAACGGTGAAGGAGTAAGGGCATGCAAAGAATAGATGGTCTCTTGTTTCGTCTCTTTCACCACAGAGAACACACTCTTGTAATTGACCCCCAACTCTCATACAATCTCCTGTGGAGAGTCTATTCTTTATCGCCAACCAAACAATGAAGGAGTAGCAAGGGATCGCTTGAGAGAACCACACAACGCGGTACGACAAGACACGAGCCTGTGGACTCTTAATTTGATTCCAAGTCTTTCTGCAGCTGAAGTGATCTATAAAATCGTCAGTGCTATGCTTCCAAAGGTTGATGTCCTGTCTGTTTCTGTCCATGGGGACCGTGATATATCTCGGTTTTGATGGTTTTTAACCATCGTTTTATAGGTTTATCTGCGCTTTCTCCTTGTTTTAGAGTTTTTTCAGGTTGGAATATGTCTAAGAGCACAAAGAGCATGGATCAGGAGCAAAAGATCGAGAATTGGCATTTTTAAAGTTCAGATCGATCGATCCACTTCAGCGTAACAATTTAAGATCGAGTTTCAAGACGGATGATCGATCGATCCGTGGCTAGATCGATCGATCCGATCCAGCGTAACATTTGAAGATCGAGTGTCGAGCTGAAGATCGATCGATCGGGATCAAGATCAATCGATCCAATCTTAACCAAGCTAGACGGACGAAAACTGGGATTTTTAATGATAGACACGTTTTTGACCTATTTAACTTTATTTCCAGCCGTCTTTTCTGTAACTTTTCATTCTGCAACTTTTCTTTCATACTTTGGAGACAAAAACCTAGTTTATGCTTTTGATTTCGGATCTTTGTAAGCTTTGGAAGAAGAATCTCTCACTCTATATCTTGAGAAGATTTCTGAACCCTATTGGATTTTTTATTCTATGACTATGAGTTTTTGTTTATCTTTCCCTGTGACTTTCGCTGTATCCATGTCTGAGTAGATCCATAGTTAGGTTTTACGGTTTCAAAAGATTTCATGAATCATGCACAGATGATGTGGATTTATCATTATAATCTTCACCTATCAGTTCATGCTTAGATTGCTGATCACTTAATCTCTGAATTAAGGTTTAATCTATTCATCAAAAAGTGTTATAGATTGCGCTCGAACATATAATTATCCTACCAACGAAAGTGATGCTAAGGCGATTCACAAATTGAACTGCTAATTAATGTTTGCTAGAATTCTAAGTTCAAACGCAATTTAGAATCTTAGGTTGTGATAAAGTAATATACCACTGTGGATTGATTAAACGCTTCTGCTGAGTTATATTGAGTTTATCTGTTTTCTGAATAATTGTCTGATTCCTGATTTGTGATATCCTGTGAATTTCCCTGAAGCCTAACGTTTTTAATCCATAAGTTTATAATAATTTGCATTTATTTCACTGATCACTTTGCAACAAACCTCATTTTATTGTCTTAGCTTCTTTTCATTCTTGAAAATTCGTAGTGTAACCTTGGTCTCTGTGGATTCGATATCATCTATACTATTGTTTTTGTTTGTGCACTTGTAGTTTTATTTTGGGTTAAAACTCGTTGTATCAGACCGCAGATGAGTGAAGACGCTCGAGCCATTCTCTATTATGACGAATTGACCAATTACCCTGAGAGACGACATCAACAACAATAACGGTTAGAGGGATTCCTAGGCTCAAAAAGCCTCGATCTCCAAAGATGTCAATTAATCTCTTGTTGTGAAGCCAATTGTCGAACCAAAAGGATGTGATCTTCTATTTCTGATTTTTTTTCGCAGGAATGATGTTGTTATTAGCCTAATCTTAAGGAGCTTCCTCCATATCCATGAACCCGAAGTGCCTTCACCAACATCCTAGAAAGAAGAATAGCGAAGTAGATAATAATTAGTCCAAGCAACCCAGAAAGATCCAGAATTTTCAAAAATTCTCCAGATAAGATTTAAAGAAAAGACTAAAGAGACGTCCCTGAAGTTACAGAGAGCAAGACCTCCTTCCGCCTTTAGAGTGCATAAATCCTGCCAACTAACTTTTGCTTTTGTAGTTTGTGACAGGTTACCAGCCCAGAGGAAAGCAGAACATAAGCTCTCTATTTGAAATAAAAATAGGTAAAATTTTAATGTGAAACAGACTTAATTTATCTGCTTCAGAAATAATTAACAAAAAATTTTAAATCTACGTCTGCTTAAGGATTTCTCAATTAAAAGAAACTTAATTTACGTCTGCTTTAGTATAAAATGACAAAGCAGACTTACCTAAGTTAAAATAACAAAACACACTTATTTATGTCTGATTAAGGATTTCCAAATTAAAGCAGACTTAATTTAAGTCTTAATAACAAAGCATATTTACCTAAGTTAAAACAACGAAACAAGATTAATAATTTAAAAATACAGACTTAATTTACGTTGGCAAAAACGAGCTATTGTGTTGGTTTTACAGTTAACCAAATGCATAAATTTGTATTTTTCTTCTTCTTCTTCTTCTTCTCTAGGCGAACTATGACTTGTTTTTGCAGATTTGAAGTATCGTCTATGTAGATAGGGTGAAGGTGCCTTCAAATCTGGGTAAGTTATGTTTTTTCCGAATTTTAGGGTATTTGCTTTGGTTTTGTGTTATCTTCGATTTTGTTTGTTGGATATGTGATTTTCAGATGTTTTTGCGTCTAATTTCGAGTTTTGGGGCTTCTTTTACTTGGGTTTTGTTTTGGGGTTTCGATAAATTTGGTTTCGCGAGGTTGGTGTTTATTGCGTTTGGGATTTCCATTTCGTTAGCAAAAAGAGACATATATAATTAAAATAGATTTTCTTGGTTTTCTGGATTTTCTGGGGTTTCTGGGATTTTTTTGATTTTACTAAAGAAGATGTAAAGCAGTTGTAATTTAAGTCTGCTTTGTTATTGAGAAATTCTAAAGCAGACGTAAATTAAATCTGCTTCTGAATAAAATTTTATGAATCAGACGTAAGTTAAATTTGTTTGATCATGATGTATCTTGAGTGTTTTCATGAATTTTTTTGTGGGTTTGTTTGATTATTTTGTTAGATCTATGTTTTTTTTTGCAGTTTTATTATCTTGTATTTTCTTTGATTCTGTAAGAGTTTTGTATAGATCTACCTTGTTTCATGCTTTATAAGGATTTTGTTGTTCTAATGATTTTTTTTTTTGCAAAAATAAGAATTTTTCGTTGAAGATCCTCAAAAGGTTGAAGAAGACAAGGTATGTAAAGCATACCTAAGTTTTAAATCTGCTTTTGTATTTAAATATAAGGCAGATGTTATTTTTAAGTCTGCTTTAGAAGGATTTTTGTTGTTCAAATGATTTTGTTAATAATGAATTTTCTACAAAAATACGAATCTCTCGTTGAAGAAAATGTAAAGAAGACCTAATTTTAAGTCTGTTTTTGTATTTAAATATAAAACAGATGTTATTTTAAGTATGCTTTAGAAACTAAAATGTATTTGTGACTTGTAATTAACTATCTTATGAGGAATTGGAAATAATGCATCTCTCGTTCTGTTTAACTACTTGTAATTAACTATCTTATGAGGAATTGGAAATAATGCATCTCTCGTTCTGTTTAACTGTGGTAAAGCCTGTCCAAGAACCAGAGAAAATGACCGAAATCATAGAAGAACTTCAAAGAACCAAACAAAGGAATCAATAAAGGCTGGGGTGGCCTTAGAAACTGTAAGTCTACCATTTCTTCAATCCGTATTACTTTTCCATTATTGAACGCTTGCCTGTTTGGTATTATATTATCATAATATATGCTTGCTGTGGTTTTCATACAGTGAAAGGATAATATCGTTTACTTGTTAGATAATATCCCACATGATTGGTTATTCCCGAGATGCAAGGCTGTGGTATGTCTATAATAATCTGAAATTCCTATTAGTGTAGTCCCTAAACATCTTGTTGCTTTATTTGATTCTGGAAACTTCTAGTTCCTTTTATGATGTTTGTGATTACCGACAATCAACAAGTGGAAGCCTACATGAACTACCGAATGTGTAAGCACATACTTGTGTATATAACTTTGTTTCTTTACAACAAAATTATTGTCCGCTTATCAAACGATGATGTTGATTATTGCATAATTATAACATTATTAACGGTCAAAAATTGAATGAATAACTTTGTAATGAGCATAAGGTATAATGGCCACATGGGGAAAGTCATTTGTGCTGAATTAGGGAAATAAAATTATCCAGACAATATGGGATCTACAAATTTCAATTAGCTGTCTATAACTTTACATGGATTTAATTATAATTTTATTTTCTTTTGTATTTTCCTTTATAAATCATTATCCAGTGACTTGCGAGTTGCTGAGAAAAAAAAAGGATGAGGAATACCAATCACATGACATGATACCGTTGTTGGCTAAACATATTATTGTTATCTCAAAAATGTGTATGTTCGAGAGAAGTATGAGTTCGATGGTAAAACGAGGGTGATTTTAGTAAGCAATTGTGTTTGGCATAAATACGGTGAGAACTATGATATAAACATTTTATATGCTTGTGATTTTTGTCTGTGGCATCACGAAGTTGAACTTTTCTTTGAAAGGATTGAATGATCAATGATGTTTGTGTTTGTGTCTGCTTCAATTTCTATACACAATATATCTGCTTCATATGTATAATGTAACTCTTCTTCGTAAGTGAACATTTCTAAAGCAGACATAATATGAATAATTTAGGCCAACTTTCATTTTTCATTGTATAATTATTTGAATAATATTTTCTAGTTCTTTTTATGATATTATTTCAATTATAGACAATCCATATATTATACTAATTTTGTACATTGTTGTTTTTGAAAATTAGTTTTACACACAATAATTTTGACTTTAAATGTTTTATTAAAAATTCTGAAGCAGACGTAATTTAAGTATGTTCCGTAAGTGAACATTTCTGAAGCAGACATCAATTAAGTTTGCTTGATATGTATATTTAGGCCAATTTTTATTTTTCATTGTATAATTATTTGGATAATGTTTTTTTTTTAATTTTTTTTCATGATTTAATTTCAGTTATAGACAATCCATATATTATACTAATTTAGTAAATTGCTGTTTTTGCAAACTTAATTTTTATTCACAATAATTTTGATTTTAAATATTTTATTAAAAACAACCTGACGCAGACGTAATTTTAGTCTGCTTCGTAAGTGAACTAGAAGTAAATTAAGTCTGCTTTGTATTAATGAAACAGACGTAAGTTAAGTCTACTTTGTAAATATCAATTACTAAAGTAGACGTAATTGAAGTCTGCTTTGAAAATTTCAATTTATGAGACGTAATTGAAGTCTGCTTTATAAACAATAAATATTGAAGCAAACATAAATTTTGTTTGCTTTGTAATTGATATTTATAAAGTAGACTTAATTTAAGTCAGTTTTGTTATTTAGAAATTGTAAAACAACAGATTGTTAAGCGTGTTTCCAAAACAGACTTAAAAAGGGTAATATGATCATTTGATTTTGTGGATATGGCGGTGGTATTTTTCTAAATACGATGATGACTTAAAGTTATAAAAGAGACAAAATGTTATAAACACAGACATCCATCCGAGTATTAACTGAGTCATTATTGCTAAACCTAAATGCTTGCTCAAACATCTATTTCTCTAAAACTTAATTTAGTTTGAAGAGAAACAAGACCGTTTGATGTATACGTGAAAGAGCTGATAAAATTGTTGACTTATCAAGTCTCCTAAACCCTCTGTGGTCAGCTTTAAAAGATGGATGAAGATAGAAAAAAATTAGGAGGTAGGTAGGAGATAAGAGATACTGTGGTACTGGTTTACCGGCAAGTCCCATCTCATTAACATCACAGAGGACAAATGCCCAAGGCCCACGAAGATTATTTTGCATGTTTTACCCGTTTAGGTGATATAAACAAAGGTCTTAGTTAAAAAAAAATGAAGGGCAACGATTATTTATCATAGTTCATCTAGCAAATGAATGACCAGAACTATTCATTTGTATTAGGTTGGAGAAGAAAATAAGAGTGGGACAGAGCTTTATCCTCTCAAGAGTTTCTTCTTCTATGTGTATATCCAACAATGGCGATGGCTATGGCGGTTGTTTTTTCCCACTAAAAATTCGATTTTTATTATTTTGATTCTTTCTCTTCAATTTTTTTTATTAGGTTAACTTCCAATAATCAATCTTTCTTTGTCTTAATTTTGTGTTTTTTGCCTTATAATAGTAATAACTTAATGAAGAGACAAAGCCTTTCTGAGTCAAATAATAAATTCTTGCTTTTTTTTTAATGCTAATCTCTCTGTACTGGTCCACCCACTGACAACTAATAAATCCATTTGATCAATGCTCTCGAGTCTGAAACAAGTCTTTCTGAGTCAACTTATAAATTCTTGCTTTTTTTAAGGCTAATCTCTCTGTATTGGTCCACCCACTGAGAACTAATAAATCCATTTGATTAATGCTCTTGAGTCTCTATCTGTATTGGTTCACTCTGTCTATGAGTCAACTAATAAAGCCAATTGATTAAAACACTCTTTAGAGTGTCTCTGTACTTCTCTTCTATGAGTTCAATGTTTTTACAAATGTTTTTCCGTCAAATCTCGTCCTAAACATGTGTTACAATTAGAATAAACTAAAACGTCGATTTAATATTTAAACTGGTTCGACATGGTAAAACCTCCACGCAGACTTTAATTTAAGTCCATAAACTCACGAAAGTTGAGCCTTTTGAACTACCTAAACATAATGAAACTCGACAGTTGTATTACAACTCGTTTGTCGTTAATTGCAAACATTTTGCGATAAATCTCGTCACCTTAATTAGATGATGTTCTCCTACTCTTCATCCACTTGTGCATTAAGTTGTGTAGGCTGACTTTGAAAAGCTTGATTATATATAAACCAGCATAAAGTAACAACAAAATCATCATCTAAAACCAGCAGAAACAGTTGAGGAGATGATAGTAGCTTTTGAACTCACTTTAGCCAGAGTATTAAAAGGGGACACTACAAGGATGTACATTATTTATGGGCGAAAAACCTTATTTACCTTCCTTTACCTGGAAGATGTGGTATCCAAGGCTATGGGTGTTACAATTTGACTGAGTTTGAATACATCAATTTGGAATAATTCATAGTTACCAAGCATATATATCTCCAAGGGAAGGGAAAGAGAGAGGAAGGAATAGGATATACATCCCAACTAAATCAAAGTATTAATTCGGTTACTAATAAGTGGCACACTGTGATGCACTGATGCTTCACGAATTTATAGATGCAGACAATGTCTTACGTATTAAAGAGGTAGACATCAGCAAAACTTTTAAAGAGGATAGTATGATTCGGTATCATACTTACGATTCGGTATCATACTATATCTAGAAAATATACTGTAAAATTAGGATATCACGCAATTCAAGCAACTAGGATCGACAAGAACGTGATTTGGTTAGCAAATTGTCGTTAAAATGTTTAAAGTTCAAGTATATATAGAAATTTCAAGAACACCAAATTAAAACATTTTCTATGGTAAATAATCATCAGAAGTTTGGCAGTAAAATCAAGGGTTAAAGAATGAACGAATTTGATGGGATACAACTTGTCCGTGATGTAGTTTGTATGTGTTAAGACTCAAAGAAATAACAAGAACAACTTTTCTTATTAATGTTTAGGAAACTCTCTCAAAACCTAAACTCTTTTCTCTCTAAGTCTTTGAGAACTCGCCAAATGTATTCTCTCTGGCCTTATCAACAACTCTCCAAAGCTCTTTATTTATGACTTCACCCTAATCCTATCATGGTTTATGTTACAAACCTTATCACATAAGATCTAACTCTATCTTTTAGATTCATCATCCGATCCCGGCTCGATCACCTCCCAAATCTTGTGACATCGAAGTGTAACCTTCATCCGCATCGACCACACGGTGTAGTTGGTGGTGGTGAGCATCGGGCATTGAATTAACATAGGGCTGGACTCCTTTGCACGTGCTGGCATGGTGAGAGCTCCTTCCATGTCTTATCTCCTTCTCTAATCAAAAACCTTATGAACTTAGGTTTTGATTTTCTCGGACTTCTTCTTTCTTGCGGCGCAAGTCTCCTTGATCTACCTTAAAACTTCGCACGATCACAAGAATTTTCAAGCTTCTTATATATTGAAAAATCTTACACGATCCCTCTCAATCACTCAAGCTCTTCTCACTCATTTTCTCTCAATCTCTTAAGCTTCTTAGATTTTGAGAAATCTCACTCGATCCTCTTAATCCCTCAAGCTTCTCAGATTTTTTTTGAGAAAATCTCACACGGTCACACGATCTTTACCGCTCTGATACCAAATGTAGTTTGTATGTGTTTAGACTCAAAGAAATAACAATAGCAACTTTTCTTATTAATGTTTAGGAAACTATTTCAAAACCTAAACTCTTTTCTCTTTAAGTCTTTTGGAACAACTCTCCAAATAGACTTCTCTCTTAGTCTTGTGCCTTATTGAACAACTCTCCAAAAGCTCTTTATTTATAGGACTTAGCTCACCCTAATCCTATTGTGTTTAGGTGTTACAAACCTTATCACATAAGATCTAACTCTATCTTTTAGATCCAATCTAACCTTGTTTGTAAACCTTATCTTTATCTCACTGAACCGACTTGTTTAGGAGACATTTTATTTTATAATGTTAGGTATTATCTAACACGCGATGTGGGGTATATGAACAAACGCTAATTTTTCTGTTTTAAAATTTGGTTTACTAAACTAATACTAAACCTATGGTTTACTTAAATTCGGTTTTTCATTGCAAAGTCGATTTTGGGAATTTGGAAAGTTTTGAGTCTTTTTCCAAAAAAATCTTCAATGGATTTCAGAAAAATCATAACAACAGCAACAACAGCAACATCTACAGCATAATTTATTTTTCATAATCGTGAATAGAAGTCATCGTCGTTTTGTCTTGATTGAGTCATTTCTTTAACAAATAAAACTTTTTTTAAAAAAGTCTCATGTAATCAGCCCAAGATGTAATCGTCGAGTACTTTGATAATAGTTTGATCTGAATCTCGAGTTATTGAGCCTGATAATTGTCATCTAAACCTACTATAAGGAAAATGCCAAAAACCTCGATTTTATGAAACATTATTTTAAATTTGGACGTCCTGATTTTCTATAAAACTCCTTCGTGTTACCTTTAATAGAAACTCCTTCCTTCACCTTCTTGGAGCTAACTCAATGAGAAAATTGTTGATGTTTATGATTCAAAATCAAGATTGAGCGTGTGACATGGTTATGTCACATTGACCTCCGGTTATCAGCTGAACCAAAGGAGAAAGAACCGGTTATCTACATCACTAATTCGTGATAACTGGTTTAGTTAATCGGGTTGTTAGACGTTATAAATGGCTCTGTTTCACGATTCTGTTTTCATAAGTTTTGTTAGATGTTTTTGATCTGTTGTTGTTAGGGCAATCACCATTGTTAAGGGCTTGAGCTCTTGTAAACTTCTCTCTCTGTGTTTTAGCGATTATCTTCTTGGTCTGTATTGATCGTTTAATCGTGAGAGTGTTCTTGACACATTGAGAGAGAGAGAGAGAGCAAGCAATCGGATTTGATTTGGTGTTCTTTGTGTTCGATTGAATCCTAGCGTCTTCTTGGATTTGCAACAAGTGGTATCAGAGCCTCGGTGTCAAGATCGATGGCTGATAGCATCATATTTTACCTATTTTCTTGCATGCATTTAACTTAGTTTTATATGTTCTAACAAACATTTAGGATAGTTTTAGTGCATTTGCATTTGTTTATGTATTTATAGGTTCTTGGAAGAAATCATACACTTTTAGAGTGTTTTGGAGCCTTAAGAAGCCATATGAACTTTGGAGTTACTTGCTCGAACCAAGAACATCATGGAGAGACATCTCAAGAGCCTCACAAAGGAGGCAGCGGCCCTAGCATCAACCAGGAGAGGTCGATGCTCACCCAGAGCAAGCCATCGACAGACACCATCCACCCAGGGCGGTCGATGCACTTCCACGAGCCCGAACTTGAAGCTGACGACGAAGACCATCAACACAAGCATCGACTGAGAGTGGTCGATGTTATCCCTGAGCCTCAACGTCGAGCAAGAGCGTCGACCCAGGACTGTCGATGTTGGCTCACTCGACAGAAAATGAAACTTCGGTTAATATGAAATGCAAGATATGGAAGCTTTGGATCATGAGTTAATACCTTCCAGAAGCTTCTAAGGACGCCCTAGATCCCTCTAAGCCTCATAAACTCTATATAAACTCATGTATTCTCACTAGAGAGAGATTTTTCTCTTAGCCACCTTTTGTTTCATTTTCAATAAAGAGTTCTTCTTTATGTTTCTTTCTTTCTTATGCTTTTGTTTATGTTTATGCTTTGATTTACTTTATTGTTCTTAGTCTTTAGTTTATTGTTTTTTTTGTTTTATGATCCTATTCCTTGTCTCTACCGTCACCCTCGGAGAGACAAGAGAGTAAATCCTTTAGACCACTAGGGTGGTGGTCGATGATGGGATCGAAGATTTAGGATTCAGTATGTGCGATTGTTCTTAACCGATCTAGCTACTCTAAAATGCACTCTTAATGCTAAGCTATGTCCCATGGGATGTGCTTAAGGTTGTAACCAAATCAGTAGATGCGGTTACACGAATAGAAGCCCTTAGCACCACGAGAGTGAGTTAAAACTTCAGACTTGCATATTAGAGAGTATTTGCTATGGTCGAGATTGTTGTTTGATGGAACATCTCAATGCTTGCCTAGTTATGACCAAGCTAGGTATTGATCTCATGAACATTTTATCACGAGAGTGGTATCGTATTCTGGAAATAGATATGTCATTCCCTCTTCGTCGTAGACACACTCTAACGCAAGCTAATCACTTGGTTAATCGCTGCATAGTGTGGCAGCCTCCAATCAATGTGTCTCTAACACATAAGAGTAATCGATGATGAGATTGCGTTTAATGCGTGAAAGTCGTCACGAGAGTGGGTCTGACACAATGACTAGTTCCACGAGAGTGGCCTAGCCTAACTTTGAATATCCCTAGATTGACAACACAAACTTAATTGGTAAAGACATGAATCCTATAATTTAAAATTCCTATAAATCAATTACCATCCAATTCTCTGAATTTTTTTTTTGTCGACTCTCTGTAAATATTTATTTAAGTATTTTATTTAAGTTATTTTATTTATGTTTATTTATTTATGTTATTTATATTTCTGCAATTTATTTTATGTACATTAATTTTCGCAATTTAATTTATGCAATTTAATTTCTGCACTTTAATTTATCCACTTTAATTTTATGCACTTTATTTTCTGTTATTTATTTTATGCAATTTTATTTTAAGTACTTTAATTTATGCAATTTAATTCAGTAATTTAATTATGCAATTTAATTTAAGTTATCTAATCTAAGTTATTTTATGTTTTAGTTTATTTAATCGTTTTATTTCATTTTATGTTTTATTTATTTCGCATCATATAGTTTAGGATTCGACACCACCGTGCTTTATTATCCCGCCTAAATTAGATTTGCATTTGCATTCTCTATGTGTTATTCTATTCTTGCTGTGGATCGATCCCGTACGCACTACAATTGCATGACTGTGCACTTGCGGTCCTATGGGTTAAACTCTCGAGACTACCTTATGGATAGCACTCGGGTGAAACCTGAATAGAGGGGAACTAACACACCTTTTCGAATTTCAGGTGTATAAACACGAGGAGAAGTGGTAAAAACATTCTTACCAATTCTATTAGCGACATGAGAGAGGTCGAGAAAAGTGCTAGAAAAGAAAAGAAAAGAAGAGAAAGGATGAAGCAGCAAAGAAACGAGAAACCTGCTGGTAATGTTGAGGGTGTTGAGGGTGTCAACAATGTCGCTCAAGATAATCGTGTTCCACGTCAGGCGGCTGGCCACCAACACCGAGCTGCTCCGGCGATCGGTACGATTGATGACCCTACCTCAGCGGCTCCAAGATTCGGTATTCTGCCCCCTCCCCGAGCGGTGGAGAATAACAATTTCGAAATCAAGTCAAGCTTGATCAACATGGTGCAAGGTGACAAGTTCCATGGTCTGCCTATGGAGAACCCACTTGATCACTTAAACCAATTTAACAAGCTATGCGGAACCGTGAAGATCAACGGAGTTTCGGAGGACGCTCTGAAGTTGCGTTTATTCCCATTTTCCTTAGGTGATAAAGCAAAACAGTGGGAGAAGAGTCTACCAGCTAGGTCGATTCTTACATGGAAACAATGCAAGAAGATGTTCCTCGCAAAAATTTTCTCAAGCTTCCGAACTGCTCGTTTGAGAAACGAGATATCAAGCTTCGTGCAGAAAGGATCCGAAAGTTTCGGAGAGACGTGGTAGAGATTTAAGGGGTACACGATGCAGAGCCCACACCATGGCTTTAGTGAGGAGTCACTACTAAGCGCTCTTTACAGAGGAGTCCTGCCCAAATACCGTATGGTTCTCGACACCGGAAGCAATAGTAACTTTTTGGGACAAGATGCTGAACACGGAATGAGATTGGTGGAAACTTTGGCTCACAGCGATGCTAATTTCGGAGGAGATTATGACCGTAAAGACCGAAGTGTAGCTGAAGAAGAAGAGAGAACGCGTTCAGATATCAAGGCATTGAACGATAAGCTTGACAAGGTGCTACAAGTCTCAAAACGACAAGTTCACTTTGTCGATGAGTTGGATGCTACAAAGGGATATGCTGAGTAAGATGATAGTGAAGGTAACCGATGCGAGGTCAACTTTGTTGGTGGCTATCGACAAGGCAGTGGTTTCAACTCTTTTCGAAATCACCCAAATCTTTCATATCGGAGCAACAATGTTGAGAACCCGCAAGATCAAGCATATCCACCCATAGGAGCACCCGCCCAGTCGTTCTAACAAAGAGGTTTTCGACAAACATCTCAGTTTTGACAACCGTTCTACTCTCAACAAAAAAACTCAAGGCCAAGGAGGACAAAATTTTCAACCAAAAGAGGAGAAGTACAAAGGAATGCTTTAACGCATTCTCGAGTGGCAAGCTAAAGCTTCATTGGACCACATGGTATGCTCCCCGGGAAACCTAAGATGAACCCTAAAGAGTTTGTCAACGAAATCATGATAAAGAGTAACAAGACGGTGGAAGAAAATGGTTCCAGCCAAGCTAAAACGGAGAGCATCGACCAACACTATCGACCATGTATGGTCGATGGTCTGAGAAACCGACAGAGGCATCGACTAGGAGCGGTCGATGCTGGACTTGAATAGAGACCCATTGGATAACTACATCAACCCCACGCTGTCGATGCTAACTCAATGCACAGACCCGTTGGACAGACAACATTGACCCAGGGCGGTCGATGCACTTCCACAAGCCCGAACTTGAAGCTGACGATGAAGACCATCGACACAAGCATTGAACGAGAGTGGTCGATGCTCTCCCTGAGCCTCAACATCGACCAAGAGCATCGACCCAGGATCGTTGATGCTGGCTCACTGGACTGAAAAGGAAACTTCAGTTAATGCAAAATGCAAGATATGAAGCTTTGGATCATGAGTTAATACCTTCCAAAAGCTTCTAAGGATGCCCTATACCCCTCCAAGCCTCATAAACTCTATATAAACTCATGTATTCTCAATAGAGAAAGCGACTTTTCTCTTAGCCATCTTTTGTTTCATCTTCAATAAAGAGTTCTTCTTTAGGTTTCTTTCTTTCTTATGCTTTTGTTTATGTTTATGCTTTGATTTACTTTACTGTTCTTAGTCTTTAGTTTATTGTTTACTGTTTTATGATCCTATTCTTTGTCTCTACCGTCACCCTCGGAGAGACAAGAGAGTAGATCCTTTAGACCACTAGGGTGGTGGTCGATGATGGGATCGAAGATTTAGGATTCAGTATGTGCGATTGTTCTTAACCGATCTACCTACTCTAATATGCACTCTTTAATTAAAGCTATGACCCATGGGATGTGCTTAAGGTTGTAACCAAATCAGTAGATGCGGTTACAAGAATAGAAGCCCTTTGCACCACGAGATTGAGTTAAAACTTCAGACTTGCATATTAGAGAGTATTAGCTATGGTCGAGATTGTTGTTTGATGGAACATCTCAATGCTTGCTGATAGGACCCATATTTTACATGTTTTTATGCATTATAATAAGTTAGTTTTGGCTTTTATAACTAACATTTAGTGTGGTATTAGTGTTTTCGCGTGAGATTATATATTTTTAGGTACTTGGAGCGAAACATGAGTTTCTGAGATGTTTTTGGAGCCTATTGAAGCCTTCGGGAAGATTGGTGACATTGCTTGGATCGTGCACATTTGGAGAAAGATTTCACAGAGTCCGAAGAGGGGAGAATCGACCCCAGAATCGACATGTGGGGGTCGATGTGCCGTTTGAAGAATTCCCAAAAAGATTTCTCGAATGATGCATCGACCAGTCAAAGGAGCAGGTGCAGAATCGACCCTAGCATTGCCCTATCAAGGTCGATGCTGGCCTCCGAGAAAGGTGGAAAATTTCCTACGTGGCGAGATATGATTTGGGCAACTTGTCATTTCTAGTTTTAAGCTTCAAGAAACAAGATCAGGACGAAATGGAGAGTTCTAAGAAATCCTAATACTATACAATCACTTGTAATCTCATGAATGATTGTAGACTTTGAAGCCACCACTTTTAAACCTAATAAAGAGTTCTTCTTTACTTCTTCTCTTTTGTTTTTAGAGTAGATCTTTTAGACCACTAGGGTGGTGGTCAATGATGAGATCTACTTTTAAGGTTTGCTAAATGTTTAATTGTTCTTAATCACTCTAGCCACTTTAGTATATATCTTAATGCTGAGCATTCTCCTAAGGGAGATGCTTAAGTTTGCAACTGAATCCAGTAGGTGTGGTTGCATGTTTAGAAGTTTTTAGCACCATGAGAGTGGGTTAAGGCTTCAGATTTGTATACTAGGGAGTGATGGCTAGTTTTGAGTTTGTTGTTTGATAGAGTAGCTCTATGCTTAGTATAACGTATGCCTAGTTAGGTTAAGATCTCAGGAGGAATTCGCCACGAAAATGGGAAGGACTCTAGAAATAGATCTATCATATACTCTATGTCTTAGGCATGTTTTTACCAATACTGACCATATTGGATCACATGGAGGTGTGACAACCATTGTGATGTGCCTATCACTCATGAGAGTATTCGATGATGGGATTACTCAAAATGCATATTCATTCGGCACGAGAGTGGGTTTGGATATAGAGTCTAACTTACCACGAGAGTGGACTACCAAGATATGTAAAATCCCTAGAATAACAAACATAAACTTATTAGGTAAAACATAAACCCTATATCTAGAATCCCTGAAATGTGACTATCACCCATTTTCTGTAAATATTAGTTTAGATTTTGTTTAATGTTTAATTAGTTTATGTTTTTTAATTTCAATGCTTAGATTAGTTCATCTACTGTTTTCTTAGTTTAGATTTAATTGCTTTATTTATTTTATGCTTTTATTTATTTTATGCATGTTAGATTAGGAACCAACCCCCATAACTCTGTTTTGCTTAGATTAGATTTAGACTTGTACTCTCTGTGTGTTATTCTCAATGCCCGTGGATCGACCCCATAATTGCTACAACTGCATGACTGTGCACTTGCAGTCTTATGAGTTAAAATCTCGAGAATATCCTATGGGTAGACTTGGGTGAAACCAGAGAACGGGATAATCGAAAGAAAATACCTGCATCACTTGCCTAGTTGCGGCCAAGCTAGGTATTGATCTCAGGAACACTTTATCACGAGAGTGGTATCGTATTCTAGAAATAGATCTGTCATTCACTCTTCGTCTTAGACACACTCTAACGCAAGCTAATCACTTGGTTAATCGCCAGATGGTGTGACAGCCTCTAATCGATGTGTCTCTCACACATAAGAGTAATCGATGATGGGATTGCGTTTAATACGTAAAGGTCGCCACGAGAATGGGTGTGACACAGTGACTAGTTCCACGAGAGTGGCCTACCTTAACTTCGAATATCCCTAGATTGACGACACAAACTTAATTGGTAAAGACATGAATCCTATAATCTAAAATCCGTGTAAATTCGATTACCACCCAATTCTCTGTAAATATTTATTTAAGTATTTTATTTAAGTTATTTTATTTATGTTTATTCATTTATGTTATTTATATTTCTGTAATTTATTTTATGCACTTTAATTTCCGTAATTTTATTTATGCAATTTATTTTATGCATTTTAATTTCCGTAATTTAATTTATGCAATTTAATTTATGCAATTTAATTTATGCACTTTAATTTACGCACTTTAATCATATGCACTTTATTTTATGTTATTTATTTTATGCAATTTAATTACGTAATTTATTTTATACACTTTATTTTCTGTTATTTTTAATGCAATTTATTTTAAATACTTTAATTTATGTAATTTAATTCCAGTAATTTAATTATGCAATTTAATTTAAGTTATCTATTTTATGTTCTAGTTTATTTAATCATTTTATTTTATTTTATGTTTTATTTATTTCGCATCATATAGTTTAGGATTCGACACCACCTTCCTTTATTATCCCGCCTAGATTAGATTTGCATTTGCATTCTCTGTGTGTTATTCTATTCTTTCAGTGGATCGATCCCGTACGTATTACAATTGCATGACTGTGCATTTGCGGTCCTATGGGTTAAACTCTCGAAACTACCTTATGGGTATCAGTGGGGTGAAACCTGAATAGAAGGGAACTAACACACCTTTCCTATCAATGGCGAATACAAAGCATGAGTTCGAGAATTTCAATGGATCTTCTGACTTTTCCCTGTGGAAGATCCATATAATAGCGTGTCTGAGCATTCTCGGTTTGAAGAATGTGATTAGAGACTTCTCATTGACAAAGACGGTTCAAGCAACCAAGGCTGAAGGACAGAAACCATCTGATGGTGGAGTTAAATCAGTCTTAGAATCTGCTATGGAAACAATGATTGATCCATTTAATGTGGAAAAATCTGAACAAGCAATGAGTCAGATCATCCTACACGTTGGTGATTCTGTCTTGAGAAAGATCAACCATTATGAGACGGCTGCATAGATATGAGAGACTTTAAACAACCTCTACATGGAGACATGATAACACTCATATTTGCTAACTTTCATGCATTCATATAGGATAGTTTCATAGGTTTTTACTAGTGATTAGGATTATTTTAGTGCATTTGCATGTGTTTATGTTTTTATAGATACTTGGAGCAAAACCAATACTTTAAGAGTGTTTTGGAGTCTCATGGAGCCATAGGAACCTTGGAGCTACTTGATGGGGCCAGGAACATCATAGAGAGACATCTCAAGAACTTCCCGAAGGAAGCACGACCAGACCATCGACCAGGAGGGTGGGTTAAAACTTCAGATCTGGGTTAAAACTTCAGATCTGGGTTAAAACTTCAGATCTGGGTTAAAACTTCAGATCTGAATATTAGAGAGTATTAGCTATGGTTGAGTTTGTTGTTTGATAGAATTAATCATTGATCTAACTCTCACTAAGTTAGGTTAAAACCTTGGGAATACTTCACCACGAGAGTGGGTTGTGTTTCAAAAACAGATCTATCAATCACTTCGTATTACTGAAAACACAAGGCCGTTTGATTGACAGTCCAAAGAAAGTTTAAAAATACTTAGTGTCGATAGCAATGCGTGAAAGTCACGAGTGGAGTGGACACATGACTAGCATACACGAAATGGCTATACATAGAAAATCCCTAGATTGACAAACACAAACTAAATTGGTAAAAACATAAATCCTAAAAATAGACTCCTTGAAATCATTCTCATTTACCCTAGAGATCAATTGTTAAATTATTATTTAAATTATTTAAATTAAGTTATTTTATATTTATGTTATTTAATTTATGTAATTTATTTTCTGCACTTTAATTTCTGCAATTTACATTTCTGCAACTTACATTTTCGCACTTTATAATTCTGCAATTTAATTTCCACACTTTAATTTATGCACTTATATTTTATGTACTTTATTTTCATCTATTTATTTTATGCAATTTAATTCAGTAATTTATTTATGCAATTTACTTTATGTTAATTAAATTACGCAATTTACTTTATGCAATTTAATTTAGTTATTTAATTATTATTTAATTATTTTACGCACCTTAAATTGTAAAATTAAAACCCCAAAAATCAATCATAATTTACCTAGATTAGATTTATTCCTACAATCTCTGTGTAGGTATTCTCAGTCTCTGTGGATCGATCCCGTTTGTACTACAATTACATTTAACCATGCACTTGCGGTCACATTGAGTTAAACTCTCGAGGAAACTCGGGTGAATCTTGGTGGTGGGAAGAAGGGTAACCTTCTCCCCCTGTCAAGACATCACTCCCAAATCGAGTGTAATGTCAACTAAAGTTCTTTTCATTCAAGATGACTGAATTGAAGAGAATAAATGATCATGTGGACGACTTCTTGAAACTTGTTGCTGAGCTTAGAAGCCTAGAAATCTTAGTGACAGATGAGGTACAAGCAATCTTGATTCTGAATTCTCTTCCTCCAAGTTATGATCAACTTAAACATACCTTGAAATATGGAAACATGACACTTTATGTGCAAGATGTAGTATCATCTGCAAAATATATAGAAAGAGAATTGCAGGATCTTAAAGAAGCAACAAAGTCAGTCACCACAACGTCGATTACATCTGAGAGAGGAAGACCTCAAACCAAGAATCAACACGGCAGTGGAAAAGGTAAGAGTAGGAGTAAGTCAGGTTCAAATGATAGACTAAAATGTTGGTTCTACAAAAAGACAGGTCATGTCAAGAAAAACTGTTTTTCAAAGAAAGAAGAAACTAGAAAGTGAAGGACAGGGTGAAGCAGGACTTGTTACAGAGAAACTAGTGTTTTCAAAGGCTTTGAACATTCATAATCAAGAACAAACGGATTTATGGGTTATTGACTCCAGATGTATTTACCACATGACTTCTAGGCTTGATTGGTTATGTGATTTTCAGGAAAATGGAACCAATATGATTCTTCTTAGAGATGATCATTGTGTCGAGTCGAGAGGTTCAGGCACAGTCAAGATTAAGGCACATGGTGGATCAGTGAAGATGCTGAAAAATGTTAGATACGTTCCAAATTTGAAAAGGAACCTCATTTCTATAGGCACAGTTGATTAGTTAGGCTTTAGTCATGAAGGGGCAATGGAAAACTCAGGTTTCATAAGGATGGTAAGACAGCCTATGTGAAAATCTTGTGAATGGTTTGTATGTCTTAGATGGACACATTATAGTGAATGAAAGCTGCAGTGCATCAGAAATGAAAAGTCAGACTAAACTTTGGCACAATAGACTTAGACATCTCAGTCTGAACAACATGAAAATTCTATCTAAGAAAGGGAGGATTGCTAAGAAAGATGTAAGGGAACTACCATTTTGTGAACCTTGCATAATGGGAAAAGCTAAGAAGCTCAGCTTTAATGTTGCTAAACATAACACTAAGGACTTATTGGGCTACATTCATGCAGATTTATGGGGATCTCCAAATGTGACTATGTCACTATCATGTATGCAATATTTCTTGTCTATCATTGATGATAAATCAAGAAAGGTATGGCTAATGTTTCTCAGGACTAAAGATGAGACGTTTGGAAAGTTCTATGAGTGGAAATAATTGGTTGAGAATCAGTTAGTTAAGAAAGTGAAGATTTTGATAACAGAAAATGGTTTAGAGTTCTGCAACAACAAGTTTGATGAATTCTGCAATAAGAATGGCATTGAAAGACACAGGACATGCACTTACACCCCACAACAGAATGGAGTGACAGAGAAGATGAATAAAACAGTGATGGAGAAGGTCAGATGTTTACTTGATGAATCAGGCCTAGATGAGTGTTTTTGGGCTAAAGCTGCTTCTACAACAGCTTATTTGATCAATAAATCTCCAGCATCTGCAGTGGATCATAACATTCCTGATGAACTGTGGTTTAACAAGAAAATAGGATATGAACATCTAAGAAGATTTGGGTCTATTGCCTATGTGCCTCAAGATCAAGGAAAACAGAAGCCAAGAGCTTTGAAAGGAGTGTTTATGGGATATCCTCAAAGAGTTAAAGGATACAGAGTGTGGCTTATTGAATAACAGAAATGTGTTATAAGCCAGAATGTTGTTTTCAATGAAGAGTTGGTCTTTAAAGACCTGAAACCTGGAACAAAAACAGAAAAGTCAGAAAAGGTATTGTCAGAGACAAAAGTTGTTACTGAAGTCATCAGTAAAAGTAAAGACATTGCAGAAAGCTCAAAGCAAGATGGAGCTCGTATAGAAGTTCTAAGTGATTCAAAATCAGTAACTAGTAAATCAGAAGATTTTGAATTTAACAGGGGAGATCTCAGTGACTATCAATTAGCCAGAGATAGAGAGAAAAGAGTTCCACAAGCCCGACTAGGCTAAATGACTACACATTTTACATTTGTGTCACAGCTGAAGATATTAATAGTGATGAACCTCAGTGCTTCCATGATGCAAAGAGAGACAAAGAATGGGAAAGTTGGAAGAAAAGCATGGATGAGGAAATGAATCACTAATGAAAAATGAAACATGGGACATTGTACAGAGACCAAGAGATCAAAAGGTCATTAGTTGCAGGTGACTCTACAAGAAGAAACCTGGAATCTCTGGTGTTGAACCTGAAATATTCAAAGCAAGGTTAGTTGCTAGGGGTTTTACTCAAAAAAAAGGAATTGAATATGATGAGGTGTTTGCTCCAGTGGTTAAACACATCTCTATTAGGATTCTTATGTCTTTGGTGGTTAACAAAGATCTAGAACTGGAGAAAATAGATGTAAAAACAGTGTTTCTACATGGTGAACTAGATCAAACTTTTATACATGGAACAATGGTCATCAGGAAATTTTGTGATTTTCACCACTGTTATTTCCTTCGCAGGTTTCACCCGAGCGCTACTAAAGAGTAGTCTCGAGAGTTTAATCCTTAGGACCGCAAATGCACAATCATGCAATTGTAGTACGTACGAGATCGATCCACAGAGAGAATATAATAACTACGAGAGAATCAAATGAAATCTAAGGAATAATAAAGCAGGGGTTGTGTCACTATATGATGCGATTAAAATAAACAAAATAAAAGACTTAAAAGTAAAAGACATAAATTAAATAACATAAAATAAATAACATAAATTAAATTGCATAAATTAAATACTGAAATTAAATTGCATAAATTAAATACTGAAATTAAATTGCATAAATTAAATTACTCAAATTAAATTGCATAAAATAAATTACTGAAAATAAAGTGCATAAAATAAATTGCAGAAATTAAAGTGCAGAAATTTAAATTGCAAAAATATAAATTGAGGAAATTTAAATTACAGAAATTAAAGTGCATAAAATAAATTGCAGGAATTTAAAATGCAGAAATGTAAATTACGGAAATATAAATTACATAAATTAAAAGTGCAGAAAATAAATTGCAAAAATATAAATAACATAAATAAATAAACATAATTAAAATACTTAATTAAATATTTATAGTTAATTGGGTGATAGTCGATTTATCAGGGTTTTCAGATTATAGGATTCATGTTCTACCTTTTTAATTTATGTTGTCAATCTAGGGATATTCGAAGTAGGCTAGTCCACTCTCGTGGTATGCTAGACACTGTGTCAGACCCACTTTCATGGCTACCTTCACGCATTAAACGCATCCCATCATCGATTACTCTTATGTGTGAGAGACATCGATTGGCGTTGTCACCTTAGATTAACCAAGTGTTTGCTTGCGTTAGAGTGTGTAATACAGGCAGTGAATGACGGATCTGTTTCTAGAATCAATCCCTCTCGTGGTGATGTATTCATGAGATCATAATCTAACTTTGGCCAGAATTAGATTAGCTTTAAGATACTCCATCAAACAATAAACTCGATCTTGCTTACTCCCTAATATGCAGTCGAAGTTTTAACCCTGTGGTGCTAAGGGATTCTATTCGTATAACCGCATCTACTGATTTGGTTATAACTTTAAGCACATCCCATAGGACATGACTTAACATTAAGAGTGCATATTAGAGTAGTTAGATCGGTCAAGAACAATCAGACATGTTGAATCCTAAACCTTCGATCCCATCATCGACCACCACCCTAGTGGTCTAAAGGATCTACTCTCTTGTCTTTCCGAGGGTGACGGCAAAGACAAGGAATATGTTCATAAAACAGTAAATAAGAAACTAAAGAACAAGAACAGAAATCGAAATCAAAGCATAAACATAAACAAAAGCATAAGAAAGAAGTAAACCTAAAAGAAGAACTCTTTATTGAAAGTGAGACAAAAAGTAGCTAGAGAGTCTCCTCTTTTTTCTAGTGAGAATACATGAGTTTATATAGAGTTTAGGTAGCTTGGGGGAGTCTAGGGCGTCCTTAGAAGCTTCTAGAAGGTCATAACTCGAGATCCTAAACTTCCATAACTTGCAAGTTCGCATTAACCAAATTTTCCTTTTCTACACAGTGACTCAGCATCGACGGCCCTGGGTTGATGCTTGTGGTCGATGGGATTCTTCAGGATGAGCATTGACCACTCTTGGTCGATGATTGCATTGATGGTCTTTATCTTTAGCTTCAAGTTCAGGTCCGAGGAAGAGCATCGACCACCCTGGGTCGATGCTGGCTGTTGATGGTCTCTTCAGGGAGAGCAACGACCACTCCTAGTCAATGCTAGGGCCGCTGCTTCCTTTGTGAGGCTCTTGAGATGTTTCTTCATGATGTTCTTGGCCCCAACAAGTAGCTCCAAGGTCCTTATAGCTTCTAAAGGTCCAAAATGCTCTGAAAGTGTATGATTTCTTCCAAGTACCTATAAACACATAAACAAATGCAAATATACTAAAACTATCCTAAATACTAGTTAGAAACATATAAAACTAAGCTAAATATATGCAAGAAATCATGTAAAATATGATCCTATCAACTCCCCCACACTTACCTTTTTGCTTGTCCTCAAGCAAACAAAAGCTAAGCATGGTGAAGAAATGCTATAAAAAAAACAGTAAAGATAAGGAGAGTGAACTTGTACCTTGTGACATTGTTGTGCTTAATGTTTTTCGACCTTGTGGAAATGGAAGTACTTATGTACTTCCCCATAAGCATAGCAACTCACCTTAGTTTGGACAGCTCCTCCTTTGATCCTCGACTCCTCATTGTTGACTCTTCTTTTTATTCTAAGCATGGGTTCTCAAGTTGGGAATATCGATCAAAGGATATGAACACTTACTCTTTCGGATTTATGTAAGCTCAAAACCGTCTTAGTGCAATTTTTTTCCCCTTCCTTTTCTCACTTCAAGGTCAATCAATTTTTCCCTACTTTTCTAGGGTATCATTTTTTTTTTATCGATCTTTTTTTCTTTTCAGCTCTTTACTTCCCCTTAGGACAGGTTTTCATAAGACACGAATGTTAAAAGTGGTAGCTTCCAACACCCGATTCACTTCCTTAATACCTATATCCTTTTCTCTAATTATTGAAGGGAAGGAAGAGGGGAATTGCACTTACTTAGACGTTTCTTGTAGTGTCTCATAGAGGTATCACATCCAATGTATCTCAAATCCCAAATCAAGAAAATAAAAGTTCATTAAGGTGAGAAGTCAACTCCGAATCGTCTAAGTCTCCGGAAGAATGATCCTTTATGGGTTTATTGATCCACTCATGGATTTTCCAAATTTCCTAGTAAAGGTCACACACTATCCAACAAAGCATCCAAACATTAGCACAAATAACACAATTTAACAAGTTCTATTGCTACCTTATTAAAAACCTTTTCACATGTTATTGAACCTATGAACGAGGAAAAGAGTGTAACAATCTCTCAAAATGCGAAAAACTTATGGTAAAACTTCCATCAAAAGATGTCAAGGAAAAATAATTACCTCCATAGACCACAAGACTTCCCCTCCCCCACACTTAAATCACAACGTCCCGTTGTGAAGAAAACTGTAAAGGGGGTAAAAGGAAGAGAATTTTACTGTAATTCTCTTATCGGGTGTGTGCGTTGGCAGCTCCCACGGTTTCAAATCTTTGGTTTATTTTTTATGGTGAATTATCACCTGAAAATTTTAAAACACAAAAGAGAAAATAGCAAAACCAAAAAAAAGAAAAACTAACTAAAAATACCATAAAATTTAAAAAGAATTAAAAAATGAAAACATGAAAAATTAAAAATTATAAAAAAGGTATTTACAAAGATAAAATGTTATTTATCGTCGTTTTCTCGACGGGCGGTCTAACTGAGAGTTCTTTGAGAAACGGGTTCCTCAGAATAGTTGTTCTATGTCTTGAATCGTCTCATCAGTGGTCTTTGAAGGTAAGGTGCTCTGGGATGTGGTTGACTAGTACTTGAAATCTCTTTCTGTTCACAAGGTGTATGAATCGTTTCTTCATGATGCTCCTCGGTGGATCACATTCTTATATAATGTCATCGCTGTTTACAGGCATGGCATCGACCCGGTGGGGTCGATGTTGAGGTTCGGTATGAGCCTCTGGGAGACCGTTGACCGTGTGGGGTCGATGTGGGTTGGCGGTTTCTTCAAAGAAGCCATCGACCTCGCCTGGTCGTTGGAGGGGTCCGATGTCTGCTTCGGAGTGTCCGTCGACCTCTTCTGGTCGACGGTGTTGTCCAACGGGTATGTGCATTGTGTTAGCATCGACAGAGTGGGGTCGATGCGACTGGCCGATGGGTCTCCATTCAAATTGAGCATCAACCCTGGCTGGTCGATGCCTTTGTCTGCGTCTGAGACCATCGACCACACTTGGTCGATGGTGGTGCTCGATGCTCTTCGTCTTAGCTCGGCTGGTACCTTTTTCTTCCACCGTCTTGTTACTTCTTATTGTGATGACGTTGACATACTCTTTAGGGTTCATTTCAGGCTTCTCGGGGAGCATTCCTTGGGGTCTTTGAGCCAAAGATGTGACTTGAGTGGTTTGTATCTCTAACACGTTAATGCGTGAAGCAAGTCCGTCGAACTTGCTGTTCAGCTCATTGCACCTTCTGTGGACGTTCTTGAAACCTTCAGAGATCTCCACTCAAGCCTTAGCTTACCCCTCAACAATTCGTTGAAGCATTCCTTCGTACTTCTCCTCCTTTAGTTGAAAATTTTGTCCTCATTGGCCTTGATTTTGTTGTTGAGAGTATAACGGTTGTCAAAACTGAGATGTTTGTCGAAAACCTCCTTGCTGGAATGGCTGGGCGAGTGCTCTCATGGGTGGGTGTGTTTGATCTTGCGGGTTCTCCACATTTTTGCTCCGGTATGAAAGATTTGGGTGATTTTGAAAAGAGCTGAAACCACCATTTTGTCTATAACCACCAACAAAATTGACCTCACATTGGTTTCCTTCACCATCATCTTCCTCAGCATATCTCCTTGCAGCATCCAACTCGTCGACAAAGTGTACATGTCGTTTCGAAACTTGTAGCACTTGGTTAAGCTTATCGTTCAACGCTTTGATGTCCAAACGCGTTCTCTCCTCTCCTTCAGCTACACTTCGGTCTCTACGGTAATAATCTACTCCAAAATTGGCGTCACTGTGAGCCAAATTCTCCATCAATCTCATTGCGTGTTCAGCATCTTGTCCCAAAAAATTACCATTGCTTCCCGTGTCGAGAAGCATACGATACTTGGGCAGGACACCTCTATAAAGATTGCTTAGTAGCGACTCCTCACTAAACCATGGTGCGGGCACTGCATGGTGTAACTCTTGAATCTTTCCCATGTTTCCCCGAAACTTTCCGATCCTTTTTGCACAAAACTCGATATCCCGTTTCTCAAACGAGCTGTTCAGGAACTTGAGAAAAATTTTGCGAGGAACATCTTCTTGCATTGTTCCCATGTAAGAATCGACCCAGCTAGTAGACTCTTCTCCCACTGCTTTGCTTTATCACCCAAGGAAAATGGGAATAAACGCAACTTCAGAGCGTCCTCCAAAACTCCGTTAATCTTCATGGTCCCGTATAGCTTGTTGAATTGACCTAAGTGATCAAGTGGGTTCTCCATAGGCAGCCCATGGAACTTGTCGCGTTGCACCATGTTGATCAAGCTTGACTTGATCTCAAAATTGTTATTCTCCACCGATGGGGGAAGAATACCAGATCTTTGAGCCGATGTGGTAGGTTCATCAATCGTACAGATTGCAGCTCGGTGTTAGTGGCCAGCCGCCCAACGTGGCACACCATCATCTTGAGCGGCGTTGTTATTGACACCCTCAACGCCCTCAACGCTATCAGCAGGTCGCTCATTTCTTTGCTGCTCCATCCTCTCTCTTCTTTTCTTTTCTTTTCTAACTCTTTTCTCGACTTCTCTGATGTCACAAATGAAATCAGCAAGAATGTTTTTACTGCTTCTTCTCGTGTTCATACACCTGAGGTTCGAAAAATGAGCATGTTAGTAAAACGTAAATGCCAAGTCTCAGATTCACATCAAAACTCTATGGCTATTGCATATTCTCCCCGGCAACGGCGCCAAAAACTTGGTCATCAGGAAATTGTGTTGTTTTCACCACTGTTATTTCCTTCGCAGGTTTCACCCGAGCGCTAATAAAGAGTAGTCTCGAGAATTTAACCCATAAGACCGCAAGTGCACAGTCATGCAATTGTAGTACGTACGAGATCGATCCACAGAGAGAATAAAATAACTACACAGAGAATGCAAATGCAAATCTAATCTAGGCAGAATAATAAAACGAGGGGTTGTGTCATAAGCTATATGATGCGATTAAAATAAATAAAATAAAAGACATAAAAGTAAAAGACATAAATTAAATAACATAAAATAAATAGCATAAATTAAATTGTATATATTAAATACTGAAATTAAATTGCATAAATTGAATTACTCAAATTAAATTGCATAAAATAAATTACTGAAAATAAAGTGCATAAAGTAAATTGCATAAATTGAAGTGCGGAAAAATAAATTGCAGAAATTAAAGTGCATAAATTTAAATTGTAAAAATGTAAATTGCAGAAAATTAAATTACAGAAAATAAATTGCAGAAAATAAATTGCGGGAATTTAAAGTGCAGAAATGTAAGTTGCGGAAATGTAAATTGCATAAATGAAAAGTGCAGAAAATAAATTGGGGACGAGAGTTCTCGCCAAGGACTTGTTGATGATTAAGAGTTTTCTTGGAGGAATTAGATTTGAGAAGTGGAGTAGGATCGAGTCTAAGAGTGAGACTGTGATGCTACTCGGTGAACGGCTAGTATTGTATTGTAGTCGATGAATGGGGTAACGCTCACTAGCGGGAGTTATGTAATCATTATGGGCATCTTAGGGAGCATGAGAGTATGCTAAGGCGTCTGGGTGATAGTTTTCACGTTCTTGGGGATCAGTGGATTTGCCAAGGGGTATTTATGGCTTGATTGCCAAAGCAATAATGAGGAAAAATATTTGTAAATCTATGTAGGATTTGAGATAGTGTGTTAGGATCCGTGAGTGATCCAAGTATGCTAGCAATATGAGAGTATAATGACTTGGGAGACCCAAGGTATATTGGACAGTGGTTATGGTCGTGAGATTCTCTGACATGGGATGTCAGGAATCTATTGGGGTGATACTTTCAGATATAGAATGTGAAGAATGCTCTATACACCGAGTGGTTGAGATATATCAAAGGCGATATAACAGTGTGTGGATCGGACCGAAGGAACCATTTGGATTTTTTTGTGGCTAAAGCTTGGTGTCAGTTAGGGTAACCGAGTATTATAAGATTTTTGTTTAAAAGTTTGAGTTGGGTTGGATCGGTCTGATGTAGTGTGTTGTACCATGGGTTTTCAGACTCGTTGGATGATTTTCAATAAGATGCTGGAGCATAAGTTGTTTGTCAAACCAAACAAATGTAGAGTTTGGCAGAGAAAGATTGGGTTCTTGGGTCATGTTGTTCTGAGAGTGGAGCCTCGGTTGACTTAGAAAAGATCAAGGCTATCAGGGAATGGCCTAGGTCGATGAATGCTACCTAGATCAGGAGGTTCCTCGGTTGGCAGGCTATTATTGGAGGTTCGTCACTGGTTTTGGGAGTTTGGCTTAATCCATGATGTTAACGAGAAAAAATGCTTTGTGGTGTGGATTCCGGAGTGTGAGAGGAGTTTCATGAGTTAAAGGAAATAGCAGTTACCCACGTCGTTCAGGGAGACGTCGTTAGTAGTAGCTCTAGAGGTGGCAGCTGAGAGTGTGGCAAAGAGTGTCATGGTTGAGCGAGTCAGAGGTCCGGTCATTGGTCAGGATGTGGCCAAGGTAGTGGCCGGTGGGGGTTTATGCCGGTGCTGGTGGTGGACCAGCAGGTGTGGCTTAGCCGGAGATGATCGTGTGGTAGATCTCTTGACCCGATTGTTAGAGCAGTTACCAGAGGTGGTACCAGCTCCAGCTCTAGGAGTGCCACCGAGAGCTGAGGTGCAAGGGTATACCGGTTGCGGTTAAGCTTCCATCTTATATGAGGATGGTGGAACAGATGCAGAGATTTGGTATTGGGGTTTTTCAGGGTGGTGCCAATCTGGGAGATGCCGAGGTAGGGTGGTCGACGATGGAACGCAATCCTCCACTCGAATAAATGCCCGACAGAGTATTAAGTTGATTTTTGTTGTTCACTTTTTGGGGAGAGATGCACACTTTTGGTGGAAAAGAATGGCGGCTACAGAGAGTGTCAGTGGGACTTGCTTTCAAAACGGGTTCAGGTAGTAGCTATTTGGGTTAAGTATAGCTACTGAGTGAAAGATTCGAGTTCCGGATTTAGTGGATGAGAATTGGAACACCTTTGTTCCGGATTTTTGAGTTCCGAGTTGTATCACAGAAAATATAGTGGTTGTATTTGTATTTGTTTCGGCTGTGGGAACAATGTTGAGATTAATTAATAACCTTAAGGGTGATGGCTGGCTGAATCAATCGAAAGATTGATTAATTGGAGTCGGTTTACGCTGTTCTTTCAGGAGAAAAATTATCGTTGTGGTTATTGGGTATTGTTGAGAGATGAGTGAGCGCAGTTTGGGAGGAGGATGTCTCATATATTTCAGGAAAGTTGGTAGAAAATACTAAACCAAGATGAGTTGGTTTAATTGTATTTTAGATTGATATTTTGGTTTTGATTTAACCAAAATAAACCAAATAACCCTAGACATATAAAAGCTCTTATATTCAGCAACCCTAGCTGTTTGGAAAAGTGATTTTCGAGTTCTTGGTAGCTGTGGGCGTTTTGGGTGATTTTGGTGAGTTGGAGAAAAAGGAGGTGGAAAGAGGTACAAGATCAGAATTTTGCAGGCTGTTTCAGAGAGACGTTTGGAGGATCAAACGAGTTCTGATCAAGCTGGAATTTGGTGTGTAAGTTTATCAATCTCTTATCTAACTATCTACCAAAGAGTTTTGTTTTTCTTTAATAATTTTGGGAGATACGAACGTTTTCCTGAAACCGCTCTGTGTAGAAGGAACCTTCGGCCAGTTAGGTGACGGAAAACGTTTGGGTATCTTAATCTTATCTGATTGATCTGAAATTTGGTAGATACGTTTCTGACATTCTTATATTGAGATTGACCAGAGAGATTGTGTTTTTAAGGGATAGATTAAGAGATATTACAGAACTCATAGATTTGTTCTGTGCAGAAATTTCTGAAACCTGTAGTTTAAGCAGTCCGAACTTAAGGCTTGGTTGATCGATCTCTTGTGAACGTTTTGTGCTGTTTCTTGGCTGGCTTTTAGTAGACATCTTGGTTGAGGTGTGGTCCAAGAGAGATCGAGTTTTGTGTTTCAGAATCAACGGGAAACAATTCGTTTTTGTGTACTGTTTCCAGCAATTTTCGAGGTGAGTGCAGGACCATAGGCTTAGCTATGTGAATATGATTGAAAATGTTTTGTTTCATGTTTGTAGACTGATAAGTTGTGTGATGAGCCAAGTGGGGTTCTAGATCGAGTATATCATGATATGGTTGATTGGTTGAGTCGGTATTTATGTTTCAATTTTGTTCTTTTCATATTCATGTGTGTGTATAACCTGTAGATGGGAGGATAGCCTCACTAAGTATTTATTAAATACTTATACATCTCATTCTTGATGCACGTAAAAAAAAAGTATGAGCTAGTGGAATCATGGCTATGAGGCTCTAGACTTGTTGGTAGTTCATGAATATTAAATTTATTTTTAAATTTAGTAATTTTGTTGCTTAATAAATATTAATTTTGGGATTAATATTTATTGGATGTTTAAAACAAAGATCTGGGTCGGGGTGTCTTAATGATGAGATTGTATGAAATGCACGTTCATTCACCATGAGATGGGTTTGAATATATAGACTAGCATACCACGAGACTGGACTAGCGAGACATGGAAAATCCCTAGAATGACAAACACAAATTATTTAGATAAAACATAAACCCTAGATCTAGATTCCCAAAATTAAGACTATCACCCAATCCTCTGTAAATATTAGTTTACGTTTTATTTGATGTTTTAGTTTATTTATTCTATGCATGTTAGATTAGGAACCAACCCTCATTTCTCTATTTGGCTTAGATTAGATTTGATTTATACTCTCTGTATGTTGTTCTCAATCCCTATGGATCGACCCCATAATTACTACAACTGCATGACTGTGCACTTACGGTCTTATGGGTTAAAACTCTCGAGAGTACCCTATGGGTAGACTTGGGTGAAACCTGAGAATGGGATAATTGAAAGAAAATCCCTGCATCAGAGGCTCTTGAGATGTTTCTTCATGATGTTCTTGGCCCCAGCAAGTAGCTCCAAGGTTCCTATAGCTTCCAAAGGTCCCAAAATGCTTTGAAAGTATATGATTTCCTCCAAGTACCTATAAACACATAAACAAATGCAAATGCACTAAAACTATCCTAAATGCTAGTTAGAAACATATAAAACTAAGCTAAATGTATGCAAGAAAGCATGTAAAATACAATGCTATCAAACAGCCTGAAGGTTTTGAGGTAAATGCAGGAAAAGATCAAGTCTGTCTGCTCAAGAAACATTTGTATGGCTTAAAGCAAGCTCCTAGACAGTGGAATAGAAAGTTCAATTCGTTTTTATTGGAACAAAAGTTCACAAGATCAGAACATGATTCTTTTGTGTATGTGAAGGAGATTAGACCTGATGATGTTATTTACTTACTCTTGTATGTAGACGACATTTTGTTAGCAGCTAAGAATATGGATGACATCAAAAGTCCCAAACAGGTTTTAAGTTCATAATTTGAAATGAAATACTTAGGATCATCAAGGAGGATTCTTAGTATTGAGATCATCCGAGATAAGAAGCTGGAACACTGAAGTTGTCACAGTCAGGGTATATGCAGAAGGTTCTTCACAGGTTCAGAATGAGTGAAGCTAAGAGTGTCAGTACACCAATTGGAGCTCATTTCAAACTATCTGCAATTAAAAACAGTGATGAGTGCATAGATGCAGAGGTAACACCTTACTCTAGTGCTGTAGGCAACACTATGTATGTTATGATTGGAACAAGGCCTGATGTGGCTTATGTTGTTGGTCTAGTGAGTAGGTTCATGAGCAATTCGGGTAGCATTCATTGGGAATCAGTTAAGTGGTTGTTGAGATATCTGAAAGGGTCAGCAGAGTTGAGTCTATTGTATAATAAAGGTGAAGATTTCAGGGTACAAGGGTATTGTGATTCAGACTTTGCAGCTGATCTTGATAAAAGGAGATACATTAGTGGATATGCATTCACTATAGGAGGCAATGCAGTAAGTTGGAAGTCAAATTTACAGCATATTGTGGTTTTGTCAACAATAGAAGTTGAGTATATTGCACTTACAGAAGCTGTTAAGGAAGCCTTATGGATTAGTGGGTTACTTAGAGACATGAAGGTTGAGAATGAAGCTGCATCAACTTAGTGTGACTCACAGTCAGCCATTTGTTTATCTAAGAACAACACATTTAATGAAAGAACAAAGCACATTGTTGTGAAGTTCTACTTTATCAGAGATGTGATTGAAGCAAGGGATGTAGAGGTCACTAAGATTCATACATGGAGGAATCCTGCTGACATGCTAACCAAATGTATTCCTATGCAGAAGTTTGAGGCAACATTGGACTGTATCAAACTGATCCGGTGAGCCTCAAGCTCACTATTGTCGAAAGTTAGACTCAAGTAGTGCAATTCACAAGGATGAGAAGAGGGATTTTAAATCAAGGTGGAGTGTTGATGTTTATGATTCAAAATCAAGATTGAGCGTGTGACATGGTTATGTCACACTGAACTCCGGTTATCAGCTGAACCAGAGGAAAAAGAACCGGTTATCTACATCACTAATTCGCGATAACTGTTTTAGTTAAACCGGGTTGTTAAACGTTATAAATGGCTATGTTTCACGATTCTGTTTTCATAAGTTTCGTTAGATCGTTTTGATCTGTTGTTGGTGGTGCAATCACCATTGTTAAGGGCTTGAGCTCTTGTAAACTTCTCTCATATTCTGGTGGATTGTCGAAGTCGAATTCGGCCCCAGATGTAGCCTTGATCATCTAGATCTTAGTAAACTGGGTAATCAAAACGTGTCTCTCTATTCTTGCTTTTGATTCTGTGTTTTAGCGATTGTGTTCTTGGTCTGTATTGATCGTTCAATCTTGAGAATGTTCTTGACACATTGAGAGAGAGAGAGAGAGCAAGCAATGTATGAAAACATGGTAAGGAACTGAAATCTTCAGCACTCCTCGCTATGATTATTAACAAAACCGTTAGGAATCGACTTTCATCCATTCGAGAACTGGGTTACACAAGCTACGCAGAAGGAATGGCCATTTGGATTTCTTCTAGAGTTTAATGTAACATTGCCTATCATTTGTTAACGTTCTTCCACTCTTTCTAATTCGCAAGTAATCTCTTTGTAAAAACGATATTTTCTTTTGAATACAATTTTAACGACCATTCAAAAAAAAAAATAAAGAAGACGAAAATCATTCTTACCTGGGATGGTACAAAATTTTAAAATTTCAAAACATCAGGAACATGAAGAATATTGACAAGACTACAAGAGCAATGTCAAATGAGAAATCAGAAGTTGAAAAGAAGTTTACGGTGAGATATTATTGATTCTTCTCGTATTGCTAAAATCCTTAAATCTATTCATGAATTCATGATAGACATAATGTATTGTTAAACCTCAAGAATACACAATATTCAATCAGCTATATTTAAAAGTCGTTTTGAATGCTAAACCGAACAAATTTGGATAGATATTACTCTATTTGAGGTATATTGCTTAATCACATAATTCAGTCACCCATATGCTATATCATGAGATGATTAATGGATTCAGAAGCTATCTACGGTATGTAAAACTAAGGTATGATTAATGGATTCGGAAGCGGTATGTAACACTAAGGTATGAACCGAACGAACTTGGTATCTATTTCATGTGGTCAATATTTAACGATCTTCATGGATTCGGGAAGGGTGTTAAATCACTAATCTATGGTGTTAAGTTTTTTTTTTTCGCGGCATGGGTGTTTTATCTTAAATTTCCGATAAAATTATGTATTTTTAATTTATGGTTTGTTACGTTACTGTATATTCTAATGTAATATGTCATTATTCCATAAATTTTCAATTAATTCGCATGGGATCATGCTCGAGATTCCACTATTGGTTCGTGGATTTGGTAGAAGCCTGAAACTTCGTCCCCTTGCTGCGGAGTTTATGCGCATGGAGCTTCGTAATGGTTGTTCAGTGTTTTACTAGTCTGATAATTGGTTACCTACAGGTCGTCTCATTGGAGATCTTGGTACAATGCAGCTGGGCATCCCAGGGTATGCTAAGGTATCTGAGGCTGTAAGAGGTTCGAATTGGGCACTTTGTCGTTGTCGAAAGAGTGACCCTGCAGCTCCTAATAGCTCAGATTCAAAGTGTACCATTGCCGTCACCTGATGCAGGGGAAGACATTGTTTTTTGGCGTCATTCAAAAGCTGAATATCGCAACATTTTTCCTGCGTCCAAAACATGGAATCAAATATGTACTCATAGCGAGAGCAAGTCGTGGAGCAAAGTTGTTTGGTTCTCGCAGGGAGCTCGAACCCGTGCTTGGGGATATGTACAACCATGTCTTTTATGCGGTAAACCCGGAGGAAACTCGGGATCATCTTTTGTTTCTTGTCCTTACACGTTCACGATTTGGGTTGATATTGTTGGTAACTTGTTGGGGTGTTTTCCTGATCCCGATTGGACGCCCACACTCCACCGTCTAGTCAGTCACTCATACTATTACCACACATACATTCTTATCCGTCTTGCTTTTTAGGTAAGTATTTACCATTTTTGGAGAGAATGGAATGAGAGACGTCACGAGCACACTAATCGGCAGTGATTCATCTCGTCTGTGTGAACGAGAAATCGATACGGAATAGAATTGTAGCGAAACATGTGATTCATCTAATCCGTGTGATCGAAAAATTGATACGGAATAGAATTGTTTCTCTTCGCTACTTTGAGAATCCGAAACTCATTGGGCTGCTCTAGCGATGGTCATGAGCGAGAGGAGTTTCTTAATTTGCTATCCTTTGAGTTTTTATGTCGTTTACCTCTTGCTGTTTTTATTTTTGGTTACTTTGTACATAAACCCCATTTTGTTGATTAATCAATTTAACATTTCAACCAAAGGATAGCAAATTAAGAAACTCCTCTCGCTCATGACCATCGCTAGAGCAGCCCAATGAGTTTCGGATTCTCAAAGTAGCGAAGAGAAACAATTCTATTCCGTATCAATTTTTCGATCACACGGATTAGATGAATCACATGTTTCGCTACAATTCTATTCCGTATTGATTTCTCATTCACACAGACGAGATGAATCACTGCCGATTAGTGTGCTCGTGACGTCTCTCATTCCATTCTCTCCAAAAATGGTAAATACTTACCTAAAAAGCAAGACGGATAAGAATGTATGTGTGGTAATAGTATGAGTGACTGACTAGACGGTGGAGTGTGGGCGTCCAATCGGGATCAGGAAAACACCCCAACAAGTTACCAACAATATCAACCCAAATCATGAACGTGTAAGGACAAGAAACAAAAGATGATCCCGAGTTTCCTCCGGGTTTACCGCATAAAAGACATGGTTGTACATATCCCCAAGCACGGGTTCGAGCTCCAGTGGAGAGTCTATCCTTGATCGCCTCTAGATTCCGATTATGGATCGAAGGCAATTAAGTTCCATACTGGGGAATTTAAGTTTTAAATTTAAGTTTTATTTTAAATTTTTAGTTATAGTATTACAATAAATTTAATATTTAAATAATAATTTTGAGTTAGGTTAATATTTTTCATTCAACAAATTAAATGTTAATTGTATAATTGTATTCTTCAAATATTAGTAAGAGGATGTTAGCTTTAATTATTTGATTTCATTTAAGAAATGTATCAGTATTAAATATATATCATTTTTATACTAACTTTATGAAGTGTTATTACTAACTTTATGAAGTGTTATTATTAAATAATAAAAAATTATGAGTATAAAAAACTAATTTTCGGAAATGTTTGATTTTATTTAAAAATATTCATTTTAATCTTTCAACAAAAAAGTAATTGATTTTACATCAATGTTTTTAATTTTAAAATAATATCAATGGTAAATTGTGTCTAATTTTTAATAAAGCTTAATTACATCATTGTGTTTGGTTATATGGATAGTAGAGAAAGATTTATTAGATTATATTGGCTATAAAGATAAAGAATAAAATACTAACACATTTTTACCCTTAATGATTTTTTTTTTTTGCATATAAGATCAGTAATATTGTATGTAACTGTTTACAATTTAAATGTTTGTTTATAATGTGAAATTCTCAATTAAAAGTTTTAGATATTATTATATGACTTTTAAATTAATTTTAAGTAGTAATATTGTAGTGGAAATTTGACAAATTTGTTTATAATTATATTTTTATTTATTTTGGAATCTATAAATTAGTTATTACATATTTACTATTTTTAAATTAAATTTTCATATCACTAATTGATTTATTTAAGAAGAATAAAACTGAAAATAGATTTTGTGAGATTTTATTTTCAAATATGTATTTTTAATAGTAAAAATTATTTAAGCGTAATCTGAATAAAATTGAAAATATATTTTGTGAAGATTTTATTCTTAAATATGTATTTTAATAGTAAAAATAAATTATGTGTTTAGACATTTTTACCCTTAATGATTTTTTTTGTTAGTTTTTAAAACTAATGACATTGTATGTAATTTTTTTTTGAATGTTATTTTCAGTTGGGTATTCACCAAATATTAGTAAAAAGATTTAAAGTTTGCATAAAAAAACTGAGAACATCTTATATTTGAGTGTATCAATACATTTGTCATTGTCTAACTTCATGTGAGCACAAGTTTCCCTTTCTCACTTCCTAGTTATGTTTGCCTTCCAAAGAAAAACTATCCATACCAAATTTGACCCCATGTTATCTTTTTGCATCTGGTTTGTCAAGCAGGTGATTTCCTATCAGAATGCTACTACCATGGTGAAGAAGCAATCAAAGGCAAGTTTTAATATCTCGAAGGTTATTTTAGAATTTTGGTGAAACTGGAATTTAATTTTCTTAATGAACGTGAATTTCAAAATTAAAAAAAAAAAAAAAGAAGAATCTGATTTCTCCGAAACAATAGGGTTCAACTACACTCCAAGTACATATATAGATGGCCCATGGCGTGTGTTGTTCTTCTTTATGGCATTTCATATGGTGAATGGTTTGTTCAAACTAATACTATGTGTGATTATTTTCAAGTCTCGTTTTTAATTTTAAGTTCATGAATACTTTTTATCAACATCCTCTTAAATTCATTCACGAAACCATATTTTATTACATCTCCGGAGATCGGATATAGTAATCGGATAATATGCTCGATTAAGGTTTTTTATTGATCATCAAATGATTCATAATGCGACAATTATGTTATATCGACTGGTGATAATGCGGTTTAATGAAAAAGATAATGATGAGGTAAAGCATTAAAGTTTGAATTTTTGATAATAATGCCGGCTGATGCTATTTATTATAGTTGCTGACTTGTTTCTAGTAAACATCAAATTCGTTTTCATAGGGAAATAATTAAGCAAAACAGAGATGTATAAATATGCTAAGCAAGGAATTTGGAAATTTGATACAAATGTAAAGACCGTTAGAAGGAAAACTAAAAGAAAAAACTAGCGTTCGCCCAAGCCGTTCTCTCTCCGTACAAGCTTTCTCAGATCTGAGTTCATTCCTCTCGCCGCCGTCTTTGGGCGGCGTCGGCCACCGCCGGCGTCGCCCCAGGATACTTCTTGCTCTTTGCTTCGTTCTGCTTGTCCTATCCCCTTCTTTTGTTTCTGCTTTTTCCTTTTTTTGGCGATTCTCCCCGGTGTCGATCGGCAATGTTCGTTTTGCCGGAGGTAGCACCTTTGCCGGATCCCAGCGGAGAGTCTCTCCCACCCTCTTCCGTCGGCCACTCCATTCTGGTTTCACCTCTCTCTCGGCTCTTTACCGAAGAGTACACGTCGCCGCCTCTGTTGAGTTTCTCCAACCTCTACAGATCAGAGCGGACTCTCATCACCGGCGACAGCCTCCGTTCTTCAATGTCGCGTCTCTCAGACTCTCTTCCAACCGCATCTAGAATCGGTACCTTGCCGGTCACCAAGAGCTCGCTCATCATAACATCTCGGAACCTCTTCTACAGATGCGTTCACGAGAAAGTCTCTGACATGTTTTTTGACATCAAGCGCTGGCTACGTCTGATGTATGCGAAGCATAACTCTCTCAGCAGAGACTTGCTTAGTTTCTCCAGAGAAACTCCCCTTCAGATGCGTCCACGAGAAAGACTTAGACATGCTTTCCGACAACAATCGCTGGCATATGTACATCGTATGCGAAGCCGAACACTCTCACCTGACTGCCACCGAAGACCCCATCGGAATTTGCCTGCCAGGAAGAAATCTCATCTAGGGCGAACCTTTATTTTGGGCTTCGTTGTAAAATCGGGAATCAGGCCCAGTAATCTCTCCCTACAATTGTCTCAGACCAAGCCCACTGGCCCATTAATCTGGTATTCAATCTTCTCCTCCTTATTAGAATGGTTAGAACCTTTAATAAGAGAGTCTAATGTCTTAAACCACCATGTTAGATTGCTTTCGATTACATTCTTGGAATTTTGTCGTCTCTTTGGCATTGGTGTACACCTTTTAATTCTGGTACGGATATATTCTGTTCTATGGTTCTTGCATTATGTCGCTGATTTCAAAACCACTTTTGTTTGAGGACTATTCAAACTGATTGTTCGCTTCTTCGGAAAATGCAAAACCACTTTCGTCAAGCATTTGGACCCCATAGTTGAAGATGTTATCCTTGGTGATTTTCATCGAAGCTCTATGCCCTCCGAAGATCTATCTTTTCCTGTTTTATTGTCTGCTTTGTTTACTCCTATAGCTTTAAAACTTCCATTTGAAGACTTGGAACAGTTTATTTCCCTCTGTTGTAATGAACCAAAGTAATTTTATGAATGGAATATCCTGAGTGACAAAAAAAAAAAAAAAATTTGGAAATTTGTTTGTTCGTGCTGTATAAATGGCTAATAAAAATCCATGTCCGAGACAAGCATGCAAGCTAGATTCGTCAGCTATTGTATCGGGGACCCGAAATAATTTGTGTATCCTTTTACCAAATGTTATTTAGTTTAGGTATTTTCAAGATTTTTTTTTTTTTTCCAAAACATACCAAAAATCAAAAGAAAGATAGTCATTGAAATAACGAACTAACGCGTGTTTGAAAACAATAACGAACTTTTCGATAAACCAAACAACACATAAACTTGTATTGACCAAACCATTTTAGACATTTATAATCAATTTAAAGGTTAGCTAAATATTGGGGATCAGCTAATTTAAGATAAGCTTCATCAACTTTAGAAACAGAAGGTAAGGCTTTGTTGAACGACTATTCGAAATGTATGGAGTAAGGGATATACAGAAGTTTGTTTTGAAAGAGATTGTCAAGTGTTGGTGAAAATATTACTAGGTTTATCACAAGTCATTGCTTTCATTATGAAAATTTATGGTCCCAAAAATAACACAAATTAATAATTATATAAATTTATGCATATGATAGTATACAAAAAGATGACTAATATGAATAAAATCTAAGTTGTGCGAGTTGAAAGCAACAATGTTGTGCGCGTGAGCATCAATGAGCTCTACTTGATATATCGCTTCCTTTAACACCTTAAATTCCATCTCCATCTCTCTATCTCTCTCGCTTAAGAAATAAAATTAAACTCGGGAAGAAGAAGAAGACCGTTCGATCAGCTTAGTTTCGTGTTTGTCTTACACTTTAGAGATACTACGAAAGACGTTTTTGTACGTAGTGGAATTAATTTCTCATCTTTGATGAGTCAGCGATTGAGATTTGTCCACTTAACCAACAATCCCTTTTTAGGAGATACCGGTTTCTAATTGAGTAATTTCCAATTCTGTTGACGTGACGTTTTATAAATTTCGGTTCACATGGTGTTCCAAAGCATTACCACTTTCAACCTCCACGAGTCATTGGTAGGTGTTTGCTTGAATAACGTTCTCTCGCATTCCCATTTTCTTGTTTCTTTTTTTTTTCTCATTTTCTAATTCCAGTTTAAGTCACATTCCTAAATACCAGCTTTCAAATTAAAAATTAAATCGAAACAAGACATCCATTTGGCTTTTGTATTTTACACCAAACCATAAGCACACCGTAGTAAAATAAACGATAAAACCCTAACATTTTGAAAGTCTACAGGTCATCTCCACACAATCAGTCAATCTTCCACCAATTCAAGAAATTTTCTCCAAGTCATTCTCGAGAGAACCATATTCTTAAGCGGACTGTTAATCGCGCCTTTCGGATACACCAGCATCACTGTAAACTGGTTATCCATCAGTCTTTCACCGGAATTGATAGACCAAATGCGGGCTCCACTGTCTCTGGGAATCGCAACATCCTTCTCTACCAAGGCACCAACTTCTTGAGCCATATTCCTAAAAAAAAGACAAGAGAGAAGAGGGTGATAAATGCTCAAATACAATTGAGAAAATAAGAAACTTGAGAGAACCTATAAGAGCCCTGGTAACTGCGAGGTCTTTAAGATCCTATCATTTACTCGGGTTTTTAGTCAGCCGTTTCCGAGTAGCTCGGGTTTTTCAACTCTTTTTACTATTGTTTTTTCTTTTTCATTGAGTTTGAGGTCTTTTGTTTGTTTAGTTATTTTCTGTATTTCTGTTTTTTTGTAATCTCTGTAACTTCATTCAAAAATTAAAAATGGTATAAAATTTAACATTTTACAAAAAAAAAACTTGAGAGAAAAATCTGGCTCAATTGAGAATCAATTCAATTCATCATCCTAAAATCTAAATGATTCATCACCCTAAAAATATGGCTCAATTGAGAATCAATTCAAACGACTTTAATTTGTCCCGAATGATGAAAATATGAATGCCATATTTTCCTCTCAAGTTTCTTATTTTCTCAGTTGTGTTTGAGCTTGATGTAGAGAACACTTCCCTACGAGCTGAGAACGCCTCTTTATTTATCAATGACACTGAACATCAGATGCACGGTTCTATAGAGAAGTTAAGAAAAGAAACTCAAGCATCAATAACTAGGGTGATGAATCATCCATAACTTCGAAATTCAAGCGATCAAGAAATCTTCTGAAATGCTCTAGAGATTGCACTGACCGACCTAGAACTCTCTTTAAATGATCTAGAGATCACCTTTAGTGATCCAGAGATCCCTTATAACGATCTAGAGTTTGCACTAAGCGTCCCATATATCTCATAAACGATCCATATGTCACCATGAGCGACCTACATATCTCATGAACGTTCTAGAAATCCCTTATAAAGATCCAAAAACTACTTTAACAACCCATAGATCCTCGGTAATGCACTAAAGATATATATATATATATATATATATATATATATTGTTTATTTATTTATTTTGTATTTTTTTTAATTTGTTTTGAGTCTTTCTTTTCTTTCTTATTTCGTGTGTTTTATTGAGTCAATCGTCTTTTTAGAGTCTTTTAATCAGATTCCAGATTGCGTTTGGAAGAAATGAGGCGTTTAAGGTATAAAGAGATGCAAAATCATGCCAAAGCGTGTAACATCCGTGTTCCTAAGTCGTCCGCTCGACTTGTATTTATTTATGTTGTTGTAAAGAACCCTCGGGATAATTGTATTTTGACGTTGATTAATAATATGTTGATGTTTTGCGGTTTGAGTTATGGTTTAAAATACATGATGGGGTATTTCATGTATTGAGGTGTCGAGTACATGATGTGGTATTTCATGTATCGACGGGGCGACATATGATGTGGTACTTCATGTGTTGTGGGATTGAGCGAAGTATTCGTTCCGTCTTGGTTCGGGGATTTTTGGGTTTACGTCAATAGATCCTACTATGTGGTCGGGGTCGGTAGAATTATGTGATGTTTAATTCTATCGACGGGGTCATTAGGATTATGTGGTATTTAATCCTAATGACGGGTCATTAGAGTTATGTGATATTTAGCTCTAATGATGTGGGTTAGGATTATGGGCGATTTAATCCTAACCGAGTGGTTTACCGATTAGGATTATGGGTGATTTAATCCTAATGGACGGTGAACCAGGGGTGGGGTCCGGTATTATCAGATCTCAAGGGGACTTAGTATATTAGGATCCGGGGCGATTGGATTCTAATGTACTAGGTCGTTTGACGACTTAACTCGTTCGAATCCGGTGTTGATTGGATTTCGACGGGTTAGCCGTTGGGTGACCACATAGGATCTTGCGATGTAGACCCGGGGTGTTATTGAACCGAGTATGGAACAGTACCGAGCTTGATTGGTGGCCCTAGGGGCGGGAAGTGAGGTGAAACGATCAAAAGAGTGATCGTGAGGAATCCGAGTTCGGTTTAAGCGGAATTATGCGTAATTCGGGGTTTTAGAATTTAAGGAAATATTTTGAGCGGGGTGAATGTCTCGAATATTTCGGGATATTGGACGGAATTACTAAACCGTGTGGAAAGGAATTAAGAAAAGAATTTAATCGTTGCGGTTAGTGGAATTGGATCGGTTTGGTTTAATTGAATTAAACCAACATATATGTATGTAAAAATATCTCCTCTCTCTCTAATATTCTTGAAGCTTCTTCTTCCTCCTCATTTTTTTGGCAAAAAGGATCGAGTGAGAGAAGAGAAAGAAGAAAGAGAGAAAGAAAGAGAGAGAGGAAGAAGGAGGAGAGGAAGGAAAAGAGAAAGGAAGAAGTGGAAAAGAGCAGAGTTTGGTGTGCATTGAGAGGTTTGATCGACCAAGCAAGAGAGCTCGGTTTGAGCTGAGAATTGGTGGGTAAGTTCTTCCTTCTCTTGTGTATTTTTCTACCAAATTTCGTCGAGAATTGATGAGTAGTTTAGGAGTTATGAATTTTCTCCCTAGACTACTCTGTTTTCGAGCTGTAGCGGCGGGGGTGAGATTGAGTGAAGGGTTGAGCACTCAATTCTTGTTTGTTTGGACTGAAATTTGGTAGATAGGTTGTTAAGAGGTTGAACTTGAAGTTCACCAAAGGGTTTTGTCAAATTCGACCTATAGCAAGAGTTTTGAGCAATTGAAGTTGCCCCTGTTTTTGAGCAAAGGAAATCCGAGTTTGGGGTTAGGGGTAATCCGAGTTTGAAGGGTTGTTATGGGGTTTTGAGCTAATGATCATCCAATTGAATTGTTGTTGGTCTCTTGCTAGGCAAGAGGTGATATTTTTGGTGAGTAGGAGCTAAGAGGTTTAAGGGAAGCAAGCTTAAAGCTTGGAATTGTCAGGGCGATCATCACCGAGGTGAGTGCGTGACCGTGGTTGACTATGTGATCATTGCTTTTTGATTGTTGTGTGCTTAGGAACTAGACCAATTGGGTGTGATTCATGGCTTGGCCAWGTTGTGTGTTGTGTTTGTAATGGGACCCTATTACGGTATGTGTTTTGGTTGTTCGTTAAGTACATTTCAATTACGTCTAAGTTTGATCACTTGTGTTTATGAGGCAGGAGGACCGCCTCACTAAGCATTATCAATGCTGCGCCTCTTTGGTGCAGGTAAGGACAAAGAAAAGGCTTAGATGTGGAGCGCGTGGAACGAGAGGAGAAGGGATGATCTGGTTGAAGGTTTTTGGGTTTTGATTCCCTAATGTTTTGTGTTCGTGTGTTTAGAAGTTTGTTGGTGTGTTAAAATGTTATATGTAAGATCATTTTGAAGTAAAAAAATGGTTATGTTTTGTGATGTGTTTGATGTGTGTGTCTTGCTTAGTGTTATTTGGGGTTGCGGGAGGGGTGAAGATCGCCGATCCGTTAGGATCGTCGATCCTATGGGACTTTTTTGTCAGAGAGTTCATGGGGTAATGAGGATCGAGATCGACCGATCAAAGATCGATCGATCGTCTGCAGAATCGATCGTTCTGGGCAGAACGATCGATCCGAAAGTGTTGATTAAATGTGCTCTGGACAAAATTGGGGTATCAAGATCGATCGTGGCAAGAACGATTGATCTGAGTATTTTGGCCAGAGGTCTAGAGGAAAAATCGGGTTCTCGAGATCGATCGATCCATAACGATCGATCGATCCTCTATCTAGATCGATCGTTCAGGAGGTTCGATCGATCGAGTGGCGATTTCGGGCGAGTAGGATGGTTTTGGGAGGTAAGCGAGATCGATCGATCTGGGTGAGATCGATCCGTGATTCGATCGATCGATCTTGGGTTAGATCGACCGATCCTTATATTGTGGTGTGAGTCGTTTTGTTTGAGAAAAGTTTTAAAAATTTGTAATTTTCCTTTTCTTGGGTGGTCGTGTCAATTTGATTGTGTGGCCAGTGGAGATTTATGATGTGATCTTGGGGATGGATTGGCTTGGGAAGTATAAGGCTCACTTAGATTGTCATTGAGGTAGAGTGGTGTTTGAGAATGATCATGGGCGGGTGGTGTATCAAGGGTGAGACTACGGGTGTTTGGTGATTTCCGCTATTGCGGAGAAAATGATTGAAAAAGGGTGTGAAGCGTATCTCGCTACCATTTCATTACCGAAGATGGTAAAGAGATAAGGCTTCAAGACATCCCGTGGTAAAGGAATTTTAGGATGTATTCCAACCGTTGAAGGATTACCACCACGAAGCGGATCCCTTCGATTGAGTTGGCAGGGGCTCTTTCTAAGGCTCCACGTATGGCGCCAGCGAGAGATGGCGGAGCTTAAAAGCAGTTGGAAGAGTTACTAGATAAGGGTTTCATAAGRCCGAGTAGCTCGCCGTGGGGAGCACCCGTCTTGTTTGTGAAGAAGAAAGACGGAAGCTTTCGATTGTGTATAGACTACCGGGGTCTAAACCGAGTGACGATAAAGAACAAGTACCCTCTTCCGAGAATTGATGAGTTATTAGATCAGTTGAGAGGTGCTACTTGGTTCTCAAAGGTTGATTTGGCTTCTGGGTATCATCAGATTCCTATTAAGGAGACAGACATCCAGAARACGGCCTTCAGGACGAGGTATGGGCATTATGAGTTTGTAGTAATGCCTTTTGGATTAACGAATGCACCAGCGGCGTTTATGAGATTGATGAATGATGTTTTCCGGGAGTATTTGGATGAGTTTGTGATCATCTTCATAGACGATATCTTGGTGTATTCGAAGAACTCTGATGAGCATGGTGACCACCTTAGAAGAGTATTGGAGAAGCTAGAGCGAGAGCTTTGCCACTGAGTAAGTGTAGCAGCGAAGATCGGATTCTTGGGTCATGTGATTTCGGAGAGTGGAGTTTTGTTGACCAGAGAAGATTAAGGCCATCATGGAATGAGACACAGAATGCTACAGAGATAAGAAGTTTTCTCGGTCTAGCGGGGTATTACAGGAGATTCGTYAAAGGTTTTGCGAGTATTGCTCAGCCTATGACAAAGTTGACGGGGAAAGATGTTCCCTTTGTGTGGTCTCAGAAGTGCGAAGAGAGCTTCTYGAGRCTTAAGGATATGTTGACTACCGCACCAGTATTGGCTCTACCGGATCCTAAGGAGCCATATGTGGTTTATACCGATGCATCGAGATTGGGTTTGGGTTGTGTTTTGATGCAGCATGGGAAGGTGATTGCTTATGCTTCTCGACAGTTGAGGAAGCATGAAGCTAATTATCCGACTCATGACTTGGACATGGCTGCGGTAGTGTTTGCATTGAAGATATGGAGATCATATCTGTATGGTGGTAAGGTGCAAGTGTTCACGGATCATAAGAGTCTCAAGTATGTGTTTACTCAGTCTGAGTTGAACTTGAGACAAAGGAGATGGATGGAACTTATGGCGGATTATGATCTCGAGATAGCTTATCACCCGGGGAAAGCTAATCTCGTTGCGGATACCTTGAGCAGGAAGCGGATAGCTGCAAGTACAGAGAAGGATGCAGCGGAGTTGATGGGTATAATTAGTACCTTGTCAGCTAGTGAAGGCCGAGCATCAGGTTCCGAGTGGATTGTTGCAGAGTTTGCCCATTCCTGAGTGGAAGTGGGATATTGTGACGATGGATTTTATGGTGGGGTTATCGAATTCTCGGGGCAGAGATGCGATTTGGATTATTGTTGATCGCTTGACGAAGTCTGCTCATTTCCTCGCTATAAGGAAGACAGATGGAGCTCGGATTTTGGCGAGGAGGTACATCAATGAGATTGTTAGACTGCATGGGGTACCTGCGAGTATTGTATCGGACCGTGATAGTAAGTTCGCATCGGTTTTCTGGCGAGAGTTCCAGAAGGAGATGGGTACTAAGGTACATATGAGTACAGCATATCATCCTCAGACGGATGGGCGTCGAGAGAACCATTCGACTCTCGAGGACCTTCGAGGATGTGTGCTGGATGGGACCATTGGGCTGACTATCGAGCTTTGGTAGAGTTTGCATATAATAATAGTTCGAGGCGATATCGGGATGGCACCATATGAGGCTCGTATGGGAGGCCTTGTAGGACGCCATTATGTTGGGCTCAGTGGGCGGCACATGTATGGCGAGTTTGGTGCGGGAGACTACGGAGAAGATCAGAGTCTTGAGGATCATGAAGGAGGCTCGGATCGTCGGAGAAGAGTTATGCGGATAACCGGGAGAGAGTTGGAATCGCCGTAGGAGATATGGTTTATCTCAAGATGGCGTGTTTAAGGTTCCACAGGTCTTTTTAGGGTAAGTCAGGTATTTGGGACCGTTCAGTGGTGGAGCAGCGTTGGACTGTTAACACAGGGGAGTTGCCAGCGTCTGCTGCATTTCATGATGAGTTCCATGTGTCTAAGTTGAAGAAGTGCTTGCATAGGGATGATCGGTGTTACCGGAAGTTCCACGAGTTGTCGCAGTTTGAGGGTTGAGGCGAGACGTGAGGATTCTAGATCGTAGAATCGGGGTTGACGGGAGGAGGAGCTCCGAGGTGAGGATCCTTTGGGATTGCGACGGGGTGGAAGAGGAGACTTGGGAGGAGACGGATAAGGGCTAGATTCTCAGAGTGGTTCGGGGAACAAGGCAGCGAGGGCGAATCTAATGTGGGGGAGAATTGTAACATCCGTGTTCCTAAGTCGTCCGCTCGACTTATATTTATTTATGTTGTTGTAAAGAACCCTCGGGATAATTGTATTTTGACGTTGATTAATAATATGTTGATGTTTTGCGGTTTGAGTTATGGTTTAAAATACATGATGGGGTATTTCATGTATTGAGGTGTCGAGTACATGATGTGGTATTTCATGTATCGACGGGGCAACATATGATGTGGTACTTCATGTGTTCGGGATTGGCAGTATTCGTTCGTTTGTTCGGAGATTTTTGGGTTTACGTCAATAGATCCTACTATGTGGTCGGGGTCGGTAGAATTATGTGATGTTTAATTCTATCGACGGGGTCATTAGGATTATGTGGTATTTAATCCTAATGACGGGTCATTAGAGTTATGTGATATTTAGCTCTAATGATGTGGGTTAGGATTATGGGCGATTTAATCCTAACCGAGTGGTTTACCGATTAGGATTATGGGTGATTTAATCCTAATGGACGGTGAACCAGGGGTGGGGTCCGGTATTATCAGATCTCAAGGGGACTTAGTATATTAGGATCCGGGGCGATTGGATTCTAATGTCTTGGAGTGGATTCTTCGTTCGAATCCGGGGTTGATTGGATTTCGACGGGTTAGCGGTTGGGTGACCACATAGGATCTTGCGATGTAGACCCGAGGTGTTATTGAACCGAGTATGGAACGGTACCGAGCTTGATTGGTGGCCCTAGGGGCGGGAAGTGAGGTAAAACGATCAAGTGATCGTTGTAGAGAATCGGCGGTTCGGTTCGGAATTATGCGGTAATTCCGGGGGTTTGGCAGAATTTAAGGAAATATTTTGAGACGGGGTGAATGTCTCGAATATTTCGGGATATTAGACGGAATTACTAAACCGTGTGGAAAGGAATTAAGAAAAGAATTTAATCGTTGCGGTTAGTGGAATTGGATCGGTTTGGTTTAATTGAATTAAACCAACATATACATACACATATATGTATATAAAAATATCTCCTCTCTCTCTATATCTTGAAGCTTCTTCTTCCTCCTCATTTTTTGGCAAAAGGATCGAGTGAGAGAAGAGAGAAGAAGAGAGAAAAGGAGAAAGAAAGAGAGGAAGAAGGAGGAGAGGAAGGAAAAGAGAAAGGAAGAAGTGGAAAAGAGCAGAGTTTGGTGTGCATTGAGAGGTTTGATCGACCAAGCAAGAGAGCTCGGTTTGAGCTGAGAATTGGGTAAGTTCTTCCTTCTCTTGTGTATTTTTCTAAAATTTCGTCGAGAATTGATGAGTAGTTTAGGAGTTATGAATTTTCTCCCTAGACTACTCTGTTTTCGAGCTGTAGAGGGGTGAGATTGAGTGAAGGGTTGAGCACTCAATTCTTGTTTGTTTGGACTGAAATTTGGTAGATAGGTTGTTAAGAGGTTGAACTTGAAGTTCACCAAAGGGTTTTGTCAAATTCGACCTATAGCAAGAGTTTTGAGCAATTGAAGTTGCCCCTGTTTTTGAGCAAAGGAAATCCGAGTTTGGGGTTAGGGGTAATCCGAGTTTGAAGGGTTGTTATGGGGTTTTGAGCTAATGATCATCCAATTGAATTGTTGTTGGTCTCTTGCTAGGCAAGAGGTGATATTTTTGGTGAGTAGGAGCTAAGAGGTTTAAGGGAAGCAAGCTTAAAGCTTGGAATTGTCAAGGACGAATCATCAACCGAGGTGAGTGCGTGACCGTGGTTAGACTATGTGATCATTGCTTTTTCGTGATTGTTGTGTGCTTAGGAACTAGACCAATTGGGTGTGATTCATGGCTTGGCCAWGTTGTGTGTTGTGTTTGTAATGGGACCCTATTACGGTATGTGTTTTGGTTGTTCGTTAAGTACATTTCAATTACGTCTAAGTTTGATCACTTGTGTTTATGGCCGTGAGACGGGAGGACCGCCTCACTAAGCATTATCAATGCTTACGCGCCTCTTTTGGTGCAGGTAAGGACAAAGAAAAGGCTTAGATGTGGAGCGCGTGGAACCAAGGCCGAGGAGAAGGGATGATCTCTGGGTTGAAGGTTTTTGGGTTTTGATTCCCTAATGTTTTGTGTTCGTGTGTTTAGAAGTTTGTTGGTGTGTTAAAATGTTATATGTAAGATCATTTTGAAGTAAAAAAAAATGGTTATGTTTTGTGATGTGTTTGATGTGAATTGTGTCTTGCTTAGTGTTATTTGGGGTTGCAGGACAGGGGTGAAGATCGACCGATCCAGTTAGGATCGATCGATCTTATGGGGTCGTTTTTTGTACAGAGAGTTCATGGGGTAATTCGGGGGATCGAGATCGACCAATCCAAAAAGGATCGATCGATCGTCTGTCGCAAGATCGATCGTTCCTGGGCAAGAACGATCGATCCTGAAAAGTGTTGATTAAATGTGCTCTCTGGACGAAATTGGGGTATCAAGATCGATCGTTCCTGGGCAAGAACGATCGATCCTGAGGGGCTATTTTTGGCCAGAGAGGTCTAGAGGAAAAATCGGGTTCTCGAGATCGATCGATCCATAACCGATCGATCGATCCTCTATCTCTAGATCGATCGTTCTAAGGAGGTTCGATCGATCCTGAGGGGGCGATTTCGGGCAGAGAGTAGGATGGTTTTTGGGAGGTAAACGAGATCGATCGATCCTGGGTGAGATCAATCGATCCCGTAGGTTACGATCGATCGATCTTGGGTTAGATCGACCGATCCTTATGGTATTGTGGTGTGAGGTCGTTTTGTTTGAGAAAAGTTTTAAAAATTTTGTAATTTTCCGCCTTTTCTTCGGGGTAGGTCGTGTCAAAGCGTTCTTTCATTTGGAGGAGGTTTGACCCCAATCAGGTAGGTGGAGGAGGTTTGACCCCGATCAAATAAGTGGAGGAGGTTATACTAATTTTAGCCAAGACATGTCATGTTGAAGTCTGTAGGAAACTCCATCGGGTGTCCCCATCGGCCAAAGTCTTCAGAGTGACCGATGGTAGAAACCAAGATCCATAACCTTCAGATTCTATCTGAAATATGCAGGAAACTGCCATCAGGTATTTTCATCGACCAGAACAGTTTTCAGAGTGTGCGATGGCAGAAACCAGAATTTATCCAGTCCGTTTGCAGTTTTTTGGATCCGATCCGACTTGATCATAATCGACCGAGATCCGAATTTAGACTTTTAAAACCCTTATTTTCAGCTATTTTTAAAACTACGTTTAATTTTTCTTAGACACTTATCATCTCTTTTCATTGTTATCAATTTGGGAGAAAAATTCATCCTATTTGACAATTTGGATATTTCTTATCCTTTTCCTTTTATTTATCAATTGAATCATGTTTTCTTTTTTTGTGTTGTTCCTTTTACCATGAGTGAGTATTCACCTAGTTGGGTCTTAGGATATCATGAAAGGGACTGATGGATAAATTGAATGTTTAGTTAGGGTTAATCTATATTAGTTTCTTCATCTTGAATGTGTTTAATGCTTGAATTAACTTGATCTTCTAATTCTAAAACCTTGGTTATTTTACGCACCAAAAGTGTTTGATAAATTGCCTGAATCAATTTGAGATGAGCAACTCTCTTCTAACTGACGAGAGTTGATGTTAGAAAGTGTTGTGAACTAATTGGATTTGAGTTTAATGCTAATTTGATATCATAATTACAAATGAGATTTAGTAATTGTTGATTTCATGTTTAGAGACTAATTCCTTGAGAGAAGATTAGTCTAGTTTCATGATCCATGTTCAAGAGCGGTTCTTAATTGATTACCCTTGATTTATTAATTTCGTTTGTTCCTCAATCCCTAAGAAAATTTCTAAGACCCATCACCTTTATCTTATTGATTAATCAATCGTTTTATCATTGCTTATTATATTGCTATCATGATAGCTAAAAAGTAAAAACTAAACTGTTATGCGCTTTAACTAATAACTACTTTCAGAAGTTTCTAGTGTAGCCATTGGTTTTTATAAATCGACCTTACATATACTACTGCGCACTTCATCGTAATCTTGCGGTTTAAGTCTATCAGATTAATACTCGAGTAATTGATATACATAAGCTTCAACTCGTAATATAGCTTCAACAGGATGGCAGAAAAATGAAAAATAAAAACTAACGTTGGCAGTAGTTACTTTTATTTTGCATAACTAAGAGGGTTTCGTGCAGTTTATTCATTTTTTTTTCGAGTTTGGAAAACTAAAGTCAGCCATCTGACTAAATTTATTTTTTAGATTAAAAATTTCGTACATAAATTTTCCCATTAAGTAATTTTTCTTTTGGTTAATAGATATCCCATAAAATAATGTTCACCAATTGAAACAGCGATCCTTGTTAAATAAAATAGTTGAATTGAAGAACAAAAGTTAATCATCATACATATATAAACTTTTTAAAAAGAATTAATCATCATACATATATAAACTTTTTAAAAAGAATGTGATTTTTTTATAAATGTTTTCCCGATATTTTGTTGTGTTGCCCCTATAATTTTGCAAGCCTAGAAAGGCTGTAAGGAAACGCAATGAGTCCAGTATATGCAGATCTGGCCACCACCATATTGGCTGCTTCTGTGCTGTGGACGTTGTCCCAGTACACATACCGTCTTCGAACCGGACAAACCGGTTCATTTGTCGCACAAAGTTCTTCCCCTGGTTTTACCGTACAACAACTCTTGTCTGTTACCCTAAATCCTACAAAAGTATATGTGATATATAATTATATTATAGGAAAATAATAGAAAAATAACATGGAATTATGTTGGTGCACAAAAATAAAAGCATGCAATTATGTTACTATGAAAATAAATTTTCTAATTGATCAAATCTTTAAATTTGTGACAAAAACAAACTACCTCTTTATGAATTTAGTGGGACTAAATATTTGTTTGTGTGAATATGTGTGGTTTTTAGTGAATAGTTTTTGTAGACAATGATAATATTTTACAAAATGTATAATAGTTTTTTTCCTAATCTACATGTTTTTTTGCCTAAATAATTTCCTATTGGGTCAAAAACGTAGTGTGTATATTATATATACATACCTAAGGCGAAATACGTGAGAGGATTTTGGCCGGTGAAGACATCAACGAAGGTGAACTTAGCATCAGCAAAGTTTCTGTTGAATTCATAGACAAGTGCTTTGAGGTTCTTGTTGAAAGGTTCGACCGCTTTGTTCACTTCAGCAGCACAGCCATTACCTCCACCATGGGAGGCAATCATACGCGGCGTGCATCCGAGCTTACTCACCCCAAACACAGCCACCTTCCTCGCTCCCAGAACGTACAATGACTATGCACAAAATATATTTTTAAATTTATGTACTTAAGGATATATAATTAGAAATATATATATATATAGGTTCGTTTTTCAAACAAAATAATAATATAGCAATTTTTATTTTATTTTGTTTACAAAATATATTAATTATTCAATTTCCATTTTTTCTACTATATTAAAATTTCTCCTCCGTTATTTTATTATTAGTTTTAAAGAGAATCATGCTATTTGGTATGTAATATATATGAGATATGACATATATGTAAAGATAAATTTTAGAAAATGCATTTCAAATTACGGTATAGTTATTTTTCAATTTCAATCTTAATTTTAATTTAAAATATAAAAAAATTTATACTTTAAAACATTATTCTGGAACAATATAAAATCACTAAAGTTCTGAAAAATAGTTCATTGGTTTTTTTTTGTAAAGGAAAAATAACGCATTGGTTGACCAAAAAAATATATATACATAATGTAAAAATTTATATAATAATCAAATTTTAAGATCTATACTTCCTATATAACCTTTTTCTCTAAAATCATAGGCATATATAGTCGTACCTTCAAATAAGAGCGATAACTTCGAATGAGAGAATCAGCATATTCATCGAAACTGTAGTTGCCATTGGTAATGTACGGAGCTGGCATGAAATAGTTGTTAAGATAATCATTGCTTCCAATATTAATAGTGTATAGACACTTCTTCAGCTTCTCCTGTGGAACTTCCGCCGTCATAATCATCGACCGGTGGTTCTTTATTTGTGTTTTAAGACTGATTCTTTCACCCTATATCGTGAAAAAGAATATATCATATAATCCATGAAAAAAATTTAGTTTAAGTCTTTTTTATGGAAGCAATATTATATACATGAGTAATTTTAACGTCCCCTGCCCAAAGAAAGCATATAAATTAAAGTCAGATGATTAGTTCCATTAAACGAATTATTGTTCGTAGTTCAAACATTTATATAATATTTTAAATATAATTCTTTGTGATTTATGCTTCTTTAAACTTTAAAGTGATCAATCACATGATTAGTTATACTTTACCTGGAAAGAAAACTTATCGATAATTGTATTCATTCACCTAACGCATATATATTATGTATTAAACTTTATTCCTTGCGATTTGTATATATTGTTTATTTAGTGTCCAAGCTTTTTGAAAGCGTTGTTGTAAACAAAAATAAAAATATCTATAATTTAATCTTTCTCGCTCTTAAGTTTGTCTAGTTCTTACCAAATGTTGGCTGGTTTCTTCACGAATTCCACCGCCACCAGAAGCGTAGTTTATTCCGGTGTGAGCTTGTTCCGGCGATGCTCCCGTGAACGGTGGAATGTAATCACGGAATCTCATTAGTTCAGCTGAAAGAAAGAAAAATTATTCAAACTCGTATCTCAAATTACATATTATAGTTATAAATTAGTTATATACATTTTTCATGTTTTTGTAATTCTTAACAGGAACATTCACAAATTTCGAAAAACTTTTTCTGCAATACATTATACATATGAAAAAAGAGTAGAGACAAACTTTATCTATTTAGTAAAATAATTGAACTTTTATCTATTTAGTAAAATAATTATAATGTTTTAAGTAGCATTGTATGACTATTCTTTTTCTTTATAACTTAGTTCTTATGCTTACCAAAACTTTTCTTCCGTTTTTCATTTATTAAAATACATTAGCTAAAAACAAATAATACTTACATAAGACATTCAATTTTTTTTTCTTTTTTTTTTTGTTCACAAAATAATACCTACATTCAAAACTTCAAACTTGGCAAAGAAAAAACATTGGGCTACTATTTTCTTAAAATAATTTGCTTTTTCGTAGTTTATATTAACAATTTTATCCAAAACAATATTGGCAAAGAGATCAACCAAATCTGGGACTAACCGATAACGTCAGGAATATTACGACCATTGCTGAACCGGCCGGTAGGACCTCTAGCAAAATCAATACCGTAAGGTGAATAGTTGACTTTGGCCGATGTATTCAAGACATTGTTGTTACCATTGTCGAAGACAGAGTCTCCGAAAACGAAATAACAAGGCACTCGCTGTCCACGAGCCGCCTCAGCCATTGCAAATGCCGTGGCCGCAAAGACCCACAACAACGCTTTGAACATTCCCTCGGCCATTTTTGGAAATTAATGACCAGAAATCTGAAAATGTTAATTTTGAATTGAAAAGAGAAGAGTCTATATATAAACATACATAGAGAGAAACAGACAGAGGTAAAATTCTATTTCAAGACTAGAGACACGAGATAATGAGTAAATCAAGGGATATTAATTATTTGATTTTCTGAGAGATCGTTAATTGTCAACATGTACGTAAGTAGTTTTTTTTTTGTTCGGCAAAATCTTCAATAGTCAACTTGTACCTGAGTTGTAATGAGAATATTACAAGTCATCTTAACAGAAAAAACCTCGTGGTGTTTCTGATAATAGTTATATAATCGTGTTTGAATAAGACTCGGATACGTATATTTGGCTTCGTGAAGAACCTTGTGAGGTTTTATTTTATTTAATTGAATAAAACGATCACATCTTAACTGGAAAAAAATATTATTTTGCAAAGTCGACGCATTGAACATGTTATTTTTGTGATGACTTCTGCAATGAGGTGTAGTTTGTTCATTTTTAATAGTTCAAACACGTCGTGAATCCAATAAAACTAGGGATTTGGTATAATAGACTTTTCTATATTTATATATATATATATATATATGTATGATTAGCTGGTGTGACTCAGCAGCAACCACAAAGATTTGTTCATGGTTAAGAGGAGAAAGCAAAATGGTCATCTCAATTATGTCGCAATTATTAATGAACAATTTGTTTTCATGGAATGTCAGAGGCATCAACAGAATTTCTAAACAACGTTCGGTTAAAAGATGGTTTGATTCAAACATGCCTCTCCTAGAGCCATTCTGGAAACAAGAGTCAAAGAAAAAGCTGAAGCTCGCAGAATTACGGACTTTCTCTTCCCTACCTGGAACCTTAAAACCAACTATTCTCACTCTCGACTGGGTCGTATTTGGTTTGTCTGGCACCCCAGCTTAAGTTGTACCAAATTTCCTAAGTTAGATTGCTTTGAAGGAATGCATCGTCCACATCAAGATGATTGAGCACCCAATTGCATGAGACAATCACATCTAGTACCACGCGAATAGTTGCATGCTTGAAAAAATCGGTTTCTGGTAGTCGATGTTGGGGCATTGATGGAAGCCTTTGGCATTGAGTCAATTTTTATATATGTTAATCAATCTATAATAATAGGCGTTTGAGACAGAAGACCCATCTGTAGCCAACAATATTTTGAGATTCCATCGGTAACATAAGGTCTCATATTTGATTATGGAGTTGAACATTGATTTCATTACTCATTGTCTTCTTCCCCTCTAGATGTTGTAGTGTTTACAAAACAGAACCAGATTCAATTTGAAAGAGAAGAGCAAAGACCATAAGTAGGATTCAACTTATAAATATAGTTCATGTATCGCATTATATTGAGTTGTGCATGATGTTGTAGAGGTACTTGCATGTGGAGGCAACTCGGTGTTAGAAACAACCAGTGGTGGAGAGGTAGCAATAACTTTAGTTGACGAAAAATTATCAGAATACAGAAGGCGATAACTTTGGTTGTGAAATGAGTGGTCAATGATAAAAGAGGCTGAGGAAGAAAAATTGACAATGGATTCCCACATAAGAGGAAGAAGACAAAATGAGATGAGGAAAAGGAAATTTAAACTCTTGAAATTCAACATGTCCACCATATACACGTGAGATACATCAAGGAAAAGATAATCATCTTAATTGAGAGAATATCCAAGGAATACACGTGGGGAGGAGCGCAAGTTTAGTTTGGGTTGAGAGTACGGTCAAAACCAAGGTTAGTGTAAGACCCGTCCTTCGGGCAACTGATTTCTCGGTACGGACAGGTGCTCGGGCAGGTCGAGTCACCGAAAAAAGACCGAGAGATGGCCGATGTTTGGGCTGGCCGAGAAGTCATCGATGAATCTGCTAAAGTCATCGAAGTTTACCGAGAGGACATCGGTGTCCACCGAGGACCATCGAGGATTGTCGAGTTTTGACCGAGTATCGTCGTTGACCCTGTGTGTGTCGTCGAGGACTTGTGTCCGAGAGCTGGATGGCCGAGGGGTCATCGGTGACATCTACGGGTCATCGATGAAGTCACCGAGAGCACCGTGGGCAGCTCGTCAGTGATCTTGCACCGTTAGGACAAAGACTGTCCGGACAAGTGGTTGTTCCGACAAAGGTCCGAAGTTCTCGGATAAGATCGATCGGACTTCGGACAGGTTTGGTCACTTCGGACATCGCGTGGACCATTCAGACAAGGGTCCAAAATTCTCGGACAAACGGACTGTTCGGACAGCAGTCCGGATTTCTCGGAATGTCCTGACGCGATACGATCAGACAGACTGTCTGGATGCAATACGGGTGCGATACGGTCCGGATCAGGAGATTTTTGGATAGTGGCTAGAAATTCGGACATGGAATATCCGAGAATAAGGTTGGTCGGATTTCAGACAAGATATGTCCGAATGGATAAGGTTTTGGCCGAGAGTTGATCGGATCATGATCGGTCCGGTACATGGACATTTAGGGCCGATTGGGACCTTTTTGATTTGAACCGAGTAAATCTGATTTTGGCTGGATGGATAGGCTTGTTTAGTCATGAAATCGAGTTTGTAAAGCTGGAAAAGGGTCACGGGCCGAATTTGGAATTTTGGCCCACAGGGACTTAAAAAAATTGGCCCATTTGCTGTAAGGGTTTTGGTTGAGTTGGAGCAGCCGCCCAACACTTAGAACACAGAGAAAAACTCGAGTTTTGGCTGAGAGAGAAATCGTGAGATCCTTGGTCGTGAGAGAGATCGGATCCGTTGGGAAATTCGTGAATTTGGTAAGCGTTTCTCTCTTTGTTTTTGGTGGTTTTGGTTTGACCAGTGGCTGATAGTATCATGTTATTTTGGATCTGTGACAGTGAATTCAGGATCCATCGAGTTTTAGCAATCCATCGGTTGGATCGTAGCAAAAGCGAATTCGGTAAAGGTTTTGTGTTCGGATCCGTGTGTTGGTTGCGATCGGATTGGTATTGTGTCCTGATCAGATCGGCACTGTATCGTGATCGGATCGGTACTGTGTCGTGATCGGATCGGCATGTGTCATGATCGGATCGACGTTGTGTCATGATCGGATCGGTGCGGTGCGTGATCGGATCGGTACTGTGTCGTGATCGGATCGGTACTGAGTCTTTGATCGGATTTCTGATCGGTTATGTGGTGTTGTTGCTAGGACTGTGATGAGTTGTTGCTGATGTGGTGGTATCATTTCGGTTGGTGTGGCCCTAGATATGTCCACCGTTTGGTAAGAGATTGTTTGGGATCTTTTTAGGCTTGTTTTTGTGAAATCGATTTTTGTGTTGTGTTTTTGTGAAATCAATTTTTGTGTTTTTGGAGAGGTCAATCTGATTGGTATAGCCTTGGATTGATCATCGTTTGGTAAGGATCCCTTGTAAGGATCGTTTGTGAGGTTATTTTGGGATCGGATTCTAAATCCGAGTTTATTGTTGGTGTTTAGGTTATTGGTGTTTATTATTAACCTCATTTGGTGTGCTTTTGAGTTGAGATCAGTAACTCTAAGGTGAGTGTGTGATCGTGGCTAAGTATTTGAGATAGTTTGATGTTTGTGGCTTGATTGTCTTGTTTGGTTAAAGTTATGCGTTTGATGTCTTGACTGTTTGGGTTCTGTTTGTTGTTTGTGTGTGCTTTGAGTGTTGTCTCATTGCATATACGTTTGGGAACCGTTGCATTACATTGGCTATTCATGATATATCTTGCCGTTTGTGTTGGATTATTTCTGTACTAATGCCTGGTGAGACGGGACGACCACCTCACTAAGCAATTCCTCACTAAGCAATTTTGTTGCTTATGTATCCGGACTTATGAATGCAGGTAATGATGTTTGAGGAGCAAGCGGGACATGGTGGCGTTGGGATGAGATTGATGGTTTACATTTTGAGTTTTGGGTTTGAGAATTTGTTTAAGGACATGTGTTAGCGAGTATTTGTTGAATAATTTGGAATTTTGTTGTTGACTGAATTCGTTTGTTGGATCTTTGTTGGTTTTGATTACGGAATAAGAACTCGTTTGCATGACTTAAAACTTGGTAGTTCTGCTGTGTAGTTTGCTGAATTAAAATCCAATGAATTTTGTACTTAGTAGAAAAATCAAAAAATTTATCGGTTAACACTTGTTGTTAGTTTATCTCTGCGAATGGGGGTGTTACAATTAGAGGTAGTTTGAATCATCATTGAAGAGGGCATTAAACAGCTAGGTAGATTGGTGGGAAATTGCGGTTGATGAGATATACAACGGCTAAAAAACAATAAGGCTATTAGCTATTGGGCATGCATAAATGTAGAAAAGAGTCATACTTATCTTAACGATGTGCATATGCTTCCTTTTGTCAATGTCATTATTTTCCGAGGTGTGTAGACTTTGGAGCAGAGCCGTGTCTATTGTTATTAGAAAAAACATTCGCCTTAGGCAACCAAAATTTTTTTAAAAAATAGGCCACATTTTTTTAATATGCATTATTGTGTATTTGATAAAATTTATATATTTTTAATAGTAATTATTTATTTTCTAAGGAAATTATGTAAATTTAACATTTTTATTTTAGTATATAGTAAAATAAGACCACATTCAGTAATAAAAATAAATAGGATAAGGAAAAAACCATATAATTAGTTATATTTTTTATATGAAAAATGCCACATATTTTTTTTTTGCTTTAGGCCTCTGTAAACCTGAGCACGACACTGCTTTAGAGGTGATGTGTAATGCGGAATTTCATGTGTTGATAGGAAAGTAGCTAATATAACAAACTTTTTATCATTTTCAAAGAAAAGCGTAATTATTTGGCTTTAGATGCGGTTCTCGACCATATTCTTGCGTTTGAAAGGGTACAAACATGTGTAGCGTGTAAAATTGTAACAAATTAAAAAGATAACATAGTATTTGTACTCATCAACTGAATGTAAATAAGATCCAAGGGGCCTAAAGATATTCTTGTTTAAGAGCTTCTCGTGAAGTTCTTTCAGTATGATGAGAACATCTCTCCAATTCACTATATCAACAATTTCTTGGAAATCACCCTAAGACCTTTTGCGATTGCTAGTCCAAACATGGCAGATATTAGAACTTGAAGAAATCGAAACCACCATGAAAGAGAGCTTGAGCTCTCGGTGAAGAAAAAGAAAACAAGAAAGTTTGTTATTCAGCTAATTAAGTGTTTACAACGTTCACATTTGATATTTATACAGTAAGCAATAAACCGAAGAACTAAACCGGTTCTAATTCTATTTATAATAACCGGATTAAACCATAGAAATTATGAACTCTAATACCCTCCCCTCAAGATGGAAGGTAAAGGCTATGAACATCCATCTTGAGTAGTAAATGCTTGAAGATTCATGGTTGAACAGCTTTAGTAAAGAGGTTGATATGTTAGGATTTCAGCTTATATTAACTAGTCCTTTTCATTAGTCTTTTTGTGTCTTTCGAGTCGTTTTTGAGTCTTATCAGGTTAAAATGAAGTCTTGGAGCATGGATTTGATGGACTGGAGCTAATTGAGTTTCTGGAGCAAAAAGGGACGAAATCGCAGCTATAGAGCACAATCCAGACGCGGAGCACCCAGTCCGGTTTCGGGAGCACATGCTCGCCAGGGTGCTCCGAATAATTAATAAGGGTTTCGAATTTTTACCTAATTTTTGGCGTGCCAGTTAAAAGGAGAACGTTCTTAGACCTAGACTATTATTCTCTGGCTAGTTATTCTCTTATTCTTTTTGCTTTTGGATTGTTTTCAGGGGATTCTTCCTCTTGTTTCTTTTTCTCCAGACTTTGGATTTTTGGTTCATGCTTGTAAGATCCAGAGGATCAACCACTACCTGGTTTGAGAAGAATTATGAACCTTATTCTATTTCAGTATTATTCATGAATTCTTTTTTATCCATAGTTGTGATTTGTTCTTCCATGGCTGAGTAGTTCCATTAGCTAGATTAGGTTTTCAATGGTATTTATGAGTTGATAAGTCGGTTACGATAGGATCCATGTATATGTTGTCGTTGTAACTTAATGCTTAGATTAAACTGATCACTTAGTCTATGATCTTAGGTTAAACCTATTCACGAGTGTTTGTGTCTAGAAGACATTGGTGAGCATTTATTCAGAGCTAGAGTCGCGGTTACTTGTGAACATATCGAATCAATACACTAATGTTTATCTTCATCCCTAGGTCCAAGCGAGAGTTTAGGTATTTAGGCTGTTAGATAAAGAGTTCGGCGCCAGAGTGGGTCGTCTTACTTTTATATTCGAAGTTCTGACTTGCTGAATTTAATCAATATAGTTTCATCTCTGAATACCGGAGAAATACCCTAGTCTAGTGCCTTTTAATTATTGAATTTACATTGTTTTACTTACTTGCAACTCTGTCACTAAAAAAACCTCATATTTTGTCTTAGCTTTATTTGAAAATCTCACAAAATCATAGTGTAACCTTGGTCTCTGTGGATTCGATTCCTCTTATACTACTGCGATTGTCTGTGCACTTGCAGTAATTTAATTGGGTTAAAACTCTGTGTATCAGAGGTCTCCAAGTTGATTCTCTGATTTCACATGCAATGTCTTCAAGAAACCAGTTTGTAGTCTATCTCTAACCACATGGCAATCAATCTCAATGTGTTTTGTTCTCTCATGAAACACAGGATTGGAAGCAATATGTAAAGCTGATTGGTTGTCACAGTATAGTGTTGCAGAATATGTGATAGGACAATGAAGATCCTTTAGTAACTAAGCTAACTAAACCAACTCACAAGTAGCATCAGCCATAGCTCTGTATTCTGCTTCAGAACTGCTCCTTGATACTATTTGTTGTTTCTTTGAGCGCCAAAATATCGAGTTGCCTAAAAACACACAATAGCCAGTGACATATCGTCTAGTATCCGGGCATGATGCCCAATTTGCATCTGAAAAAGCAGTTAGGCGAGTATCTGATGAAGCAGAATAAAACAAACCCTGACCCGGATTTTGCTTTAGATATCTAAGAACTCTGTAAGCCGCTTGTAAATGAGTTTCAGTAGGATTAGCCATGAATTGGCTCAACTTGTGTACTGCAAAGGTAATGTCAGGTCGAGTATGAGTGAGATATAGAAGTCTGCCAACAATTCTTTTATATACTGATGCATCATCTAAACGCTCTCCTGTTGTATATGACAATTTGATGTTAGGTTCCATAGGCACTGAAACTGATTTACAGCCTAGATATCCAGAGTCATCAAGCAATTCCAATGTATATTTTCTCTGATTAATGCTTATACCAGAGGAATTCCTAGCAATCTCAAAACCAAGAAAGTATTTTGCTAGACCAAGATCTTTAAGTTTGAATGCTGTCTACAAAATAATCTTGAAGTCATGAACTGCCTTATCATCATTTCCAACTACTAGTATATCATCTACGTATACTAGGACTGCCATAAAAACATCTTGAGTTGTCTTAACAAACAAAGAATGATCCGAGGGTGCTCTAATGAAGCCTGCACTCAATATCACCGAGGATAGTTTCTGATTCCATTGTCTAGAAGCCTGTTTCAGACCATATAAGGATTTATGCAGTCTGCATACTGCATTTTTAGGTAGATTACTCTGCCCTGTTAATGTTGAATAACCCTGTGGAACTGACATTTAGATCTCTTCATCCAAATCTCCATTTAAGAAGGCATTACTAATATCAAGTTGAGTGATTGACCAACTATTAACAGCAGCAAGCTTTAGTAATAATCTGAAAGTTCCCATCTTAGCAACAGGTGAGAAAGTATCAAGATAATCCAAACCCTCAAGTTGTGTATAACCCTTTGCAACAAGTCTTGCTTTATATCTTTCAACACTGCCATCAAGATTGTATTTTATAGTATACACCCACTTACAACCTACAGGATGTTTCCCTTGAGGAAGTTCACAAATAGACCAAGTTCCATTAGCTTCTAGAAAATCCATTTCAGAATTCATAGCAGCCTTAAACTCATCTGACTTCACAGCCTCATTAAAAGATTTAGGTAGTGATGTAGTGGTGATAGAAAGAGTAAAATGTTTGTAATCAGGTGATATCTTATCATAAGATAAGACTGAAGATATAGGATATGATGTGGTGAATTTAGGATGAGCAGGAAATGCAGAAGAATCCATTAATAAGTAACAATGATATTGATCAAGATACGATGGAGCTTTAGTTTGTCTTTTTGTTTTAATCATTGGAATTGACTCACTTGTACCTGCAGGAGATCGTGAAGAAGATGATAGAGATGATGATATTGAAGTAGAATTATCATGATGTGGGATAGAATCAAGTAACACAGATGGATTTGAATCAGGTGAAATAGGTGAAATAGTATCAGATGAAACATGAGTTTCAGATTCTGGAATAGAAACATGTGTAAAATAAGAATCTGTACTTAGATCAAAATAAGCACGAAATGGTGAATCTGAAATAGGTAGAGGAAGCACATCTTGATCAAATATCTCTGCAATATGTGGTGATTTTGAAAAAGGAAAAACAGATTCATGAAACACTACATTTCGAGTGATATAAATGGTATTAGTTTTAAGATCTAAAACTTTGTAACCTTTATGATCTGGTGGGTAACCAAGAAAAACACATGCAATAGCTCTTTTTGAAAATTTATGTCTATCTTTAAGCAATGTAGAAGCAAAACAGAGACATTCAAATACCTTTAAATGATCATAATCTGGAATTTTGGATGTAAGAAGCTCAAAAGGAGTTTTGAAATCAAGCAAGGCAGATGGAGTTCTATTTATAAGATAGGTGGCTGTAAGAACACAATCTCCATAATATTGAAGTGAAATATTTGGTTGAAATAACAAAGATCTGACAACATTTAGAATGTGCTGATGTTTACGTTCTACCACAGAGTTTTGCTGAGGAGTATAAGGACAAGAAAACATATGATGAATGCCTTTTGATTTTAATAAAGAAGTGAAAGACAGCTCAGGAGCATTATCTGTTCTAATTGCTTTTACTTGTCTTTGATATTGTGTTTCAATCATTTTAAGAAAATCAAGGATTACTATAGAAACATAACTCTTATTTGTCATCAAATAGACCCATGTGACTCTAGTACAATCATCTACAATTGTCAAGAAGTATTTATATCCTTCTGCAGTAGATAAATGAAAAGGACCCCATGTATCTATGTGAAGCAAATCAAAAGGAGCTATATCAAGTTTATTTGATGAATGAAACATAAGTCTTTTCTGTTTTGAAAGAGGGCAAATTTTACAAAGATCATGATTTGGTTTTTTAGAAAAACCTAAACATTTAGAAAGAGGTTGAATTTGCCTTGAAGAAGCATGTCCAAGTCTTTGATGCCAAGTTTCAGAAGAGACTTGAAGTATAGAATGATCTTGAGAAGCTTGAAAAATAGAATGAATTGAGAATCCTGAGAAATAGATGGAATAGCTTTGTTGTCTGGAGCTTCTAGAACATAAAGATTGTGTTAAATCCTTCCTTTACCAATCATTGAGTCCGGAGTATACTCCTGAAAAGGATTGTAAGGAAGGATATAACATGAATAGGAAGAGAAAATGACAGAAATGGAACTGTTCTTTGTAAGGGCACTAATGCTCAGCAAGTTAAATTGAAATTGTGGAACATATAGAACAGAATGCAAACTTAATGCTTCAGAGATGACAACAGTTCCAGAGAGAGTGACAGAGATACGTGTACCATCAGGTAAAGTAACATAAGTATTACTTATGTTAATGGTTTCAGAAAAACAAGCAAGATCAAAACAAACATGCCAACTAGCTCCTGTATCTATGATCCAAGAATTTTTACTGAAATTAAGGCCATTCTGCATTCCCATAGAAGTAAGAATATGAAAATGACAACGTTTGTGTTTGATAAATGATGTGGGGTTGTGGTTGAGAAACTAAGACTGATCCATCAGGAAGAGTAAAAGTACTACCTGAAATCTGAGAACAATTGTTAATCACATCAGGTGTAATTTGTAAAACACTTAGAAGCTTTTGGACTTGTTCAGTAGTGAAATCCCTAATATCAACATCCTTCTGGTCTTGAGTGGTTGTAATATTGGTACTGACATCCTGAATAACCATGTTGGCAACATTCTCTTTGTTTTGATTCTGAGACCATTGTTGCTTTTTGTTGACTGATTCTAAGTTTTCTGAGATCCATTAGGGATTTTATATCCTTGTGGATATCCATGTAGCTTGTAACATCTGTTGACTGTATGTCCTTGTAAGCCACAGTGAGAGCAAACAGGTCTTGACTTCCCTTTGTTATAACCATAAGCAACAACCACTGATTTAGCAGGAGGTTCATTGTGTGATGTTTGAAAGACTGCTGTGTTAGTAGCATGACCTCTACTACTCATATTCCTCTGTCTTTCTTCCTGTGAAACCAGATTGAATACCTTTGTGATTGACGGCTTTGGCTCCATCATTAAAATCTGACTTCTTATTGCGTTGTAAGTGTCATTCAATCCCATTAAAAACTTCAGAACTCTGTCTTGTTCCTCACGCTCTAGGATCTTCTTCAAACTCAGACAATTGTTTCTTCCACAACAACAACTATAAGGACTCTCATGATTCTTCAGTTCTTCCCACAACTGTTTTAATCTTGTATAATATTCACTGACATTCTGTTGGCCTTGAATCTCTGAAAATAACATCTGCTTAATTTATGCAGTTCTTGGACCATCACTCTGCTTGAACTGATCATGAATATCAAGCCACATTTGTCTAGCAGTATCCAAATACATGATACTCTTAGCAATTGATTTGTCTACTGCATTGACTATCCAAGTACAAACAATATTATTGCAACGGTACCAGGAGCTAAAATCAGGATGTGTTTCAGTCAATTCTGGATGCGATCCATCCACAAATACTAACTTGTTTCTAGCACCTAAAGCCATCATCATGGACCTACGCCATGTAGCAAATTGCCTAATCCAGACAATTTCTCAGTAACGAGAGAGATACCTGCGTGATTTGCAGCATGAACATATAGAGGATTGTAATTTGGATCTGACAATGACGCCACTGTTGCAGCTGTTCCACTAGCAGTTGTGTGATCTTGATTATCAGAAGCCATAACAATCGATTAAGAATCAAATAACGATCTTGATTTCTTAGATCTTCAATCTCAGTTCAACCCAAGCTTATCAAAGTAAAATGAACACAATCAAGAGAACGATTGTTGTAAAGAATCGGAAAATCTCACAAATTGCAAGAATTAAGAATTCGATTTCAAAAGAAATTAAGTTTCGGAAAGAAACGCTCATCGATTCGAAATCTCAAAAGAAAATGGAATTTGAGTGGAATCGGAGAACAACGAAACTTTTGGATTCAAAGGAAAAGAAGAGCAAAGAGCTCTGATACCATATTAGAACTTGAGGAAATCGAAACCACCATGAAAGAGAGCTTGAGCTCTCGGTGAAGAAGAAGAAAACAAGAAAGTTTGTTATTCAGCTAATTAAGTGTTTACAACGTTCACATTTGATATTTATACAATAAGCAATAAACCGAAGAACTAAACCGGTTCTGATTCTATTTATAATAACCGGATTAAACTATAGAAATTATGAACTCTAATAGCAGATTATATGATCTATTAGGGAACCGAGGAGCTATTGATATGGGGATACATATGGAGGCTACGGTACAAAACGCAGTCCACGAGAGACGCAATAGGAGGCACCGGAATGACTTGCTGAATAATATAGAATCGAAAATCAATGCTCTAAGCCAACATATTGTCAGTCATGTCGATTCTCAGGACATCCACCTATGGCGTGTTTTAACGGACAAATTCAACTCGGATTTCAAAACAAAGACGACGTGGAAGCTCGTTCGGACTCCATCTCCTCCTCAACAATGGAGTAAAAGCATTTGGTTCACTCATGCAACTCCAAAATACAGCTTTCTGTCGTGGTTAGCGATTCTTGACAGACTATCTACGGGTAGCCGTATTGGCCACTGGAACACAGGGCAACAGACAAGTTGTATCTTATGTGATAACTCATTGGAGACACGAGACCATTTGTTCTTCTTATGCAGTTATTCGAATGAGATTTGGAAAGCAGCAATGTATAAACTTCTCGAAGCTGACTACACGCCACATTGGGACAGCCTAATCCAACACTTAAGCCAAAGCGGAGCTGATCGGCTCAAAACATTCCTCCTGAGGTACACTTTTCAAACAACTATGTATCACATATGGCGGGAAATGAACTCTAGACGCCATGGCACAACTCCTTCCCCACCAACTCTTCTGATCAAGCTTATTGACAAGAATGTTCGGAATCGTTTAAGTTCCATTCGGGAGCTGGGAGACCAACGTTACTGCAATGGACTTATGATGTGGTTTGCTACAAGAAAGATTGTTTTTGTCTTTCCATGATTAAGATATCTTCTACTATTGTTTAGGAAAAGTCGGAAAAGCTCTTGTAAAACAGTCTTTGTAAAAACGCAGTTTGAATAAAAATTTAACATTTATTCAAAAAAAAAAGAAGACCTTTTGCGATAATGTCAAGAAAATCTTCATGATCGAGTGTGGCACCAAGTAGCGCTAAATGATTTGTCTTGGTGATGATAATACATATGTAATATGTGACTAATTGTGAGCCCTTGACACTACATTTGAGTTGTTGGTGATGTAGCAACTAATTAAACATGCTATCACCAAAATTGGGGTGATAGCATGTTTATGATATCACCAAAATGATAGCATTTGGTGCAGCCATGGCAGTACTCGTTAACAGGGGTAGGGTTCTTATGTTCGGTACCCGGAGGACCGCATCCCGGAAGAGGATTAGGAACGAAGAACTTGTGAAGCGCACCGTAGTTTATGAAATCCCGACCCTCCACTGGTTCTGCAATCACCACGGCACAAATCACTAGCAAGCATATCACCCATGCCTTCATATTTATTTTTTTATTGAGATGTTGTTGATCCTTCTTCTTTTTCGTTTTTAATATTTGTTTGTTGTAAAATAAAGGAAAGTGGGTTACTTTATAGTTTATATATACGAGGAGGTTAGAAGATGTATTAGATTTAGCTAAATTAAGGGTGTTAAATTTATGATGTATACTCTCAGTTGTTTTTGGGTCTGCTTACAAATTTTTTGTATTGAGATGATAAAGATTTTTATTTGATTGCTGTAAATTGTGAAAACCGTCTAGATTGACTAACCAACACTTAGTCAAGGAAAAACAAAAATATAATCAGGATTGCATTAGTCTAAAATTACTCGTTAATCATTATACTTCTCTTAAATATCTATAAATAGATCTATCAATGGTCCTGTCACCAGCTTAGAAGCAGATGCTCCATCAATGTTAATTAGGTAGTTGATTATTTCTCTTGCTACAATGCGCCTTCAACAGGCTTGCTCGGAGTTATATTATTCATTTTAGTTATTTCCTTTTTCTTAGTTTTTTTTTTTGGTAACGATTAGCAATTCTTGTAATTTAATTACAATTTTTTATTATTATTGATATTCAAATTCATATAAAAAATGCGAGTTTCTTACTTTCCACTAAAAGAGATAGAGAGATACACTTCATGAAATTTGTTGTTCACTGAGTATATATATATATATATATACACATTTTTACTTTCCCTTGTTATAGATCTATAAAAATCAAAACGTCGTCAGTTTTTATCAAAGGTGCCTACAGGACGGGCCAGACGCAGCAGAGCGATGTCAATGTGTAGGAGCTAGCTAGCCTCTATTCATTCACAAGCTGGGCGATGCTGTACGGTTTCGTTAGGAGTCCATAAAACGAACCCTTCGCCACTACCATATTGGTGGCTTCCGAGCTGTGAAGATCATCCCAATAGATATATTCAGTCCTGTTTTCACAAACTGGCTGATTCGGGACACAAAGTTCTTCCCCCGGGGTTACTGTGCAACAACCCTTGTCTCCAACCTTAAATCCTATGAAATTACAAGAGCGTTGTAAGTTCACCTGTTGTTTAAGAGTTAAAATATTCTATATATTAATTGGATCAAAACTTGTAATCAGTCATGAGTTCAATATGGTTTACCTAGAAGAGAGAAGGCTAAGGAATCTCCACCGGAAAAAAGATCGACGAAGGTAAACTTTGCACCTTCGACCTTCTCATTGAAATCCATGACAAGGTCGTCAAGGTCCATATTAAAAAGCCTCACTGCTTCGTTCACTTCTTTGGAACAGCATTTACCGTCACTGTGGGACTTCATCATCTTTGGTGTGCACCCAATCTGACTGAGTCCGAAAACTGCCACCTTCCTCGCTCCTAGACGGTGCAAATTCTACAAGCACATAATCAAAATAATTTCAAAACTACATCTATATATATTGTCGTAGCAGAAATGGGAAGAATAAACTAGTGATCCGTTAATTATATAGATATCAAAACACTAAGATAAATAAGTTATTTTTATGGGCGTCAGCCAGAACCTCCTACTTATTAAAAAAAACTTAAGTCATTCGTTTAATTTGTCAGAAAATTTTCAAATAAAAATAAGTATTTGTTTTAATTTGTTGAGATTTCTATAAGTCTACTGAAGAAAAACTAAAGAAGAGACAAAACTATGTTTCTTAATCAATCAAAAACTAAATAATACGTTAAAAACCTAAAGAAAACCCTTAAAACCAACATAATTTATATATGATAACTAAAGTTATTAAAAGAATTAAAATACAAACAGTGAATGAGTATCTTAAATTTATGTCACATCACAAACATATCTAAATGGTTCCACTTTACCTTTAAGTGAGAACGGTAGATAAGAGTGAGCGAATATGCGTATTGTTTAGGAGTGTAGCGTTGTTTAGTGTTGTACGGATTTGACATGAAGTAATTGTTGATGTAATCGTTGCTTCCGATGTTGATTGCGTAGAGACATTGTTGCAGTCTTTGTTCTGGTACCTTCGCTTCCTTTATCGCCTTCTTGTGATTTTGTATTTGCTTTCTTAGACTGATGCTATCTCCCTATATAGCAAGAGATTGATAAATAATTTGAGTTGTTCCTCTAGGATTAACTTGTTGTAATTTAAAATCTTATAGAACTAATGAAACTAAAACAAACTCATCAAAACTATGCAGTTAAGCGTGTTTGGGCAAAAAAAATAGTAAAATGGATAACCTCCCAGAAAATCCTCTCATTGCATCTCTTTTTAAAAACTTTAACAAAAAAAAACTACTGAAACTAAAACAGTTTCCAAGGAAATAATATACGGTTCACATCATTTTTTTCGTGGAAATGAGAAGGTAGAGCTAAGTAACTTACTATAGTTTATGAGATACTGAAGGCAAGTTATTTATCACCAAAGAAAGTCTATTTATAAGTTTGTCTAGTTCTTACTTCTTACCAAATTTGTGCTAGTTTCTTCACGAAGTCCACTTCCACCGGAAGCGTAGTTCATCCCGGTGTGAACTTGTTCCTGTGATGCTCCGGCAAATGGCGGTATGAAATCCTTAAATCCCGATAGTTCACCTGACGAGAAAAAACATCATAAATCTATATAAACTCAGTTAATATATACACACAGTCGTTTTTTCTAAAGTGCAATTGGAGCATTCGAACAAAGCTCTATTTAAAAGGAAAAAATCTGTAAAAAATAGAATATACATACAAATAACTTGAGACATATAATTTTAAGAAAAAACTTTTAACACATCAAATACCAACAATAAAATTGCATACGACCTACAAATGATTGAGTTGACTATGCATGTATATATATCTTAAATTACGTAATTATTAGGAATATGAATGAAACACAGAAGGTACCAAATGGAGAGACTAGCTATTGATTTCACAGTTTTAACTTTTTATATATTAAAAATAAATTTTAAAATATTTAATAAAATGATATTTAAATATATTAGTTACCATTTGTGTCAGTTGTTCATGATTTTTGTAAAACCTTTTCTTTCTCAATTTTCCAAAAACAAATATATAAACGTGGAGTTACTTAAGGAAATGAATCGGGAACTAACCGATAATATCCGGAATAGTGCGGCCATTGGTAAACCGGCCGGTCGGACCTTCGGGAAAGTCAATCCCATAAGGTGAAAAGTTGACTTTTGCCTTGGATTCCAAGTTATTATTGTTGCCATTATCGGAAAGTGAGTCTCCAAAGATGAAGAAACACGGCACTTGTTGCCCGTAAACCACCGTAGCCGCCGCAAACACGATGGCAGCAACTAACCAAAAAGCTTTAGACATTTTTTTTTTTTGCTAAAGGTAAAATATTATTAAAATTTAACCATACAAGAAAGGGATAGAGGAGAAACAGGAGAAGAAACAGATTAGAGAAAACAAAAGAATAGGGAAAACAAAAATGCTTTAGACATTCCTTCAACCATTGATATAAGAGAGGCCGGAAGTTAAAGTTTAAATTTGAAATTGATTCTAATGAAGAATATTAAAAGGCTATTTAAAAAAAGGGGTAATGAGAAAATTAAGGGAGACTAACAAATTTTTTTTTTTTGGGGGAGGATCTTTAATTTTATTTAACCTGATAATTTGTGATAGTGAATCATGCTATTAAGATTGTATTTTAATTTGTTTTCAAATAATTTGTTTAAGCTATCCGTATTATCAAAGAATACTATTAGTACTCCTAGTTATGACACATCTGACATAAATTTAAAAATATGAATTTTAAATATATAAATATGTTATTATAACACTAATAAAATAATGATGATTTAAATTTAAATGTTATTTGTCTTCGATAATGGTAAATTATAAATTTGGTTTGAATACTCATACTGAAAACATAAAACAACATTCTTCTTCTTTTTTTTTGTCAATCGAAAATTAATTTTTAGAAGAAAAAGAAAATCAAATCGATAGTTTTTGTAATATATATATATATATTTATAATTCGTCTTTCACCAAACGGAAATGGTGATCTAATGACATTGATTGTTGTCACCGCAATCCGACAAAATCATTCAAATCACAAATATTTAATATTTAAAGTATGCGCCATTTATTCGTCATATAATTTGGTATAATTAAAATGGGTTAATAAGAAGAAATAAAAGTATTTTACTTTTTAATACATCTAGATATAATAAGTTACCATTATTTTAAAAATTGGTGAAAGTAGCATGTTATTCATATGATAAATTTTCAGAACAACTAAACAAACTAAATGAATGCAATGAGCATAGAATAAGCATGTAACGAATGAAATGAAATGAACAGATGACAGATGGATATAAACAGCAATCCGAAATGGGAAGTAAACTTAATATAATTATTACCAAGATTCCTTACAATTTGACAGATCGATTTTTTCAGGTGTAATAATCATTTGGATCTCTCAAATGAACCTATATAGATAATAAAATTTAAAACAATGTGCTAAAAAGCGGTTTAGTCGGTCGCCTAGGCCTTGTCTTGGTACTATGCATTTGTCTAGGCGCTAAACACTTGTCTAGACGGTCGCCTAGGCTGTCTAGGCGTTAGACGCTTAGGCGTTAGGCGCTTAAACAACGCCAAAACGACCGTCTCGACCACCTAAAATCGCATACAAACATTTTTGTGTATTTTCAATTACATAGATTTAAATTTATAAATTTTACCTATATATACATAATTATAAATGTTATTTATTGTTTGATATGAATTAAATAAATGTTTATTTTTATCTTTTATTTACGATATAATATTTTTATATAATTTTTATCTATAATATCATATATATATATATATAATGTTTATGTTGTAAACGTCTATAATGTCTAAAATCGTCTAGACCTTTATTAAACGTTTTAGACGGTAGGCATTGAATTACCGCCTAGCACTTTCTTGAACATATGTAAAAACAATTAAAGATATTGTCAGAGTTGGTTGTTTTGATTCTTAACGTTTGTGAGACTTTTAACATTCATACGACGTGAATGTTATATGCTTACGAATCTGATAATATCATGACTTAGAAGATTTTTTATATAATCTAAAGTATTATAGCCATGTGATGCTAATGTCTTGTTCATCTTTAAAAGGACATGAAATATAACTCTTATAGTATATAGTGCCAAAACACCTTGATCGCGCCATCAATATGTACATTAGAGTATATACATGATTAATTGTCCTGTCTTGATCACCTTTTCCTTTAAAATCAGGTCATGTATAATAAGGCTTAGAGATTCTCTCACACAACTTAAGAAAACACTAAATTTTCTTTTATTCATACTCATATTATATACATATATTAATAGAAAGGTGCTAATCAAGATCCATACAAAGGGAGACACAAACTCTCCAATACAACTGCCGGTTTTGTCATATACATATATATAGACTTTATAGTGCTATAACATAACATAATATAAGAACATGTAATATTAACATCTTAATTTGAACAAGACGCGGCACACTTTGTCGTACAGTCAAATGAACATCCTCCGCTGCGGCTGGTGCTTTTATAACCACCCTTGTTAACGTTGGTTGATTTGTAGCACTGCTCGGGACACGTCAGCTTCTTACCGCTACAAGGTCCTTGCGCGGAGCAAGTATGTGTCGTCATATCTCCGAATGCGAATCCTCCTCCAGAACCTCCAGAGGTCCCGGAAAACCCATGAAATCCGGATTTGGATCCAAACATCTCGCTGAATCCACCATCCCAGAGTTGACGACTAGCTTGAGATGCTGAGACGAAGATGATTATCAGAAGAAAAGGTAAAAGGATCGATTTTGTAAACATTTTGTTCTTCTTGTTGTTGTTGTTGTGTGTGTAGATTGGTTGTTGTGAGATTGAAGAGGATAATGTTTCGATACATTCATATATATAATATATTCTGACTAGATAGATGACCAATGATTTTCTTAAGCTATTTAAAGGAAGAGGCAATTAGAAAATTTAGACAGACTACAATTATTTGGGAAAGCTCTCTAATTTTAGATTAATTATAGAGGGCTAGATAATTAGTGGGCGTGGTTTATGCAAATAAGAAACTGTGTAAATTTCTTGCAAACATGTACTTAAAATTATGCACAGTAGCGTACGTACATAGGTTTTGGTAGGGGCACTTGCCACCCATGATTTTTTCAAAATTAGTATAATTGTTGAAGGTTTTCTAATAATGTCCCAATTGATGTATTATTTTATGTCTCATTATTTAATAGTTTCTATTTATAGTTTTTATTTGAACAATCCAATCAATCGATCAAAAGGAGAAGAAAAAATAGGAAAACTCACGATTTGAACTTTTTTTTTTTTGGTCAAACTGATTGCATTCATAACTTAAAAAGGTTTACAACTAAAGTAGCTAGAGAAGCTTTAGCAATAGAGTTAGCCAACATATTATAGCTGATCTAAGGATAAAAGTAAAACAAATCGCAGAAAAAGAAGAGGGTTAGTGATCGTATGTCGTGAATAAGACTCACAAGCTCATTTACTATTGCGTAGGATCGAAGGAGATCAACAACGACTTTTGAATCCGACTTGATGCAAACAGAGGTAAAGCTTCAGGACAGAGCCTTACTAAGAGCTGCTCTGATCGCTAGTGCTCCAATATGATATTGGAGATGAAGCAGAGCTTTTGAAACAGAGGATGCCATGGGAGTCTCTGCCAACCCAACCCATTCCACAGTGTCGGCTACTTGTTTTCCTTGCTGCATCCACTTGAATTTGAATTGAGTGTGGTGATGGTGATGATGCCAGCAGAGTATCCGAGCCATGCGGAGGAGGAGGTCTTCCTGATGGGACCATTTCTGTTTGTGCTTGTTGCCAATTCCTAGCATCATGAATAGCCTTAAGGATAGTTTCCCATTCTGATCAATGGCGATCATCGAACTGAAGCTGGTTTCTGGCTGTCCACAGGTTTGAGAGAATCCAAGGGTAGAGTAAAGAGAGGGATAAGCATGTAGGGGGCAGGTTGTTGGAGGATTTGAGTCTGAGGAGGAGCTGTTTTGGCGAGGAAATCTGCGAGATTAAAGAGACTTTTGCGATAGGAGCTAGATCCCAAACCTTTTGCGCAAATGGACAGAGCAATAGAATATGGAGTATAGATTCAGGGCCACCACATCTTTTGCAGCAAGTCGCTGTGTGAATTCAGCGGGTATTTAGCTGTTCACCTGCAGGGAGGGAGCCAACAACAGCTTTCCATACCAACTATTTTACTTTAGGGGAAGTTTTTTTACCTGCCAAACATTTCTGTACCAATTGAAATCATCAAAAAAAGAGAATGGTTGAGATTCTTTTTGCTGATTCTGTAGCCTGTTTTCGTGGAGAAGATGCCTGATTTGGCCGGAAGCCATACAAGAGAGTCCTCAGTTTTGAGGGACCTTGGTCTGAGGAGGCAGATAGTATCCTCAGGATGCGGTAAATGTTTCCTGATTTCATGGATATCCCACTCGTTTGTCTCCGTTTTAAGGAGATGAGCCATTTTGAGGTCTTGATTATATTTTGTGGGTGGTCCTAGTGGGATTAAGGGGGTTGAGGTGGAGAGCCAAACATCTTTCCACGCATTGATGCTTTCTCCGTTTCCCACTATCCAGCCTAAACCCTTGCGGAGGAGCTCTCTACCGGCCATGATTTCTCGCCAACCATGAGATGCGTTTGATGGGACAGAGCAGTCCATGAAGGACGTTGAATCACACTTTTTGCTATATCACGGGCTAAGAAGTTCGCTTGTGGTAAACTTGAACCAAATTCTATGAAATCCAGAAATGATCCGCTTAATCTGATCTAAATAAGAACGATAACGCGACCACTTAGCAAGATGTTGTACAGCTTCCATTGCAGCTCCGTAATCCAAACATATTTCAATTTCCTCAACATGGAGAGCAATCGTACTTTGAGCAGCCCATTGAATGCAACTCAGTTATCGATTTATGTATATATATATCTTATACTAAAAAGTAGTTTGTATAAGAAAGAAATGCAATGGTAAATTTGATAAAGAAAAATATGAATCAAAGTCTCCATGCTCATTCAATTTCCATGAAACTGATTTGCTTGATTAAATGGGCCTCTTTAATAATCGATAAGGCCCAAAATTCTTAATACTTTTTAAAGTCACGTGGGATTGTCATGTGGAAATCATCTTCTTCATAGATACTTAAAAAAAAACACCTAATCTGCAAGATCTAAAAAAACAAAACTTCAGAAATTTGAAATCCTCAGAATTGAAAAGAGAGAGAGAGAGACCAACTATGGCGAATCCTATTCAAGAGGTACCATTTCGCAAATGCGATTTTGATTCTATCTTTTGCAATGGATAATTATCTTGATATGATTTGTAATTTGGATTTTTCATGGTAGATTCTGGAGAAGC